>OZ020501.1:4139389-5339389 GCA_963971365.1 Lasioglossum villosulum
CCTAATGACTCGTTGAAAGGATCTCGTAGGTTCAAATGATTCGACGGGAAGCACTCGAATGGCGCGAAATTTAAACGTAGCGTTGCCGCTAAACGTCGCTCGGAACGCGATAAAAGCGGGGCCGCGCTTTTATTCGGCACGATCCGGCTCCGGAAATGAAATGGCCAGCAGCTCTTCCCAGCGGTGAAACTTTCGACGGTAGGATCGTTCAACGGCGAAACGAGCGTGTGTTCCAAAAACACGACTCCGCGTGAAGTCATTAACCGCGACGGCTACGGGCAAAGTTGCAAAGAGAAAGAGAAAAGAGAGAGAGAATGATCGCGGAGGTCGGCGTGTGCTCTGCCGGCTTTTCAACTCCGTCCATAAATCGTTGGTCTGAAATTTGCAGAGGGAAATCCGCTCGGACTCGCTCGTAATTTTCGTCTGAGGCCAATCTCCCGTCCGTCCGAGGATCGATTCGATTCCGGCGAGCGTCAACGACGATCCGGCGCGACCCTCTTTTTTCTTCAAAAGAATTTTTCCATCCGAGTTTCTAAAACCTCGAGATCCACCCCTGCACCCTTCACCCCAGCAATTTAAGCGTACAATGCGGCCCGTCGAGTTGGAAATGGTTGAACGCCCAGCCACGCGGTTCCGCGATGTTTAACAAATAATAGAGCTCGTTACGGTTTCGGAAACGGCCTCCCCGATACCGTTCTCTCCCCTCTATGGAAATTTCATACACCCGACTGACGTATTAAAGGAATGGGCTGCCGAGTTTTCGCTGAACTATGATAACCACCCAAAGCCGGCTCGCCGAACGTCGGCAAACGTTTTATCATACATCGAGTTTAACCTAAGTACTTCTCGAACTCGGAATACCGGGGTTCGAGTACGCTTTTCCGATGAACCTTCCCGGGCATATTAAAAAAGTTTCACCCTTGGAATTCCCGTTCGATCCCGATCCTTTCCGACCGATTCCCTGTATCCTCTAATTAAAAAATTCCGCGGCCTGTCGAACTCTCCCGATCGTCCTTCGCCATCGCGTCGATCCACCGTGGGTCAAACGCGGCGCTTCTCTTTCTTCTATTTTCTCCCACCTCCCGCTGTCGTTCAATCCATCTCCAATTTGCACATGCAGCATTCCCCTAGGTGACGGTGCGCTCCGAAGTGATGACGAGACGTTCGAGAGCAGCGAAAGCTATTTTCTCCGCGCGCCTATTGCCCGACAAGATGAAAGAGATTGCGGAATTAAAAACATGGATTGCACCAAGGGCTCGCGAAGCAAACGTATTGGCAAAGAAGCGTGCGCGCTGGTTCCTCCAAAGCGGTTTTCATTTCTGATAAAAATGGGTGGTGGGTCGAACACAAAGCAGAAGAAATATTTAAAGCGCTCAAAGGTACTGTTACTTCCAACCCATTGAATAGTGCTAAGGGAAGAGATATATTTTGTTATCAATTCAGAGAATTTTTATTTTCCATAAAAATCCGCGGTCTAATCGTTAGGCAATATATCACCATCTAAATTCGTCTGTTTAGGGGTGCGGGTACAAATGTAGACACAGCGTGAAGCACCGTGTCTTTTCTTCTGGCTCCTTCCGTTTCGAGTTGCGACAGTTATGAAGAAGCTAGTGCGATGGTAGCCTAAGCTATCGCGCCGTCGGGAACCTTTTACAATATAATCGTGTGATCGTGGAGGAGCACTCGCGAGAGAGACCCCGTCGTTCCTCGCAGAGAGGGGCCGAGGAGGACGGGAAAAAGTGGAAAGCTGGCGAACAGAGAGGAAAAGAAGAGGTCTGAGTGGACTGCCTGCCGTCGGCACTCGCGATGCGCTATAGTGGCACTCGCTTCCACCCTCGCCTACGTAAGGTGAGGCGAGGAGGCGAGGCAAGACGAGGCGAGCTCCGTTCTCGTGTCTCGAGAGTCCCGCGGAACTCTGTCAGAGACGACGAGGTCAACGACGAACCGCCGCTGTTCCGGCTGGCTCTCTTGTCACCTGCACTCTCGCAGTCACTTTGACACACCTGGCCACCGCGGCCCGGAACACCTCCATCAACGCAAGCGATCGCTAATAAAACATCGCGCCGGAACAAGAATTCCCCAAGCCTCCTTTCTTTTCCTCTCTTCATCTTTGTAGCGAAACACGCGCCGGACCTAACGAGGTTCACTCGACAACGACCGTCGCGCCGCATCGCCGAGGAGAAACTTCGCCCGAGTCGTTACACTCTCGACGACTCCCCAGAGCTATGCGATTTGCAAATAAAATTGCTCGCGAAATGGAGTTGGACGAGGTGGCGCAACATGGGTCTACTTTTAACCGGCGCCATTTGCCGGGGATTAAAGCGCGTTGTTTGAAATCCTCGGGAAAGTTTGTTATGAGAAGCCTCGCGCGCACCCAGCTGTCGATGAATAATCGTTCCAGTCGCGACTCGAACTTGTTACCTAATCCCCGAAATTACCGTCGCTTCACCATCAGGGTATCAAGGGCCAGAAGAAACTAATCGCACGAGCAACCGACCCTCACGCTCTAACGAGAAGATTAGGTCCGACCATTGGCCACGGCTAGTTCAAGGAAATTAGAGCCGTCGTCGAGCCATTCCGGGATCTAAAACAGTACTTCGCGTTTACAGGTGACTAAGTCTAAACAGTTGGTGCGATAAGAGTTAACACGTTATGTGCAGTGTCGGATTAAGCCAGCGCGGGGCCCGTGGCAAATGTTACCAGGAGACCCTACGTTTCGTATGATAATAAAAATATCTTGTCCTATCATTCGGCTCGCGACGAGTCGATACCTCGTTGCAGATGAATGACCTTTTTTTTACAAAATTTTGACGTGGGGCCCCCCAAAACCATTTGCTACTCCTGCTACCAAGCTTAATCCGGCCCTGGTTATTTATTATTTCGTTTCACAAATTATTCAAATACTGTCAGCCCGGTACGACGTCGCTCGGAAATGATGAAATAAATGTCGACAAGCTGGAGCGGAACGGTGAAATTTGTCGAGACCGCAGAGGGTTAAAGAATTCGGAGGAGGCAAGCATGTTTTCGCGATCATTCGTTTCATCGTAGAGACAGGTGCCACCGATGCTGTAAAGCAAGGAGAATGAAACATGCAGGCCTGTCTCTGTAGGTCGAGCTTATGTGTCTCGTGCGATATATGTAAATAACGTATGTACTAACTAGACCGTCTTCCGGTTTTCCCGTCGTACAGAAGGCCGATCGATGTGCCTTGCGGCTTCTGCAATATCGAGGATCCGGTCGGAGGGGTCTGCAGACTGCGTTTCGGCTGACTAATGGCCGGGGGCCTTCGAAAGAAAACTCGCTCGCGCTCGGTATTTCATTCTTCTGACTTATCACCGTCGCATCATCGAGAAACCGAGCTGTGCAGACTCTGAAATTCCGCGGAGCACGGCGTGTGTCCCGGGTGCGCGATCCGAACGAGCGTACTTTTTCACGCCGGCAGCCGAGCGAGAAGTTCGAATCACTCTCCCGATATTCCCCAACGGCGAAACTTCTCGAGCGGGCTGGAGCGGGCTGAAGCGAGTCGAAGCCGGGCCGGAGGAGCTGTCTCCCGCGAGATCTACGAGGGAATTCCCTTCTCCACGAACCGTGTCAACTTTCGCAATTGAAATTACTGCGGGTTCCGAGGGGTGAAGCGACGCTCGGGTGCGCGTTCGCGACCTTATCGCGGGCGGCCGCAATAATCACGGCTGGTAATTCATCGCGTTATTGTTTAACGAGCGAGTTAGGCAGTCACACGACTCGACACGCCGGCGGCGGCGTCGGCGTCGACTCCGAAAACCCGGCAAGAAATACGGCGTTGCGGCGTCGAGGCCAGCCAGCCGGCACTCTCGCAACTTTCCTCGTATACGTGTCTCGCGCCGCGAGTTACTCGCCAACTTCGAGCACATCGTAACAAGGTAATGCACACGCCTGCCGCTCGCGTGTTCCAAGATGCAGAAGCTCGGTCCGGGTTACCGTGGCGGTGCTAGACCGGCTAATTGAGTTACGAGACTGCGTCCATTCCTGTTATCACCAATTAATGCCAGCCCCGAGTCAATAATTATCCCCGATGCATCCGTTGCGCTGATTAAAGCGCTGGGAGACGCATATTTCCACGTTACCTCGCCATCCTATGTCCCATCGACTTTTTTACACGGGTCGAACTTCGCACGGAACCTTTCTGCAATCGAGGAAAAATCGAAGACGACGAGAGACCGCGCCAATTTAATATGTACTACTAGCTGACCCGACGGACGTTGTCCTGTCCAAATTTCAATAAATTTGTTTGTGATCGTTTCAAAAATTATGATTTTTGCAGTTTGTTCGAATTTTCCAATGTTCCTTTCCGATTGTCTCCAATTTTTTTCCTGAAAACTTTTCCAGGACAATAACGAACAAGACAAAAAAAAGAAAAACCAATATTCGAATCGTGAGTTATGGTTCATACAAAAATCCCACAAAAATTGCACTTTCACTTTTCCCGAATTTTTAATTTTTCCGAGCAACTTTTCCAATCTTTCTTTCCCTAAAAACCTTATTCGATCTATTACGAACATATTTTTTTAGATATAATATATTTGTTTCTGTGTTTTGTCCGATGCTGACTTCGTCTCCTAAGTGTTCAGGAAGCTGTCGGGGGAAGGAGAGGAGAGCCTATTAGCCAAGTGATCAAGGAGGCCTCTAAAACTCGCCGCGTATGGTAAAAGAAAAGTGTTGAAACCGGGCAAACGAGGGGGAACGACGAGAATTTACAGTAGAGCCGCTCGCGAATGGTCCATAAAAGTTACCTGGCAGGAAATCATATTCAAAGTCTGGAGAAAAATGAGGCTTTATGTAACGCCTCTTCCGATGGGAGGATCAGGGCCGAGGGTCGAGCGGCCTGTTGTCTCCTGGAGGAGAGTTTACGTCGAAGTTCGGTGCCACGGTAACAAGGTAATATACACGCGGTGCACGTCTATGGGGCCTGGAGCTTGTAATTCGTATCACCGGTAAGCGCGTTGCACCGTGTAACTCGGTTATCAGCCTCGGCTCCCGTCTGTGCACGGGTTGAGACACCTTAAACTGCGATGCACCGGGAAACAAGGCGACAGACGAGACACGAATTTTCAGCTACCGGCGGCGGTTTCTTCCCGGGAACTCGATTCCGCTCGCGTTTTCATGGCTCTATTGTTGCGAAAATGCTTTGTCTGCGGCGATGAGTAGGCTTCACTGATGTATCGTGCAACGGAAGGCACCGTCGGCCCTGTTAGGCGATTCAAAGGAACGCCGCCACGTCGCGAACAAGCTGTGCGTAAGGAAACCCGCTGCTCGAAATTTCACGCGGGAACTGCGAGTGGTAAGCAGGCCGAGCGGAACGTATCGGAGCGTGATCTGGCTCCAGCTACGTTACCGCAAACACCGCCACCCGATATCGAGAGTGGATCTACGACCGCAAACCGGAACGGTTAATCACGCTGATCGAGCCGCCAACTTACAAGGAGAGAGACTCGATTGAAACGCTCACTTTTTAATGAGCTTTTGCCTACCGATAGATCTCGCGCGTTCGCGCCACCGACGGATCGCCTCGCATCGCGCCAACCCGTTTTTAATAATGAACGCGTCAAATCTACTTTCCGCATCTCTCAAGCGTTGGTTTCTATTTTCTACGGAAGAATCAGGAGGTTCCATGCGATTTAAAAGGCGAGCAAAAACGTGCGCGGACCATTGCGGAAATTTCTCCGGGAAGCAGGCCGCTGAAACCCACCGAAATTTCCGCGAGCGGTGGAAAATATCGAGGCAGCGATACGTACTCGTTGAAACGCGTCGAACGATAGTCGGTCCTATTAGCCACCGCGGGAAAGGTATCGGACGGTGCGAATCAGATTTCCGCGTGCACGCGTGGCTGGGCTGTTCCGTGGCGTTTTGAAACCGCTGTCGACGGGACAGGAGCGCGAAAGCGTTCGAAATGCCACGGGAAAATCCATGACGCGGATCAAACGCCTTGTCGTTGTCGATCGCGTTCGGAAGTTCGATTCCCGGTGTGTGCGCGAACTTCCTCTCGCGCTGATGAAGCCACGGCTGTGAAACACGAGACTGCGGTTCCAGGTAGTTATATGTATAGCGAACGCTGCCAGGTAAACTAACGCGAACAGAGAACGCCGTGGCATGGTACAGCACGATGGCGCGTCTCGTTGCAGGGGATTTAACCGCTGCGCGGCCAATGTTCCAGACTTTGCCAGTTCGTTCGAGTTGATCCGACGGATTCGGTCTACGTGGACGTGCAAGCTGATTGGGACGTTTGAAACCCATAAGCTGAGCCGTCGATAGCGATTGACGTTGCCGCCGCAAGCAGCCTCAGATCTCTCGGGGTGGGAGCAACCCCTGGGTCCATCCCCGCCGGCCGTGAATTCGAGACTATACCGGAGCGGAACAAGGGGAGCAGTCTTCGACGAAAGCCCGATACGCTCGTTTTCCCGATAATAAGCCGAGTGGTTCATCCTCGTCTATCCGGACGACAACGTCCCAGATTCGTTTCGAACACCGGCACGGTGTGCGTGCACAAAGGGAGTCAAGTGCGATCGATTGCCGCGCGCACAAGACGGTTTACCCTAAGTTCTCGAAGCCCCGAGGAGTGTGTGCATTTCAATGGAGCCAGGCGTCTCTCGGTATGCGCCTAAGACGCGATGCTTTCGGCTCGACCTATATTCCACCTTGCTATTCTTTGTCAGCCAAGATGCACCCAGAGTCTTCTTCCGCCTTCACCCCCGCGGCACAGAACAGACTCGATGGAACTCGTTGCTGTCCCGTGGCGATCTCCTCTCTCTCTCTCTCCGCCATAGCCGCGATTCTCGACTCAGCGAGCACTTACAATTTGGCACCGATAGCACGCCGAAACGCTCCCGGCGACCATAACACCGACTGCTTTTCTTGGCCGCGCTTGGATCGATGCGATGCGAATGAACTAGCTTCAGCGAGTCGCCTTCGATCCCGGCCCAATTTAAGAAAATCAATCGCAGCCCGTCGGTCGAGACACCGTTTTAAATGTCAGGTCATTTTCATAAAGCTCCGACGAACACAATGCTGCACGTATGTATATAATAGCGCTGTCTGGTACAGCGAATGCGTTATCGGCGTCGGGGAACGGTTATTTAAAACATATCCGAAATAAAACTGATTTGATATCGACCATCGATGTTAATGAACAATGACAAGAGTGGACTTGTTTTAGAACTTGCTGCGCCACTGTGTAATCCAATTATACTCCCGTATGCAATTTTACTAAACTAGTTGGAACAGTCGAGGAACGCTGCAATTGTTCTTGCATACGATCAACTGCATTATGAACAGCATTAACGACAAATATACTGTAAATCGATTAGACCATGGGCAGTGAACGTATCAACACGTTAGCTTGTTCCATTGTTTACCTTTTTGTGGAAATGTTTCGTCAAATGCGACGTACTTCCTTCATGAAATATTAAAGCAATTTTGCATGAGCCAGACAACAATGTGTACGAAACTAGTTTGACTATGATTCAGCAAACTACGAGATTTTAGACGTCACATGTCTGTGAATGTTAGCGAACGCATTGAACTGTCTACCATAGAAATTTTTGTCCAGAATTTGATATGCGAGTCTATCGAATTTGTACAGAAATATTGCGAGAGGCGTGCTAGATTACGGAAACGAGTAGAGCAGGGAGAAGGACTTGAATTAAAGTGAAATACGACGCGAATATATCGTGGAGGTTGACGAAATACATCGACGGACGAATGAATATTATATAGATCATCGAGGCCGCTGCATCCCGATGTCCCTCGCGACTGCACTCGAACGACAGAATACTCGTCGCTCGAAAAATTCCCGAGAAACTCGAAACGCGCGGAGATTTATGAAACGACCCGGCGCGCTCCGAGAATTCAACTTTTCAACTATGTCGACCCGGCTGCTCGCCCCCGCGTCATTCCCTGATAAAAGATCGCTCCTTGATAGACTTTCGTGGTCCCAAATCTTGCAGTTATTGCATGGAATTAAACTGATTCCACGAAAGAAAGCAATGGAGCGTCTCGTTCCATCGCGAAATATCCCATTTCCACGCTGAACGTAATGTAGCTTAGAAAAGTATTTGCACCCTCCTTCGTGCTAAACTCGGATGAGAAATGTTACAGTGACGCGACATGAATTTTTCGGCGGTTCGCTGCGGACCGGAGAGAGCCAGAGAATTCCCTGGCCGGAAGAAGTATTCCGATACCGGGTAGCCCAAGAACTATGCAGCGAAAGTGGTGTAAGTCCATTTACTTTGATAAAGTTTAACAGCTCTGCAAACATTTCTCTTCTAATTGAGACTCGCGGCAGACTGTGTAGCCTGTGAACGCGAGATACAAGAATAGAAGGATTTCGTTTCAATAGCGGGGAATTAAAGCTACATCAACGCTGCGAGCGAGCTTATTTCTATTGCTGGCATCGTTTGCAGATCGTGTCCCAATATCGAATCGGCTCTTCAGCGCTGGCATCTGGGTTTTTGGGGCAGCAATTTTTTCGCGACAGGACAGCAACGTTTCCGCGCGGCTCGTTCAGAGTGTAAAACGCCGCGGTGGAAAATGGCGGCAAAGAAAAGCCGAGGGTACAAATACTTTTTTGACCCACTGTACCTATGCGCCGTGGAAAAGAGTCGACGAAGGGAAGAAGAGGTTTTCCCTGGAGAGTCGAGCCCCGGTGCTCGAGAGGATCGTGGGTGGCGAAACTGCGCCGTTTCTCCGCGCGAGAATTCCGCCGCGGTGCGGTGGAGCGAGCGGAGTACGTGCACTTCCACGAGCGGACAAAAGTAGCGTCGATGCAATTTCACAGCCGTCGCATCGCAGGCACGAGGAAATGCATTCTTTCGGTCGGCTTTCGGTGCGCCGTGCACTAACGTCGCGTTGCGTCGCGACGGCCGCGCACAAGATCGTAAACGCGAGATTAGAAAACTGCGTTTGTCCCCGGCCGCAACGCCACCGCAATTGCGCCCCTTTTGCGGCCTCGTTCCGATTGAAAACTACTCGTCGACAGGCGACGATTAGCAGAGCTTTTCAATCTCGAGGCCGGAATTATCTAGTCGAGTCGAGAGCCGCGTTCGATGACAGAGTCGACGCCGAAGCGTTGTCGCTCCACGAGCGCATTAATCATCCCCTGCTAGCGTGCGCGCGCGTGCGTTCACCGCGAACTTTGCGAGCGCGATCCCTCTCGACATGGCTGGATTTCCGAGCGAACAGCCCGCGAGGAACCGAAAACCGACAGGACGGAGGGAACACGCGACAATGGCGCTTTCAACCGTTAAATCCTTAGCTATCGATCTCTAGGAATATTTTCGGATACGCTATTCCGAGGCACATCATCCCCTTACTGGACCCGGTATGCATATTTGACAGCCTATGTTACCAGGTAGAAGTTATTCCGAAGATAGACGGCCGCACGTAAAAAGAGGCTTGAATACCGACCGCTGGGTCGCTGGTTGAAAGTAATAATAAGCAGCCTTCTCTCGAGCGGAGGTTGCACGGTGTTCCTCTACTAGTTTTCAAGAGGTTTCCGGTTAATTTTAAGATCATCGTGACCCATATCCGTGGCAAGAGGCATTTGGTAGCGACACGAGGATTTTTGCCAGCAAATGTAGCCGGTAGCTACCGTTCGGTTTAATTCGATCGCACGGGGATGCAGAAGGCAACGAGGTCGGAGCACGTTCAGATCGGCGATAGCGAGTTGGAGGAACGGTTCGCGCCGCTGTTGTTCGAGACGAGCGAGCGAAATAATCCCTGACATGGCGACCGAACGTTTATACGACAAGCACGGAAAAAGCATTCCGCTATTCGATACGCGGGACTCGCGTTCATCGAATCGGATATGGGTATCTAGTGGCAGGAGTGCGAGGAGATCGATATCGAGTAAAGCGGAAAAGCTGGCGAGAAGGAAATGGAGAAACAGAGAGAGAAAGAGAGAAACAGAGTAGGAGGAGGAGAGTCGCTATTATATTTGACTTTCAGCTTTCCTGCCACGTCCAGGTATCCTCGATTTCACTTCTCGCACTCGTTGATTCAAAAGGCTCGCCCAGGTACTATGTCTGAAGCGATTTCACCGGGAGAACGACGGTGCGGGGGTGGAGGAAACGACTGCCCTAAGTCCGCGGATAAAAACGAAGAAAAAACTGGTCCCCGCGGTACCGTGTGTTCCGACGATGTTGCTGGAATCGAGGGGAGAGTTTCCCCGGTTTCTATCGCGGTCCCTCGCGCAGGACCAGCTGTCGGTGTTACCGTGGCGCGGGTGGATTTCGCATACAGAAGCTAGGGACAGGTAAGAATAAAAAGCGACAGGACAAAGCGGGCATCGCGTACAACACCTGCTCCTCTCTCCGCGTTCCAGGGGATACTCGTCCGGGGTTAACAGCATACTGGGTTGTCTCTACAAGGTTCGCTAGCTCTGGCTCGCCTACCTTCCCGTTTACCTGCTGCCACCAGCAACACCGTCCAGGCGGTCTATATTTCCCCAAAAATATTTCACAACCGTTCCAACCCTGAATAAATAAATCGTCTTCTCTATCCACGGGATACACCGTTTCTAACTCCGTGTATACAGACAATTTTACCACGTTTTTTACCACTATTCCTTTACACATAAAGATCAGCAGTCGTTTGTTTTAGATAACAGGTAATACAAAATTTCGTATCGAAGTCGCCGAGAATCGTTTCTCGATCGATCAGCGAATAGGTTTACCGGTTTTAAATGTGAGAGAGATTGTTCGAGTTGTCAGGGATAAAGCCATAACCGCTTTTTAACCGGAATCCGATAACCCCTAGGAAAAATATTAGCTCGCACGCAAAGTGTGCTCAGGTATGCCAGCCGTGACACCTTCCCCTGCTCTCACGCTTACGAGCTCGTTACAACGGTCGATGTAGCTGGCATCAGAGACCCCGTGAAATCATTCTCCTTCGTTGCCAAGACGACCGAACGTGTATCGCGAAATCTGGAGAGAGCAGGCGACCCTGACCACGAACGCACCCCTGCCACGGTCGATCGAGCTTCCCCCGTGGTTTTTTTTATGCATACCTTTCCAGGGTAATTTCTACGGGGTTCTTTCTCGTTCGCGGAGCCGCGTATTCGATCTTGCTAAAGCGAATCGAGAAGACCGGGGCGACTGTTGAAACGATTACAAAGAAGCAGAGTGGTTCGGCTGCAATTATTAATTCGACTCTCCCTCGCCCTTTTTACCACTGACACGAGTACGACTCACCCTTGTCGTATCATCATGATTTACAACTCGCTGTATACGCCCCTCGGAAGAATCGGGATCGGTCTCGATCCTTATGTCAACAACCGGCACCCACCTTCAATTTCTTTTGAAAAACTCTTTGACCCTCGTCTGCCCCTCAGTTCACGAACTGAACCTGTCCCTCCGCGTCAAATTGACATACAAAATTATTTTTCAATGTTTTCTTATTCAAACTGATGAGTTAAATTGACGTATTTCGCGTTAAAAAAAACACAAAGATTCGGGAAAATGTACCTAATAAATTGAAACGAGGAACGAATGAAGGATTCGTCGACTACGTTAACGCGAATTCTGAACGACACTTCGCGTAGACAGTTTCTGTCGGTGTACTTTGTGGTTCTTGATCGGCGGGATAGGCAACGGAAGCCGCAAACTCGGGGGACCGTGCGAAGTCTCGAGACGCTCGCCGAGAACGATTGCGTCCGGGGCTGAACGTCGCAGATAGTGGAGCCCTAATTATTTCCGACGTTGTAAACTTTGACGCGACTATTACGAGGTGGGCGACGCTGCACGGAACAATAGAGAGTCCACGGCGAAGTTCAGTTTTGGAGTGAAAGTCGACGGCGGCGATGCAAGGTGGACGGGGCTAGAACGGGCCAGCGAAGATAACAGATTGCCCTGCTCCGGCGAGCCGGACTTTCTTAATTCCCGGCGATGCACGATAGCGGAATAGCCGACGCCACCGACGACGAACGCGAGCGCGCACACACATGGAAACAGACCGGATCTTTGCTCAAGTTTCGAGGAAGAAAGGATGGCCAGCGAGAATTTTATTTGACACCTGATGAATGTGCCCGTGCCGCGAAAAGGTAATGAGAATTCCTAGATCGTGCGCGATCCGAGTATGAAGTATCGCTCGTGCGGATAATGAAACTCGTGAGAGAGAGAGAGAGAGATAGAGAGACATTGTAGAGGACGATGTTTAACGAAAGCAGCCGGGGTAGTTGTTTCGGAGACTCGGGATCTATCGATCGATCGTTGGAATGGCTATAGATCGGGATATCGGTTCCAGCGAAAGCATAATTTGTATCGCGAGCATAAAGGAAAGACAGGTCTCGTTCGGAGGCCGGTGAAACGGGCACAATGAAGAAGATAAATACGCGGAATAAACGTGAATAAAATGCATCAAACAATAGGTTCCGTTCAGCCATGAATAATGCATGGTACGAACTTGAGGCGAACGGAAGAAGAGTGGATGCTCGAATGCGGCGGAGAACGCGGCGCAACGGTAATTGATTCGTTACGACCCCGTAAACGTTCGATGAATGAAAGCTAATATCTCCGCGCGAAACAAGGCCAGCCGGAAGCTTATCTTCGAGCGCGACTCTCGTTCGCGCGCGAGAGGAGAGGAGAGGATTGAACTGGCGCGCGAGAAACGCCGCACAGTTTCCTCCGTGTACACCGTACGGTATGCGGATCACGGTAGGCGATCGTCGACGAGCCGCTCGTGACGCGCTTCGTTCGTTTTCGAGTGTTTGAGAAGCAACTCGAACGGCGCGGCACGGAGGGCCGTTCGTACCAGGGAAACGAACGCGTTTCTCTGTTCGACCGCAGCGTCGAGCAGCACAGCGTACGCGGTGCCGGATGGAAATGTGTGCTCTGTATCGTTCTCGATCGTTCCGCAAACGCGAGAATTTTGATCGACAGTAAGGGAGAGAGTGAGAAAAAAACGGGAGGAGAGTGTGTGCCCGAAGCTCGATGAAAATGCCGAGCGATTGCAGCCTCGCGCGGAAACTTAATTTTCGTTCGGCACGAAACGTTTTTTCCTCCGAAAAAAGCTCCATGGAAATGCGGAATATTTTCCGTTTTCACCCATTCGGAATTCTGCGGTCGTGTTGCGCCCAAGTTCCCCGCTGACTACGCGCATTGTTTCGTGACAATCCGCAAGCACCCCGCGGCAAACGCGTATTTCCTGCGGAATACAACGAAATCGGACCACCAAGGGCATCAAAGGGCTCTGTCGGCGTAAACCGCCGGCGAACGGCACACAGAAGCTACGATTCGTTACCATTTATGGGCAGAACCGCCGGAGAAAGCGAGGGAGAAGCTGCGAGGTCGCCGACGGGCTTCCAATTCGAAAAATCTTAATAATCAGTCGTGTATCGGGTCCTTACGATAGCGTTCTACATCGTGTCCATCGCAGATAAGACCGGTAACGCTCGCTGCACACCTACCTTTTTAACGTACGGTGCTTTTATGCTATCGAAATTATTAATTTGCGGCGGAATATATAATCGTGCACTTAACGACACGCAATTAAGTTTAAAATAAATGTATACTGTCTAATTTAATTTACAATACTTCGGACCGTAATTACATTGCCGCACCGTTGATGAAAACGGAGCGACGCGGAGAATGCTAGAACAATTATTGAGAAATTGACTTGGAAACTCGAGAGTTCGACCTGGAACAAGGACAGAATCGAACGTCGTAAAGTTCAACGCCGTGAGCTGTGCTTCGGTAGCGAGCGAGTACTTGTAATTCTAACCAAACGCAATCGAACCGATGCGTATCGATGTAGTGGCTGTTTCGCTGCGCTCCAATCTGTTCGTGAGCGTCCCCCACGGTAGACAGACAAGATATCGAGGCTGAAATGTATCTACACCAAACAAGTCCGGGTCGCATCCCTAATCGCAGTCGACGGAGGTCTAATCGAAAAATGGACATTTCGTGTAGGAGCGACAACGATCGTAGGGGACGTTAACGGGGTGGCAGACTGCTTGAACGGCAAATAGGACGGGAATGGACAGCCGGGACCGACGGTGGTAGATTACAAGTAAAACCGGCTGCGAGAAGGAAGGAGTCAAAGTATCAGAGGAAGAAGGGTGCCGGAGCAAGAGAAAGAGAGAAGGATAGTGCATCTGCGAAGATAGAGAGGGAGGACGAAGAAGAAACCGCCTGGATGTGTTGAAATAGAAGGTTGTAACGTGCCCGGAGTCTGATGGATCGAGGATCCGAGTGGAAGGAAGAGAGAGAGAGAGAGAAGGAGAGAGAGAGAGAGAGAGAGAGAGAGAAAGCGAGAAGGAGGGGTGTTGCACGGCGAAACACGGGAAGAAGCAAGACGCATGGGACGACAAAGAGGACTTCCCTGATCCCCTTGCTCGTCACAGAGAATGTCAGCCATCTGGCATTGTATGTACGGGAGACCTCGGCTGCTTTGGTGTGCGGTGTCCGAGAGCATGTTGTACTCGGTGGCGCCTACCCCACGAGGTTCCCGATAGAAACGAGACGAAACGAAAGCAAACAACCGTTCGCTCGAGAGCTGATTGGTAGGTTTCTTCGTAGATAACTCGGCGAGGAATCCACGAGTGGAATCGCGGGTTTTCAACGGCGCGTGTTTTCTCACGACGTGGCGGCTCGCATCGATTCCTCGAACTGTCTGAGCACCGGAGCCGGTGACGCCGTGGCGTCCGGAGCCTTGAAACGCTCCAAAAGCGGAATGGATCATATCCACGGATTAAGAACGAAAGTGGCGTCGATTACTCCCTCCTCCTCCACCTCCTCCTTCACTTCTTGCTCTCTCTCTCTCTCTCTCTTCGGACTATCTTTCTTACAAACGACTACCTTTCTCTCTCCGTCTTACCAGCAATCTCTTGAATGAACCGAGTCTCTCAACCATGGCACAGATACGACGCACTTAGTCAGCGTGCCGCACGTGCCTGTTGTGCATACGTAATGCGTATTGACACGTCGAGTGACAGCACGCGGGCCGAGTCACGCTGCGAGCACCTCGTCGAATCGATAGACCGAGGAACGTCACGGGCTAACGCCGTGGACGACCGGCGATTTCGGAGCGCCGATAAGATCGTCAACGGGAGAAACAGAGACGAACGTATTGTCCCTTAAATTATTCAGCACCGACTCCACGAGTTTCGCTGGTTTGCTGGAAAGCGGTATATCTCGTGCGCATACGATCGCGAGTGCACGTATGCAAAGAGAACGAGACAGAGAAAGGGAGGACCGAATCGGGATCACGAAATTACCAAAGGAGATTGTGCAGACTCACCGGCAATGGCGACGAACAGGAGGAATATCCACGTATCCATGAGTAAGCTGGCGAGGCGTAGCTGGAAGCTGGTGGCTGCGATCGCGAGCTTGTCCATCACGCTTCAGGATGCAGCATCGTTGGTCCTTGTGGATCCTGCTGGCAGCTTTCGAACTGGTCCCGTGGTACTCTCTGTTTCTCTTTTTCTGTCCGATGTCACCGAATCACTGTCCTTGTCACTGAATCCGCCGAGAACGCCGGAAAAGTCCTGTGGCGCGTGTCGCGTCGCGTCTGCTCTTGGTCTCACCACCGCGGAACGTGTCCTGACACTGTCCTACGGTCCCGTACGGTCTCCTGCGGTTCCCCTACGGCTCTCCCACGGAGCAGACTCGCATCGTTCGAGCGTTTTCGCGATGTTCCGCTCGGTCGAACCGTGTGTGATCCCTCTCTAACTCTTGGAGCCACGCTCGGTGGTTCTTGTCACCGTGAAGCGGTAAGATGCGATCAGAAGAGATCTCGCGTTCAGCGTCGCGATTCGATGCGCGCAGCCTCTCCGTTGAACCACGCCGCGTGTGCCTCGCTACGCGTGTCCGTGGCCGACGATACGCTGGTCCGCGCGCGTACGTATCATCCGCTCGGTTCGGCTCGGCTCTCTGGCCCGCGCGAAGCGCCGGATATCTCAGCCGAAGCGGAGCGAACGGTCTATCTCTATCTATCTTTGCGCTTTGATATGTATGCCCGCCGGGAAATCACCGATAGACCGCGGAGAGATCGCGCTCGCAGACGCGCGGCGCGACGGTGCGGAAGAGAATCTGGTGCGAGCTGCGAGCAAGCGAGCGAGTGAGCGAGCGAGGCGTGCACTCGTGCGGGCGACCGTGGTGTGCTCTCACCGCCGCGTTGCCCGGAGTATTGACCGACTCGGCTCGGCTCGGCTCGGCTCGACACACGGTGCGCCTCGCTGCGGGACAGACCAGGCGGGGAGAGATGCGGAGGGGGCGCCTGCTCTCTGACGACTACTGTACTCTCGGGTGCGCGCGCATTCCGGCTCCTAAAGCTCGCGAGAGCGGTCCCGACGAACCACCTATACCTACGCTCTTCGAGGCTTCGAGCCGATTCAACCATTCGACGGGCCTTGGACGGTTCTTCTTTTTTCCTTTTTTTTCTTTTCTTTCCCTCCTTTATAGTACTCTCCCTCCTCCTACCCTCGAGCTCCCCACCCTCGCCGGCCCGGCCCGACCCGGCCTCGCTCTATCTGTCCCGAGACCTGTCTTATTTCTTCGGGTACGCAAGTTACGTCGCGTCGTCGGGGCCACGGGAAAACAAACGACCGTTCCACCCAACGATTATCCGCGCCAAGCGATCCTGCTCTCGCGGTTCATATTGTGTGCAGCTTTTTTGACGAACAACTCTATCCGTCGACGAATAGCCCTCTTGAACTCTCTTCTTTCCTCGGAAATCGGTGACCCGTCCGTCCGGAATAGAACCGATGAGTAACTCGGCCGTTCTGGAAACGAAAAAGACGGCTATGATGATTTAACCTTTTAACTATAGCGCGAGGGACTGATCCCGCAGCATTTAAATATTTTCGAATACGTTGCCGTGGCTTCCGATGCCGGAACAACAAATTACCGTTACGGTAGATGGAAAGAGTCGACGGTACCCCATTTGGTAACAGCAAAGGATTCCGCGGAATCCAGAGTCAACGCCGAAGATGGAGTAATTCGCGAGTCGGAAGTCTTTTGTAGATAAGCGTTATCGCGGCGCCAGCCGATCGGTTCGAGAGCCGGATAAGTGGGCGTGTAATAGACCGAATGAGTCGCGGCATGATGGATGATTGTATAAACAATGGCAGAGCAAACGCCGCTGCACGGAACCTGTTTACCGGCAACGAGAGATCACGCGATAACGCGCTATCGCTCGCCGAAGAAGCAGCCTCGCATGAAAAACGAAAGATTTGCTGACGCTGACGCAACAATATCCCCCGACACCACGACGACGACCGTTTCGTGGTGTTCTACGTGTTCCGAGTGCTACGTAAACGAGCTAGAGATGCCTACAGCCACGTACACAATACATCTTCCAAACCTAGAAGCACGACGACATTCCTTCAGGTCACGATTTTAATAGGACTAAAGAGTACGTCAAACTCGGTCTAAGCCTTTGCTCTCCGTACTTTATGCTAAAATCGTAAAACCGAGCATTACCCTTGAAGAACTATCGAAACTATTCCATAAAATGAGAATTTGAATAGGCTAACCGTAGAAGCTGAAGGGTTAATCAAACTTTCCCCAGATCACCACCTCCCTCGGGCTTTTAGAAGACCTAGAAGACACTTCTAAAGTACCTTACGAGTAGATTCGCCCCGAAGCAATGCTTGATCCTCAGCTAATTGACTTTAACGAACTATCGTGACTCGTGCGGAGATTAGACAAAGTCTGCGTGGTCTCTCGGTGTGCACAGAGCTTTAGTGAAAGAGACACGGTTCTTTGGTTGTCTTTTACCGTTTCGCGAATAGTTTACGACCCGGTCCGCGTTTCCGACAAGCGGTTTAGGTTCGAGCGAGCACGCTGATTTCCACGAAAGAGCGCGGTGAATCGTCCACGGAACGGTTGACACAGGGAAATCGACCGATACGTACACGACAAACGGTCTACCGGTAGTTTCCTCGGTCGATACGAGGATACCTCGTCCGCTGAAGGAAGATCCGATCTTGGGAACGGCTCGAACGCCTTCCGGACTTCAGCAAAGAGATCTATGGGTCGGATAAGGACCTGGCTTCAGAGATCCAGCAGGTTGTTCGGCACGGAGGAAGAGGGACGAAATCCTTCGTGTGTGCAGGGTTTAACCCCTCGACCTGGTCGAACTTTCTTTCCCAAATCGCGAGGGAGGCGCCGCGAAGAAACGATCGGTGCCGATTTTATCTTGGCGAGACTATCGAACCGTAAGCCTCGGGACCCCATAAGCGTCGGCGACAATGGCGTCGAGCCTGTAGTTAGTCGCACGCGACCAACCGTCCCGGGCTAACGACCAGCGACGAGCCGCGCAGCGGGGTTCCTTTTGTTTAACCGAGCCGTTTATTAATCAATTGCATAGCTCTCTTTCTCTGCCAGTAGCTCGCCGGAGCTCGGCAAAGAGTTGCGCATTTGACGGTCAAACGCTTTCTTTTTCTTCTTTTCAAACGAACCGCGTCGCCCGTCTCGCCATCCCCTCGGTAACCATCCTTTGATCTCTCGCAAAAATGTCTTGTTACAAGGGAAGCAGAGAATCCCGGGGCAGAATATCTATGCGCGATGTAATTTGCCGTACGCGTCCAGTGGAAACGCGAGGCCGGAGTGTTCAATTACGAGAGCTGGAACGAGCCGCACCCGTGGATACCTATCGAACGGAACAAACGTCTCCAAGGAGATTTCAAGACTCGCGACTTCCTCAGGAAAATTACTCGACTTCGATTCCATGCCGAGCACCCGCTTTCATTCGAGACTGTTAACCAGGAAACATCTGCACCCTCAAAATTCACATAATTGAACGGATGTCTGGAAAAAAGGCGTTTATTATATATTTTCTGAAATGGGATGTTCCATGCAATCAGTGCCAATTTGGCAAAGCTTTCAGTGCTCAACAATGGCACTAGAGGTTCAATATTGTAGCATGTTACCATAGTTTCCATTGCTATGGAGAACGAATTGTATTTACGTCTCTTCTTATTTCACAGAATGTACCGTACGCTCTTTTTCTAGATACCTATACAATTAGAAGGGATCAACGATTCACGGATATTTATTTGGACGGTGCTCGATCGCACGCGTAATCGACACAAAAAAGTAGCAAACGTTCTAGCTTCGTGCAAAAGTGGGTTGAAATATCGCGGGCAATATAAAAGATCGATAAGAGTCGATCTAATCAACAGGTTGACCTCGAGAATGCTGATACGAACCGGTCGCGGTGGTCGTAAGTATTTTTTATCGTTCGGCTATTGAAACCAAAAATCATGCTGGGCTGTTCGTCGAAAAATTGGTCCTTGAATGCGGTACTCTGGTCGCGGGACGCAATGTTTCTCGCGAAGCGTTAATTGTCGACGGGGTAACGAATTATGGATATGTATACACGGTGAAAGAATAATAGCCGCGCGGAACAATGGCTGCGCACCGGCTATTCGAAGCAGCTGCGGCGATTCGGCTGCCGGCGAACGCTATAATGGTCCGATTTACATTAATGGGACCACCGTGTCAATAGGTCGATGCGTTCCACGATACGCTGCGCTCCGAAGCGATTGGTATTACGATTCGACGAATATCAATGTCAATAAACGCGGCTCGCTCGAGCGTACCGAGGGAATCGCGGATGCTCGCGATTGCAGGAACGCCAGATGAATCGCTCGCGGCGGGTACGCGTCGAGTACAGGTCGGGTACAGCCGCGCGTCCTATTAAAGCAAGCGTCTCGCGCTCTCGAAACATTATCGTTAAAGCATTAACGACGAGCGTACGGATCGAAGCGGCATAACCGACGATAATTAAAACGATTCGAGGACGTCGACGAGAGTTTTTGAAAGCGTTTAATCGGGGAAGACGTCGTTTCGACGGCGAAAACCCGGCTCGCGAATTCGCGCCGCTGAAGCCCTTTCAATCAGAGAGCTTCCTCGCGTGGACGTTTTTCTCAATTAGGCTCTTTTTTCCGGCTCGCTTCGTCGCCGTTTGGGACAGGTGAATCAGGCGAATGCTTCTCTTTCGTTTCCATGTTTTCTCCATTTTTTCTTTTTTTTTCTGTAAACACGTGTTTATAATTTATTATCAATTGTGTACTCCATACAGTGACCTGCACAATTAGTGACACGTTCGCACACACGCATCCACCTACGCATTCTCACTTGAGAAAAAAAATATACGCACGCTAACGTAGCGTGCGTCACACACACACATATTTATCTCCATACATATGTATACATGTATATACGCCAGCACGTACATAACGTATCCGATGCCGGTATCTCTTGTATATAATATAAGTATATATGTATAACTATCGTCGGGGGGAGGAATTTTTCTGTGTTCTTCTTCATCTTTTTCTTTTGTTCCTTTTCAAAATATATATGTACATATATATTTCCGTAGCTACCTATAGGACAAGAACTGTGGCAACGATCGTACTTCGTCTTATATCCTATTACTCTCTTATTATACGCGTAGTTGCATCGTTTCCTGTGCGTCATTTAGATGATTTGTTCTTCGTTTTCATTCCCGTGAGGAGTCGTGGTTACATAGCGTTACAGACACGTGCGGTGGTTTCTGGCTGTGTGTCGGTGGCTGAGTTCGTGTGCGTGTGTGTGTGTGCGTGTCGTAGCAAATACTGGAGCAGGAGGAGGGAAAAGTGAGCGCACGAAGTCAGTGTGTTCGCGTGTATATGTGTGCGCAGATTTGCGAATTTCGTTTCTTTCGTGATCGGATAACAATAATTTAAACAATGATATCGCGTTGGTCGATCTTTCAGTATTTCGTCGAAAATGGAATACACACGCTCAGTCTTTCATGCTCTAACTCTAACTCTTGCACACACGCGCGCTCTCTCACTTTCTTGCTTTCTGTTTATGGCATGGATGAAACTGACTTCGATGGCTCTCACAACCACAGCATTCGCAATATCGTATCTCCTCGTACTCGGTATCACAATGATTCAACGTATTGACTATTTTACTGATAGATCATCCCTCTCTCGTATCCACGTTCTTCCCTCGACTTTTAATTTCTCTAAAAGCGTGCGCACTAATCTGACGAATCCTCCGGCCAGACCGAGCGGCTCTCTCTCTCTTTCTCTCTCTAGAAGAGCCTCGGCCACTGAACATGTGCATGGTTTTGTATCTCGTGGTCGTCTCTAATTGTCGTGTGCCTTGCGTAGATTCTAACCGCTGGTGAGCCTCCGTGTTTCCCTTTGTTCTTCCGCGATCATTTCTCTCGTATGGACGGCGATAAAAACGTAGCGCTTTTGTTATAGATTATTATAGAACATGCGAGGAACGCTAAATATCCTGAGTCTCTGAAATGTTCGCACAGTACGTGGGTTCTGTACACCTCTCTGCACCCTCACTCTTTCATCCGTTTTCTCGCGATAATCGCTACTTTCACCATGGAAAAACCGAGTCTTCCGGATGGAACAAAGAGTTTTCCATACCGCTTCAAAGAACACGGACCAACGTGTGCTTTTAATACTCAGTTTTTCCAGGGTCAATTCGTTCCAGTCCGGACAATTTTTACCAGAGAGTTCCAACTTGTTCCCCTCCGGAAACCGCAAGGTCCCCACCATTGGTCAAACCTCTTCCCACTATTGCGTACAGCCGTAGAAATGGTGGGCATGAAGTTCTACGGCAACGATGAAATCTTAAAGTGGGGAGAACCCAAGCGGAGAAGGTGCCGCGAATGACTCGCGATACTATAAGTTGGAACTACCTGATTTATGCAGGAACCGAGCGAAACATACTTGAAACGGGTGCGTTTGCCGTGTTCACCACCGAACCACCATGGAACTACCGTCGAATCGAAGTAATTCGTCTAATGAAACAGAAATTGAAGAAGTCAAGGTTCATACCGTCGTAGTCCTAACGAAATTTGGCACGCTAAAATACGAGTCTCGCGGCAGCGAACGTGTTAAGATCGGCAACGATAAATCATGTTTCCCGCGAGTTCGATGGCTTCCCTTTCGTTTATCTGTGCGATCGTCGGACTCCTCGCGATAAAAATTTGTACAACCGCACGATTTTAAACTACTCATTGAGCTTTCTCGCGTAGCAAGATTACAAGTCGTTCGTTCGATAACGTTGTAATACTTCGTTGTGGGCCGGGCAGAACGTGCGCCGAACAAAGTTGATTCGATGACGAGGCTCGACCGGATTCAATCGAAAACACGTGACAGTGAACACACGCTACAAACGGGAAAGAAAAACCGAAGCGAAAAAGTTTTCTCTGTTTCTATGCCGGCTACCCGGATCTCGCCCCCTCTTTTCCTAAAACACTGTTCGCGAGATACAGATTACTTTAATCTCAAGGCAAATATGTTTCACTGTTAGAATAAATCGGTTTTGCGCCAAGACGTTTTGTGCACGATTATATTATTTAAATGTTATGTACGTTTACGTATTGTAATGTATGTATATCGTATCGTAAAATCACTACGCAACTTCTCACCGATCCTACGGTGTGTAGGGAAAGCACTTTATGCGTACGCTAAAAACGCGACACGTCGAAGCTCGCGGCTACGACCGGGTGAACAAGGATACCCGAGTTTACATCCGGTTACAAGATTCTACACACCCCCCTGTCGCTGAGAAAAACAAACGTCTCGGAAAACGAAAATCGAATTCGTGATCCGCTTGACCGTCCCTCGCGTCATCGTGTCTCCCCTCCGCGCGCCATAAATAACTTCGGAACTAATTGTTATTCGTTTCACCAATAATCCGCTCGAGCCACTCGCTCGTCGCAGCTCGTCCCTTTTTCCTATCCCTCTCTTTCCCTCTCTATCTCTCTCCCTTGTATTTTTGTTCTCCCCTCGTTTCCACGTTTAAATACTAATGTAGGCCATGGCATTATTTTTCTTAATACATATAAAAAGGTCCGACGTTGATTAAAGTCCGCGCGTATTGTGCTCGACAGGACGCGAGCGCTCGAAATCTAGCATAACCGGTGGAGAAAGAAAAAGGACGCGGCGATTAATCGTAATTTTGTCGATGTTGCGGGGAGCAACGTTCTCATTGCACAATATCCAAATAAAACGGAGCTACCTAATAATGCACTAGTCTCGCAGCTCGCGCCATCTACGATCAATTTATTACATGTACGTGGGTGTGTTTGTTTGTTGGATTTTTCATTTTTTTTTTGTTCGTTTTGTTGATCGGACCTCCGAGTGCACGAAAGCGGATAATCTAGTAACAGAGGCTTTTGGATAACTTTACTCCCGTTTCTGTTTTTTCTATTCAGAATGTGAATTGCTCGTTGGGCGCCTCTCGCCGAACGTGATTTTTAATCGAATAGAATGGACGAATCGATTCGTAAATTATGTTCACGTCGCGTCTACGAGAATACTATATATTGTGTAACATGCTGAGAAATAGAAACAAGAAGAATGAGTGTGGTACGAAATCGAAGTGGAAATCAGTCGGAAGAATGTACGGGCAAAGATCGCTGAATAAAAATCGAACTGAAATAAATACGCTTAAAGCTATAATCCTCGACAACTGTTCGAAAGATGGGTGTCGAGTCGATATACGAAACCATTATAGTCATTTCATGACGAGACGTTACGCGAAGAAGTTAAAAAGATCTCTCTCGCTTTTGCTCTCTCTCTCTCTCTCTCTCGCTCTCTCGCTCTCTCTCTAGAATTATGTATGCATCGTGCAATAAAAAACGCTCAATTCCATAGTGTTTCGTCGATGGTAGAAAATTGATGTGTACACGCGTACTGAGACATGGTCTCGTGTTGTCGAGATGATGAACAGTCAATATTATATTTATATATCTCCGACGAATCTCTTTCGTTACATGTTTTTTCTTTTTTTTCTCTCCCTCTTTTCTTATATCTTCGAGTCTTAAACCGATGTTGAGTTGGTTTTGTTACGTTTTTAAAAAATCTAGTCACGCCTCGGAGATGGATAGCGGTCGTTATCCTTTCGAATGCATCTCTTATCGTTACTATTTTGTACAATTATTATACAGGGGGCATGGGGGTTGGGGCAAGGGGACGGGGGGGATATTGATCGCTCGTTAATGCTACGAAATAATACGGTGAATGGATAAACAAAAGAAAAGATCATTCACGAGTACCTATATATACGATGGAGGACAGAAGATCCATATTTTGTTTGGCAGGTGCGTCTCACTTTCCCGATCGAAAGTGACCCTGTGCGGACACCTCTCCGACACTCTTCTCCCGTCTTACAAAAGATTACATTTCCCCAAACATCTCCGTTTCCTCCGATTCTTCTCCAACTCGGCCGGAGGCTGATTTCTGATAATACGAACGACCTAGGACAAAATTGAAACGATTTCTTCAACCATTCCTCGATTGACAAACTGATCGAAAACTGTTTTATCCATACCTCGTGGAATGCTGCGTCCACGTTCAACGGTGGATCTTTGGCAGAGGTTTCAATGTAAGGTATACCCAGACGAAGAGCCAACTCTCGTCCCTGTTCCTCAGTGACCTTCCTTAAATGCACCAAGTCTACCTTGTTGGCCACCAGAAGCATGGGGTACACATCTCTGTCGTTTACCCTGAGTATCTGGGTGTAGAAATACATGATATTCTCGTAGGACTGTTTGTCCGTCACCGAGTACACCAACAGAAACCCATCACCCTTGCGCATGTACTGCTCACGCATGGCACTGAACTCTTCCTGGCCTGCTGTGTCCAGCACTGTTAGGTACAAGAAAACATTTTTATGTCTTCACCATCAGATTTGCCTCTCACGACTTCCTGCACGTTTATTGGTAGAGAGAGAAGCATTTCATGGGAATTACTCTCAGTGCCTCCCAAGAAGTCCCTCGAGATGGTATGCATTAACCAATCATTCGGTGAGAACTAAAAGTCCCAGGGGAATGACTCAATTGGAAGGCTTATTACCACATTCTGTTTGAATTCCTGCTAGTACACTTCTTGCGAGGCACAGGTTGTAGCATCTACCAATCACAGGTTGTACCACCCCCGAGCTCCTAATGATAGATACTCAAAGATATAAGCGCAAGTATAGTTGTTTAGGGTTGCACTCACCATCCAGAATGCACCATTGCTTGTCTACCTCAGTATGTTGTATGTAACTGTCCTCGATGGTGGGATCGTAGTCAGTGACGAACAGCTTTTGGAAGAACTGTATGGTGAGAGCACTCTTTCCGACGCCTCCATCTCCTACTACGACCAGCTTGAAGGTCATAAGGTTGTCATTATTGGGAGGACGTGTCATACCGCCTTTTGCTCTCCCACCCCCTCCCCCGCTGCTCTACCGTATTCTGCCTATTCTGTCAACTGTTCCAATGTGTTTACAGCAGAGTGTACCTGCCCTTAAATTGTCGAGCTACCGCTGTCTGGCCGAGGTACCCTAGACAGACGATCCGTTTGTTAACAGTCGATCGACAATTAATACAGTAAACAGGAAAAATCAAGCTAGCTTGACACACCGTAAGTTAATGGTCTTGTTTACAGGAACTCGAGCAAACCGAAACGTAACGCACGTCGTTGCAATGTAGCGGGTGTGTCAATTGCACTTAATAGGAGAGAATGAGGGAGACAGGTTTCGGACGCGCGAACACGGTCCGACAGATTGCAACGGCGTTCGCTTAGGATGCTGAACGGATGCTACACGCCGCGAGAAAACAAAGGCGTCTCACCTTACATGATCTGCCACTCCTGCTTCGCGTTCTTCCAGCTGTCAGTCTGTGCCACTGTGGGCAACATTCGTATCCGTGTAGGCAATGTGTTTGTGTAAGCTGCCAACGTAAGTGCGTGCACGATAGGCCGAGTATACTTCCGCGACCATGCGCGCAAACATTACTGCCACTGCCGTAGCGGCGACTGTTGCGAACAACTTCAGACGGCTCACAAGTCAACTCCCGATGTCTGTAAACAAACAGAAGATCGATGGATCACTCATGGATCTACGATGTTCATTGTCTCCTGTTACAAAGATCTTACGATCTTCTTTTATTATCGATCGTCGTCGCTTGATTATTCCCCGTTGAATCGAATCGTACCGATGGCGGCCTCTGGAAGAGGGCGAGTCGAAGCAAACGAATTGAATTTCCTCTAATTTATGCAAAATAAAAATTGTACTCCACTATGAACAGTCGCATTTCAACCGTACAAGTAATTCAAACGGGCGCGCAGTGGCTCAATGGATACAGCTCGCGGAAACAAGTAAATAAAATAAGAAAACATAAAATAAGTAATTCGAATATACCGCGGCAGCTCCTCTAGCACAGTGTGGCGACTGTGGCTACATTCACCTATGTTAAATTACTGACCAATGTGAAGTTTCAGATATATTTAAAAATATTTCGAACGTTGTTATTTTGTCTTTAGCAAAATACAAAGTGTTTAATCAATAGTTTGCTTTCAAGGAAGAAGGGTGTAAGAATTGAGTTTTACAAATCACGCGCGAAAAAACGCACCGAACTCACCACTAGTGGCGCGTCTTCCAGCAAGCACCGCAAGCAGTGCTACCAACTGTGTTTTTCACATCGAAGCACAGACAAAAAATCCAAGGAGAACTGGGAGATTGTACTCAGATTGTACTCTAAATGTACTCTTTCTCTAAATATGTCATATGTATTTCGTAGCATTAGGATAATACCTTGTACTGTACGAAATAAAATGATTCAACCATTTTTGTCACATTGGCATGTTGCGTTTGTATTTTTACTGACTTCACTCGATACAAGTTGCACGCGTTGTGTACACACGAGAAATAAAAAACACACGTGTGTTTTGATCGTAAACATTATTTCATTCTACCCCTATCTCCGTGTTCTGAATGTAACAATTAAAGATTTTCAGTAAACGCGCTGTGTTTCGTTTTATAACACTGATTCGTACGAGATGGGGTTCATAACCAAAGCGAATACAAACACGACATCGATTGAACGTTTACAATACTTCTATAAATAATACGGTTGCTGATAAGTGCACAACATCAGCGACCGTTCTTTGTAAACATTTTGATGTGTCGGACAGAGTTGGTCGATAATTATTAGCTTTTTTACAATGTTACGCATGACCGGTTTCTCGTCACTGTCAAGGTTATGACCCCGTATCTAATTCGTAAACAATGTTTTTTCATACATACATCCCCTGTGTTTGCAGTTATTTAATTTAAGAGAAGACTCACCATGGACGCTGATCTTTACGACGAATTTGGTAATTATATCGGTCCCGACTTGGCCTCCGATAGCGAAGATGAAAACGAGTATGGAAACGCTGGAGACGATGCGGACGACAGGGACCGGTCCGACGAGGAGATGGAAGAAGACAAAGATGAGTCTAGGGAGCAAAATGATCAGGGTAACTCCATGGCGGTTGTACTCCACGAAGACAAAAGATACTACCCTAGCGCATTGGAAGTATATGGACCGGAAGTGAGTCCAATCGCTGCATCTGCCTCTTCTTTATGAACTTTACTCTCTGATAACTTAATAACTGATAACTTTACTCTCAATAATAACGTAAACAATATTTTAAATAGTACAGCAATTTTTAGTGATGCCTCAGAGGCGCCTCTCGACTGCTAATATTAATACCACTTACCATATTCTAGGTGGAGACATTAGTACAAGAAGAGGATGCCCAGCCACTGGACAAACCACTGATAGCGCCAACTAGGAAGCCAAAGTTCCAGATCAAACAGCAGCAACTCCCAGAAACGACGTATAGCATAGAATTCTTAGCGGATATGATGGACGCACCCCATTTAATTAGGAACGTTGTACTGCTTGGTCATTTGCACCATGGCAAAACTACTCTAGTCGATTGTTTGGTGAGGCAAACGCATCCCTACCTTCACAGTGTGACTGATGAAAAGCCTTTGAGGTAAGAAGCGACAATCCGTTTGATCGATCGTAATAAGACTTGATTTTAAAACACGATTGTCTACAGGTACACAGACACTCTATTCACGGAGCAACAGCGGGGCGTATCAACGAAAGCGACTCCGGTGACTCTGTTATTACAGGACGTGAAGTCCAAGTCTTATTTGTTGAACATATTCGATACTCCTGGACATGTGAACTTCTCCGACGAAGCGACAGCCGCGATACGATTATCTGACGGCGCGATACTAATCGTGGACGCTGCCGAGGGTGTCATGCTAAACACCGAACGGCTACTGAAGCACGCGCTTCAGGAGAAGCTTGCGCTGACAGTCTGTATAAACAAGATAGACCGGCTGATTCTCGAGTTGAAGCTGCCTCCGTTAGATGCGTACTATAAACTGAGGCACATCATCGAGGAGATCAACGGGCTGATCGCTCTTTATTCGGACAACGAGAACCCGTCGTTCGTGTCGCCCGCAATAGGCAACGTGTGCTTCGCGAGCTCCGAGTACAACGTCTGCTTCACCTTAAAATCCTTCGCTGCTTTATACGCGAAGACCCATCCCGGATTGAACTCCAACGAGTTTGCGAAGAGACTATGGGGCGACATATACTTCAACTCAAAGACTCGGAAGTTCACGAAGAAACCGCCACACAACACCGCTCAACGAAGTTTCATCGAGTTCATTTTGGAGCCGCTGTACAAAATCTTTGCTCAGGTTGTTGGCGACGTGGACACCACTTTGCCGGATGGTTAGTATATCGATTTTCACTCACCGCGTCTCCGTATACTCATCTCTGTCGAACTCTGTAGTGTTGGACGAACTGGGTATCAGATTAACGTCGGAGGAGATGAAGATGAACATCAGGCCGCTGCTGAGGTTGGTCTGCACCAGGTTTTTGGGAGACATGTGTGGGCTAGTTGATATGTGCGTGGCCCACGTACCTAGTCCCCAATCTCACGCACCGGTCAAGGTGCAGCACGTGTATACGGGGCCTATAGACTCTCCTCTGGCACAAGATATGGTCAATTGTGATCCTGATGTTAGTATCTCAGAATTCTTTGCAAATTTAAAGGACCTATCTGTGTTCAATCCCTATATCTTGCCGATACGTATGTTTCAGGGCAGGCTGATGATTCACAGCACGAAAATGTACCCTACCGAGGACTGTACGCTATTCGTAGTCCTCGGAAGGGTGATGTCCGGCACTCTAGAGGCAGGACAACGCGTACGCGTGTTAGGTGAAGCGTATTCCCGCACTGACGAAGAAGACTCGCGAGTCCTCACTGTTGGAAGGCTGTGGATCAGCGAGGCACGCTATTCCATCGAGCTGAACAGGGTTCCAGCTGGCAATTGGGTTCTCATCGAAGGCATCGATCGACCTATAGTGAAGACCAGTACAATTACCGACTTGAACAGCTCAGACGATCTCCACATATTCCGGCCATTGAAGTTCAACACCCAGAGCGTGATCAAGATCGCGGTGGAGCCTGTGAATCCGTCGGAACTGCCGAAGATGTTGGACGGTCTCAGGAAAGTGAACAAGAGCTACCCTCTGCTGGGGACCAGGGTCGAGGAGAGCGGCGAGCACGTGGTCCTAGGAACTGGTGAACTATATTTAGACTGCGCCATGCATGATCTGCGTCGCATGTATTCGGAAATTGATATCAAAGTAGCTGACCCTGTGGTCGCTTTCGCCGAAACTGTGGTGGAGACCAGCTCGTTGAAGTGTTTCGCCGAGACACCTAACAAGCGTAACAAGCTGACGATGATCGCCGAGCCCCTTGAAAGAGGATTAGCGGAAGACATAGAGGCGGAGCATGTGAAGATCACGTGGAACAAGTAAGCTTGAATTTCGATAGATCAAACGTAGGGGGAGGTCTCGATCACTTTGCGATTTGCAGGAAACGACTGGGAGAGTTCTTCCAGACCAAGTACGACTGGGACTTGTTGGCTGCGAGAAGTATATGGGCGTTCGGGCCTGACGCTACCGGTCCCAATATTCTAGTCGACGACACGCTGCCGTCCGAAGTGGACAAGACGCTGCTAAATAGTGCTAGAGACTCGATTATTCAAGGCTTCCAATGGGGTACCAGAGAAGGTCCCCTCTGTGAGGAGCCGATTCGGAACGTGAAGTTTAAGATCTTGGATGCTGTGATCGCTCAGGAACCTCTGCATCGAGGAGGTAAGGATATTGGACTATTCTATCGTTGGGAGTTGTGAGCTAGGGAATTAGCCATTCTCATTTCCGAATTTCAAAGAATTTCCCAACGGTAGATAGACCAGTGTTAACTCCGTTTTCTGTGTCAGGTGGCCAGATCATTCCAACTGCGAGGAGGGTAGCGTACTCCGCGTTCTTGATGGCGACGCCTAGGCTGATGGAGCCCTACCTGTTCGTCGAGGTGCAAGCTCCCGCGGATTGCGTGTCGGCCGTTTACACGGTGCTGGCTAAAAGAAGAGGCCACGTTACCCAGGATGCTCCCGTGCCCGGAAGTCCCTTGTACACCATCAAAGCGTTCATTCCAGCGATCGATAGCTTCGGGTTCGAGACCGATCTGAGAACGCACACACAGGGACAGGCTTTCTGCTTGTCCGTGTTCCACCATTGGCAGATCGTACCTGGCGATCCCCTGGACAAAAGTATCACGATTCGGCCGCTCGAACCTCAGCCGGCTACACACCTGGCCAGAGAATTTATGCTGAAGACGCGACGGCGGAAGGGGCTGTCGGAAGACGTCTCCATCAACAAATTCTTCGACGACCCTATGTTGCTCGAGCTGGCGAGGCAGGACGTGCTTCTGAACTACCCGTTATAAGAAACCAATTCTGTATAATTTCAATTTTAGCGCGAACACATACTGATAATAAAATTAATTTTCTACGAACCTTCAATTTATTTCCACCTCCTCCTCCTATCGACCTGTATTTGCTTAACGATTCTAGATTAGTTTTCGGGAGAACGTTTAAAAGAACGATCGTCAGAGATTGAAGTAACGAGACGTAGAGCGAACGAAGTTTACCCTACGCCCCAAGTAAAATGGAGGACGCCTAAATCAATAACTGCGCAGGGACGCGGAATGTGAGCTGCAGAAAACGCGGAGCAAAACATTCCACTGAAATGTATCGAGTGATATCAGAATCGGCTTCGATCTATCGGCAAGAGCTTAAACATACCTTTATCGTTGCGTTGATTGTTCGACAAATAAGAATTTCGATGGGCGATAACAGTTACGCACCATGAGTGTGCACTTTGCAGCGTAGGTAGTCGACAATGACGCAGCTGCGAAGGCTTTCAATGTAAATGAAGTGCTGCTGCGGACTTTAGAAATATAGGATCACGAGAAATTTTGAAGCTACACTACCAAAAGATGGCTTTGAAGCGAGCGAGGGAACGGGTCGCCCTATGGGTCACTGCTCCGGCTCCATAAAAGTCGGGCGTCAACGAAACTACGCCTATTCGGAGCAAGTCAAACGCAGAGAACAAGATCAATGGTTTCTTTGAATTCGCTTTAAACAACGTTTATCGTCTCGCGTTCAGAAGTTTGTACATTCCGTAGACTACTAGAGAAACCATGATAAAACTTCCGAATCGTAAGGAGGTCTTCAAACGTGAATTATTTCACAGATTGTATACACTATCTATTTAAATTTTACCTGTATCATTGTAACATCAAATTGCAACATTGTAATGCTAAATTTTAAAGCGAAATGGACCCATCTAAGGGCCCAAACAGCTTTAATAAAAAAAGTGAAAAGAAAGAAAAGAGCTACAGAATCTTTCAACCGTATTCTCGCGTAAGAATCCTTAGCAGTTTGGATTATTCGATGACCTGAAATTTCTATAAGACAAGTCGGTAATGATCGCCGAGACTGCAACGAGCAGATAAAACTGAAATTGGAACAAAATTCGAGGAGTTTTTTACAAGCGTTGTAAGCAATATCAACGAGAAGACGCCTCTCGGCGGCCATCTGGTGGTTGTCGGTTAATTTACGGGAAGACGTGTCGAATTAGAAGTTGGCGGCTGATGAAATTTCTTAGAGGATTAGTCAGCGAACAAGGAAACGAAGGAAAGAGGAAGGTAAACCGGATGTAGAGTTACAGCTGGAGATTCAGAGCGCAACGGGAAGAAGAAACCAGTGGAGAGGCAGCGCGCGCAGTCGGCAGGCGGGGCCGCAACTGCGCGTAGCCGTATGGGTGGTGAGAGTGGTCGGGGCTTAACGCCATTTTACCGGCTGTAACCATGCCCATCAGTCCGCCCACGAGCGGCGATCGACCAGAGAGCCGTGCTGGCCCGATGGACGCAAAACCGGGTTCGCTCGGCTTGATTGTCTCTTTTCAAGGCGACGCGACGGTCGCTACGAGCGAACTACCGCGTCGTCGCCGATCGATCGGTCGGCGTTCTTCTCGTTCTCCCGTCCTCTCTTTCTCTCCTTCTTTTTCTCTCGGCAACCCCGGGCGTCGCGACGCTCTGCGCTTTCTTTCTCGCACGATCTTTTCGTCGTTATTAATCTATCGATCCACTGATCCTTTTTTGACGATTACTTGCAACGCGCACATGCAGAATCGAAGATGCACGATCACGATGGAAAAAAGCTTCCTCCTCGGTAATAAATTGGAGCATCGTTTACGTAATTGTCCCGAATCTACGCTTATTTGTCGCACGATCTTTTCGTCGCTATTTATCCATCAATCCGCTGATCTTTCTTTGACGATTACTTGTACCAGGTCGAATAAAACCGAAGATGCATGATCACTATGGAAACAGTACTCCTCGGTAATAAACTAAAGCATTGTTTATGCAATTGTCGTGAGGCTGTAATCCATTCTTTCACGATTACTTGCACAGTGCAGATACAGAACCGAAGGTGTTCGATCATGATGAAAATAAACTTCGGCCTTAATAATATATTGGTGCATCGTATATGTAATTGTCCCTACGCTTTGCGGTTTCTTTTTTGCTCGATATTCGCCATGCTGTGAACGGTATTAATCCATCGATCTTTCTTTGCCGATTACTTGCAACGCGCACATGCAGAACCGAAGATGCACGATCACGATGGAAAAAAGCTTCCTCCTCGGTAATAAATTGGAGCATCGTTTACGTAATTGTCCCGAATCTACGCTTATTTGTCGCACGATCTTTTCGTCGCTATTTATCCATCAATCCGCTGATCTTTCTTTGACGATTACTTATACCAGGTCGAATAAAACCGAAGATGCATGATCACTATGGAAACAGTACTCCTCGGTAATAAACTAAAGCATTGTTTATGCAATTGTCGTGAGGTTGTAATCCATTCTTTCACGATTACTTGCACAGTGCAGATACAGAACCGAAGGTGTTCGATCACGATGAAAATAAACTTCGGCCTTAATAATATATTGGTGCATCGTATATGTAATTGTCCCTACGCTTTGCGGTTTCTTTTTTGCTCGATATTCGTCATGCTGTGAACGGTATTAATCCATCGATCTTTCTTTGCCGATTACTTGCAACGCGCAGATACGAAACCGGAGATGCACGACCACGATCAAAAAAGTTCCCCTCGGTAAATAAATTGGAGCATTGTTTACGTAATTGTCCCGACGCTCTGCGGTTTCTTTCTCTTTTGATCTTCGCAACACTGATCTCCTTTTCTCGGTTACTTGCACCGTGTCGAACAAAACCGAGGATGCACGATCGCGATGGAAAGAGTGGTCCTCGGCAATAAATTAAAGCATTGTTTATGTAATTTCCGTGAGGTTGTAATCCATTCTTTCACGATTACTTGCACCGTGCAGATGCAGAACCGAAGATGCACGATCACGATGGAAAAAAGCTGCTTCCTACGTAATAAATTGGAGCATCGTTTACGTAATTGTATCGACGCTCTGCGGTTTCTTTCTTTCTTGATCTTCGCAACACTGATCTTTCTTTCACGATTACTTGCACCGTGTCGAACAAAACCAAAGATGCATGATCACGATGAAAAAAATACTCCTTGGTAAATAAATTGGAGTATTGTTTATGTAATTGTCGCGACTATCGATGTTATGATGCAGTCGAATGCAAATTCCGTTGCATAAGGGACTGAAGAGCCTGGAGAGACTGAGGGAGGCACGGTGGAATATCAATGACGAATTAACTCGGACTATGCAGGTTAGTAGATCGAGTAAAGGTTATGCATTTTTAGTGACTTCTTTAGTTGTATAATTTAAACGATTTCGCAAGATTTCGGAGTGGAGAAGCCGTCGTTCAGCGAGTCTGAGCTGTTCGACGCGATTCGATCTCTGTACTCTATTGTCGATCCTCTGATTCAAGATCTTCAAGCTTCTGTTATGCAAAACGGAGAACTATTCCGAAGACAAGAAAAACCCAAGAAAAACCAAGATACCCTGGGAAGCCTTCAGAATGTTACTGCGGACACAAAGAAGATGAACCAAAATTTCAAAGACTTCGAAAGTCTGCGCGTAGCTGCGACGTTCCTCGTCGCAACGAACGCGTACGGTGTAGCCAATCAGGATCAACCGGTTACCGAGTTCTATAAATAGCGGGACAATTTAAATTTACAATAGCGCGTGATGTATTGTCGCGCGAGTCACTGTTATATAGGTACTAGCTAACCCGATAGATGCTCTCCTATCCAAATTTCAATGAATTTGTTAGATCTGATTGACGATAATTGTTGCAGTTGATGAATTTTCCAACTTCTCTTTGTAATTATCACGAATCTTTTTTTACTGAAAACTTTTCCAGGACCACAACGATCGTGAGTTATGGTATTGAATTCATACAAAAATCCCATAGAAAAAAACACTTCAATTTTTTCCCGAATTGTCTATTTTTCCGGGCAACTTTTTCAATTTTTCTTTCCCTAAAAACATTATTCGGACTATTCTGAAGATTTAAAAAGAATTAACCAAGTAGGTTCAGCCATTTTCAAGTGATGCGCTTACCAACGAACAGTATTTAATTTTTTTTTATATTGTAAGGAATGCTGGGACTAAAACGGCAAGTGCGATAAGAATGAATCAACTTTATTTAAACGTCTTTTTCCGGCGAGGGACCTGTCGAGACTGTTTGTTGTTCGTTTTGTTTTAGACGTTCGCTTCGTTTTTGACGTTCGCTTGTCGTTGGCAACGGACCGCTTGTAAACTACATTTACAATATACCGGGTGGCGCAACATGAACAACAGCTTACAATATAGATATAGATACACGGGATACTTCTTTAATACGGTTCGGTTGGTTGTCGCGACACGCGTTATCGGGAGACGGCGCGCATGTGTGTCGGCGCGTACGCGTAAGTACGTAGCTGCGTGCGTGGCTATCATCGAAACTAGAGTAACGCCTTTGCGAGCGTGCAGGTGCAAGCGGAATGCTTGTCGACTATTATTCTTCGATACACTGATCGAAGTTACAAAACTAGAGGCCAGGAAGTATGCATAATGGATCGAGCCGCGTCTACCAGCACGCGGCATACGAAACGTCGATTTCCGGGACCTTGAATTTCGCGGCACCGTAACGAGCGTACCCGTTCGGTACCGGCTCGATGAAAACGGTCAATCGTGCAAGAAAACGAGAAAAACGCAAAAGCTGTGGGATCCGATGATGAAGAACGTTTCCAATGATCGGCCACGTTCTCTGGAGCCGCCGTTAGGTCGCCGCATATTTATCGTGCTCGTCCGTCGTCGTAGTTTTATTGCGGCACGGACAAGTCACCGTTCTTAACACGCCGCTGCTCGAAAGCTGCTTTTTATGCTCGATGCGCTGCGACCGGCACTCGGTGCATCCGATAATTAGAGTGACGTTCGAGGATCGGTCCGACGAGTATCGCCCACTGATTCACGGTGAATTTTCGGGGTCTTCGTGCGAAAGTAGCAGATACACTTCGCCGAGTAATTGAAGACGTCTCAACTGAGGTGCCTGGTCATTGCCCGCTGGCTCTCTTTGCACGGTACGCGCCAGACAAACATCCAATGACGAGCTTCTTAGGAACGAGCTGGCGGAATGGGGGTCTCTGCGCTAAACTCTTTTAGCAAGCGAAGCAACCTCCGCAGGGATGTCTGGTCACTGCTCGCTAGCTCTACTTAGGCTGTACCACCTACACAACATCGAAGGCAGAGTTTCGTGGAAATGAACCGAGATTTCAACAAACATTATGCACTCTCTACTCGGTGTTCTGGACGAGGTGCCCCATTTTCCGATAAGGTATAGTCGCAGGGGGCACATTGTACATGGCGGCCAAATCAGATAGTCGGCGATCACCGAAGCGTTTGCCCCCCGGTTAAAGTCGATTCATACACGTCAGTTCCGAGCGTCCGACCCAGGTTTAACTGTCCGCAACCGAGAATGACTGTCCGAATTATCTTTCGAGCGGGTTGACGATTCCTTGCTGTGCGTGGGACAATAAAAAAAGGTTACTATGGCCTCCACAACTGCTTGACTAAACTATCGGTAGCTCTCCTTAACAAAATCATGGGGACAGGGTTCGGAAATGTACGAACACCGAGAAACAGCGGCAATATTGGACTGACGTGTATGAATCGACCTTTAAAGCGCAAATATCGATATCGTCTAGCTCCTGAGGGGTCCACGGTTTAAGGGTACCTCTTCTTCGGGGGTCACCCGCACCCCAAACGGTTGGAGGGACATTTTACTAGGAACGTGAAGGGCATGAGAAAAAGGTGAGAAACACAGACGAAAAGAACTATTATGAATAAGAGACAAGATCGATTCGATCGCCGGTGGATCGACGGATGAATCGAAGGTTTTGGGGGGCACCAGTGATCGAGGGAGACGACAGGGAGCTCGGAGGGCGAGTCGGATGAAAGGAGGAATGACAGGAATCACGGAAAAGGACGAGGATCAGGGAAAAGGGGACCTCGCCGGTTCGTCGACGCTCGCCGACGCTCGGCGTCGCTCGTGCGGCTCCGTCGCAGCGAGGCGGGGTTTAGGCGGGGTCGATACGCGGCCAGAGCCGTGCCTTCCCGTCGTTTCCGTGCAGCGTCGTTCTAATCGCACCGTATCGAAATCTGGCAACGGCAGCGGCCGCAGTTCGGCGCCACCGCTGCACACACTTGCTCTGCTCGCCGATCGCCTCCGCCGCCTCCGCTGCCTCCGCTGTCGTCGTTTTCGTTTTCGTTGTCGACGCAGCCGCATCCGAATCGCTATATCATCGAGTATCGTCGCGGTTCGTTCGAGAGTCGTCCCAAGTGCAGCGAATCGAGAGAGTCGCGACAAACGTATACAAAGAGAGAAGGAGAGGGAGAGAGAGAGAGAGAGAGCGGTGTGTTACGTTGACGTCGAGTCGCGAGACGAGACCCGTGGAGAGTCCTCGAGGAGGAGGGAGGCAACGGAAGAGAGCGACAGAGACCGTGGAACAACGTACGATACAGGGTGGGGGAGGGAGGCGGTCGGTGGGGGAAGAGAGACCACGAAGAGGAGAGGAGGAAAGAGAAACAGAGAGAAGAAGAACGAGGGAGAGCGCGCGCGCGAGCGCCTGTCGACCCACCGGTCGATCGACAACCACGTCGTGTCGTCGACGACGAGCACGACGAAGAGGAACGTGGCGCGCGTGTACGGGAGTGACGACACGTAGCGGAGCACGCAGTAGCGGATCGTAGGAAGACCGATCGCGAGAGCGTGCTAGAAGAGTAGAAAAAATACAAGGGGGAGAGAGAGAGAGAGGGAGATAGAGAGAGGTGAAACGCGAACCGCTCCGTAAAAGAGGGAGGGAACGAGAAGGATAGGCAGAGACGTATAGACGGACAGAAGCGGCGCGAAAGGAAGGAAGGAAGTGGAAGAAGGAGAGAATCGGGTCGAAATCGTGGCAGGGACATGTGCGCGGCGCTGTGCTCGCAGTCGGTAGGGACGTGATGGTACGTGGCTCGCGGCGGCGTGCGAGTTATCAGGATTACTCGCGCTCGCGGTCACGGGTTCGTGACAACGGCCGTGGCGAGGAGTGCGACGGCGTGAGCGACGACAACGAGGCGCGCTATCGCGGGAGAGAGCCTCGGGGCGCCGCACGCCGACGGACGGAGCGCTGTTGCCACCTCTCCTCGGCCGCTGCACCGCGAGAACCGATACGGCAACCAAGAACACCGTCGTTGCCACGTCCGCTGCTACGTTCCGCTGGCAGCCGGGACGGCAGCTCGCTGGCCACGACACGACCGTATCTCTCGCTTAGCTGGTAAGCAACCTATACACCGCTGGGTAAGCCTCTCTATACCGCCCCCGAAACGTCAGCTAGATCGCCGCGAATTTTCGTCCGGTCGTCCTAACTCTATTATCATTTTAACTTCCATCGAAGTTCGAGCCGCGAAATATATTGTACCCTGGTATCAGAGCCGCGAGATACCACCGCGATCTTCTCCCGATACTCGATCCTCCTCGCCTGGAATAGCCGCCGTTAGTAAATACGTTCGCCGAGTGACACCGCGGACGACGGATTAACCCTCGGACCGCGGTGCCGTGGGTCCATCTTGACTTTCGCAAATTTTACCCGGCCTATCCGCCGCTCATGGCGACTAACTCGACTGTTATTGCGGTCGTAACAACGTTTTTGCACGCGTATCCCGTTGGTCGAGTACCTATCCTCGCTCCGACTCCGAGAAACGCGGGTTCGACGAACCCGACGATTTCAGTTGGCAGTTGTTTATATTGGATCCGAAAGATTCACGCTGCTCCGAGAATCCTTGAATGCGTCCGTCCCATAAGGGTTGAACGTGGAGGATGGGGTGTGTTGGTAAACAACGGATTCGGTAAAATACGCCTTAAAGTAGAGTCCACTCGTGAGAAACGAATTCCATCGATCCCTGGTCGAAGATACACCCTTTGCATACCGGAGATAGTCCTAGAAACACGGGCTACTTTCCGTGGCAGCGATGCCCGATCGGCGATACCCTTTTTTCCCATGTTGCGCGCTGCGTCGCGATCGAATATCATTTCCTCGGCCGTTTCTCCGGCTGCCTCGCGATCCTCGAGCGCAGAGAACGTGACCGGAATCAGGGAATAGAGCTTGTTCGTCCGAGCCGATGAAAAATTTCGATCGGGGACTCCCTCGGGGGAACCGCTCCGCGAGGATCACCGCGAACGAATTCGTCCTCTACCGGCTTGGCGCCAGACCTTTCTCAAGTTCGAGTCCAGAGACCCTGCTACTGCTCCCTCCTCTTTCGTCTCTGTCACTCCTCTCTTTCTCTCACTCCTCCTCTTTCTCTGTTTGTCCCTCTCTATCTCTTGCTCTGTCTCTATCTGTCTCAGTCTCCCCCCGTTTCCGCCGGCGTCTCTTCCTCCTCGTCGCTCTTACTCATTCCTGGTGACCCCACTTTCGTGTCTCCGCCGTGTTCCCGGCCTTGGCGAATCATTCACCAAACCGAAATTGCCTGAACACGAGTAGTCGGCTGTGTTATTCCCGTACGCAGGTGGTCGAGCCTTCCTTTCCGGCCAGTTTCGCCTGCCATGCGCAGTGACACTTGCCCCGTCGTGCTCGCGAGCTCTCGTCGCACGCGAGCCGTTTCCCAAATCATCCGACACACGTTCACGGACTCCTCGTCGAAATTTTCCACGATGAAAACGGCGGGTCGATCCCGCGCGACAATCATCGCACCGGTCCTCCAGCACGATCCTCGTCGAGAACGTGGCCCATCGGACCAAATAGTGGCTCCAAAGGCGCGATAAATCGCGGCGAGTCGCAGATCCGCGTCGCGGCAGTTCTAAAAACCTAGTTTTTCCAGGTCGACGTGGTGTCGCGTGACCGGCCGGTTTCACTGTCAAGTACCTTTCACGCGAGGACCTCGTTGTTCGTCTCGTGTTCGGCTCCGATAATCCCGCCTCTCGCACCAAACCATTTTTTTAATCCGCGATAACCACGTTCGAAACGAATCTCATTCGCGATCGATGATCCACGCAGATAATTGGACATCGGTTGGCCTGCGACTTGCGTAACGCTCCGCGAAACTAGAATAAAAAGTAGTAATCATTTGCGATACGCATCGTAGAGAGGGGAGTTTGTAGGACAAACGGCGACGAAGACAGATATTAACCTGCTAATCGGCGAGTACACTTTGCCTGCAAAAGAAAGCACCAGCTGGCAGAACTAACTCGTAACTGCATTCGTTACTCGGTTTTCTCAGAAGATTCTGTAACAGTTTAATTAAAGATCAAATAGTTTGTCGATAAATTTTCAGATTGCTAAAGACTGTTTCTCGGAGATTTTTCAATTGACACTGGGAAGCCCAGGGATTACAATGTTATTGAACGCCGTGGAAAATTTCAGACATTGATACGTGGATCAAGTATTGCTCGGAGTAGCGAGAATGGCGCGGCGATTCGCGCGAGTAGCGATTCGCTCGCGCGGTACGATTCGCCATAGTTTTTCGAGCGATCCCGGCATCCATCGGGGTGCGGTACGCCGGCTGGTCTAGTCGAAAGTATTGCCGGGTTGTCGAGAGGCGAGGAAGGGATCGAGAGGAAGCATCCCCTTTAAGAGATAGACCTTAAAGTGGCGGCGTAACGCGTCCCCCCAGCAGGATTTCCACGAGATATTTCATTATTCTAAATATATCGACGGCCGGTGGCGAGTCCCGGTTAAACGTGAGATCGCCGGCTGACGTGCACTCTAACCCGATTACCTGTGCGGATTCCCCGTGGGAGGCGGCGCGGTTAAGCTACCTGCGTTTCGGGATCCTCCGGGCGCCGAACGCTCTCTGCCTACCGGAACGCGTATCGACGTCACCGGTGTCGGTACTAATGACCCGCGTAACGCGATTTAATTTTAGATAAGCGAAAGACCGTCCGAATACCCGGTAGGTCCTCGAACAGACCGACCGCATCACCGGTCCGCGATTCAACCGACTTTTAACCTTTCGGCTACTGTTAGCCGCTACAGTAGCGAAAGTTTATGTCATCGGTCGTAGTTTATGCCATCTTTTTGTGCGCAGCGCCACTACAGTGGCTTCCCGCTGGGTCCTCCTAATGCTACGCCGCGGTACTGACTCGTCTGTAGAAAGTAATGCATATTATACCGTTTCTGGCAAAGTTTTTCAATTTACACAGTCGTTTACGCAGAGTTGTATCGCCACGCGATCAGACCCGCCGTAGCGAAAAAGTTAATCGCCTCGATCCGACAGCCGCGGATTAACGATCCGATCGTCACAGCTGTTTCAGAACCGAATACCAACATGGAGGCGTCGGAGAGGGAGAAGCCGCTGGTTAAAGAGTTGAACGAACATATCGTATGTCCTCTCTGCAGGGGATACCTCGTGGACGCAACCACGCTCGTCGAATGCCTGCATTCCTGTTAGTATGCTCTTCTATCAAACCGAAACACTGGCGACCGATCGATTACGAATTATAAAGAGTGTGCGTCGTTCGCTCGTCGGTATCAATTCGCGAGGAAAAAGCGCGATCGACAGTGCAATAACGTACAGAACCTCCCAGTAACACGTGCCACCGGAAATCGACCGGTTTTCAGCTAATAAGCGCGAAATCGAATTGATTTGCTCGTGTCTTTCAATCGTCGAAGAAGAAATCGAGATTGACGAGTTCCAAGAATATTGACATCGATTTTAATATTTTTTTTCCTGTACGAAGAGGCTCTTGTCGCGATTATCGGGACGCCCTGTATAATCGCGCAATAAAGTCGTCGATCGCAGCACTCGAACTATCCGTACGCGTCGCCGCGCGCCGTGCCGTGCCTTGAACGGCCGTATCTACTTCGTGTGCGTGAAACACTCTGTACATTTGTTCGCCCTTCAGGCGGGGCATCTGAATTCACGGAGGGTGACTAACAGCCGCTCTCCGTGCTTTCTAATTCGTCCGAACCCGATCCTGCAGACTTCGAAAGCATCGACCGAAATTTTTCGAAACAATTTCACTTTCCGAATGGTCGCGCCTTCGCATATTTATCCTGGGAGAGGTTGATCGGAGAAGACGAGCGAACTCCGTATGCATTTTAATGATTCTTGATTTTCTACGCCGATGGTTCTCGCCCATTAAGTCTTTATTGAGCGTGAATAAGTAGGTAGCCGAAGGTGAACTATAGAAGAATTATATCCAGTTTGATGATCTATGCAGTTTCATATTTTTATGGTTTATCAAACGATCGAGAGCTTCTCGAGTCTTTATATATTCAGTCGTGGCCATTCAGTCAGAAAAGGAAACACCTATCGATTTGCTGATTCTGGCAAACGTTCGAACCTTCGATCGAGTGCCTTGTAGAGCTCGGCTTTCTTCGATTACCTACTTGTTCTCCGATAGCACAGAAATATTACGACGAGGATGGACAATGCACTTTGAACGCGAATCCACAAGGATTTGGAAAAATATTGAAAGCTTTTAACCCGTTTGGTGGAATCGTTGGCACAGACGCGGTGAAAGAATCCTGAGGCATTCCTTCGCTGTCTTTGTCCATACTTGGGACCAAAGGCAGGCTTGTCCAACTACCGAGTTGCCAACGATACGCGCAAAAAGGGTTAAAGACGAGTTCAAGATAGTTGCGTCGCAGAGTGTCGGAAAAAGTGGCGGCGAGCGTGTAAAGTACAAGGCGAACGGTGCTCAGTTTGCAGAGGCTGCATAGTCAGGCGGCTGAGCAGCGGAGCCCGAGCGTGTCCGGTGTGCGACGTCGCGACGTCCCCGCCCCTGTTGCCGGACGCGAAGCTGCAGAGGCTGGTGTATCTGTTGGTACCGGGCCTCTTCCGGTCGGAGCTCGAGCGAAGGCGCCACTTCCGGCTGGTGAACCCGCAATGTCCACCTTTGGCCCCACCTCTGGGCGCACTCGAGTTAACCTTGGACGACTTCGTCAGCCTAAGCTTGTGCGAGCTCGATGAACCGGAAGAAGAGGCGCGCGGCGGTCAGTCACCGGAAAACCGTGCCGGGTCACGACACAAACCGCAAGCCGTCGACCATACGAACCGCGAGGAACCGACGGGTGTCAGAAGCACAAGATACCTGAAGTGTCCGGCCGGAGTGACGGTGCGACATCTGGTCAGACTGTTGATGTTGAAGAGGGGTTGGGAGGAGGCCAATTCGTCCGGGGTCAACAAGATAGAGATGCTGTGCGAGCGGGGCAACGAGGAACCGCGCGACACCTCGAACATGATGACCTTGGACCCATCATGGACTCTGCTGGACCTGGCATGCATCTTCGGCTGGAAGAGGGTGAGTACTGTCGTCTTTGACCAGCCTACGACACAGAGTACAATCTCGAATGAAATGTGGAAGATCTATTACTTCTATTCTTACCTTAACCCTTTGCATAATGACTGTAGCATGAGCGAATACGCTCGATTTCGTATGCGGGAAATGAATGAAATCGTACAGAATGGAAATGTTCCGGGTCAGAAGAGGTGACTGAGTTCCGAAGTTAAAACAGCCTCGAGTGCAAAGGGTTAACAATAACTCTAGCGTTTGAGTTCGAAGGGAAAACGTTCTACTTACGAGAAAGTATAGAATGGTAGCCGAATTTCGCGTTTCACGTTTCGGACGAGCGTGCGTCGCATCCAGCGAGATACCACAGGGTAGGCGGGTGTTTTCACGTTGCAGGACTTGCCTATGAAGCTGTTCTACCGGGTGACGCGAAAGGAGGGCGGCTCGGTGTCGGTTTCGAGAGTGAGCCCGTACAACGACGAGACGAGCAAGGACGTCGCGGCGACCATGGAGAACATTCAAAGGCCGCCGACGCCGCCGCCGAGTCCCAAGCCAGTCCAAGAATGCGAAGTCGAGGCCCGCAGGATTTTAGAAAGTAGCACCGAGCCGGCTCGGTCCCTGGAGACGAATCTGGAACGCGACAAGGAGCCGAAGGCAAAGAAACCCCGTTGCGAGGTGACGCCGGTGATGAGGACGCCGGATTTGGTGCCGTTGCAGCCGAACCATGTGCCGGAGAGCTCGAAGAGCAAGGAGCTGGCCAGGTTGGAGCACCGGAAGCGCAGGAAACGACGGAACAAACGAGTCATCGCTGAGATCACGACCACACCTAGAGAAGATCTTCTGAAGTTGAAGGTGCGTCTGACGCCGTGTCCACCGAGGATAACGTCGACGTCGGCAGCCGGCCAGACGAAGGAGAAGTTGTTGCAGATGAGGGCGGTCAGGAGGGAGAAGATCAAAGCCAGCGCGATGGGTCAGAGATCGACGAGCTCCCTGGCGCGCGAGGAAGGCGCAAAAGAGAGCATCGGGGAAACGGAGGAGACGATCGAGGAGATCATAGACAGCATACCCGACGAGGTGGTCAGAATCGCACAAAATATCAGCACACCGGTGGAGGAGAATGGATCGGAGAGGCCGGAGCAGAGGAATCCGCCGACCGCCTGCAGACCTCCCTTGAAGTCGAAGGAAGAACCGGAACCGGAGACAACGAAGCCAAAGGAGCAGGCCGAAGCGGAGCGGCCGAAGAAAGACGAGGAGATTCTGCGGCGGCTTGGTCTAGTCGCGGTGAACGAAGCAAACGATAAATTCCGCGAGAAGACGAAGCAGCGTGTCCAGAACAACGGCGAAAAGATCGACAGCCTAGATCGGGAGAAGCTCGAGAAACAGCTGCGCGAGAGCAAGGCGAACCGGGTTAGAAGTTTACTCGCCGAGAAGCAGATGCGCGACACGCTTAAGAGCATCAGGTCGAAGACAAAAGAGGAGCAAACACCGCCCACGCCGGTGCCAGTCAACGCCACTCCGAAGAAGAAAGGCCCGCCGCCGCTCGCACCTCTGCGAGTAGCAAAACCGTCCGGCTTCGCGGCGTCCAGCGCCATTTTGGAGCCGAACAACTCCAAGTACGAGACTCCGCTGGACCTGAGCAGCGGCGGGACTACCGTGCACAATAACGTTCTCGACCTGTCGGCCAACCTATCAACTAACCTGTCGGCCAATCTGTCGACCGGCAACTTCTCGACGTCCTCTTCGTCCTCTTCATCTTCCTCCCCATCCTCCTCCTCGTCTTCGTCTTCATCATGTACCCCCTCGCTGAACCCGAGACCTCCGAGACCCGGAATCGCGACGGGAAGCCTGCTGCGCGGGAAGACGAAGGATCTGGACCAGCGACGGGGCCAGGAGTCGAATCTTGTCACGTTGTCCGACGCAGCGGTGTCCCTGTTAAGCGGATGCATATCCGACAAGAACTCCGTGGACCCGCTGGTACTCAGCTCAGCGAACATCGCCAGCAAGGTCGCACTTCGGATACCGCAGCCCCATCAGAGAATCTCCGGCTTTGGGATGAAGATCCAGCCAAACCTCGGTATCAGGCACATACCCAATCCGCAGGCGGTGGTCGCCTCGCAGTACAGGAATCAAAGAGCCAGTTTCTTCAACACCGCCTCGCAGCAACCCCCGTAAAGGAACCGCAAAGGACCCACAACAGCGGCTTCATGGTGTCCGGACTTCGCCGTCTTGTCGACGAACGAACGTTGATCACTGGTGTAGGTAATGTTTTGAACTTCACAGCTGCGGTGATCAGAACTTCTTTATCCGTAATTTAAGGGCTGAGTCTGCCTATTGGTTGTGTCAGCACACACCGCTAGACCACGTATACACGAGGATTGCAAGGGTCCGGGATTTCACTGCTGATATCTTCATAATGCAAAGACTGGATTTCTTAGTAGTCAAAACCATCTCAGCCACGATAGGCGGCGGCACTGTCGCCTTGTCGCGTTGCTTCTCCACTAAAATGCTGCCGAATAATGAGAGTTACTATATTTTTTGTCTTTGTTGCTTATTAAAAAATTTATATAACAGTTGTTTCTCACATACGATTTATTGTATGAAACTGATTCTAGGAATAGTTGAATGTTAATGTATCGATTGGTATAACCTAGATCAATTTCCAATGTGATCTTACATCAGTGTCTTGACAACAAGCATGTGCGTCGCACGTGCCAGACGTGTCGCACAAGTTACAAAAATGTAGTTTCAACAAAAACAAGTGAGTGGGTTTTATGAACATCATCGGCTCCTTATTTTCAATCATTATTAGTTTTGGAAATTGTATAATATATATAAAATTTGTTTTGCAGTCGCAATTCAAATAATTTTAATTTTTGTTTAATCAGTATTAAGGATCGAGCCTTTGTGCCGAACACATTCAATTTCAGATATTAATGAGAATTACGTATCGTGAAAGTAAAAAGTAGGACATTTGAGCCAGATCGCACCCTAGATTAATACTTCATCTAGCAATTTTGACAACTAAGAAATCCAGTCATTGCATTATGAAGATATCAGAAGTGAAATCCCGGAGCCTTGCAATCCTCGTGTACGTATACGTGGTCTAGCGGTGTGTGCACACACAACGAATACGTAAACTCTGCGCTTAAATATAAATGTATAATCGACTGACGTCAAAATAGCAAAGGAATAGTGATCGATATTTGTTTGGTAACCGGACGTCACGAAACCGGACACCGCGATAGCGCTTCAACAGTCGACGAATAGGACACTTGTACCCGGCTACCCGTCTTCGATCCTGCTCCCCCAATACTTCCTATTATCGTTACACGTGTAAGAACCACTGCTCCTACTGAAAACGAGATTCCTATGTGACCAACCCAAAGGCTGTACGTTACCATATATATTTTCTTCTTCCCGCTTCCTGCGAAGCCGCGTCGTACACGCGCAATCCAACGCGTATCTCGACGATTTCGTCGAGACGCGGCGTGGGCGCGAGGACACACGGTACACCCGGTAGCATGAACTAGAACGCCGCCCGGCTTCGAGAGTGAAAGTGTACGAAGATCCGACGCGGTGGCGACTAACGAACCTTCTTTAACCCTTGTACGTGGACGAGTCTCCGCTAGGAGGACGACGCTGGCTTTTATAACGAACCCGAGACGCGAAACGTTTCGATTTTTACACGTGAGTAGAAAGTTTACACCTCGACGAGTAGATTAGCTTTGACTGAACGATTAGCGTGAATTTTCGAAATTCTTGTACCTGGAAAATAGAGTGTTTGAGGGGTTGTTTCGTTGACTGGATAGCTTTTTGAACGGTTGAATCGGGTGTGACAGAGAAATTTTGAAGAACTTGTCTTGGGCAGGTGGAGAATAAAGCTGAGATAGCCTTGTGTCCTCGCCCCCTCGAGGAATAAACGATGGCGGTGTTCGATCCGTTGTTACCTAGATATGTTAAGTTACGTATGTTTGTAATGCATGTATGTGTGTCTACGATCCACCATTACTCCCGAGTGGACGAATGATTTCTTGAAAACGGGTCGACGAATTCGACGAACGGCTCTACGAGTGCCGACAGAGATAGATTAGGCGTATACACGTAAACGAACGGTGTTTAGGGGTTGCGTAGAGAGGGTACGGCTGGTGAATGGGAATGAGAACGACGGCTGGACGGGTAAGACGAATGCTTGTTGCACCCTCTCCCGTCCCGCGTGTCGTCGTTCCTCAGAGATCTAGAGAGAAATATGTACTTCATAGAGATGCCAAAGAACTTCGGAGAACGTGTGCAATGTACTAGTGCAATTTCATTATCGTCTATTACAATATACATATAAAAATACATATATATATATTATAAATATATTATATATATTAATAGCGGATTTATCGCGGTGGTAAGCCTGTCAGGTTCGATTCGTGGCGAAAGGGTAGATGCTAGTCGTGACGGCGAAGCGTATTTGCGAATTGGATGAACGCGATTTCGAGCAGCCCCTGGATGATTGTACGAGATGTCGGATACGTTCGCGAGTACCGCGAGGCCATCTTTTATAATTGAGAAACCCGTCTCGATCGCGAGAGAGATTTTTATTTTATAGGATTACGGACTCATATCGCTGTTATTGGTTCTCTGAATGATATATACTGTGGTCGAGCGGTTCGGAAAACGTTGTCGACCCGACGACAACGGCTAGCGGTTTTTAATGCCGCGCTCTCGTTCCGGCGAGAACAGCAATAAAGATGAAACTTTTGACTCGAAGCGTTTACCAGGAATCCGGATCCTACTCGAACGATCAGAAGTCTTCGCGTTTGCTAGGACTACCTACCGGTTTGTACTTTTTTAGAAAATTAACGAGCCGGCGTGGACGCTGATTGCTCCGTGGGGCACCGTCTAGGCTCCGCTGGGAGCACCGAAGCCACGCCTACTCAGGGAACCACTTGCAGAGCGGACAGTCGCCGTCGCCCGCGTCTGTTTCGCGATTTTTAACAGGCGGATTCGTTTAAAAATTGCCGACGGAAACGCGCGAATTCGGGTATCGGGAAATTAAACGCAGTCGCACGCCATCGCTTTCGATGAAGCGTAATGGAGTATAAGTATGTCGCGTTTAGGAAGTTCCACGTTAACGCGTGTCGGGCTGGATTCGGTCGCAACCGATCAGTCCGAGTAGTTCTAGCGTTAATGAATCGCGGCCGTCGAGCAAACGAGAGTAGCGTAATTGTCGAGCGAGGACAGAGTCCAGGTGGGTATATGGATGAGCACAATGCCGATTGGAGTATTCGAAACGAGTCGGTGCTGATTAAAAGCGCGCCGCTCGCGAATGCGAACAAGAGACGAGAACGAACGGGAACTTTACCTACATACGTAGAACGGTGGTGCATTATATAATAATATTCGTGTAGGAAAGCAGCGCATCAATTAATAGACAGATATGTGTATAGCTTGTACGTATGGTTACGATGTCCAATTATCTCGCTGCACGGTCGCGTGCAGGTACGCGTGTGCGTTTCATTCCCACACACGAGAGAATGTGCGCGCGCGAACGAAAAACGAGAGGACGCGTCTACGGTTTCGCAAACGGAATCAGCTATCCGGGTTAGTAACGAAATTTCCGTCAATTAGTTTTGGCGGTTGGGTCAGCGGCCGCGCGATTTTTCGATCAAGCTGAAAATCAAAAAGAGTGAAAGTTAAGAAGGGAGAGAAAGAGAGAGAGAGAGAAAAATGAAAAAGAAACTGCCAGTTCGCGAAGACGAGGCTCGCCGGAGCTCGCCGGCGAGTTCAAAGGGACCCAGATTTTTTACACGTTATTTTTCTACGGGATTTTTTAAACGAAACCAGTGGGGGACAACGCGTTACGTTCTACCGCCACCATCGCTACACACCATCGATCAGAGTTTCCCCATCCACCGTCTAATTATCCGCGATCCATTAGAAGCGAGGCGACCTTCGTTCGACGTTCCGATGATTCCCGAAGTCTGTATGTGTCGCGCAATTCTTTTAATAGCGGACTCGGCGAAACAGAAGATCGATCGTTTCGCGAAATTCGGAACGCTCGGCGTGTTCTCCTAATTGCGAATTCGCGGCTCCCGAAAGACTTCAACGCGCAGGTACGCCGTGCCCCGCGGCACAAAGTATGTACCGAGGGATCCAGAATTCTTCCGATCGATTCGAAAACCCACCCCCCTCTTGTTTCGCGGTTGATCGTCAATCTGTCTCGGAAACGTGGCCCGACAACGAAAAAACCTTTCGCAACACTTAGACCAACCGGTAACAGAAAAGATATAGATGAACGAGCGAGCAGTCGTTAAGAGATCTCGTCTTTGATCGATCAAGAGTTTCGCGCGCGAATGTTTTAGATTTCGAAAAACGAGATCGTGTTGTTGCGTTCGGTTTTTGTTTGAGAATTATCGAGTTATTATATCGCGTGAGCGTGATCGGCTGCATCGTCGAATCATTGTCGTGGTGTACGGGTCCCCGAGCATCGGGGCTCGATTAATTATTACCGTTACTATCGATATTATTGTCGCCATGAATGCTAAATATGTAACTCAGTACAGTATTTCCACGATTAAGCAAGCTGTGAATTGTAATCGAAATAAGAGTAATCAATAATCCCTACAACTACAGTTATCCGAGTAACCGAAACTTATTTCTTTTCGTCCATTTTATTGTTCTTTCGTTTTCGTTTCACTTGTTACAAGCCACCGCGGAAACGGCCCTAAAACTTCGCTTGTTCGAGAACACTGCAATCAATGGAAAAATGGATTCGAGGTAACCAGCGACGTCGAACCACGAGGTGATTCGGCTTTATAAAGCGCGTGTCACATGTAACCGTGTATCCGGTACCATTGATCGTTCGAGTATCTAATTATCCAGACCATTGCAGCAATCAACTTTTCATTTGATATTTACTCCGCTCTGCATCTCGTCGCCGATGGATAGTCGCCGTCGGCAGTGTTTGTTATTGCTAATTAATTAACGTGTTTAATTCGATATTTTGTTGGAATTGTTTTTTGAAAATCGTGTTGCATCCAGTGTACGATCATTGCTCGTCAATAAATCGTGATGTGTATAATCATACACGTGTGTTCATTTCAATCCACCCACCCACTCCTGTTCAATTAATACTAGGATCGAGCTGCACGTAACAATATACCTATCATATAACGAATCTCATACTTCGGAAACCTATAAACTGCTCCAACATCCAGGCCACTGATCGCCATTTTTTCGTTCGTTCGGTGCACCCCTGCAGCGACTTCGAAGCTGCGAGACGTTGCACACGACAGTCGGAAAACATTGCTGTGCGATTGCACCAACAAATGCAATCTACAATAGTAATTTTTTGATATACTGTTTGCTTTTCATCAACATTCTATCGTAACGTTCTTGGACGTAGCTAGTGGAACTCTTAGCTCTTGTCTTTTATAAATTGATACAATTGTTCGTAGATACATTTTATTAAGTTCTTATCATTCTTAAATGCGTTTTTGGAATTATTTAAAATTGTTAATTCACACAGCGGTAGTACGATCATTTCACTACAAGATCGCGATTCCTCGGCAGGCGAAAAGTAAAATGGCCAACGAACGTCAAGAAAACATCAATTCTTCGAAGGCAACCGCAATTTTGTAACGAACGAGGTCTTTGGTTTCGAATACGCTCCCTGAGGGTGCACTCTCAAGGTCATAGGGGCGTCACTAGGGTGCAGCCGTATTTTTTCGAGGAGGTTAATGGTCTTCCTCGGTTCGCCTGATGGACGAATGGTCCTCCGAGCAAGCTGGGGGTCGCAGAGTTTCCAGTAGGGGGCACCGACGTGCAAGAGAAAGAGAGACGAACGAAGAGAGAGAAAGAGACAGAGAGAGATGGAGAGGTGGACGGTTGAAAGGCTGGAGGTACATCTTTGGGAGTCAGTGATGACCTTCGTTACCTTTCGGTCCGAGGAGGCGGCAGGGATCGAAGGAAAAAAAGGCGAGGAGGGTACGGAGGATGCCTACCTTCGGCAACCTACATTAGGTACGGGCGACGTGGAGTCAGCCAGCGGCCGCGGGCCACGGAAACTCGCCCGCTGATTGGCTACAACCTCCCCCAGGGAAGTGCGTCGGAGAGCGTCGGAAGTGAAGAGGGGTGAGCTTGGCTAGAGCCAGGCGGTTACACACGAGGCGGAAAGGTCTGGTAGGTAGGAAGCGAAGGGCCCGAGGATCTGGCGTTGCGGTGGCAAGGACCTGGATGCTCGGTGCTGCTGCATCGTGTATAACAGGCTTCGCTCCCTCGGTATAACGCTTCTCCCTTTGGTTCTCTCTTTGTCTCTGTTCCGTTGCCTCGGAAGGATCGGTCTGTCCTGTTCTAGGGGAAAGACTCCTCGGGATTTCGGTCTCCCCGCTCGCTCCCCTCGGCCTGTTGCCCCGGTCGGTACGCGGTAATGCCGCCACCCCTTCGATCCCTCCACACAAACCTCCCGTCCCATCGCGACCTGCCCTTGTAGCCCTCCATCCCACCGAGCTATCCTTTTACTGGCTTCCGCGCGCGTGCACGCGCTCCCCTGTGCGTCTGACAGCGATAGAAACATCCGGTGATAGGAGGGGAGGAGAGGACGAGAGCGGGAGGCAGCTTAGGGGGACGGCAAAGAGAGAGAACGAGGAAGGGGATGATAACGAGAGACGAAACCTACGGAAGAGGACAGAGACTTCAGGGAGAGAAAGAGAAGCAACGAAGAGGGGTAGAAAGGGATGCCGTCGGAAAAGAGCAAGAAAAGAGACGGGCGTATCTGTGCGGACGTATAGCCACGCATACAGAGACCGCGACGCAAGTGCATGTCGCGTGATCGGCTGCGAGGGATACGGACGCACACACTCGCGCGCACCCTCCTGCTGCCGAATGTAGTAGAGAATGAATAATGTACCCACGTACAGCCGATGTCAGGAGGGGCTCCAGGGAATGCAAGCATCGGCCCGTCCCCTCCGTCCTAGGCTTTGTAGGCCGTTTATCGAAACGGCGCGGCGTGGCGCACCGCGGAGCAGGATCGTACTATCGTACCACGATCACGATCGTCTTGGATCATTCCACGCTGACGTCCTCTTTTTGGCCGAGACCTCTACGAACCCCCGAAACACCTGTGTAGCTCTTAAACTGTACCGATCTCCGAGAATAGAACGATCGCAATTCTCTCCTGGTGTACTCGCTGAGCAAATACCGATCTTCAACAAAAAATGTCGGTGGAGGAAGAGGCGCGTTCATATCAATCCTTCGTCCCCTCTTCCCGTCATTAGTGTCACTAGCGTACTTTCCGAGCAATGCCGATGAACAAAATAAAAGATCAGTGAGGAGAGGAACACCGATCTTCGGGAAGAAACAAAAATCGAATGAGTCCAGGTTTCTTATCAGCTCCCTGCCCCCCTTGTCATCGAGTGAGACGACGAGCTCAGTCACGCGGCTCCCCGAAACACGTGGAAGGTTTCCCAAAAGCGTGTGTATCGACCGATAACGCGGCGCAGGCTCACTGTAACGTTTCCTGGCGCACGGGCGCGCTCGGTAACGACAACGACGCGCGTGTATGTGTATCCTCGGGGCCGAATGTCGAGGATCCAGGGGGGCCGCCCACGTATCACCTACGAGGCACCGTGCACGAAGAAGGGAACGATTCGCGGAACGGTGGACAAAGAACGAGCGAGCCTCGTAAGCGGAGCAAGGATCAAGGGAGAGATAGTCGAGGAGACGGGTGATCTAGCGGCGTCTCATTCGCTCGTGATTCGAGCCGCGTTCCACAGCTAAACGACCGACCATCCGTCCGAGGCTCGTTCGGGTGGGGATAGCCCTCCAAGGGATCCTTTCCAGAGAAAGCCTCGGGAGGAAGCCCTCGGTCGGTGTTCCCGAACGAGATGCCTGTGTACTCTACGGGGGGAGAATGCCGGAGAAACAGAGAGCAAGAGAGAAAGAGAGAAGTAGAGAGAAGCAGAGAGAGATTCGCAAGACCGACCGAGGGTTGGAGAGGAACGGGACGCACGCACGCACCATGCGAATATTTTCGTCGGCATCCTCCGACTGCTCGGGGAGAGGCAGAGAAGGGGGAACAGAGTTCTTAAAGTACACCCAGGGAGTGTCAGGATTGGAAGGTCGATCGCCGTGGTGGGAGTGTGCCGCTAGTTGGCTCATAGCTGACTGGGTGTAATTAAAAACGCCCGTAAATTAATGTTGCCGCCACCGACACCCCTGTCCGAGGAATCGGTTGACCGACCAACCCCCCGAAACTCCAGGGGCCCCTGGAAACTACCCCATACTCTGTCCCCACCCTCGTCACGGTTCAGTCGTTGAAAATTTTAACTATCGTTCTTCATTTTACCCCTTGCCTCACCATTTAATTTTAAGATTTCAGATTATACGCGTACCATTTAATTTACTTTACCTCTAACGCGTCATTGTAAGGTAAGGGGTTAATATTCTCAGCGAGAGTACGCAGGTAAAGCTTGTTGGGTGCGCAGGCTGCAAAGTTCAAAGACACGGAAGCGGTTGTTGGAGCGATTTTTCGTCCGCAGGTAGAAGGATTTATCGCCGGCGCGTAATCTCCGTACGCATGAATGCGAGCGTGTTATTGTGCGCCGGGGAGATTAATTATGCGCATTGTCGCAACGCGTTCGGAGCGCAAGAAAGATTCAGCCCGTAGTTGTAGGCCTTGTGCTCTTTGATAGCGATAGGCCATCCGTTCTGTGCGGCGAGATTGTCGGCTGCCGTCCTGCTAGGGCACCGCACCACCATTTTGGTTCTCGCGGTTGCGATCCCCGAACATTCAAGGTTCCTCCGCTAGATCGTCGTGAATCTCCATTTACGGTTTCACTGGGGATCTAGGACGACTCGTTTGTCAATTTTCTCGGCGATCGAGCAATGTTGCAAAATAGCTTGTTGGACGCGAATCGATGAAGCCGTTTTCGGGGCAAAGAAATCGAGTTCTCGAGCTTCCCGGGCACCTCGTCCGAGAACCGGTGCTCTTTTTAAACCGAGTTTCACGCCTGACCAACGCCAATCTCGCCAGATTTCTAATAATAGCCTGGAGGATCGTCAAGACTACGTGTCTCCGGTGAGACGAGAGCGTTGGCGGATTGAAAGATTATTCGACAGCGCAAGCGCGCCATACGCGCAAATAGCGAGCGGGTGCACGTCACGGAGATCTGTACGCTGTACTTGCACACGAAGACTCGCATTCGGCTACTCCGATACGCGAACGGAAATAACGATGATAACAATGTCGTCTTTGTTGCTGGTCGCGGACCGTCCGTGTTTGTCGTGGAAAGTAAAAGGTTTAGAGAGCGGTGAAGTAAGAACAAAGTCAACACGTAACGTGGCAGAGAAAGCAACTAGGAAGAACGATTTTAATTAAACGGCTACCGAACTAGGCAAACAAACCGCAAAGTAAACGTTGCATTCAGAGATTCGACGAGTAAACACCGTTGTCGAGACTAGTCCGAACAGAATTCGTTGGTGACGCGACTCTATCAATGTCCAAGCGACTCTGCTGGCTGCTCTTTTCGGTTTTCGAATAGAACGAAGAAGAATAAGTTGTTGCAGTCGACGGTGCGTAATCTTGCGTTCGGTTTCCTCGAGGCCGAACAGATATTTTCGAAAGATATTTTTCAATTGCAGGCAGCCGCGTTAGCGCACGCGGACGATAAGAGGAAGTAATGTAATGGGCTCGTGATAAAGCGTTGCGCAACCTCGTTTAGCGTTAGATTAGATACCCAGGCCGACGCATCTGCGCTGTTTTCGGCAGGAACCAAAATGGCGGAGCCCCGGACACGGCGAGCTCTGTGCCGTTGTAACAAAGGCTCGGAGCTCCGCCATCGACGAACAAAAGGTGACAGGATTCTCGGATCCTCGACTGCCTATTAGCACCTGGATCGTTTCGCTCGGTGACGAACTATGATTCAACTTCGCATGAGAACAGTTTGGTCGTTCGTCTCGGAGAGTCGTTCACGGACAAGAATGGCGCCTGCGACCGCTCGAGGACTAACCGCAGGTCGCAGTCCCCGTGTTTGTATTAATTAGCGCACAGGGGGTCCTTGGAACAAAGGCAGGTATTGGGGTGCTGCAAAAAATTTCGGCACGATCGCCACGCCCATTCGGTACGCGTTGTTTCCGTGCACCGAGGGGCGATCAACATGTCGGAGGACAGCTTGCAACACGGACTTTAGTGACCGACGCGTTCGCACCCGACACTTTAGGTGTTAATTGCTTTATGGAGGTGTGCAAATAGCTCGGCCAGCGACACCCTCTTGCAGGTAAAACGGGGAGAGTTGATGAATAAGCTGTTTAGGGATCACGGGACGTAATTCGTCGCTCGTATACCCTGAACTTCCTCTGTCCCCTTGATTACTTGGCTACAAACTTTCGCTTTTTACCGCGATATTGCGATCGAAGCGGAATATGGATTTCTTTGCGTTCGCAATTGCGCATAATCTTCGACCCTAGCTGGAACGCTAATAACCTTTACTCACAGATGGTACTCTCTCCTTCACAATTACTTGGGTTTGAGTTCTTGTCCCTGATTTGATGGGTGTTGTCGTCGTCACGATTAATCGATACTTACGTCTTTCGGTAAATTGAAACAACAGGTAATTAGTAAGTTCTCGCGTTTCGATAGACTTTGAGGCTTTTCGGGAACGCGTAGGGTTTCCCGACACGGTGTTAAAAGGGATGGGAAGAGGATCTAGGGCTTCGAGCAACGTTAGCCTTCATTTTCCTTCGGTTTGCCTATCCATTAGCGCGACGGACATGCATTTTCGAAGGTCCCGGGGTCTCTCGTGGGGGAATGCGGCAACGAAAGGCGAGCTCCCGCGATAAAACCTGATATACACCCCAAAAAGACAACGCGGTTCGGTCTCTGCGTGGCGCAGCGCGGCGATATCGCAAGACCGAAAGCCCTCTGCTTCTCTCGTACAGTACGCGAAATTAACATCGGCAATAAAACTCTCCGGCGTCGGGCACATAATCTATCTGGTTTTATCCGGCGGCGGGGATCCGTGCGTCCTGCGGCGGTCAGGAGGACAGGAACGAACCGTGTCTCCGGTGTGCGGGGCGCGGGTTTTCCACCGCAAACGGGTTTGCCGCGGGTCCCGAGCGGGTACGAGGGTACACGCGGAAATCCATCTGGCGGCGTCTCGAGTGCCGATTTCCGTTCCCGGCGCGCTGTAATTGGAGGTTACGATCGAAACGAGAAGAAGAAGGGAAAGGATACGCGCGAGCTAGGGGGTCGTTTCTGCGTCCGCGGCTACGAAAGAGGATCGGAGATGCTCGGCGGAGAGGAGCGACGGCGAGAGAAAGATGGAAAAGAAAAAAGAGAAAGCTAAGGGCCGAGAGAAAGAGAGAGAGAGAGGGGAAAAGAGAGTGAGAGAGAAGCCAAGAATGGCAGAAAAGAGGGGTAACTAGCGAGAAGGGTGAGGTATCGGCGCAAACGAATAGAGGGGAGCTCGTAACCGGGCTGGTAACGCGGCGGTCGTCAATGGGGTGAAGGGGGAGAGTTGTCGGGCACGTTGGTGTGCCCGGTCTAGCACGCTGGTGTGTGTAGCACACGGTGAATGGAGGAGGGGTGGCCAGAAGCGAGCGCGCATAGAGGAGTGGAGAGAAAAACGACTCGCACAGGCAGGCAGGCAAACAGGCAAGGCAAGGCACGGCAAAGCAAAGCAAAGCAAAGCAAGGCAGGCAAGCAAGGCGAAGCAAGGCGAAGGCAAAGGCAAGTCGGGCAACACGGAGACGGAGAGCCAGGTCTGGCGGCAGGCTAGGCAGGCTAGGCATCGGAGCCCGAGTTCTACGGACACGGTGCTCGAAGGGGGGCAGGAGAGAGCGGCTGCGAGCCGCTGCGAGGGAGAGACAAGGACAAAGAAGGCACCGATCGAGAAGGGGGGAACGGGAGGAGGGAAACGAAAACGGCAGGCGTAGCGAGGAGCGTGTGTACAGCCTGGAGGACAGGAGAGAAAGACCTATGGAGGGGGCTTGTTGGGAACGTAAAAGGGGGTGCGCGGCAAAGGGATAACCGGGATTGCGCGAGAGAGAGGGGGGCGGCGGGAGGGGAAAGGGCATATCCCACTCGGGGTTTCGGTTTAGTTTGGCGTGAGTCGCCGTGGTGCTCGGTGTTGTTGCTGTCCTCTCGGCAAGTTCTCTCGTTCCCGCACGCTCGATGTCGTTCATTTCCGCGGCTTAGTTCGAGGAAACGCCACGCCGTGTTCCGCGGCGCCTTTGTACGGGCGAGTGCAGGTTCGCTTCGTTGCTTCGTTCTTTATTTTTTCCCTCGTTTCCCCGTACGTTTCTTTCCCGTTGGTTTTGTTTCGTTCGCGGCGATCCCGTGTCTCCACGGCCCCGGGCGCCTGCTGTGTTCTTCCGGAGCCCGGCGCAAACGGTGAAAGTACCTACGGATCCCCGCATCGCTCGAATGACTGCCAGGGAAGCTGGTCGTTGCTTGCGGTTCTCGCGATTCTCGCGATCGTTCTTGGGTACACATCCCGTCGTCGGCCACGCGACATAGTCATCGTCGTCATTGTCGTTCCTGTGTCTGTTGGACAACCCTCTTCCCCGCGGCCCCCGTGCGCAACAGCCGCAACTTCTCACTCCCTCTCGCTCACTCGCTCTCTCTTCTCTCTCTCTCCTTCTCTCTGTCTCTCTCCGTGTATCGGACTTCGAGGAGGCTGAGCATTCGGAGGATCGGAGCACCGAACCCCTCGGTTCGTCCCCTAACATCACCAAGATCCTGTGCAGTTTCGTGTGTGTATTCGAGTGTTTCGAGGCTCGAGCGACCACGGTTGGCGGCCGCCGTGCACGTCCGGGACCAGCATGCTACACCACCGTAGAGGATAACGTTTACCACTCGACGAACCATCGCATGCTCGCACGTAAGTAAACCCGCTCGAGTCGTACACCGCGCCAAAGTATATACCCGATCGCACGTACATACAGAAATACAGACGCGCTTTCGAGCGTGTACGCCTGTGTGGACGGAGACCTACACCTCGCCGGTTCAACGTTGAGAGACACAACAGAGAGAAATAGAGGCGGAACGAGAGCGAGAGAGATGGAGTGGGCGGTTTCCTCCATCTTTTTCTCCCCCTCCTACTCCGTTTCTGTCCCACTACCGTCTTTCTCGTTATTACTCTTTTTCCCCTCTCCTCGCTCTATCCTCTCGCGTGTGTACCCTCCTTCTTTAACCTGATCCCGTCTCTCTCGCTCTCTCTATCTCTCTCGCAAACGCGATACTCTACCGGCTGGCTCAAAATACATGCCGCTACCCTGATGGAACTTAACGAGCCGCGTGTTACTTTACAGTCGATTGTCCCACCGCAAAACCGTCTTACTCCGATAGTTAATTCAACGTTCATCGGTGACGATCCGCTCGAATTAAACGACCTGTAGAACAGAATAGCAACTGTTGCGACACTCGACCGTGTTCTCGCAACCGTAATTTTTGGTTGGATAATGCTGCTGCGTTGTTACGTTCGAGAGAAATCTCCCCGATCGCTTCGCTGTCGCCTCTGGTATCATTTTTCTCGTTGGTTCTAGGACGTTAGCTACCCTCGGCTTCACGAACCCCAACTGTGGGGTGCGTACACACAGGATGCACTACTTTTGTTACCGAAGACTCGAATTCCTACGTATCCTGCACAGAAATCCCGTTAAACATTTTCGAGTTTTCTTTAGGATACCGTTCGGATAAATAATGTCTAACAGTCCGCGTAGAAAAATAAACGACATTTCTCTATGGATGCTATACAAAGCCACCCAAAACGAGTGGTAAATCCCCAACCCCTAAAGAACATGCGGAATGTTTCCACTAAAAATAATGGCTCGAAAAGTCGTGACCGTTGAGGACTGTTTACAACAGGACCAGGGTTCTGGCAATCGTTAATTTTATGACCTGTCCTACGAACCTGACCACTTACAATACGCACTTCGGAAAGGTCGAATTTTCACGTACGAAAATTCCTCCTTTCCCACGATGAACGATTCGCAGAAACTTTTGGATACGACTCGAATTCGCTAACATTCTAATACTATCACTAGACACTGTCCTATGAGGTCTTGAACGGTTATCAATAGCTGCGCGAGGTCCTGTTAAAAATAAGTCGAGATCGATCTTGCTCAGACGTATAGTTGCCCGCGAGAACTTTCCGGAACACAGTTGTTGGAAGATTCTTTTCGAGTTTGATCTACAATAATCAGAGCCAAAGAATGCCCCGTGGGGCACTGGCTCTTCCGGAGTGTAGAACAGCGTAGCCACGCCTCCTATAGTCACTGCCCAGAGAAGAAGATATAAATAATCTATCGCTATTTCTATAACCTGAAACCGTCGCTGAGATAATTTATACCTCGTTCAACGAGTCGAAGTAGTAAAGGTAAACAAATGTTACTGGAGTACGACAGAGTTGAAGTTGGATTCCTCAGATAATCGGCAAAGGTTAGAGGGGATCGAACAGAAGATGTTATAGGGTACCGGCGATTTGGAGCGGCCTGTATCATCGGTACTTTTTCTCACATTCGCGCCGCCTCGTCTCTCGTCCTCGACGAAATCGGTCGGTGCGCGTTCGCGATACGCGCGACGATGGAATAAACATCGCGGCCGATACGAGGGCGAAGCGGGGAGGGAGAGGATCGCGACGATACACTCTCGTTTCGCTCGAGCGTGGCCGAGAGCCCAGAACCGAGAGTCGAGAGCCGAGCCGTGGGTCTCTCGGCTAGAGCGAGCGCGCGATCTATCCCGTCGCGTCGGCCGAAATCGATGTAACGGTCGGCCGGGACACGGGGACGATCGAAAGCTTTCCAGCTGAAAAACTCGTCGCGCCGCTTTCGTTCGGGGCGTTCGTGTCGCGATCTCGCAACGTCCGTTGCCTACGAGACACACGAGAAAACGTGTCCCCACTGATTAATCAGCTGGTTGCCTCGGCGAGACCAGATCTCGCCGAAGGAACGCTGTGGTGTTACGCGAGAGGAACAATAGGCGGGAAACGGCTGGCTCGATTCCGTACGAAGACCCCCGATGATGACGATCACGATAACGATGATGAATCCACCGATTTTCCCCGTTCGCGGAATGCGGTTCTCCTCGGCGTGGCGCCTCGAACGTTTTCGAGTCGAAACCACACCGCGGGGAGAGGACACGAGCGAAGCCACGTTATCGTCGCGTGACCGAGCCGGAATGCGACGACGACGACGGAAAAATCGCAGCGGATCGGTATAAATATGATTACCCAATGGTTTTCGACCTCGCGCCGGCTTACGTTGCGAACGCCGTCGAATCGCAAGAACCCTCGATAGTATTGCCCGTCCCGAAGATCGTGTAGGGTGACCTGTTCAGTGAATGAACATAATTCGTATTAAACGGGAAAATGACATCTACGATGCAATAATTGTTATTGTTATTGTTCACAGATGTCTTTCATTTTTTCGTTTATAATCTATTCGCGACTAAATTTGTCTAGCTGTTCGAACAACGACGTATCCTTCTCGTAGAAATACTAACTTCAACAGACATGCAGCGCAAGTGTTCGTTCATTCATTCACACAGGTCAGCCTATTCTTTTTTTTTTGCTGGTCGCCAGACCGTGTCGTGTGGGATTCGATGCCCGATCGAACGGCCGCCTTTCTTCTGCGAGATCTCTCTCTGCACACGGTCGCTAAGGTTACTTCGAATCACGGCCTCTTCCGGCCGGTAGGGTCGTCGTCTCCCTACTCTCGTTTCTTGGGGCACGAGAGCTTGTAGAGGAGCCAACAACGAGGGATCGGAGAGCAGCTGGGGGTCTAATCTGTAGCCTCGCATGGTGCGCGATAACGCGGCACAAGTTCCGCGGGGAAAGAAATCGAAGCGTAAGAATCGTCTTAACAAATCTTACCTTCTCGGACTGTTCTTTCGTTTAGATATCGGACCGACGAGAGGCAATAAGGAAATCTAGGGTTTCGGTTTGTAGATAAGTTCCCGTTGCAGTTCCAACATTCTCTTCTTCGTATGGTCGAAGTACGGGAAACCCTGTCTATTCGCGAAGGTCTTTTATCCCTCCGCAACTCCCTGCTCACGTGGTGTACCTGTAACATCGAAAGACTGTAACGGTAACACATACAAATGCATACGTTTTATCGGGAGTTGGTCTGATTCATCTCTGTTAGCCCGTAATTTAACGTGTTCGTAAACACTGTACTAAACTCGAGTATGCAACAATCAATCCTTAGGAGATCTAGAATCTGGAACGTAGTACAGTCAAGATCCAAATACTGTCCGGGGTGAGGTCCCAAACGTTGTCTAGGCCTACTCACTCCACTGCCTGTCAACGCTGTGCCTCGTTGCAGGGTGGCGACGATTGTTGTCGGCTCGGATATATTCGTGTGAACACCACTACATTAACACAATGAATCGAATGTTCAAATTTCTTAATTTTCATTATTTTTTATGGGACTTTTAAAAACGTATTTCTGGCATTATTCTGATTAAAACAAGACCAAACACGATATAGTTTCAATTGTAATTTAGCGGTGTAATCGACGAAAAAAGGTTCGGTCGCAAGTAAGGACAGCTTATCGGAAAGAAAGAGACACGAATAGAAAGGAACGCTTTGGCCATCCGATCTGTGTTTCATTCTATCCTTCTCTATTCAAGTTTTGCTCGACGCGGTAGACGCAGCTATAAATCAGAAAAACAAGTCTAGGGTTCAAAAGTTGTCTGCCCAGAATACGTCTGTAAGACAGCATTTGGATCTGTACTAGTTGTCCAGGTTTCCAACCCCCTTTCTTGGAAGGCTTCGCGCAACATCCGAATTTCCAAGTACCTCGATTCTTGACGGAATAAGTCTGGATAAAAACTTACACAAAAAAATCGCTAGAAGCGATCCCAAACGAAGGCATGTCCTGCAGAAGTCAGAAGCTTCGGCAGCATGAGGTCAAAGGGCGAGGGTGCCTGTAGAAGTTGGAAACGTTGGGTCAGCCAGGTGCGGCGAAGACCCTGGCGATCGAGCCTTGGGGGTAGTTCGATGATTTTTTCGGTGCGATTGGAATCGTGCCTGTGGCATCATCGTCCGCGATCTCGCTCGAGAATGTTGCTTCTCACGGAGCAGATATAAATAGACGAAGTGCTAAGACATCGCGGAACGTCGGTGTATATGCGCGAGAGCGGTGCCCGACTCGGGGTCCAAATACATAGTACGGCTAATTTCTAACGAGATAATTGGCCGTGATGCGCGGCATGCCAGCCTTTGTCCGTGGCTCGGACATCGTCATCGTCGTCACTAGAGATCAGTCGTGAAACAAGTTAACGCTTCCCCGATTCTACCGGCCGACGAACCCGATCGGTGTGGACGGGGCTTTATTTAGGCGCGTCCCTGCATTCGCGACACGTGCTGCACTCGGTGAATAGACGACGAAGACGACGACACGAGCGGACGAGGAATAACGAGATCTCCGGTATATGGTCGTGAGGAGTAACTTTAACCCGTTAACCGGCGGAGACGAGCTAACTCGAAAGAATACGCGATCGTTCGCGATTACGTTCGCATACTTTGCAAGAGTGGAGAGCGAATATTCGACGAGCCGAAGAAAATCAACGGAGTTAGATCGGTGCCACGAGGACACCGTCTAGCTGCTCCCGTTCGCTCCGGAAGCTTAGAATCTCGCTGACAATCTCGAATAGCCGGCGCGGATAATTGATTTAATTTATAGGACAGTCTCAAGGGCTATGGAAATTCTAGTAGCTGTAGTCTGTCCGACAAGACGAGCCAGTAAACGTAAACAAATTCTAGAAGCCAATCGAGTGCGACAGAACTGCTGCACTGACTTGTTTCGTTCAAGAAACCATAGTTCCAAGAGAGATTTCACCGGAGGTGATCGGCAAGCGATCGAAACTTTTGTCTGGCGGTGTAAGGTCGCGGAATGACGAGCGACGTTCCGAATTGAGAATAATTCGTAGCCGCTGCTCCGTATCTGTCGAGGCGATTAACGAGCCGAGTCGCCAGCTCGCGTACCCGCTCTCGAGGACTCGATCACCGACAAAAACCGGGCGGCGTTAATTTTCTTGGGCAACGATAACGAGCAGTCGAGGAGCGGGTTTATATCGCGGGCATGCATATATATATATATATATATATATATATATATATCTGACTCTCTGGGAAATAGCGCGATATTCGATCAATACCGGGCAGGTATTCGACGGCACACGCGTTTCGTTCGCTAGGCAAGGGCTGCTGGTGCTTGCTCTGTTTGCCGGTCCTGGTTGCGCCGCGGCGTTTTGCCGGCAGGCGAGCGGAAAAACGGAAAGGACAATTCTCTTGGAGCGAGCGGGGAGGACGAGGATAAAACGCACCCGTATACCCACCGGGTGGTTGCCACCCGGTGGAGGGGGACAGAGAACGAGGCAACGGGATTCTAGCTACCTGAGAAACCTTCGGGAAAGTGGGCTAAACACCGTGACACGGCCTAACCGTTCCCTAGACCGCGTGCGATCTGTCCGAGAAGATTTTGCGAACGTCGTCACGATTGTCAGAAATCGAGGCAGCACACGGATATTTTGAATGTAAACGAGGGACGTTCGTTTGTGTGAACTAGATGAGTAACGGCGCTACTTCCGGAACGAGCTCGAAACTGGATGAAATATGTCGGGCTCGGGTCCATGCAACTTTGAGGGAAGAGTTTTTTGAGCATACATCGCGATCAAGATTTAAATCCGATTCTATTTCTGCTACAGTCGAAGAGACGATGTTCCCTCGTCTTCTTCGCCCCGACCCCAACTAAACTGCACCGGCGAGAGTGCATCGGTGTTCGTTCGCGTTGTGGTTTTCCGGAGCGTGGGATCACGTCGTTTTCTGTTTCTCGTTGCAGGTATCATCACGAGCAGTTCCGTTCCACAATAAGAAAAATGTCGGGACCGGGCAAAAGGACTTACCTCCGCGAGGTGAATCCCTACCTCGTTTGCCTGTTGTGCAGAGGCTACCTCATCGACGCGACCACCGTCGTCGAGTGTCTGCACTCGTGTAAGTGAATCAACTCCTTCCTCAGCGAATGATATCTCCTCGGCCGAGAACGGATAATGATACCGTGCCGCTTCCTTTCTGTTTCCAGTTTGCAGGAGCTGTATTTTGAAGCATCTGAGCACTGAGGCCCAGTGTCCCTCCTGCGATAATGTTCTCAACAAGGCGAAGCCGAACATCAAGTACGTTAACCGTTTCACACCGCTGTCGGATCGTATCGAATCTCCATCGATGATCGAACGTTTACATTTTCGTTTGATTTCAGAGCGGACAAAGCGTTGCAGGAGATCGTGTATAAATTGGTTCCCGGACTCTATCACAAAGAGATGCGCAAGAGAAGAGAGTTCTACAAGAAGCACCCGGAGCACGGTAACTATTTTCCATTCCCGTAGAATTATTAAATTGCTCCTGACTAGCACGCGAACATACGTAGAATAAACGATCTCGTTTTTTCGTCGGAGTATGGACAGCAGTTTGCGCAAAGGAGATCTGAATAAATTCCACAGAAAATTCCGTTTGCCGACGGTGATCCGCAGATCCGATTACCCTGAGAAATATACTAACGCGAAACCGAACTTTTCAGCGGATTTCGCGACTCCGGAGCAACGCGGCGAAGACGTCAGCGGCAGATTGATCTTCGCACCGGAGGATGCTGTCAGTTTAAGCTTGGAGTACCTACCGCCCGGTGCGGATCCTCTGACGATTCTACTCAGCACGAACGACGAGGCGACCAACCTGAACGGATTGAACAACCAAAACAGCAATAACAACAACGCTAGCAGCCACAACGTGAACGCCACGAGCAACCGACGGTATCTTCAGTGTCCCGCTCTGGTCACTATAGCGCACCTGAAAAAATTCCTGGCGCTAAAATACAGCGTCGACATGACGAGATACGCCATCGAGATTTGCCATCGACGTGCTCCGCTTCCGGAGCATTGGACGCTCATGGATGTCGCGTATATCTACGCTTGGAAAAGGGTAAGCAACAGTTTGTTCATCTTGAACCAATGTGAAAAGGTTTCTGTTCGTGTCTAATTCTTTGAAAATGTGTTTTCAGAACGCACCCATGCGATTTTTCTACCGAGTAGCGTTAGAAGAGCAGCGATTAGAAGCACCCCCGCACGACAGGCCTTCCACCCCTGGTTTGGGGGCGAGTTTACCCCCTGCGGACGCAGCTGTGGTCGTGCAGAACAGAATCAACACGGAAAACGCGCAGAACGACACGGAACGCAAGCCCGAAATCGAGCAAACGAAGAACCAGAAAGAGAAGCATCCGTCGTTGGACGTTAGAAACGAAGTTCCGACCGAGAAGTCAAGGGTATCCGTCGAGAAAAAGGTCCCAGCAGAATCTAAGAAGGTCGAGGTGAAAGCGGAACAGCCTCTCAGCAGCGCGGCAGTGTCGACGACGGTGACTATGACGACGGTTTCGTCTCCGACAACGAACACAACGACCACAGCGGTGATTAATACGAGCCCGTCGTCGAGTACCTCCTTGAATACCGAGAGCACGAAATTGATCAAAACGCCCATCAAGATACTGAAGAATCCGGATGGACGGTACGAGGTGCTGAGAAGCCCTTCTCTCAATTGGGGCACGAAGGAGCAGAACACGGAAACAAAGTCATCGAGCCCCGAGTTCAGCGTGGTCAGTATAGGCAACGGGCAGAACTCTAACGGCGTGAAGATCACGCTGAAGCAATGCACGCCGAGCAACGCGAGTCCGAAGAAACCGAAAGTGATCAGCAACGTTTTGTTGCATTGCGGCCAGTCGGAGAAGGACGGCACGAGCCCGACCGCGCTGGTCCTTCAGCAGATCCAAAGAGACCGAGAGAAGCAGCAGGTAGCGGAGAAGCAAGAGAAGCAACGGCGAAGAGTCACGTTCATGGAACGACCGGCAGCCATCGAGAAGCCTGCGAGCAACGCGGTGAAAACCGCGACGAAGAAGCCGGCAGAGCAGCAGGATAAGAAACAGTTCCTTCAAGGATTCCAGTTGACCGCCAGAGAGACGGGTTCGGAGTCTCTCGTGGACTCGAAGGCGCCCGAGACGAACACCAGCGGGTCGCCTGCTGAAGCTCAGACGAAAGTCAACGCGGTGAAGAAGGAGGAGGAGAACGCGAAGATCGAGGCACCAACGGAAGGGCAGAATAAAAATTCTGTCGAGAACGCAGGTGGTGTTAACACAATTATGATTAGAATTAGCGGCAATGCGCGAGTGAACGCGAACAAACAGTGCAGTGACGTGGATGCGCGACCGGTCGGTTCCGCGAAAAGTTCGAGTGCGGCTACCGTGAACGCGGGGTCCGGTGGTAATCCTTCAAAGGTCGACGTGTACACTTTCTCCAACGACCCGCCGGTTGTCCCAGCGGGGGCAGTCAAGCGAAAGTGTCCGCCGGGCTTGCCGATCTCCGATATAAAACGAAAGAGACAGCAACAAGTGCAGACGACGCCTAAGAAACAGACTCCCGTTTCTCCCGCGCCGACTCCTCTACCGACTACAGTACCGAACAACCTTAAGTCTCCGAGGAAGATCACTGCCGAACACGCGATCCCTGCGAAGAGACCCGCTAACATGATAGGAGAGCCTGGTCCCAGTCGAGCGCCACCCCAGAGTCCCAAGTCACAAACTCAAACGAATCCGATGCTCTCGAGTGATACGAGAAATATCTTGGATGGATGCGGTTTGAACATCCCTGCGAGTCTCAGTATAACTCTAACGGCGCCAAAGTCCCCTGGTAGCAGCGGAGGATTTGTCGAACCGAGCGATTCAAAGGACAATCGGAAGAACGCGCTGGGAAAGGTTAGTCCCAGCATCACTCTGAACGATCGGTCCGTGGATCCTCGGGTGCTGAAAGCTCTAAAAGCGGGGCAGATCAGAATGCCAGCACCACCGAAACCGAGGCAGACCAAGCAACCGGATCGAGAGATCAATCCACAGAGGCAGACGTCCTCCGGGAAGAGGAAGAGGGAACAAGAATCAAGGGACATTCTAGATCTTAGCGGAGGGAAGAAGGTGGACATGCATCCACTGAGAATACCGCAGCCAGTCGCGAAACTGAAAGCAAAGTCGTCGGTTAGGGACAACATGCCGAATGTATCCGACCAAGGACAAGTGGTAACTCTGATGGGAGGACACAGGTACTACCGAGCACCTCCAGGGTCTCTAACTCCAGCGGCTCATCGAGTGAACGACTGTCCTATTCCAACACCGACGCGCACCCCGGTCTACGCTCCAGGATTTTCGAGTCCCATGAGCGGGAATCGGTCGAACACGAACCTCTCATCCGTTTTCCCCAGCCTGCAGAGTATCTACGCCCTCAGCCAAGCTCCTAATCTTCAACAATTTCAAATGGACGCGAGACTGAGGCTGCCGCGACCATCCGAGGCGAATTCCTCAGCCATTAACACCGATAACCGAAGTGCGAACAGCAGCATGCCAAGCAAAAGCCACTTAGCCGCTCAGTGTGCGCCGGTGAAACCTGCTCGATCCTCCATCGCGCCTCTAGCCGTGCCCATTAGCAAACAGCAACAATCCAATGAAAGATCCGCCGCTGTCGCTTGTCTGAATCGCGCTCTGGCGAACGAGATCAACAAGAACGCCGCGTTTCGAAGCAACGAATCGATGGACACCGCTGACAGTGGACAGCAGCAGCAGTTGTCCGTCCAAACAAAGTATCCCTCGACCACGGAGGGTAACAATCGGTGCTCGCCTCGGAGTACCACGAACAATAGCGGGAGCAATGAGGAGAAGACGACCGTTGAGGTAACGCGCGAATCGACCGCGGAATCAAACAACGATACCAAGAAAGAGGACAATGCCGCGAGGCAAACTCCTCATCGCGAAGCTGCTAGCCCCAGGGTCTCTTCGACGGCTTCTCCATCGCCTCCACCCGGCGACTCTAACGCCAACAACAACAACGAGAACACCGCTGCTCGTAACGATAACGTGGCGACCGGATCGAACGGTATCGACAACGATCTGCCCGCCCCGAGTCCGAAAAAGAACACCACCCCCGCAGCAGAGGTGTCCAGCAGCAAATCTCCGGCCAGCCCTGACTCTAGCTCGGTGACCATCGAGAGCAGCCCTTCCAGCAAAGGTTGCGCCACGGTGGAGCAAGGGCTCCCATCCCCATCGGAAGGGTCCAAGTCTTCCTCCGCGAAACCAGACAACCCTGTCGAGGACGCGACCATCGACACCGAGAAGAAACCCGCGTTCAAACAGTTGGACACGAAGCAACTGACCTCGGAGATGTTCCAGAAGAGACTGCTGGCCGCGTTCCCTTCGAACGAGTGGACGAACAACCCTTTAGCTGCCGAGCATCTCGGCAACTTTCTCAAGAGCTTGAAGGCTTCGATCAAGTCCGAGGCTAAGCTCGACGGGATTGCGGCGGAAAAGATCGAGGCTCAGCTGGCGTGTAACGACGCTGCCACCGTTCGTTTGACCAACGAAGCTTCGTCGAAGACCAGGCCCGACGTGGCCGAACGGTCTTAACCACGAGGTGCGCTCTGTGAACGAGCGAAATGATTGTTCACCGAAGACAATAGCTACCGCACTGCCAGATACGTAGAACGCGCGAAGTGAATTGGTCCTTTGCAAAGAGGACGATGCGAACGGGGATGTTTCGTGAAGTGGATAAGGTGCTCGTTCAGTACTAGTCGTGAATCGCGTTGCTGCACCCCGAGCTTTGCGGGCCAATTTCCTGTGATCCTACTTCTCGTGTCGCGCGGAATCAACTTCATTATTGTGTAAACGATTTCATCATTGTGCGAACACCGTGTGACCGTTCGCGAGTACAAGGTCTTGACTACAGTCTCAGTTGATAGAGAAAGGGTCAATCGCGAATCGGACCACAGGAGCCACGCCGACGTTGTCGAATGTCTGTTAGCGTGGATGAACGAATCGATTTGTATGATCTATTTTAAACGCCTGGAAACCTTAAACGCGGAGCGTTCTGCGAAACAGAAACGAAAGAAACCTAGAACCAGTTGTTCGCGGAACGCTTCGCACAAAACACGGTGTACCGCGTCGTACAATACAGGGAAAAGATACAGCTCGGACGCTGGAGATTTTATTTTTTCAAATTTTTTAAGGACACACTCTCACAGAGACATACAAACATACACAAACGCACGCACCCTTCCCCGTGGAATTCGAATCTGCGTGCAGTTGCTTCGTCAATATCGCTACGTTTCCGCGAAAACGATATCGACTCGTGCGATTCCGTGTTGTTCCACATGGGAATCATTCCTATCCCGGTCCAATGGAACTATGCGAAAGCGGAATGTTCGACCAAGTACCTCGCATTGAATTTACAGTCTGCAGAAAGCTCGCGGGTCGTTCGAGGTAGCCATCCACTCCAATCGATTGCCTTCAAGACGGCCCTGAACGACCTGCGAATCGTGATTCGTTTGATCTTTTCGCTCAGAAATCATTGATCGCTGTGTCGCAGATCTTTAGAAAGCTTTACATTTTTCTCTGATCAATTTACAAAACGGGAATCGAACAGGAAATCCGTTGTCCCTGTACGAAGCTGTATGAACCCTTTCGCTACTCCTATGTTGGCTAAATCATGCCTGAAGATACTTTTGACGATATTATCTGAAAGGAAATTAGTTAAGATTTAATTAATTATTTAATTAGGGTCAATAGCAAGCTGAGCGGACTCATTGTAGAGCCTCAAAGCTCATTGCAACGACATCTACCTGCGAAAGGGTGAACTCGATGATAAAATGAAATTCGCGTTGTTTTGATTTACCAAACACAACCGATCGCTAGGAACACATTCGATGGAATGAAAATTGTGCTGCATTTGATGCAAAAGGCTGCTCTTCGAAATAAATCTTTCTTATTCCTCTGACTTATGCATTGTATGCGTGAAAAGGGACGCAGGGGCCGAAAATCGATGGAGAAAGAACATCCGGAGATGCTAGGATACAATTAATTGTGTAACGTACGGAACTATGCTATTGTTAGTTTTTCCTTTTTTCTTATTTACCTATTTTGCGTTACGTTTCACTATGAGTTACTACTATGTATACGTTGTACGATAATTGTTATGTTATGCAAGTGTATTATATTATATGTATTATTTCCTGGTCTGTATATATTTATAATTATAATTAGTCATTCGTTCTTTGCGAGAATGCGCGCAAAATCCTATTACTCTGTAAGCCCGACAACCGTTTCTATTCAAATCGAATTTCGGTAACTCGTGGGAACGATCACGATCAAAAAGTTTTACAAACACGAACCGCGTCGTTGCGATACACGACGAACATTCATTTTGAATAATAGAGAAAACGGACATGTAACAACTGAAGGAATATATTATTATATATCTAAAAGTAAACCGTCTGGTCGCTTGATTATCTCCCCTTGGACTCTTGCTATATAAAGTTTTGCTAAAGTTTGAAATTCGAATAAGTACTCACTCTAAAAAGAACCGTTATTTGCGCACTGCCTGCGTTCCGCAAACTATTAAATGGCGGTCCTTTGAAAGTACTGCTGCCACCTTAACAAAAAAAACGACTTCAAATGAAACAATAAAGGAAACTGATGAAAGTGCATTATATTGGCAGATATATAAGAAAGAAATATTATATATTTTCTTATAAATATATCAATCGTATCGTTAATATTATATAAATGTTTACAAAATCAAGAGTACCAATCGACGTATGCAAGTTGACTGTAACGCCCTCACACGAAGCGTCGAATGCACGCGAACTATCGTTCTATGTTCTATAGTACAAGTTTATGGTCGTACATCGGAGGTATGGTACTCGGAAAGATGAAAGGTTAACTTGCTGTGCAAATAGTGTTTAAACGACTAACAGTTTTGCTTGTCTTTGTATCGTGAAAGAAGAAATGAGTAACATGAAAGAAAATTCTGTCGTTCCTGCGAAAAACGCGACGACAGGAAACGCGAAACCGTATGGAAAGATCGTGTTAACATTACAAAACTGTCTTCTACCCGAAGAGAAGCTTAACTCGACGCCGTCACATTTAGATGGACTGGATGCAGAGACCGAAACCGATCTGCGAATACTAGGATGCGAGCTAATACAGATAGCCGGTATTTTGCTGAAACTACCGCAGGTAAACGATCTAATCTGAAAGTAAACAAAATGTTTGTAAACGGTATAACCTCTCTAACCTATAAACCTTACTATAATCGTTTCTCCTTCGATCACGACGAACAGGTTGCGATGGCCACTGGACAAGTAATATTTCAACGATTTTATTACAGTAAATCGTTAGTTAGACATAATATGGAAACGACTGCAATGGGTTGTATTTGTTTAGCTAGTAAAATTGAAGAGGCACCCAGACGCATCAGGGACGTCATTAACGTTTTCAATCACATAAAACAGGTATCCAGCCAAAAGTAAGTGTGACTCTGTACTATCTCTACCATCGTTAAATCTCTTGTGATTATATGCATGTCTCTTTCGTAATCTGTTTCAGACCGATACAGCCAGTGATACTAGACCAGAATTATGTGGCGTTAAAGAATCAAGTGATCAAGTCTGAGAGAAGAGTTCTGAAAGAGCTAGGATTCTGTGTTCACGTGAAGCATCCTCACAAAATCATTGTTATGTACTTGCAAGTATTGGGTTACGAGAAGAACAAGGCTTTGATGCAGCAATGTTGGAATTACATGAATGATTCGTTAAGGTCCGATGTATTTTTAAGACATCAGCCGGAAACGGTAGCCTGTGCGTGCGTCTATTTAGGAGCCAGACAATTGCAGCTTCCATTGCCGACCTCGCCCGCTTGGTTCTCCCTTTTCAAAGTTAACGAATCCGCCATTAGGGACGTTTGCCGTCGTATATTACGCCTTTATTACCGACCCCGTGTAAAACCGGAACAACTAGAGAAACGCGTTGAAGAGCTTCGACGACAGTACGAAGAAGCTAGAACCAAAGCTAGGGGAGGGGACGTTGATAGTCACACTCCAAGTCCGCCGCTGCCAAAACACCACAACGCCTGGGGTGGTTTTATTAGCCGTAGCGGTACACACGCGGCTCCCGAAAGAACAAAGTCTCCTAGGTACGGTGCAATCTGAACGCTTTGTCTACCGAGAATTACTTATTATTACGCAGCGGTTTCCAACCTTTTATTTTTTTAATAGATATAATAATGTAAACACGTTTTAAAAACTATTGAGTTTTATGTATCTGTAAATATTATGGTATGAAAATGAATTTTTTAGTAAAAACTTATGAAGCTTCCCAGGCTGGAAACCGCTGACTTAACGCTTGCTGACTTAACATCTGAAACTTGAAACTCGCATGTCTTTATCTAGGCGTTCCAAGTCTCCGAGTACTTCGCCTTCAAGAGGTGAAGGAACAAAGCATTCCAAGAGAAAGAAACATAGCCGAAGCAGATCCCGTAGCCATAGTCACGGACGTTCCCGGAAACCGAAGAAAGCGCAGCGAAGACGATCGGGAAGCCATAAATCTTCACGTAGCCGATATAGATCTCGTAGTCGATCTCGAGATAGAGATACCGAAAAATCAAGTAAACATCGTAGCAAACACAGACGACATTGAATCCGTTCGGTTGTATGAACAAAATTATTTCATATTACAACAAAGACACTGCAAACGCGTTAGGCAGTTGCATCCACTTTGTAATATAATACGAGGCCTTTTTTTATCTCCGTTTCATTGACAGAGAATGTAAAAATAGGACGATTAATTTCTGTTGTGTGGTACATATCTTGAGTTTATTTAATAACGCTAACTATAGGGGTTGAAACGAATCATTTGTAAGAGTGTCCACTCTAAGTACCTTGTAAAGAAAGAAAGAAAGAAAAAAAGAAAAGTAAGAACGGTATCATTCTCAGAGAAATATTACGAATAACAATACTTAAAAGGGCGTGTATTTAATACAAATGCAATTTAAAAAAAAAATAAAGTTTTATATTCATGTAGCGCCGTATATCATTTTATAGAATCCAGCTGGCGGTGCTCTCTTCTTCTCGACAGAGAGTATAGCAGAAAAATCTAACGATGATAATTGCGGAAGGATATGAACGATATATCCCCTGTAATACTGAAGATTTTCTATGGGATTTCCATGCAGCGTTAATGACCGAAGGTTATGCAAATTTTTCAATTTTACAACGTCGTTGATATTCGATATATTGTTCCCGTGTAAATACACGATCTTTAGATTCGGAAATTTTGTAATGTCATCGCCGATGTTCTTTATTTCGTTAAAAGAAAGGTCGATCCAGCTGAGGTACGCAGGATCATCGAGAAGTTTCTGCGCGAGACTCTCAAATCCGTCCATCGATGTTAATGCATTATGGCTTAACCAGAATGAACACGTTACGAATCGGTCTGTAGGAGTTCGCAACGGGATTTTACCTGTTCGCACTGCTTGCGGACGTTTGTCTGCCAATTCTCTTGGAATAAAACGATTTTTGTTAAACCTTTTCGTTCTCGAAACCACAAATGTTACTTGAATGAATGGCATACCTCTCATGGTTGTTGCTTTTTTAAATGATAAATCTAATGGCGCAGCTATCATCATCTCTTGCCGTTCGTTCCGTTTATAACGTGAGAGCTCGTCTTCGTACGGATTTGAAACATCCATGATAAATTAGAAATACAATTGCCACCGTCAATCTAATAATTTTAAAATAGTTTGTCAAATAGTGCTGGTGCACTGCCTCATCTATGTTCACTTCCCGTAATTTTTCCGAATTGATGTAGACGATTAATAATTGAAGCCAACGATTAAACGAATACCTCGAAATGTTCGTTTACGGTAACTTAGATCAAACTAATTATTTAACAATACGGACTGATAAATTTGCCGCGGTTATTCCTATTGCAATTCAAATGGAAGAAATTCTACCGCATGTTTTTCCGAACGCTTCAATTCTAGTGTTCAAAAGTTCTGATAGAGCGCGTTCCTTTCGAATTTCGCGCGTTTCTTAGGCGTCGCGTTATCGCATCTATCTATACATACATAAGAGGCAATGGTGCAGTAACGTATTTATATTGTGGAGAAAGTAGTGGACTCTTCAATGATTGGCGGGAAAGTACCGGGAGAGTCTAGGATGACAAAACCAGACAATCGTATTACAAATTTTTGGTAATTTATTATTAATATTTAATGAACATAATCCATGTTATACATTCATTTTTCAAACGCATACAGAACACGTTTTGCGAAATTATGCGTGGTGACCAAAGTTCCCCAGTTTAGACGAACTTTTACTTTACACATCACTGCCTACGTCACGTGAACTGCAAGCGGCCGTTTGTCCCCTGCATTGGCAGCTCCGAAATAGACGTGTACTTACAACAACAGAGTATTTGAAACGGGAAAGGAAAATGCCGCGAACTAAACAAGTGCGAAAACCGAAAGAAGACCAGCAAACCATGGACGAAACGGATTTGCTGGTGAAAGATTTCGAGCGTCAGGCTCATATTCGACTTTTAAAAATGGAAGCGGAGGCGAAAATGGCGATTAAAGGTCTTGTAAACTTCATTAACCTTACTACATCTCGACTTCCGTTAAAAGTACGACAGATGACCCTCGGTGAATTACTGAACACCGAGATCCATGAAGAGAAGGAGAATTGCGAGGAAGTTTCGTCATCTATTGACGAACATCAGTTGAAACCACCTTCAACAATAAGAGGAAAGAAACTCAAAAAGAGAACTACTGCTGCATCCGATGATGGGTACGTGACCGAAGGATTGGCAACGTCCCGCGCCTCGAGAACTCAAAAACCTGAGCCCCAAAAGAATACAAGAAGGACACGCAGCAGTTCAAGATCCAAGCAAATAAAGCGTAGCGAAATTAATCTAGAGACTGCAAAGAAAACAAAGAAATTACTTAGTAACGAACCTGCAAAAGCTGATCAATTTAAAACTCCTGCACTGAGGCCAAACAATAATGAATATGGTCTTGTGACTCCAAAAATCAAACCGAATACACCATTGAATGTATTGAGAAGACCAAGGCAAGGGGAAATGGTTCTTAGTATGCAAGGTAGTCCCTTGTTGGTTTCTGCAGTTGTTCAGGAAAATATTGCCAATATTAATGTACCTCTAGGCAATGGCAGTGTAATGTCTCTGCTACCCAAAGATGGTCTGCGCATGTCTCACATCCCAGCTCTAGATGTAGAAACCATGCGACAATTAGAAACTCTAAAGAGTCACATCGAGAAAGTTATTTTAACAAAATGATAAATTTCCTTAGTATGTATTCTACTTATGACTTCTACAAGTATCAATAAGATAGTTGATCAAAGATGGAATTGTATTTTTCAAATCGTTTGTTGAACTGATAGATTAAGTAAAACTATAAGTGTAACTATAACTATATTTAGACACTGTCATCTACTGCCTTTTTTACGTGAGAATAACAAATGTGTAGCATAAGATTAATCGATAAGATGTTTGTGTAAAGAAATGTTTCCAGAATAATTGTAATAAAAATTTAATGTATGCAAAGCCTATGTAATATATGCATATATGATACATCAAATTATAATTAACAATACAAGTACAAATTTTAGGATTAGTAATTAGCCTTTTCTTTAATTAATAATGAGCCTTTTCTTTAATTAATAATCTTAGGAAATAGTACAAAAAGAAAAAGAGTTCAAGTCAATTTTTTTTTAATATCGTAAAGTTATCGCATCGACGGGCGGTAAAGATTATGGGCGCGTAGGTTGCACATTTATATTTTAATGCACATGCGCGTAGAAGTAAATCTGTCAAATGAGCCGAGTGTATTTTCTTTCTTCTACTTTATGATATTAATAGTGTTTTCGATAATAATAACGTGTAGAATTATGCACGAAGTATCGTAGCATCGTTTCCCGATGAATAGTGATCGACACGATACTTTCATTGTTCCCTTGTGTTTGATGAATCTCATTATTAACCACTGCATATATAATAAACGTACGAAATGATTAAAATGTCATAGTACTTATTACCGAGTTCATCAACACAGGTGTAACAAGTTTATTTTAGTTAGATTTTGCATCGCTGGAACGTATCTTATTTCCCTTTCATTGACTCTACGCCTTGCTGATATCGAAAGGTTCTGAGAAGACAACGAATTCATCCTTTCGAAGATCTGTACTGAAATAATTATTATATCGATAATTGTATATAACAGAATGTAAGATAACCTCCAACGAATTATGCAACGGATATTTTGAAATATGGTTTGACTGCAACTTGTGCGAAGAAACACAGGTGAGAGAGACAATTTCAAATAATATTGTCTGCGCACAGGTGGTTTGCTTCGAAGCACGATAAAAGGTATGTTCGTGAGCCTGTTTAAGTAGAAGCAGCAACATGGTGCGTGTAATCACAGTACATAATTTCCTGGGACAACACATTGCTCAAATCGAGGAGTCGACTGCCAGCTGCATAGCCAATGCATCTGGACGTGAAATGCTCCTCCTAGCACTTTCAACGCATTGCGTTGAAGTATGGGAATTGACGATGTCCGATGTGAAACTTCATACTGTGTTTCCAACAGTCGATATGATCAGTCAAATGGTACACTGTACCAAAGGTGACTATGTGGTCACGCTAGAATCAAAATATGCTAGAGATGGAACTATTAATAGTGAGACAGGAAAACCAACTAATAATTTTGTTAGAATCTATGTCAACTGGGCTATAGTGAAAGACCAAAGTCAACCCATGCGTGCTAGAATTGCAGGACGCGTTACTCCGAGCTTAAATCGGCCTCTGAATAGCTTAGAGATGATAGAGCTACCATTAAGCGTGCAGCCCACGTTAATCGCCTGTTGCCAAAGTACTGGCAATCTTTTGGTAGCAGCTGGAAACAGTGCTATCCTCCACGAGTTCAAAGTTGAGACGCAACAAGTCTCTAAAATGAAATTCATTGATTTCGAGGCAAGACCATGGTCTTTAGGATTTTCCTTCTGTCCTACATACATGGAGATCATTGAAGATTTTATTGCTGTCATGGATAAATCAAATTTATGTGTTTTTAGGCTTACTAATTCAATGTACGAAGATATCGATCAATTGAGCTCTCTAACTTCTACAAATTCTTCATCCATTGACAAGACATCGATATCCACAGACTCCTCCCTTGTAGAGTACAGCAACAGTATGGGAAACCAAGACGAGAACACGATACTACAGACAACAAGTACAAAACACAGAAACTCCACGCAGGATCTTCATTATGCTGGATCAGAAACCAATGATACAAAATCGAAAAAAAAACGTAAGAATTCTAAAACAAGCATATGGTATAAACTAGAAACAGGAGATTTCAACACGCTAAAATGCAACAATAACAAAGCTATTATAGATTTGGATCGTTTAGCGCACAACGAGAAAGACGAACTGCAAAGACTAATTGCACAGGACGTGATCGATGGGAGTTTGCAATCATTCACTGTCAATTTCCCATCGATTAGTTTAGAAAGAGCAGGTCCAGGACATACTCTAAGCCCGTTTATATTAAATCCATCGGACGTAAGGGTCATAATTAAAACGAATTCTCCAGATTTAGGGTGGTCGGAGAATTACACGATAAAGAATTTATTGTCCTTAAAAATTGTAGCAGTTAATAATAATTCGAAATTCGATGGAAGCTCTGAATTGTTCAGTTGCTTGTTGCTGAAGCCACTATACATGAGAAAGGAATGCAACAGTGCCTGCTTGAAGAAGTCGATCCTCAGGTCAGAGAAGTACAGGTACTTGCAGGGTGTAAGCTGTTTCCTCTGCACGCTCCAAGAAGGATATCTTTACCACTTCTCTGCAACTAGTTCGAATCCCACGGATGCAACTTGCTTAACAACTTATCCATTCACTGCCCCTGTTAATCGCGTCGCTTTGGAGCACACGGCCCTTCATGCCCTAACCGAGGCTGGTCTGGAATCCTATACTTTACGTTTGTCTCATCACATCGCTAGAACGTCGAACAACCTGGAAAATTACAAAGTTACATGTCCCGGCGTTGCAGAACCCGTTTGTCTAATCGGCTTACGACCATTTTTAGGAATCCAGCAATTATTACACAGTAAAAGCTACTTAATTCTCTTAGCAAAAGCGGATAACTCATGGACACTGTACTCCTTGATCCTGCCGAAACTGGAGAACTTGTATTACGACCTTTTAAATGCTGCAAGAAGTCACAAAGCTACCAGTCCTGGAACGTACAGGCATTTGCTTGGAGAAGCTCATGCTCTGATACGTTTAGCTAAGGACACTGTATGCAATTCTGTGGAGAATGAGGAGGTCGACGATGCAACGAACAAAAATGGGATGAAAGTGAAGAATTTGTACAACCAATCCTGCGCTTTGCTCGCCGATTATTATATTAGATCAGAGTACGAATCGGACTGGGATCTTTGTATACCATACTACAAAATGTCTGGGTTGAAACCTGCAGAAGTTCTATCCAGAAAATCGAGCAAGGATGCTCCAGGTCTTGTTACTTTCTTAACAGAGATTTTACTGACCCTCAAGAGCGGCTCGGAAGCTGATGCGTTGTTCCAGGGGTTCAATATCGTGGAGATAATCTGCAAGCTTAAGAAAGGCGACTTGCTCAAATTAATCTTTGGCAGCCCCGTCCTTCGCGAGTATACTACAGAGAAACTGATACATCTTTTACTGTTGTACGAGACCGACGAGTTAGTTAAATTAGCTTTAGCAGTTTTGTACATTCAAGCGGAGAAGCAAGAGCAAGCGGGAAAGGCGCTCGAACCTGTCTCTTCGCATTGCATCAAAAGAGTGATCATTGAACATTGGGATTTATTATTCGACATGACTGCCATGAGAAAAAGAAGCCCTATGATCCCGACGTTCTCCGATTTCGCTGGCATGTTAATGCGTCAGAAGAATTTAACGTTCGTCGAGATTCTGATACAAATTATTGAAGACGACGGGATCTTATCTCTGCACCAAATTATACAGGTGTTTTTGGAGTATCTACCCTCAAGAGTGGGTCGGGACGGCCATTATGCCGCGCTGGCGTTGCAGCTATTCCTCGAGAAGTATCTGCACAATTACTTTAGTACAAAGCTGATCGAGGACTCATCTGCTATAAACAAGAATCAAATATGCACGGACTTTGCCCTGGTCGAAGCGTTCAAGCTGCTGGTACGCTCGTACCTCGGCAAACTATCTCAGACCAAGGTGTACAAACTAGAGAATAACGAGAGCATAGACGAGAACTATAATAACTTCATATTTTCAAAGTTTAGACCCGATTACCTAGATCGAATGCCACCGTATGCGAAAGATTATCAAAAGATGTTAAACGCGAATAACTTGAAGGATTTAACGAGCATCGATAAGACTGAGAATGAGAAGGATATACCTGTGGAGTTATTCAAACTGCAATGGTTACTGTCCTGCGATTTTGTACCGAACGAATGCTTTCACGAGGTGAAACAGTTCCTCGAAACGCAGGAAGTCGAGGGCAGCTTGTCTTTGAAAACACTGTGCATTCAGGACACGGAAGAAGTGACCACCCTGTTGATGGAAAACTGTCCCCAGGCGGTTGTACAGTATGCGAAGGTATAATTCCACTGTTTTTAATGTTGTCAGTCCATCTTGTAAGAACATTTCACAAAATTCTGTAATTTCAGGACGTTTATACTAACGAGAACGAGTGGAAGTATCTGATCGATTTGACGCAGAAGAAAATTGCTGCGTCTAACATACAAGAGGAATTGCATTGCTTATACACGCAAATCATGAAAGGTAAATCGATTGGAGATGTTCAGCGTGTTCATTACGTACAATGTAATCGTTACGTTTCAGAAATTCTAAATTACCTGCCGCACACACTGTCGTTAGATGGACTGCAACGTATCGTCCCAAAGGACGACATCATCGCTTTTCAAAAGTGCACCGAAATGTGCACTCAAGTCACGCACGCAGAACAGGTCAAGTCTTTGATGATGGAGACTGGACAACAGCTCTTGTCTACGCTAAAATTATGAGCAACAGTCTTAACTACATAATCACGTCGTCTCGTGGCGATAGTATAGGTCCAATTCATTTTATCTACAGAAAAATATATATTGCCGATGCAACGACGGGAGTTGCGTTGCACGCAAACATAGGACAGATACGTTCGGAACAGAGTATACTTAGTCGAATTTATTATGAACAATAATTCATAATTCCTCATGTGATACGACATTTGCGAATTCCTATTTCACTCGCAATTCATCGCTTACCAGAAGTTTTTGACATTCGACATGGTTGTTGTATTGTCTGTTCTTTGAATTTGATTCACTATTCATTGCTTTATTTCGCGTACGATTTTTCAAATATTATTCTCACTTTGCTCGATGTCTTTCTATATATGTTGGTGATAAATTTGCAAACAATTGTTGTCTAATGCACAATTTTCTCAACTGTCATTGCGGTCTAGTCATTTTTACGATATTTTAAAATGTGCACATGTCTTTGATCGAATTTATTAATGTGTTCCCGTTTCTTTAGAATATTTCTAGCCACGCACAAAATTTCTATGGACAAAGTTTTATCAAAAAAATGTCAAAAAATCGAAGACAAATACTATAGATGAAATTAATTCATATTATAATCGATTGTTGAGATGTTCTATATAGATATATTGTATTGTGTCTAGACGAATGTTATCTTTCCCTTAGCTGATGTCAAAACAGAACTATTTATTGAAAGTTTATGCAAAATTGGATGAATAGAGCTCGGGAGTTCACATTTTCGGCCCACAGATTGTTTTATATTATATAATTTCAATTATCTATTACAAATCGTTTATATTTTAATTACTGAGGGTAAGATGACGCGCGTTTAGGAAAACTAATAACGCTAAGGATGGTTACTTTTTACTAAATTCGTTGATCATATAATGTAGTATTTTCATCAATCTCTGAACGTTACGAACTATGTAACTTTAATGTGCCTTTAGGACTAATTTCTCTTTGTTACAAATATAATATAATTCTGTTAGAAGTGATCTACGATATTTATAAATTAACGATAGAAATAATATATCTGTAACTCATATCATAATGCTTCTTCACTGTATAATTACACTTTTATAACGACATTTATTTATCTGAGAGGAGAGCGGCGATTTTCCTAATTCGCGTATGTCTTTAGGGTCCTAAAGTTAATTATTTTACTCAGGGATTAATTCGATTTTATTGATTCCATAACAATTTTATGTACATATAATTTATATAACCCATTTTCAATTTATATAAAATGAAATGATAGGAGCTGTATACCTGTTAGAAATATTGAATCAAAACAACTTCTAAAAAATATAAAGTATCATAATCGGGTATATAATATTGTTAAATTACCCACTCTCGTAGCAATGAAATATCTAAAAATCATGATTCTAATCGATGTTTATATACACAATTTTGAACTATTGGAAAATAGTTTTTAAGCATTTTTTAATTCTGTTACCATAAAAACTAAAAACTGTTTATACTTTTTCAACAAGTAGCTTCAACAAGTTTTGCATACCTTCATACAATTTCAAACTCCTTATTCAACCTCGCTAGATCTCTACAAATGGATAAAAGAATTTTATTACACACAACTAACTATTAAATGTTCTTATAAAATTCACGGCAACTGTTTGAATCGTACCTGCTTTCTATGGCATCGTTCAGATGGTATTTGTGCATCAACGAAATCACAAGTCTTAACGTTGACCAAATAGTATTCGACATCGCTTTCGGTGACAAGTTTTCACCGTGCGCCCCACGACCAGCAGCTTGTTGATTTAAAGCAGTTAAAAGATGTTCACCAGCTTCTCTGCAAGTTAACAAAGAAAAGTATTGTACTAATCTGAAAATAAAATAGTCGGAAACATGAAATATTTATGTTATTTACTTGTATGCGCTAAGGTTTATGCAACAAATCCCCAGATTATAACGTGCTCTAATAAATCCTGGGGATAATTTCAAGGCACGATGGTACGCGTTTATAGCTTCCTCCGATTTCTGACCGTTGGCCAAAGTTGCGCCCAATCTATTCCATAATCTAGAATCCTTAAAAAAAATACGATATTGTTAATAAAACGAGCTCAAATAATTTAAATGAAACGTAATAGATTTAATTATGTGTACATTAGGGCGAACTTGTAACGCTGCCTGAAAGCAATCGCAAGCTTTATCATACTCGTTGGAAAGGTTAAAAAGTACTCCTAATCCGCATTGAACGTCAGCATCTATTTCGTCCCGTGGATTCATTCGTGCAGCTTGAATATAAAGACTTTTCACTTCTTCGTGTACATCGCTGCAAAAAGAAATTATAACGTTGGTTTAATAACGATTTCATGCATCGTGTACAGTTACTTCTTAATCCTCTTACTCGAACAAAATGGACGTGACACCGGGTTTCAGCTTTTCATCAATACTAATTTTTTTCGGCGAAAGGTGCTTGTATTTCTCATTTTTTAACAGCCATTCTTTTAGAGTTAAACATGCTTGATTTTGATAAGATTCGTTCGTGTACGAGACTGCAAGAGCCATTAAGGCGGTGCTATTCATAGGATCGAGAGTGAGGCAGCGTTTCAAAGCTGCGATCGCTAATGGATCTTGTTCGTTTTCAGCTTGAGTTTTACCAAGCAGCAACCAAGTTTCCGGATCGTTTTCGTTTTGTTTCGCCGCTGCTTCAAAGCAAAGTATAGCACTTGGTAAATCTCCAGCTTCTAATCTCTTCTTCCCTTCTTCTAATGGATTAGATACATCCGACATAGGATTTTCTTTGTGAAATTCGTATTCCTTAAATGGATCGTAGTATGTATCGTATTCTGACAACCATGAATGTTTGGTGGATACTTTTTCGCTAGACATTATCTTGTCCCATTCGTTTTGGAATCTCGAATATGAAGAATCTGCATTGTCTGCTTCTAAAACACAAATCATCAGCTAGAACCCTCTTAAAACGACATAAAAAATTGAAAACAGAATAAATAAATGAACCTGGTGATGGGTTATCTTTCTGAAACTCGTCTATCCAGTTACCAGCAATTGCCAACTCTTCTTCACCCTCTTGTTTCATGAATTTCATGAATTTTGAATATGATAAATCGTTCTCTGTCTTCTCGGTTGTGTTTTCTTTATTAATATCAGTTTGTATCGCATCTATGCTGTGCTCTATGTATTCCTCAGCCCATTTCGGTCCCAGGCCTAATTCGTGTGTTTGCGGCGATGCAATGATTGGATCCACAACATGTTCTACATCGGGTTGCCAAATATCATCTGTATGATTTTCCTACATTACAGGAGATAGACATTTATTTTTTAAGATTCTACAACGTTGCTAACGTGCACTGGAATAATGTGTAACAAGAATGATTACTCTAAAATGACGTCCTGATTCGAGATATTGATTTGCCCAAGCTGTGTCTAAACCAGTTAATTCTTGAGCTACTCCTGGAGCTGCTATAGGTGGATGAATGTTGTGATCAATGTCTCGCATTTCTTGTAATAAATTATCCATTCTAAATGTCTGAGGACACGAAGCATTTTCTTCTAAAAATTGTTTAACTAACTGATCTGAATCTATAGGCTGAAATGGCTCCACATGTCCGAATGGGTGATGTATTCCTTCTTCCTTGAATCCATGATCGCGTACAAAGTGTGATGTTAGGTGGATCAAAGAACTAGGTCCACCACAGTCACCCTCGACCAATTCGCGGAGTGCCATTTTTCACTTGTTATTACTATACACCTAATCGAAAGGAAAAATATTCCATTAGTAGCTGCTTGGAGAATGTCATTGATAGCAGTGGTGTTTGATATATGCACATGTAACTGCAGTCATGAAACATTTTATGTTTTCTGGCTTGAAATTATCATATTTCGATAAAACACAATAAAAACGCACGACCTAATCATATAGCCGCGTTAAGCAATTTCACTGTACGCGTTTATTATTTTTTTTTTCAAAGCTGATTAAATGCCAAAGTAGAGCATAGCAAAAACAAAATAAGACGTCCGCTAGGAAAAACGTACACACGAGAGTGAATGAAAGTTTATGATGGAAGATTTCACGCGCGCGTCAAAGAACAAAGTGCACAAACCTTTTGTCCCGAGGAATATTATTTAATATTCGTACGGTGCCGTTGATGTTGCACTAAAACCGCGTTTTTTCGCGAAGCACACACCGTTCGACGAGATTATTCATTTCCCTGGCATCGCGCAACGTCGAGAATATCTACTAAATAAATTCTGCTGTATAATGGTGGGGTGGATGGAATTATCATAGCAAATGTACGTGTTAACGTTTGATACTAACAAGATGCATATCATAAAGACATTGTGCATGAACAGTTGGCGCATGAACGTCAAATCAACGAGTTGTTGAACGACGCACTGTCGAACATCTTTTTCTGAAATAGCTACATGTACATTGGTCGCGTTAATTAGTGCACGTGATTATGTACAACTTTTTCACGACGAGAACGTTGAATATTTTGTATCGGTAATTATCAGAAGCCTTTCATCAGTCGAATAGTTATGTAACTAATTAAAAATCCTATGACTATTGTATATATTCCCCCGGCTATTTAACAAAAATTTCAATATCGACGACATCGATTATTATTAAACGACGTATATTTTCTACGGAAAGATGAATCTTTATTTTATCGATACGCAGGATGATAATATCGAAAATTATTCAAGAATTTCCGAAACATTTCTTGAATGATCGAAATTGGACAAAGTTATTAAAATATTCCACGTGCAATCTTATCAGAACGCCATCGTGTGACGAACGCGAGAGTCAACTCGGAAAACAAAGTAGTTTTGATTCACTAGGTTCTTCAACCTCATTGTTATGTAAAAACGTGGTCATCTTTGCCGATTCCGTTTGTCTTGTTTCGTCCGTAAGATTATAAATATACGGACAGACAGTTAAGACATTAAGATGACCGATTTTGCGAAAGCACAGCTTTTAAAATACGGGTGGACCGAAGGTACGGTTTCGATCAGGTTATGACATTTTCGTAGAAATTATTTTTCACTTTAACAATCGTTTATACACTGTGTTTATACAGGTAAAGGTTTAGGAAAGAATGAAAGCGGTATCACGGATGCGTTAAAGCCGAAACTGAAATTCGATTCAGCTGGGATAGGTCACAAAGAAGATTGGAACGAGTGGTGGGCAACTGGTTTCAACAATGCGGCAAACAACATTATGGTTGAACCGCAATCGCAAGGTGTCAGCATATCCGTGTCAAAGGAAAGTAAAAACGACTTACCTAAGCATTTACCTCGAAATCAATTCAGTTATGGAAATTTCCTGAAAACTTCCACCCTTCTTAACGGAACCTTGATGCAAGAACATAATTCAAATCTTCCAAAGATAGAAAAAGATGAACAGGATGTTAAGCCTGTTATTTTAACAGATGAAGAGTTGTTTAAAGTTTGCGGTGGTAGAACTGCACACAAGGGAGCTAGGCATGGTTTAAAGTTAAATGGCAAATTAAAAAGGCTCGAGGAACAAGAGAGAAATTTCTTACGAATGCATAATATTAAGTCTGAGAGCGATCCAGACACAGATGAGGAGAATCTACCTATCAATATTTCTCCTGAGAACGAAGGTGTTTCAAAACAATCCAGGTCTGCAAAGAAAAGGAAGAGGAGAATAAACGATTTAACTCATCAATTAAATAGTGTATGCAATATAAACGATGCTGTGGAGAAGTCTAAGCCAAAAAAGAAAAAAAGAAAGAGAGGAAAAGATTGTCCAGGAAATCATAAGTCCAATGGCACTGGAAAAGAGGAAGGAGATAAAGAAATTGGTGATATGCCATTTCCTGTAGAGGAGAACTTAGATAATTGGGTGACTAAGACAAAAAATAGAAAACAAATAGAGGATTATTGTGAGTCTTCACACCAAAAAAAGAGGAAACATAAAAGAGGAAAAGATAAAGAATATCAGAATGGTAATTTCGATCTAGAGGGAGATGAAACTGTACAGCATCAAAGTCGAGAGCACCACATTCACAAATTGAATACTACATGTCACAGAAAACATATTTCTAATGACTTGTCTTTAAATTCTAGTAACGACATAGAGTCATTTCCTTGTCCAGACTCCCCAGATACATACACAAGAAATGAGTGTAACAGAATAAATTATAAAATATCAAAAAAGAAAAAAGCAAAATATCTTAAGAAACAGAAGAAGATGGTGCAAAATATTATAGAAGATTTTGAAACTGTTCATAATAATGCAGCAGATGCTTCAGAAAAAATCGATACCAAAAGAAAATTAAATAGTATAATAGATAAAATGGTAGATATTAATATTGCAATAGATAAAACAGAGACGATGAAGGAAAGTAGTAAAAAGATGGAGGAAGATGACAAAAGAAAAGATAAAAGTTCTATACATTGTAAAACATTAGGAAAAAGGGGAAACGCTGTAGGAAGAAAAAAAGAAAAATGTGGCAAAAAAAAGAAAAAGAGGAAAAAGTGATGTTTTAGTATGAAAAATGTATTATACTTAAGTTTTTCTCTTATTTATTTTTTAGATTGTATATTGATAAAATTTTGCCATGCAATATTTTGTAATAAGTATGCGCGTTCCAATGATCTTTCATACTGAATAAAGTATAATTGAAAAAGAGAAGATTTTCTATTTTTTTAATGTACTTTCTCTTATCAGATCATTACATAAATTTATTATTGGACACGTAAATGTTTGACAATTCGATAGATGCCCGTAACAAATCGGTTGTACATTATTATATGAATTCGTACAATTAATGTAAATTTGTTATTTTCATAATTAGTAGTACGGTCCATACTTGTACATAGCTCGTCTGATAGAAAACAAACGTGGATGTTTTCTATTAATATCCGTTGTTAAAAAATGTTCCGTATCGAAGAGATCAAAGTTCCTTTAAAAAATTTGTCGACGATCCGTGCACGAGTACATACGGTAAACATATAATTTAATTACTATATTTATAGCACCAAATTTCATACCGTGCTAAGAGATTATAAAGTTTAATTTCACGAGCAATATATTTGTACAAAATAAAACGAATTTTCTAAGGCCACTAGGATACTCCGCAGAGTGATTAGTAATCTTAGTTTTGTTTTATACTAGTGAATGAACCTCACTCGAGAAGCTTAATGAATATCAATGGATATTAATGTGAATGTATATTATACCATTTGAGCTAATAATTGATTTGAATATTGACGGTCTAGATGTGTGTTCTTCAATAATTATTTCTTCTTAAGATCTGATTTAAAAAATGTTGCTTATCTTACGATTTCATTATTAATCAAACGATAATATATAAATTCAAATACCCAGAATGGTTGAACAGCGGTCGTCCTCTTATCATTAGGCTATTCTTAGTTCATAGATCTTAACAAATTCCTGAAAAATCTGACATCTACACTATAATTAATTATAATTAAATATATTAATTATCGTATTATGTTAGGCTACATACATTGAGGTTTTAAATAGTAGTTACAGTATATTATCGATACTTGGCTAAGTATCAATAGTGCTGCCTTAACAATAATATATTGTATAAGGGACACATTCATTGAAGAACTGGATGGATGAACTTACTTTTACATATTTCTGTAATGTTATTAATAAAGAGTATCGTTAAATGAACAAATTGTACGTCGTCTTTGAAACAATCGTAGTATCTAAATATATATCAATATTACTTTGCATAGATACAGCATTAAGCATAGTCGAATTTTAAATAAAATAAACTCTTCGTTCATAGAATAGACTTGTCAGAAGCTATCAACATTAAGTATAAATAGTAAAATATACAACAATTCTTCGAGAATGTGTATAAATGAAATACGTATTTCGATGAGATTCCTTTTTCACATAGGCAATGAGTGCAATATAAATACACTTGCGAAGCATATTATCATCATTATACTTATTTCGATATATATATACTTGAATAATTTTCATTACACATCACATTGTCGAGACAATGAACATAATTTAACATCGTATTTCATAGCAAATATTACAAGTATTTCTTTATAACATGGAATGTAAATACATTGTCCAATAGAAATTTATCTTTTATAAAAATATAAGAACAATTCGAAACAAAATACAAATATTCAAACATCACGGTATATACATAATATCAACATAGAATACAACATGTAAGTCTTCTTCTTAGGATTTCAAAACCTAGTCGTAGTAAACTACCTTCATTAACGCTAATGAGATTCTAAAGGAAGCATGATAAGATTGAGGAAACCGTTGGCAATCTACGGTATGCGATTCGATATGTTAAATCATCATCGTCCGTCCGCACCGTCTGTTAGAAATTTCTTTTATAATTGGCTATATTACTTGTATGTAATCAGCAGATATACTTTTAAATTTTATATTCTTTGATTCATGTACGTGAGTAATTTCAAAGTTCTTTTTTTTTTATTTTTTAAATGGAAGCTGGATAGTTGGTTTGATACTTAATCATCAAACTTTTATACATTTAGGCAAAGAATTTAACTGTTTATACAAGAAATCTAATTGACAGTGTTTCCTTAAGAACTACTGCTATTTAAATGGAAAAATACCGTATAAAACCTTCATTAATTATCGTTAAACATCAAATACAAATCTTTCTTGCTGTAAAAATATATAGCAGGGATTATACCATCGTAAAACGAAATTTAAAGGAAGCACGGTTTTTAGTTTAACATTTCGAAGTGTCTTCAGATCTATTAATGAGATCTTACGATATTTTTAGACAAACGTTCAATTGGTCTATTTCAGATCTTCGTATCCGTTAAATCGTTCACTTTTAACAAATAATAAATCAATAATAAATAATAGGTTTAATGTTTAAAATACTAATCGCTTTAAATGCATTTGTTGGTTACTGTTCTTTTCACTATATAATATCCAACATTTCTACCTTTTCTGCTTAATTTTACCGACTTTTTGTCGGTATGAGAATGACTGTTGCAAGACAGATTTGTATCATGTAACTTGTTCCATATCACGTACATATTAGACGAATTCACTTTGTGTGCTGTTATAACGTTCCTTAATATGCAAGGATCTAATTTCCTTTGTATGTAACTGAAACCAAGATGATTCACAGGCCGGACTTTTGCACGTCTCGCGCAGAGGCCCGTGATGTAAACATCTTCTAAATGAAGCAATGGCATTGTTAATGCTGCTTGATACAATTTATATGCAACATCTAGACTCATTACATATCCTGTACCTGATAAATAATTGGGATACATTTTTTCCGAGTACATATACTTTGGTGTGTACCTGGTAAATAAACCGATATCAATTTTAGAAACATATCTCATAATTTGCAAGTATCCTGTAATCACTTTCTACTTACCATTTGTTGTTTGGATCTAAAATGGGTTTTGCATTGCAAATAAGAGATCCCAATAATGTATCGGTAGATTGGGGTCTGGATTGCAATGTTTTCATTAATGTAGGAATATTTACAAACATATCATCGTCGGTTTTCATAAGATATTTCGCTTGTTTACAATTAAACGTAATCCATTTCAGCATCATAACAGATTTCAATGTTAAATTGTTGTATGTATCATAAAATCTTTCTTGAATAATATCATTGTATTGTTGATGTTCATCTGCGATTAAACTCTGTAATGTGTTAATGTCATTAAACATCTATTTATAGCTTCCATTCAGAAAAATTTTCAAGACACATCGGTACATACATTTAATGTGTCATTGTCACTCTGTCCCAAAAGAAATGCTATCTTTACTGTTGAATTATATATATTTTCCAGACTGGTTTTATTAGCCCATGTGTTTCTTATCGCTGCTCTAGCTTTGTAATTTGAAACAGCTGAACAAACAACAATTAGAAGATACGGCTGTGGAGAACAAATACCAATAGGATTCAGAACTGAAGTTGTGTTCTCTGGATGAATATATGTACACAAATCTCTCGAGGTATTATATGCCCATCCTGGCAGCTGTGCTGTAAAAGAATTTGTTTAAAATTTGATTCTTCCTTTGAAAACAGAACTATTAGTATCCTATCTTTTTCTCAGCTGCTTCTAACATGCTAGAAAATTACACATTCAATTTTAGCAATATTCAAGCAGTATTCTACAATAGAAAAGCAGAAAAAAGAGACTAATTCTACTACCTGTTGTATCTTTAATTCCATTTATATTCAAAAATCTATATTTATTTCTATAGCGGTAACATTTTGTTCATAGACCTTTTTTATACTTTTAAATGATCTTATAAATAATCTATACCTATTGATATACATATATTAATTGATAATTGCTAATCAGAAGAGTGAGAGTAAAAAACGTAATTTAGGATCAATACTGGTTAGTTTTTATTGCAACAGGATTTCCAGCAATGTTAGTAAATGCATACCCAGGGAGGCTACTGAACGTGTTTCACCGACAGACACTGCAGGGGATGGAGTCTCACCTAAGCCTGAGAATGGGCTTTGGGCAGAGTGATATGCCGGTACATATAATAAACCTAGTGTAGCTAAAATGACAAATCCTACTGCTAATCTTCGGACGAATGATATCTTCCCTTTGACTATTCCATTATTATTTATATTGGTGGCTGATGGTAATTCCAATGGCAATAGTCGCAATCTGTCCATCTAGGCAAAAATAATACACATTGTCTATATTACAACAAACCAAAATGAAACAATTTATTGCATCAATATTATCAGAAATTTCAATTAATCCGCATTCGATTAAACAATTTAAGCAGTCGTCAAACAAGTCAGATAACGTTATCAAACCATAAATCTCTTGTTCTGTAATTCCATGAACAATGCAGTAAATCAAAGTGTAGTTATAAGTTTAAGAATGTTGGAGAGCTGCAGAGGTACGATGGAGAGGCTGAAGAATTCTTGAAAAATCTTGCATTTTTTATCGATTGTTGAAGTTATTAACGTAAAGTTTATTACTTGAAAAAGCAATGGAAAGATCTTTATTTCACAAGCATGTGTATTAGAAATTGTTTGTAAATAAATATTGTTTAACACTGTCGATGATATTGTTTTCGTGCGACAGCGTTATTTGTTATGTTAGAAACAAACGAATTTCTTTTCCGAACAATTGAAAACGTAACGCGCAATGAAGATCTAATGTAATAGAGATATTGTCGAATGCAATTATTAAATCGAATGCGCTGTAAACAATTTTACCTTTGAGATGCGTTGATTGCGTTGCGCTGCATTTGGCAGCTCTCCATTTACTGTTCCCTCGTAAGTTCAAACTTACGATTCGTGAAAAGGTAACGTGTAATTTTGACAGTACATTTTTATAGTCGAGGAGTTGAAGGAAAATAAAGGAACTCCTGTTGCAACTGATCCGAATCGACCGCAGTGACTCGTGCAGTCACTGTGACAGTGACTGTCACTGGTGCTACTGATTCTGTAACTGCGCCCTCCTGCCGCTATTAGCCTTTTTAGTTCAGCTCATAAGGTATAATGACGTAAATAAATACGTCATTTGCCGATAAAACTTTACCCTCGAAACGCAGCGTTGTTAATCAGTAATACCATCGACGAGAGACTGTTAATAGTATCGTCGGTGTCTCGGCTACAGATTTGTTGTAGTTGCGGCATGTCCCCGATAGATGTCTAGAAAATGGAGCCATGCACAACAGTGGTTGTTAAGAGAAATCGTGTCTTTTTGTGATTTTGATTTGTTGAAGTTGATTATTGTTATCTACAGTTGTGGAATTATTATTGACGATTGAGATAATTCACAAAGTAAGTGTTACACAACACTACCGTTGATAGGTACGTTGAGAATTATGAATAAGAAGTGAAGAATGGTTAGAGTTTGCGAAGAGGGTGAACGCACTTGAGTACTGTCAGCTTTAAAATGTGTTATCTACACATGTAACTTTTACAACGTTTTCGTTAATAAATAATCGTCAGTCATGATTAAGGCTATTTTAGTGTTCAATAACCATGGGAAACCTCGACTCTCAAAATTTTATCAATACTTCGTAAGTACAATAATACGAGTGTTTCTCTTATTTTAGTTCATTGTAAGTTATTCAAATATTTTTGATTTCTTCAGAACGAGGACATGCAACAACAGATCATTAAGGAGACGTTTCAATTAGTATCTAAAAGGGATGATAATGTTTGTAATTTCCTGGAAGGTGGAAGTTTGATTGGTGGCTCTGATTACAAGCTGATCTATCGACATTACGCGACATTATATTTTGTATTCTGTGTTGATAGCTCAGAATCGGAGTTGGGAATTTTAGATTTGATACAAGTCTTTGTGGAGACGTTGGACAAATGTTTCGAGAATGTATGTGAGCTGGACTTAATTTTTCATGTAGACAAGGTTCATTATATTCTGAATGAACTGGTGATGGGTGGAATGGTTTTGGAAACCAATATGACAGAGATACTTTCGAGGATCGACGATCAAAATAAATTGGAAAAGCAAGAGGTATGTAGCTCTTTGTTGTCCGATATTCGAGATACTTGTTTGAATGTTCAAGCTTTAGTTGTATAGTTCATGAGTATTAAAAAATAACAGATTTTGTAAATAAAATAGCGGCGCACTGTGATAAACTTTAACTTGATCGAGCCATACTTGTGATAACTAATTTCTAGTAAACATCCCTTAGCTTTCTGGGTCTGAATCGGTATTGAATTGAATATACAAACAAATGAATCATAAATAGAACAACATTTTTGTAATTCATTGAGCGTAAATGTTTGGGCTTGAAGAAGTTAACAGCCTATAGCAGTTTATTTGATAGCTGTGCATGCTTTGGAATGTTTTGTAGAGCAGTTTCATATGGTGGTAGGACTGATTTACCTAACATGAATTTTAGGGAACTTACAAATCAGGACGATCTTGCTCACCTCGTCCGTTTGTCCTTCTGGGGCCCCCTCCCTAAGTAAATCGGCAGTAAAAAAAAGATCAGACCATTTTGTACACTCTCATTCCTTTACATATAGTTTATCTGTGATCTCTTTTTATTCTTTATTTTCTTTTTTACCAAGAATCTCGAAACATAAGTCTTTCATAGCTTTACAAAACAAATACTCATAACACGCATGGTGGTGCTATCGTTTGTAAATGTCTGCTCGGATAACAGTGCCTTAATGCAAATGTATACGTCGCTATGCTCGAAGAATAAAACATGTACTGCGTAGCTACTCATTTGTCTTTACTTCTACTATTTAACTTAAGCTCAAGCTCGATCCTCAAAGTTTCTCCGTTTTCCATTTTTTCCATCCATCTGGTATGTGCAGGCAGGAATCACAGCAGCGCCGGCGCGTGCTGTTTCTGCTGTCAAGAATATGAATATACCGCAGCAGATAAAGGATATGAAGTTGCCTGACTTGCCACAGGCTATAAAAGATCTCAAATTCTGACCAGCCGTTACTTCGTTGGCCCCGAGCTGACTGGTTTCCACTACGATTTCAAGTGCGAGTGATACCACTTCAAGGGTTTATTTTCCTTCCCTACAATCGAACGAAAATGCACCAATACTGCCTACAGACTCTCCATATGTTTCTTCTCAGCAGTACCAGAATTAAACGAACGAAGATCTGTTTGTCTCCAAAGGCTTTCAAAAATCGTTTCCCCGACTGTGAAGAAGATGTTTCTTACGAAATTTAAAAGAAAATGTTTATACCTGAATTTAATACAGAAGAGTTGGAGTAACTAAATTAGAATTTTCAAGATGTAGAAAAGAAAAGGTAAAGATTTACAAATTTAGAAACTACCGACATTATGTTTACAAAACATTTCATCATGCCTGTACAATACTAAAAGGAAAAGAAGAAGTATATTTCCATTGTAATGTAATCTATGAAAATGCATTTTCTTTGCCATGTTCAAAGCAGTATCATTAGTATTATCTTGTTTGCGAACATCTTCCCATTTCAATGATCAAAGAATGTTAGATATCAATGTTACATTGTATCAGAAAAAATATTAAATAAATATTATAATACTGCATGACAATTTTTATTTTTCAAGGTTTCACAAGAATTCGTTAACTAACAACTTTAAGATAACAGAAGAATTATCAAATAAAAAACATTACTTTCTAGATATAGCAATTTCATTCCTAACTGTTGTCCATACGTATCCAGTACCTCTTTCTGTGAGTGGTGGTGGATACGGTGAATTCTTTAGTTTATAGTAATCTGATGGTGCATGCATCACAAATTCCATGCATTCCAATTTACGTGGAAGGTCCTCTTCTGGACCTATGATATATGTTTCAGGACTGAATCCTTCGTCCGGTGGTGGGCTAAATATACATATAACGCATACATATTATTATTTTCTTTCTTTTTACTAGCAACCAATTCATTGCAATAAATATACAGTATACCTTGCTGTGGTAGGCAGGAGCCAAGTAACAGCAGCACTTTTTTCACAGTACTGATCAGTGAGCAGGCCATGAATTTGGGCATAATAAATTCCTCCGTCGATATCTTGCATAGAGACTATATCACCCACTTGAAAATAAGTGCCTTTGTAGAACACATAATTGCTTGTAACTGGAGTTGCTGTGGCTGTTGGTGCTTTAACCGGCTAAGAGAACAAAAAACGAAAAAAAGAGTAAAGAAACCAGGTAGAACGTAGCTATTTTTCAATGACTAACAATTCTCAATAAACATACAGTTCTTTTGAATAAATTTCTTCGCCCTTTCCCTTTAGGTACCACTTTGTGCAGCCCACCAGATTTTGAGTTACAGTATCTCGTAATCCTTGTACTTCTTCTGGTAGGCCTCAATGATCCTCCCTTGTCCTCGTCTTCGGTTTTTACAGTCGTACCCGCTTCGGAATTTCTCTCCTCTTCAAGGCAAGCATTGCAAAGGTTACCGGCCTCGGTCGAGTGCCAAAGCGGGGTCTCTCGAGTCCCACACTTAACACACTCAGGTTTGCTGCCAAGAGGCATTGAGTTCAAATTAATTCGATCGCATTAATTATTTATTTACCGACGATCAACCAACGAACGTTTTCTTTCAATCTGCACCGCGATCTCTTGGTCGGTTCAGTCTCACTCAATCTCATTCTGACTCGAAATGTAAAAGTACCAAAGAAATGTTAACGGGTTTCGTGTACATACGTGGATTTCATAAAGAAAAGGGCTATGGAAATGTTCGATCGGATTGCACGAACATTCTCCACGTTTGTTGTGGACAACGGGCGATTGTATACAACGTTATTAGTTACTGGTTACACGCTCGATCAGTGCGTCCAAAGTATAAAATCCCTAGCATTCACACGTACATACAGAATCGCAACAATCGCATGAACATGTACTATTTCCGATAATTGAGCGGTGAATTGAAATGAATCCGTGGTCTCGTAGTAATAGAACATTTATTTTGCCGGTGACACGAATAATAACGTATGGTATGCGAAAACAGTTTGTTTTTATTAAATTCTGATCGATTGGTCTTTCACACAGTGATAGAATAATGTACTAAATTTATTGGTATTCAATTTAATTGAATCTTCACATAGAAATGTACAGTTCTTTTTTATATTGCTATTTATTTACTGTATAAAGAGGATGAAAGTACGATGTCACGTAAACCTGTAGTCAAATTGTTTTAAAATTTAAGAAACGCATAATTGTTTAGGTACAACTACAAAGAGTGATGATCCATGAGAGTGTGTAAATAGATTTTTTATCAACATTTTCCTTCTATTGACTCGCCTCTAATCGTTTAATCTCTTTCGATATCTCAGATTTTCTCGCTAGTTTGTCAAGTATATCTTTTTCTGGATTCTTCAATAATCCAGCCTTAATTTTCTCCTCTAACGTTTCAATTTCCCTGATCTTCTTCCTTAGATTCTTTAGTCTTTTTTGTGGGTCTGGTATCGCAGTTTCTGACTGATCTGTAACATTTGGTTTCGCCATTGGGATTTGATTATTTGGTACTGGTTTTACATCGGACTGTGGTTTGTTATTCTGTTGCAATGGTTCTTTTTTCTGTTCTGGCTCAGAGATTGTGGTTTTAGCCAATTCTTCCGTTATGTGTTCCGTACTCTTGTTTTTATTCTTTTTCTTTTTCTTTTTAGTTTCTGTTTTTGCCGGAGCACCGGGAATGGTTTTAGCCTTGGCTGCCAGTAGCATCTCCTTTTTAGCTTTATGTTCGGCTATGAATTCTGGGCTTGCACCTACTGGGTATAAGGGTTTATTTTTTATTTGTTTTCCTTTGCTTTCATATCTGAAAAGACAATGGTAAGGACGCTGTATAGAAATCAAATAATTTAAATACGTTCGTTTCGACAAATCATCACATACAATGGAACTTCTTCTTGTGGAATATAGCCATCTTTCACGCGTCGTGGCTTGCGCCACGTACCATCCGGACGTTGACTAGCAGGGATGAATGTTCCACCTGTGCAACAATAGACAGATCATGATAAGAAAAAATTAAATTGATGAATCAAAATGGATCCAAGCTATAAATATTTCTGTTACAACAGTCCCATCAAGTTACATGAAACGAAATATTTATTTGATATCACATGAATCTGTCGATAATTCATTATGATATAAGGACAGAATAAGTATCAGAATGCGGCTTACATTTTGAGCAATATAAGTTGTTTACATCCTACAGGTTATAAATAGTTTATTCGTCGGGAGAACCAAGACTTTTTAACAGAGCGAAAAAACGGTTTTTACCTTGCTCATTTTTAACGTAAGCCGACGCCATCGTCATTCGATACGATCGTTCGCCGTGAATATATATATTTTTTTTATTATATTTCTTGATAATTTTTACTATCCGCGTGCCATTTTGCGATCGCGAGGACCTCAACCTATCGTACGATCAACCTCTCTGAATCAATGAATTCAAATGTTTTTCCCGTTCACTGTAAGATGCCGCCACTGCATTGTTATAACAAAAAGTCTCCTTATATCAACGCAGCGTTAAATGATTTTCTCACAGAGAAAAATAAGTCAAACATTTAGTATAAACAACATTGCATTTGTATTCGCAGCCGAATGTATAGTTACAATCAAAGCAATAGACATATGTCTTGAAGATGATACAAAACGATATGTGATATTATCGGACTCACTTCAATAAAAATTACAGTAACTTCCTTATGAATCGGGAAGTTAAAAAGACGGTCTTATCCCTTGGATAATATGTAAATATATAGTATCGCTTATAAACTCGTTGTTAGAACAAGAATGAATAGTTTGAAAGAGCATGTTGATAGTCGAGATCGATGATTTCGATAATCGAATGCGAGACGCAGCGTCGCGTCACAGACAAACTATAGGAATAACGAATAACTTGACAACGCTTAGACATACCGTTCGCAGATATTTTTGTTAAACAAAAGGTCATTCATTGTGTTTTATTATATTATCGTGCTAAACCTAGGGCCTTCTGGTAACATTTACTACGGGCTCCGCGCTGGCTGTATAAGTTTTACCAGTGGAGCCCGAGCCGAATTGGTTCTAGCACCGACGAGATAACAGTATCTCGTCGGTGTCTATGTTGTATCACCGGTTGGTGGTTGTATGCAGTTGTATGTACCAGATCGGTTGGTACGGAAATCCGGGGTCGATAATATTAAAGGGGCTAGGGGTGGGGAGTTAAGGGACGTTGTTCAAGTAATACCACCTCTTGATCATTGTTCGCGTTACCGTCGAAGCCTTGTACTCTGATTTGGTTTTTTTAATGAATCAGTGTCTTCTGCCTGATTCACCTTTGGTCCCCCTTGAATCGGAGACTTCTTCTCTGATTCACACCTTTTGCTTCGCAATAATTACTCGACACACCTGCGTAGTTTAGTATAAGTCCGTCGTTGTAAGAAAGGGAGCACGTATGAATATTGCATGCGTTCTAACTCCCTTTCGGGTCTCTTGTGCAGCAACCTCCTCATGGTGAGACCTGGGCAATCTGTATTATCCTGTATTTGTAAGAACTTCTTGTATCTCATGAATAAAGGCTAATATCGAGCTAATAGCTGAATTTTTAATAAATATGTTGATTTTACGAGGTACCTAATCGGTACTGGCAGTATCTCTTAGGTGCTGCAGCCCTAGTAACAGCGCCGTTGTAGAGAATAAGTTCTACAATATGGTAGGATGTGAAGAAAAACTGTTCATGAGAATATTTTCCTGCCTAAGACAATACCATCATAAGTAAGATCGATGGAAAAAGATATTCATATGTCGAATATTTTTCAATCAAAATCGGCGAATCTGTGTGCTACGGATCAGACATTATTTACGCATTTGTGAAGAGAAGCGACGTCGAAAGATTCAATCGGTGAACAGATCGAAAACACGATACGCACATGTGCGCGTGGTCAAAGTGGCGGGGAACAGAGAGTAATGGCAGTATAATCTATAGGTGAGACGAGAATACATCCATGAGAGCGGAAGTCGAGCGCACACAATCAGGATCGGAAGTAATTCCGGTGACCGAACACACTGGGATGGCATTGTTAGCCGATCCGCTGAATAATAATTGGCGTTCGGTGCATTTACATGGTCACGATCGCGGAGCGTCAATATCTTTCCGGATGGAATGGAAACGTCACCCGGTGGCTTTGCTCCGTGATATAGCGTTCGTTCAGTATTTGCCGTGGATCTATGCCTGCGACTTCGTCGTCGCTCTCCGTGTACGTATTAAGAGTAAATCGCACCGAATCCTTTCGTTTCTGCTCGCGACAGAAATTCTCCGCGCCTCATTTGTCCCGCGAGATTTAGAATTCATACTTACCGTACACGTGGCTGTGAGTTAGTTTTTCTTTCGATCGAGGACCAAACTCTTCGGATCTTGCAAATTCATCCGAACGTTCCGTCGGTGTCTTCTAAATCGCAGGAATTGAATATTAGACAAAGTCGAATTTCATAAGTTCGATCAGAATTTCTTCAAAAGCGAAAGACAACCGTTTATTTTGATCCCTGCCAAAAAGTCGTCGGAGTGCAGCGGTAAGCTGACGGAGACATATGCACGGAATTCGTCGAGAAAGCGGGGAATGTGCATTCTCGAGGAATTCCTTGAACGGTTCTGAAACAGTTCCGTCTGTTCGAGGACAGAGTCGAGCCTGTGGCTGCAGAGGCTGCGTGATTTAACCCTTTGACGTACTATTATTTTTCCTGTATGCACCATTACGGAGGTTTAGATTAATTTTTAAACTTGTTTTCACTTGTCAAGGGAATTGTTACGATCAGAAGCTCAGACATTAAATTGTAGCATCGAGGGGTTAACGAGTGGTTCGTATCGAGCAACGGGAGATCGATCCTTCTTCCCCTCAGTTTTTCACGATTCTTGCACGATTCCCGGTCCTCCGCGTCGATTCTTATTGGTCCAGGGAAATCAAATTCTACGGGCGCGCTTCCGCTTGAACGGAGAACGATTCCCGAACACTTCTGTCTCTCGTTCTAGCGGGGTAGCATTGATTTTAGCCGGAGTATATGCGCGCGGACAGTCGTGCACCAACGATCCTTGGTTATATATCCGTGATCCTTGTTTTCCCCAGAGGAGGATGGGCTGCTCACCTAGCGGACCTTCGTGCGCGAAGGGCGGCACACGATTAATGGCCACGAAGCTCGCTTTCACCAAGGGTCAGCTGCATAACCTGAACGCATATTTCCGCGGACTGGTCGAGGAGCCTCAAAACGGTGAATGTTTAACGAGTTTCTCCATAAATCTTGCTCGTCGATTCGACACGAGCTGCGGCAAGATTGCTCCGTGTCGGGGAACAACGCGGCCGTATATCGAACGCGGGAGCCAATACAGATTGCGAGATATTCGGCTGCCGAATATGGCAAAAAGTATTAAGTCGGTGCAAAAGTTTCCGTTCAAGTTGAAGGCTCTCCCAATTCTACCGGAAAGAGCGCTGAACAATTATTAAAATCTAGATTGGAAGAGGAACTACTCGGAAATGAAATTATCAGGTCATACCAGAATTATGCTACGTTATACCTCGTAGGTTTAATTAACTACTCGATTAGTGGGACAGTTTGGCAGAAATGCACCACGGTGGTCCGGCCCGCGAGACTTCATCATTTTTTTACGGGCGAACGGTGAACGAGAGTGGCGATGTTACAGATTCCTCGAGCGCTACCGCGATCGAAGCTATCGTCGAGAGATTGGTGCAACGTTTGATGCTGGCCGCCGGCAATCTTGACCGGAGATTCTCGTCCGCGTTCCTCGTTTCGCTGCACGAGCCGCGGAGGATGAAGGTAACAGGGCCGGGTGCAGCCTCGAACTACGGAAACGAGCCACGTAAAGGCCGGTCGCTATCTTCACTCTTTCTTTTTCTCCGTGCAGTGGCTGAAGTTCGAATATTTGCTGCGTATAGACGCGCTGTCTACCCCGACCGCAAGCTCCGAGTTGGAAGTCGAAGAGGATGCGGCAGCGGGTCTGCCGGGCTTTATTCGGTTAAAGATACTCGACGTCGGAGCAAAGCCCTGGCAAGAGTACGCGGACGCAACCGGGAGATTGAGGAGGGATCTTGTGAAAGCCAAATTAGCAAATTTGTTGGCCACGGCTATTAAACGAGGTAATTTGTGCCGGCTTGCGATGGCCCACCCGGTGGATTTTGTTGAACGATCCACGGGAGTAATGCTTTTGTATTTTTTAGATGGTGTCGAGCCGACAGGCGCCAACGTTTGCGGATCGCCGGGGCAAGTGGTGGACGCCGAGGTCCTCGACAAGATACTGAAGCAGCCGGACCACTGTCGGATATTTTACGGGCCAGGTAATGCGTTCCTGAGTTATCGGGAAACTTAAACGTCGCCGTTAATTAACGGCGATAAAAGGTACGCGATAAATTCCCGCCGCGGATAACGCTCGAGCCTCGAAACGCCTCATCTTGAGATATTACCGCGCGTTTATCTCCGCGGGCAACAAAAGCGGCTCGCTACCGGCGAATCGTAAACAACAACGAAATGCCCAACCGTCTCGTTATCATCCCACCTGATTCCTCATTTCGCGGGAGCCCTTTCCGCTCCCTTATCAACGTCAGGCTATCGTGAGACGTTCCGCGAGCTTCTCGCGCGCCTCCGAACTTTCTTCTTCCAGGTTTTCGTCGCGTCGGCACCCTCGGTCTTTCTCCTATTCTCGTCTCCTGTTTCATCCCCTTTCGTTCGTCTTGTTCGTCCTGCGCCCTGTCCCCTCCCCGTTTGTATTAAATAACCGATGCGCGAAGGCAACTCGGTAATTCGATACACACCGAGTGTTCTATAAATCAGAACAGGACGCTCGGGCAAAGTTGCTTTAATAACTACTGCAGAGGATTTAGAGTAACGAGCGCCGCGAAATATGCCCAGTTTCTGTGTAACTGGATTAAAGAACGCCCCGTAAATCAACCCGAGCCCTGTCTCGCAAAATAACTGGCCTGGTTAACGACGCGATTTTTAACAATCCACCCCGAGCTCCGTGGGACAACTAGATCCTTAACCCTTGGTGGTCCTCTATTCTCGACAATGGCTTTGTTAAGAGATAAAATAAATCGTTCCACGATTGTTTTCAGCCGTTTCCGATGGATCGTCTCCGGAAGCAAGAGAGCATCGAGTTGCGCTGATAGAAGACTCCGGAGGAATACTTTTGCGGATAGCGTTGGACGGATGCAAGTCTCGCGAAGTGGAGGTCAGGCTGTTAATCGGGATAGGCTTGTCCTCGTGGCCCAGTTCGGCCGACTATCCTCGAAGAGTGCCTCTCTATCACTGCGACGCTCTTCTTCATTACACCGTCGCGCAAAGTGTGAGTGTGCCGATTCAAAGTCTGAAGATCTCTGCTTCCCCAACGCTCCTACGACTCAGAGGTCCGTATTATCTTGTGTCCTCGTTTTCTCGTCACCGTTCCAGGGCATGTACGCCGTGGCCGTTGGACCGTACCCTGGTGCACGCTGCGAGGACCGAGCAACTCTCTGGGGTATACGTGTTCCGGCGGCAGAGAAAATTATGAGTCAACACTACGCCGCCGACAGTGTACCTGGCCTGACGGAGTCGGTGCTCATAGAAATCTTGCACCAGATGCGCGAGGGAATCCCTTTGAATCCTACAAAGTCGAAGGTGGGATCGACGTTCGTCCGAGATACCGAGTAATCTTGCAGCTCCTGCTCGTTCGCCTTCGACACTTTTCCTCGGGGTATATTCATGCTAGAGCTGCGATAAACGATCAAAGAAAAGGATATAAATACGTTCCACTTCATAATGGAAGTTCGTATTTTCAAACATACATTTCAAAATATTCCTAAATACAGCAGTGAATTGATCTAAACACCATCGACTAAATCTTTATCAGAATGGTCCGCCGTCCAAGGGTTAACGACACGTGATGTCTGTAGTCGAACGTTGCCGGAAAGTTTATTCTGCGAGAGCAGGGACGCAACGGCGCGGCGTTCCATTCCCAACCGACTGCTCGACAAATGCACTTCCTCCCGATGGATTTTATTTGGTCGATTCAGTCGGGCGTATCATTTGTTTCCTTTTCTCGAGCGTCTGCCAGAGAATAGAAGTATCTTGGTCCTCTATTCTCGACGACCTGTCTCTCTCTCTTTGACGTTTTCATCTATTGGAATATTTGGCGCGTTTCATAGGTTCGCGCGTGGTTCCGCGACGAATCACTTCACGCGACGGCTTTGACAATAATTCAGCCGGCGTATCCGACTGTGTGCGGCGCATTTCGTCGCGCTCGGCCGCGCCTCGCCTCACCTTGCCTCATCTTTCCTTGCCTCGCCTCGCATTCACTCGGTCCCCGATTCTCTGGCCTATTTCTCGAAACGCACCGACCTTTCCCCTTTTCCTCGGGTCTTCCTTGTATCCCCTCGCGATTCAAGTGTCTCCGTGTCGACGTTGAAACACATTATTTCTCATCTTGATGCGCTGGCTCTAGTCCTGGCTATTTAACACTTCGATTACCGTGGTCTCCAGAAATGGGAGACGGAATTATTTATCGCTCTCCCGAACCAAACAAATTTGCTCAGACATTTCGGCAGCGCGGTAAAACGTCCCCTCTTTCAAAAAGATCGGTTCAATGGGTGGCAGAATATAAATTCGCAAAAATTCGTTAATTTTGAGCCGTTTACATCAGGCTCCCCTTAATAAAAACGCCGGCGCTGGATGCGACTCGGCAATAATTTATCCGGCCGGTCCCCGGTAACCGAACACGCAGCCCCGGTGAATACGTAATGAGAAAAGTTGAATCGATTTGAAAAATTTCCATCCCGCCTGCAGCCGCAGCAGCCACCCTCTATCCTAGCTTCCGGTTTCGTTGCCACGGCGGCTTGTACTCTGCGCGAGCAGCGAGACTTTTAGCCTGGCGGCAGGCAGTGGCGAGCTGCAATTGAAACGGGCGTTCTATTATTTCAAATTAAGCATTCGGCGGGTGAGTCTGAATATCGATTAATGTTTTCCAGGCAGCGGCGAGCCGGAAGGGAGATCGTCCTCCGCAGGATCGGTTGAGGGTGGTCTCGAGACACATTTTAAGGACAATGCATCGTTGGTCGTTGGAACGAGCTGGACCGGATCCGTTGACTTGCTGGGCGCCCGACACCCTCTCGCGTCACGTTCTGCTGGTGCTGGACGAGTTAGTCACCGCTTTGAAATGCCAGAACCTCAGGTGTTACTTTCTACCGCGCTGCAACGTAATGCTACAATGCGCAAGAGGTAATTCGGTTTGTGGTGGAACCGGGAGGGAAAAAGGAAGGTGGTGCTGTCGTGCGGTGGCGTGTCGGAGGTCGGGTTTTGTTTTCGCCGCGCGGGATCCAGCCTCCTTTTTGTCGTTACTTTTCCCCTACAGGACAATCAATATCACGGTGACACGCACACGACGATGCACGCGCGTGACGGCCTGTGGGATCGTCTCGTTACCATGGAAATTCTTAATTGGTAACGATAACGACGTGTACCATTATCGCAGACGTATCGGAAATTTGTGCACGTCAATAGCCATCAGCTTTTTCCACAGTGTCGTCGTTCACTTCTTTAAGATTCCGTGGACCCGTCCGCAAACTTCTGCAAACTTTCTCATATTTTACAGGTGGGATAGTACATCACGAAGACTCGTACGTCTCCGATTGTCGGCTGTTAGAGTCCTACCTGGAGACGCTGCACCATCGTTCGCTCTCCGCGACTCCATGTGTTCCCAGACCTCTAGATGCTATGGAGACGGAGCTAATCGTCAGGTGGAGAGACATAGTGTTCTCGTTGCCCCGAGGCACCGCGGACGTGGATTATGGCTACAACTCCAGACAATTGGAATATCTCGGTTTGATTCTCGAGCAAGCGCTCCGAACCAGAGATTGCACTGCACAGGTAGCGTGTCGAGCTAACTCAAGCTTAAACAGCATAGTCCTCTAGTTTCTCTTTTCGACCACAGGATTACTCCGATATCTGTTCGTACCTGAACTTTCCTGAGTGTGCCTTTCACACGAGCGAGCAAGTCGAGAACCTTGTGTTCCTGCTAAAGCTGGTGTTAACGCAGGCCAAGGATCAGATCCGCGCGATGACCAACCGCCGTGCGAGGGAGCGAGAACGCCCCAGGGATTCGAAGAAGGGGAGGCATTGCAACACGACCAGCCAGTTCGATCGATCCGTTGGTCTCTTGATCGACGAGGTTCGAGCTGATAGAGAGACCGCCAGTGCAGAGTTGGAGTCTCGTACAGTGATGGCGAAGATGCTGCTGCAGTGGTTGTATTTCGGTAAGCGGACAGTGACTACCAAGCAATAGTCGACAGGGTTAATTTTCAAAAATTTGTTCAAGGGTTGGACTACGACGCAAAGTACCTCGAGCCAGTGTTGCGACCGTATCTCAGCACTCTTTTCTATAGTCTTCACGAGAACTGCTGGTATGCGGCGAGCTGGAGAAGCAAGCAGGAGAATTACAGCTCGGAGATGCGTTCATTGTCCGTGTTCTGCAAGTCTGTGCTGTCGCAGGAAACGACACCGGCTCTGGGGATTGTGGAGTCCTTGTCGAAGGGCTGGCGCTGGGCGGAAAGCATGACAAAGATGATCGAGTATTCCGGGAACTCTTTGAAGCTGATTCTGCTCGCCGGGGACAAGGAGCTTAGGTACAACCTGACGTTCGCCGAGAACAAGGGCCCGAGCGCGTTCTCCACGTGGAGCAAGGCCAGGAGCGTGAACATGATCGCCAGGAGAAAAAGGACGAGCTTCCAAGCCGGAGAGATCCTCGACTCTCTGTCGGAATCCCGGGTCGCCCGCTGTGAGAGCAACGGTGAGAACGAAGAATGCCCGATCCTTCTCGATCGAGTAATTTTGGGCGGTCCGAGCTGGGTCGATAGCAAATAGGACGTAGCGTGAGAAACGAGGCGGTAGACCGACACACGAGTAATTACAGCGGGCGCGAGAGCTCCACTAAATCAGGTATTAAGATATAAACTTGGGCAAAGACTGCCGGGAAGCTTCCGCTAGCTCTCGGTCCCGTTGTGCTCGCCCGGAAACTTGTCGCTACGTAATAAGGCGCTCTGGAACGGGTGCGGGTTCGGGTTCGAGTTTAGAGAATTAATTAGATTCGCCGGTTCCCGCTTCCATGGGAACTCGAAGGGGAAAAAAGGTTGCCAGTTTCCCAGCAGTTCCGCCAATCCCCGAAAACATCGAGTCTCGAAATTCCCGCTGAGGTGGATGAGGGTGATAAGAGGAATTTACACGGTATTGATTTCACGCTCGATTTATTCGTACAGTTTATGCGATCCGTGATAGATCCTGGCACGCGTTATAACGTTTAGACGATGTAGGAGCGTTCTAGTTGGATTATCCTCGAATAGATAGTTCCAATCCCTAAATATCCTGCGCAACGTTGTTGCTATTAGAGACACAGTCGATAAACGCATACTTGTTTCGTCTTGTCTTTTCGTGAGATTGCTAATTAAGGGAATGTAGTCTTTAGAAAAATGGTAATGCGGGTTTGCGTTAGTCTGTGCTCCGGATGAGCGCATCTACAAAGACCAGACTTGCGCAAGAGTTTCTTACACGCCTGCAGATCTATTGACAATGATCAGGCTCGCGCAAGAGTTTCCGCAAGACTCTGCACATTTCGCAAAGGCACCCGGCAACACAGCGAAGCCGGAGGTAATAACAGCGGGAGAAATCAATTATTTCTGGAGCTGCGTAGACGAGCACGCGTCCAGGTTCCCGGGTCGGGGAACCTTGCTCGGGAAAAAATTCGCCTGTGAGATTTTCCGATACATCCTGCGGTGTCGGGCTCCTGTTTTCACCCCGCTCGAAAAAAGGTTAATTACCTTTCGCGGAGGGACGCGCGCGTAGCTTCCAGCTCGTAAAATCGCTAGGCAGGATCAATCTCCGGGCACGAAGATGAGGCGTGGGCGAAGCTGGAGGCTTCCACTTCTGCGCGTTTTCCTTGAAGCGGAGTTCGCCGTTCGATAAAGATTTACGGGACTGTATCACGGGAACATCGCCTCTCTCGCTTGGGGCTTTTGGCTCGTTCGCGACTCCCTGAGCCCTGAGACCCAACGCTATCTCAGGTTGGCCGTGTTATCGGCCAGGGGGCCGGCCAGCCGGCCGGTAGCTATCGAGCGAAATCCTTCCCCAGGAATAGTCCTATTGTTGCGGTATCGGTCCTACGTGCCGGCAACGACTGACCGGCGTCGTTTTATTACTTCGAAAATGTCGTAAACCGCGATTCCCGACGGCCGAATCGACGTCCAAGTATTCCCGATGGAGAGCCACTCGGTGGAACGACGCCCTTTCGTTCCTGATTCCTTTTTAAAATGAACATGTTCGACTGTGAAAATAAATCCTGTTTACATCAGGGTGCCTCTTAGGGCGTATTTCGGCTATCAGCATTTTTCAAAGACCGCGTGGGACGCGCGTATCCCAACGGGAGCGAGAGGGTTAAGATTTCACGGTGTAAGGTGTACGGCAACGCTCGACTAACTGGGATTGCAAATAGAATAACGGGTAGTCGCGTTAAATATTGAGGATGCGGCTGGCGTGTAGGAGGGCTAAGCGCGCTGCGGAAGGGATGAAGATTTACGCCGGTGTCGCGGGAGAACATCATAGGTAACGGGGAGCGTAAAACTCGAGCGGGTACGCCTCGGGCGATAGATCAACCGTGTGCGCGAGCTGCTCGAAAAGAGCGGTTCGGCCGGCGCGTTTTAAATCAACGTCGAGCCGCGGCGGTGACGTAGGCAAATTTCTGCATCGTATCCGGACGCCCGTTCCCTCGCTCGGTCCCGAGGGACGTTTATGCGAGTCGCGGTGGCAAATCAATAATCTCGTTAGGTGTTGCAGGCCACGCGGAGCTGAGGGATGCCAGCCCTTTGACGTACGTCGCGTCAATGAGCAGGCAACGTGCTCGACACCGTGGGCCGGGCGACTTGGTCCTGGCTATGCTCTCCCTCGGCAAGTTCAGGGTAAGTTTCAACTTTACCAACTCCTGCTGGTCGCCGCAAGTTTCTGTTTCACTTTGCTCGCCGTACTACTTAACGTTTCGTTACCCCTGGTCTCGTTTCTTCTCGTGTTTTCTGCCGCTCCTCCACCACCGGAGCAATTAATTAAAATGTCGACAGCCCGTTAGAGTTATTTACGATGATCAAACACGAACCGCGATCGATCCGTGGATTATTCGAACGAAGCTCGCAGGGTTGCTGCAAGAAAAAATTCGATAATAAAGGCTGTCACATACGCTCCATCTCGTTGCTTCTCTTGCTTCTGTGTGAATTTCTTGGTGGATGTATTAGATGGATACGAAGGCTGGCTAAACGTACGGAATACCACTGAATATTCCGTCGTAACAGGAGCTAGAGATTTTTCCGAGGGAGGAAATTCCCGCTAACGAAGATTAAGCTGGCTAAAGAAACAAAGCTAGATGGTGTCCGTTATCTCGTAGAGAGGCCGCTTTGCTATGGAGATCGATTCGTTTAGCTTGTTACCTGTAGTTCCTCGCACCTGTTCGTGTAACGATATCAATTTCAAACGACGTCTAACGCGAATACACTGAAGTCCACGGCACTTGGAAAGTTCGTCGACGGTGTCGAGAAAAAGCGAAGCGCATCGGCGTGACACCCGATCGCAAGTTTCCAACACAATGCTGGATGATGTAAATCAGTGGTCGCGTGGCGTCGCAGTTTCGATCATCTTGGTCAGTATATCATTCCGGGGCGCAGGTTCGATGGCCGATTATTTGTCAGAGTAATTTCCGCGGTGAAACTCGCATTCCCGGACGTTCGAGTCCCGGGTGTTTGCCCGTCAGAGTTTCGGCTCCGCTTTCATTCCGTGCTGCAGACGACGCGCGGGCCAGCTTAATTACACACAGTTCGCGGCAGTTTCATTAGATTAGACGAGCACAGATTTCCGACGCGGGACGCGGACGCGGACGCGCGTTTCCAGCAGGCAATTCCAGGACAGTAATTTCGCAGGGTCGTCCGCCGGGAAGGGAACGCCGGAACGACGTCGAAACCGACGCGACGCGATGCCAGATTCTACGACAATAATATCGATGCGACCGGCTCGAAGGAAACTGCAGACTTCGCCCAAACGGAGTTTCCGCAATTCCCGACGAACCGCTTCTTCTCTTAACGCGCCTCCTATTATCCGCCCGCTTGTATAATCGGCTAACAAACCGATTTAATAGCTGCGCTGATAACCACCACACGACCACTACCAACCCTGCACGGTCTTTACCAATTTTCCTAGAATCCTGCTTCGCCCCGAACCGCCCCTTTGGGGCTTCCTCCGGCGGACGAATTAACTCTGGAACTCGCAAGCACCTGCGAACCCGCAGATTGAACAGTTTTTAATTAGTATTCGGTAACATAATATACTCCGGATTTCGTACTATTTATTTGACTACAAATGCGAATGGTACCCTCGCCGCAAATGCAGAAAATCCGCAGTCTAGTTAACTGTTATCGAACGCTGCTGGATCGTATCGAAGACGTTTCTAATCACTTATTACACTTTTGGCTATTGTATAAGGCGGTTGTTACACCAATTTTATATCCATGAAATTAAAAAAATAATAGAGAATGTAAAGGTTTAAAGCGCGCGAGTTGGTTCGAAAAATGGTTTTATTGGCTGAAAATGAGGGGACAAGGAGAAGAAATTGGAAATCGTTCGGAGCGTCACAGTATTTATTCCGCTACTCCGGGCATTTGCGTTTCCGCAAGCGATAGGACGAGGAGAGAAGGAAAGAGAGTGAGTCGGGATCGAAGTTGAATCTCGGCAGAGACGGAGGAACAACGGGAAAAATTCAACGAACCGTCGCGTCGCGTCGTCGTAGCGTGTTTGCCTGGCTTTGGCGTATGCATCGGAGTCGCCGCGTGCACGTGCACATCCACGAGTATGTGTATGACGAAGGAACGTTTATCTCCCGCCAGGAGACTTCTTCCTTGACAACACGAATTAAACGTCGCTCGCACGTCTCCACAGAGAAAACGGCTCTCTCGCTCTTTGGGCCTGTGCCTGTATCGCCGTGTTCCCCCTCGCATAAATCTCCGGCGAATATAAATCGACTTTTAATCGGCTCGCAAATGAGCGTTAATGCGACGAACACGTTGGACCGTTGTTCCTGACGAATCTCTCTCGTGAGAGCGTTTGATCGCGGGATCGGTTACCGCCGCATAGTCGTCGACACGTATGAAAAATGCCACGAGAATTAAAGAAAAATTATTCGAAGAGTTTGAACACGGACGATCTGTCTCGCATGTTTCGATAGATTCGTTTCTGCGCCACTTCGCGTTGATTTCGTCGACGAAGAGAACCCGAGACGGTGAAAGGCGTCTGTTCGAATTACCCTCGATAGAATCGCGACTACTTAACGCAACAGGCGGCATAGAACTTTCTAGAGGTGTCCGATCGACGGCGCCGATCTAGATTTCGGGGACGAGCGTTTTGAAAGCAGCGTGTCCAGTTCTCGCTCACGGGCTTCTCCCTCCGGTTTTCATGAGTTTTCGACCGGCAGAATTGAAATCCGGTTTAATGTTTCGGGAAAGCCGGCTGCCGGGAACTCTGAAGTGAAACCTCGGTTTATGGGAGAGATCATAAAATCGGGTTGCCGCGCTGCTTTAAAGTATCGCGTCGCTGTAACAACCGGCGCGACGAGAAGACTGTTGCCGCGCCATGCCATCGCAGCGATGGGAACGATGCCCTCGCAAACGGCTCCCATACCTTGCGGGGAAACATTGCGAATCTCACCGTTTCGCGCGACTTCGATCACCTTGCCATCGCCTCCCGAATGGCTGTCCATTGGGACGCTGTTTCCCGCTAACTGTTATAGGAGTGCACCTCTCCCGCTGATGGAGTTTCTAGACGCGGTATCGCCTCTCGATTCTCGAACGATAGCGCGACGGACCCCTTTTCAACTCGACACGCTTTGATCGCGGTCGAACCTCTTTGGAAAATGTTAGCGATCTCTCAATGTCCTCCATTCGTAGTCGACGGTGACGCTACAACTTTACAAATTTCAAAATCTCTGAAACATTTCTGTTCCTATTGCAGCGGAGAGTTGCAAGGGGAAGCTAACATTGCGGTGAAACGCGGAAGAGGATGAAAGAGAAGTTTTAGAAGAGACGACCGGTGTTCTAGGGATAGAGGTTTCCCCGTCACGCATCGATCCATCACTCCGGCGATTTAATACGGGTTCGACAGTCTAATTTTCTTGGAGATTCCCCGTGGAGGATCTCCGGGTACCCGGTCCGTCGATTAACCCGCCGGATAATTAGACGGAAGCCGCTCGGGGCCCGAGACGGACGGACGAAAGTCATGCAAACGATGGGACACGATCCTGCACTTACGGGGACCGAAACTTTTTTACGACCCGTTAGGAATATCCACTCGAATTTCCGGGTTCGGTCCGTCCGACGCAGGGTCTTCAGGATCGCGGGGATTTTCTCGGAGTTTTGCGAGTCTCCGGGGGATCTTAAACGTATCAGCGTTCGAGGGAGGATTTTGGTTCAGTCGTAATAGGTGTCAGCGAGTTCTCAGCAGGTCGAGAACGCCTTAACCAATCCCTGGATGTAAAGTGTTCTTTCTCGTTCGATAATGATTGCCGCGAACCACGCTCGATACTCTCGTTCACCCCGGTTCGCTATTCGTCAAACACGACCGCGTTCGACCTCCTCTCGAAAGACATAGGTGAATTCGATATTTGAACCGCTGTTTCACCGATAAAACATTCGAACAATTCGGCGAGTGCTTTCGCTTCAAAAGCGACCGGATCTACGGCCGTTCGGCGCAGAGACTTCCGGCGGCGATCGATAAAACTCGGCCGTGCCGAATCGGGCGCTGTTCGAATGGAATTCTCTTATAGAGGCGGTCGCTACTTACCCGATTAACGTTCCCATCGGTCCAGCCGTCGACGTTGCGAACTATTCTCCCCGACGGAATAAATGGCAGTCGCTTCTTCTTTCTCCGCTGGGACCCAAAGCGCTCGGAACTTCTGCTAATTTTTCACTGGGTCAATGCCTTCCGTGAATTTTTCGTTTATCTTCGTGTCGATTCGAGGTAGGCGAAAGTAGTCTAATTTGTACCTACACCCACGTTGATTTACCGTGTGCTACATGAGCCGATTCATGAAATGGTCGCCATAATTAAACAGTAAATAGCCGACAGTATTTTGGAACAATGCATCGATCTGGGTTAGACGAGTCTACTGCAGGTATTCCCGAAGAATTCAGGATGATTCCAGGGCTGTGGAATCTCCTGTTTCCTTCGTTATACGAACTCGTTTCGATCGGTCGCAATTACTGCATCGTGCAGGGACAATCGAACCCACGTAGGGGATGGAGCACAGCGCCGCGGTATTTTTCGCTTTGTTTATCCGCGATGATGGTTGCCGTAGCGCCCGGGGCCACGCTCTTCAACTAATTTCCGGTTGCACATGCTTCCGTCATTTGGAGTATCGTTTCGACGAGAGTTTTTTTTCGCGCGAGAGGGATGAATATATTTTTTCTTGACTTCAGGGCAGAAAGAGAAGAAGAGGGAGATCGTACGACAATGATCCATTGCCTTTCGCGTCTATAATGGAATTCCCCGGGACGCGCAGAATTATTCAGCACGCTTTCGTTCGGATAAGGCAATAACCTCGTTTAAAAAGTAGCTGCCCAACAATGGCGCCTCGGATCGGCTGGGATCGAAACTATCGATGCAAAGCATCAGTGGATTCCGTCGATGAAATTATATCCCCGGGGCACAAACGATTTTTCTCGATATCCTTCGACGATTCCTACGTGTCTCGCCGCCCCTCGCCGATCTCCCCTTGGTCCTCGGAATCGCTCAATAGCCGGGCCACGAAACTGTCTCTTGAAGCGACGAATAAAAAGAAGTCTCGTCTCGCGTCCCTCGTTCTCTCCGATGTGGATGCGCGTACCTCCACGTGTGTGCGCCGTTTGTACGTATGTATGTATCTCTGGAGCCACCGAAGGCGAATAAAAAGGGAAAAAGTGGACACGTATTTACTTTCCCGAAGCGCCCTCGCGAGCTATACCAGCCAGCCGAGTAGCTCTTGGCTCCTGCTCCTCGTCTCCGTCCTCCGTGTGCCAACTAACTTTCTACTTAAAGAGCGACAGCCCGAGAGTCGGGGCCCCCTTATGCTTATGGAAAATGCGTTTCGCGCTTCCGAACTAAGTTTAATCCCTCGTCTCTGCCGTCGAAGCAGTCCCGCGACTGCGAATCCTCCCCTCCTCTATCTTCTGGCTCCGCTTTTTAATCAAACTTCCAAAAATCGCCAAACATCAAATTTTTTGATCCTCAATTGTAAATTCGTTTTTCCAGATCCTGCAGGAAGTGGCGGCGCTCCTTCCCCGAGAAAAGCAGTCGGTTCTGTTGGACCTGGTACACCGAGCAGCGAGGGAGTCCTCTCGTTCCAGGAAGACCGTTAGCTGCAGTTTGGATGCGTCCGAATTAACGAGACAAGTCTACAAACCCAGGCATGCGTTTCCCTTCGAAATTGCCGCTTCAACGCTTTGACTTCTGCGAGGACTCTCTCTCCTCCTCGTTTCAGCTTTTGCGATTAATCGACGGCATCCAAGGCCGAAGTCAAAGCGTTGAAGAGTTGTCAATGGCCACACCGCCTCTTCTGCTATGCACAATGGTTTCCTCTTTCCTCGGTTCCAGAGCCGAAGCGGATCTCATGGATTCATCGCTTCGATTATCGCCCGGCATTCGCGAGAGGCGCATCATCCTCGAGCACCAGAAACAGCTCGAGAGGGAGATGCAAGAGATGCACGACACTCTGCGACGCAACGCGCTGACGAGACACCGCGTTTCCGCCTGGGACTCTAACTCGGTTTCGTCCTGGAGCTCCTCGATCGATTCATTCGCCGGCACAATAACGCTTCGGAGATATCGCGCACCTATATGGGACGCTCTCAAAGGTTCTCCCGCACGTAATTTTGAAAATTGCAGAATTTTCGAACGTTGGAATTTCGGTAGAGAACGTAGCCACCCTTCATTTTTGCTTTCGAGTCTAGCGAGCGCCTGGTGTAACTGCATACGCTTCGAGGGTTCTCCGCTCATAATTTCGCTCTAATTCCGTAGCTCGTGTGCTCGCTGAAACGATTCTGCACCGATCAGTTTTCACGAAGTCAATTATTTTATTCCGCTCGACGTGCCTCCGTTTTATTTGCGATCCGCCTCGGCTCGAGTGGCTCGGCCGATTCGTTTTCTATTTCCGCGCGCATAGCTCTACGAGCGCGCGAGGCTCTCACTTTTTCGCGGCCGAAAGAGTTTCCCCGGGGGGTGGGGAAGGGCAGCGCAAACAATACGGCAATCGATTTTTCAATTTCAGGGAGTTCGCCGGCGCGGGCCGGCGGCGGGCATCCCGCGCCACTCGATCGCGGCATCGTCGCGAGGAATAAATCCGAGGAAATGATCAGCCGGGAGGAGTCGCCGACCTGGAACACACTGAACGCCCGGCGGCTGCAAGACGACTCCAAGAACGGAGACGAATTGCCGTCTTGGGACGCGCTCGAGGCGACGCTGAATAGGAGGCTGTGTAATTACGGCAACGCCCTCGCGGAGTCTTCGCGGATGGACGAGCAGCGTATCGGGCCACACCGAGAATGATTGTTTCCCCGGAAAAATGAAGGTTCTATCTCCAGGCTGGTCTACGTGAAAAACGACTTTGCACACGCTGAAACTGTCTCTCCGTGTTTCAGCCGCCTCTCGGACCGTCCTCCGCCTCTCGCCCAACATTTCCAACCACCGGATGCCACTGGACGTTTACTCTGGAAGATATTTACCAGCCCCGAAAGAAGTGTACCATTTCGTCCTGTAGAATAGTGTTTTTCTGATTTTGTACCGAAGAAGTTAACCAACGAATGCATTACATGGAGAGGTGTTACTCATGGGATGATCTAATATTTACCAACCCCGAAAGAAACGTATCACATTTTCCCCATGTCTCAATTAAGAATTTAACAAACGCATTCGCTAAATGCTGACGTTCCTATTGATGTGTCGAGCACGTGTTTATTTCAAGCGAGACGAGAGATGACGTTACTCGTGGGATGACCTAATATTTAGCAGGCTCAAAAGGAGCGTATTTCTCGCGCGGCGACCACGAGTCCGCCGGTTGACTCGCGAGTATATAATGGTTACGAGGAAGCTCTGGAACAGTCGGAGCAGCACCTTAAATTTTCATTTGCCCCTGAAAGCGGCGATTACGTCCGTTCAGCCCGGCACCAGCTTCCTCCCCGTCCACTGGCTAATTAATGGGAACCACGGGCCACTCGGAATTCCAGCGGGGTTAGAGTCGACTGATTTTGGCAAATTCGACCGAAAGGAAAATTCCTTTTCCTTCTCCGTTTTTGTTCGAAATGAGTCCGCGCGCCTCGTGCCGCTTCGTGCAGCGCCGTGCAGCAGCGCCTTGCTCTCATCAATCTTCACCACCTAAGGCTACTCCGTGACCGTACATTTTTATTAAGGATCCCCGGCACGGCCAAGGCGAGGTTTCTCCACCGAGAAGCCTTCCTGTGTACACGGAGTCCTCGCTCGCTTTCCACAGGGCAGTCTCTCTCTTTCGACCGCCTTAAATTGCGAAAAGATGTAAGGTTACTTTATCGGGGCAAGATTATTCGATTCCGGTGGCTTTCCCGGGACACGGAATATAAAATAACGCGCTTCGTCGTTCGACACGGGCTTTTCACAGCTAAGAGAGAACGAGGAAGGGAGAGCCGAGGAAAATCGCGGTTCTTCCGGCTATCGGAAGCCCCGGCGAATGGTAATTAACCCATTATGGAACGGCTCGGAGTTAACGCAACGTTTCGTTTGCAATATTTCCAGTCGATCTGGATTATCGAATTTCGTTTCTTAATATCGTCGTCGAGGAAGGGAATTCCAGGGATTTGCTCGGGACCATTTTTATCGTTCGTGCTGTTCTCTCTCCGGGCAGGGTTCGTGGCAATTTTAAAAAATTTTATAAAGAATGGAGGCGCTCGAGGGTAAAAATTACGTTGGCTCGGTGCTCGTTCCTTAACAGGGCGAAACGAAGTGCCGGTCGTCTTTGAATAAATAGTCTGCGCGTAAAAGCGGCGTGCGCGTTTCTATTCGAGCCACTGCCAAAGAATGCGTTTTCCTTTGCCTCGAAAGTTACATGACCGCGCGCGCGGTCCAACCAGTGGGTCAAGTTCGCGGAGCGGCGCTTAAACTAAATCCGCTCAGAGGGTCGGTCGGCGTGTAGGTATTAACTCACCTACCGTTCGGGGTTAGTCGATAAATTTCTATAGTCGAAGCGACGGCGGGACGAAAATCGCGGCACGAAAACACGGGTCCCTATTATTCCCGTTGGAATTTTCCGATTGGGATAGGACACCGTTCGGCGACGGTCGATTACCGATTCGCCGGGTCCTCGAACGAGCGCGAGGAACCGACGCGTAAATTGGAAGCAGCAGCGGCCGCTCGGTATGGACGCGATTCGATTAAACGAATTTAAAATGGCGCAAGTTTGCCAACCGGCCTGGTAATTGCCAATTAAAGTCGCCCGGAATGAGCAACATTGTCCGAGCTCTGTCGAGGTGAGTCATTGAGCCTCACTCGTGCGAGATCGAACCGCGCGGGCCCGCCCTGCCACGGTAAACCTCGAATTCGTTTCATTATTTTCCATTTATTTATCTATTTTTCTCGTTCGCGACTGAACGCGCCGCCGTTAAACTACGACTGCTGGTCGTCGATTCCGGTCACGTCGGCTCTCTCGTCGCGCGAACGCTCGAGCTCCGTTAAGTCCGTGTTAGTTCCCGTTTTAATCCTCCGCCTGCTGCTCGTCCACTGAAACTTTATCCGGTACCTTTTCTTATGTTCGGCCATCTTCAACGTTCTCTTCCGCAATCCTCTGGGTTATACATCGACGAAAGAACATCCATCTTCCTCGTGTATCAAGGATAATGTCACACTAGGCAAGTCCTTCGATTTCTATCAATCCCCTCGAGTTTCTACATCTCCTAAAGATCAACCTCAGAAACCCCCGCCCGGTCTGTGTAAATTGCCCCGAATAGGCGTGGCCTAGTAGCTCTCAGGTTCCCGAGAGCCAAATCACTGCCCCAGAGAGCAATCTACACCCAAGACTGTCCGCGTCCCTTGATCTCCACGCGATACACAGGCTCGAGCGCACAAAGGATATTCGCGGTTCCTTCCGCTCGCCTTGCAATCAGTCGATCGATCAATTAGACCGCGCGGGAATGAAACAAAGGAGCGGTTGGTGGATTCGTCTGAGGTCTGACGACCCGGAAGCGATCACCAATAACAGTGGAAACGGCGGCCGTAAAAGCCTCGGGACTTTGATTCTTGCGGAGGAGGATGTTCCACGGTAGGAACGCCGAAAGTGGAGGAAGGAAGCGAAGGACAAAGGCACGGGGAGAGGAAAAATGGACGCGGCGTAGCCGTCCTCGACGTCCTCGCCGTCCTCGCCATCGTCGTCGTCGTAGTCGTTGTAGTAGTCCTGGAGAGAAGTAAGTAGGGACGGACGCGAGGGGGGTAGCGTTCGGTTGGCCGGGCTGCTTCCGTGTATTCCGGGGGTGGTTTTGGTGCGCGCGCGCACCGGGGTTGCGCCGTGGTTTCATCTCAGTTTCGCAGCCTCCCTTCCGCGGTCCGCATCAGCTCTGGCTCTCGCCGCTGGCACAGAGGTGTGTCGTTTTATCCGCGTTTCTATCGCCGTGCCGCGTCACCGACACCTTGTCCCGTCGATAATCCATAGTTGAAACGTTCGTCGGACGTTTCTACGCGGTCGACGCAACCCTCTGCGAGGTGTCCGCTCCGCTAGAATCGGAGAAGAACGTCGGGCGACGATCGCGAGACAAGTGGGAACACCGTATTGTACTCGACGTGCGACTTCCGCGCGCGCCTCTCTCTTTGTCTCTTCTCTTCACCTCTCTGTTTATCTGTATCTTCTCTTGCTCTATCGGAGTATGTTAACGTGCGACAGATGATCCACCGACAATTGCCAGGACAATGGTGTACGATGCGGAGCCTCCCACGCGTGTAACTTGGTAAGAATGCATAGGCTATTGCGACGCAACGTGTACCGATCGAACTCTGACTCGTACAGAAGGTTCGATAGAGCTAGAGGATTTTTCAACGAGCTTCCTGTCAATTATTTTCTGAAAAATGGAACGTCGAGCGCGAGGGAACACCTTTGTCGATTGTTCTCCCGGGGGACGGAGCGTAGTTCCCGAGTTCCAACTGGCGGTCGGCACTCGCAAAGCCCCCTTTGACCGGCCTAGTCCCGTCATTACGCGTAATGTAACTTAATCGTCGGGAAATCGTTCGCTTTGAAGGTCCGGCGGGACGACCGTGTCCGAAAGCGGGGGACCAAGAGGCAAGACGCGCTTAAGGGACCGAGGGTGCAGCAGCAAGGGATTGGCGAGGAACGAGCGGGGACTCGACGGTAGAGAACGTATTGCACATGCAAATTGCGTCAAACTTGCACTCGCGAAATGATTTCACGAGTTTCGAACGAGTTTTCCTCGCGGTTGCGGAAGAGCTGCTTTGCTATTCAGTGGCTGGTTCTTTTTCTCTCGTCATCCGGGGAACTTTCTTTGTACCTCTGTTTCTCTGGCCGGCGCCCGTTGCGGCCGCATCCGGTCTCCTACAACGATTAATTTCGCTCCCCCTCTTACCCCGGCTCGTCGACGGACGAATAGCCATCGAGATCGGTTGGGCAGAATGTACTTTTGATAAAGGAGGCTGGCCTCAACTCGCGCGGGTCGTTTATAACAGCCGGTGGACGCGTTCGAAACACGTACGAACCGTGTTTCCTCTTTTTTCCGCGCCGCGCGGTCATTTATTAAACGGACGCCGATATTGACGCGGTTGATTTATAGCTGTTCAGCCATTCGCGGATCTTTGTAGATAGGTCCGCCGATTCTTCTCGCTGCCGACACTGTCTAGCCTGTGGATCTCTTTCGTCCCGGGAAAACGCGACGGACCCGGCTGACAGGACTTAATCCTCCCGAGACCTGAATAATCCGCCGGTGACGGCTCGTTGTTCTTACAAAAACCCGGTCCAGACGGTTATTCAGCTCCATTCTGAACAGAGGCGCTTCAACTGCGACGACACATTGTCGCGATAACGCCGCGTTTAATACGCGGAGAACGCGAGAGTCCGAGCGGTCTGGTCCAGCGGTGAAAGCGGCTCGCTCAAAGGAGAAATTCTGACGGATTAAGAAAGATGGAATCTTCGCGGAGACAGGAGACGTCGCCGACGGGCCTGTGGTAATAATAATAAATGGACTTGGTCGCATTATCCGGCACGGAGTGCTTCGAATTCAATCCGACAATAGTTCGAAGAAAGGGAATGGGCTAGGAGGAGTAGCGTGAGGGGGACGAAAGGAGGAGTATTATATTTAAAGAGGGTGCACCGGTCGGAATATTAGATGGAATGGCATTGTAGCGGGAGGATGCAGGTATATAATGCTCGATGGAGTGCTTGAGACTGGCGGATGGAAGAATCTTGTAGAATCCGAGAAAACAGCGGTCTACGCTGTGCTTCATGTGAATTTACCTCGGAGCATTTTCGCGGGAGGAACGATCAGGTTCAGGATCGAGGAGCGAAGTTAACAAGGTATCGCAGCCGGGGCGATCGGTTCCGAGACAACGGCATTTTCCAGCTAATTGAGTCGGGGCAAAGCGAATTTCCATTAAACGATGCATCGACGGAACGTCCACTCGTTTCAAATAATCAGCAGCTCCGGCTGATTGTCGGCCGTTCGCCCTCGCGTCTGCTCGATCAGCGTGCACTCGCAATTACTAGACGGCCAATGGGGGAGACAATCGAATCCGCGTGCAGTTCTCCATCGACATCGGCATCGTCGTCGTCGTCGTCACGCGAATCGAGCGACGTTTCCGTCGAAAGTAGGACAGGTAGCTGGCGAAGACGCGCAACTTAATAAGCGAATAATTTGTCCGCTTCTGTGCAATCCTCTTCGAACTCTGTCGACTAGTAAGCGGGCAGGTAGCACAGCGAGCCAGCGCCGAAATAAACGAGAATGCATCAAGCCGCGACGCTCCTTTGACGAATTACCGTTTCCCGGCTGCGCGCAGTTAACTTGATTTCTCTTCCGAGGAAAAGTCCGCGTTTTACGGGGCCCGGTCAGCCAACTCCACCGCGAAAACGCGCCGCGTTCCGCAGTTCAGTTCCGCGCATCGCTTAATGACTCCGGCCATTTCTCTTCTTCATTCTTTTGCACCGCGCTTTTTTTTCTCCTTTTCCTTGTTTAATTGCTTCAGCATTTTTCTCGTGTTCCGGCTCGCCCAGGTCAGCGCGACGCGGCGAGTTCGTCCGACGATTCAGCCGACCGCGCTTTTTAGCCCGACCTCGTCGAACTAGCAACGGCAGCTCCGCGTACCCCTGGCCACGGTCTCCGACAATGCGTCTACGCCGTCCTTTCAAATCTCAATCCCGCAGGCCGATGCCCCCTCGAAATCGTCCGGCTTCGAAGCGATACTCCAGGTCTGATGAGATCAGTGGCTTTTCATTCAATCGGTCGTTACTGTACCCCTCAATTGTACTTTCTTTCCGCTTTTCAGCTTCAAAAAGACCTTACGAGAAAATACGAGGAAAATATCGAACGAAGTTTGTTCATTTACTGCTTCGTTTGCGAGAATACACAGTTCGAAAATTAGTCCAGCACGGCTACACAGGGATTTACGCAAGGGGAAACGGTAGGCCGTACACAGACACGCCAGCCGAACCTTTTTCAATAGGTCGCGTGTTGCACGGATTTTGAAACACGGCTTTTCGGAAACTAAGCCTCCGATGAAAAAATTTTGTATTCGCTTCTTGTTTGCTCTAGCGCCGGCGAATTGATTGGCCCAAATTTACCGTACTTTCATTCGTAGAGGGTATATTTGCCGAACTCGATTGTTCTTTCGGAGTTCTTTAAACCTACAGAACCACCCGGATCGCAGCCAATTTCCTATTCTATGCGATTTCATTCCCGTTTCTTCTTTCTCCATGTGTTTTACATTGTTTGCTGTAAAAGCAAAAAATCAGTGAACTGTCGTGGGTCAACGGTACACTGGGGGTTAATAAAATAATGGTAACGCTTTTTTAAAATTAGTCGAGCACGCCTACACGAAGGTTCGCGTTAAGGGGAAACGGTAGGCCACGATCAGACACGACGATCCACGGATACGCAACACGATGCGTGTTCCACGGATATGCGAACTTGATCGACAATGTGAAGAAAAGTGTAGGGAATTGATTGGTTTTCATTCGTTTCGACGTTTCTTCTTTCTTCCGTTTCATATGTATATTATGCGTCATCAATTCTAATTATCGACGGCTAATTGAACGCGGGTGGTGAAAGAAAACAATAGTAATGTTTTTTAGAAGACGAAGGTATCCCTGTGGTATCTTTTCTGTTTGTTTTCGGTGGTCCAGGATCCCGTGAGCACCCAGTATACTTACACGAAGCGACAGCAGGGTCTCGCACCGCGACGGAGCTCGGTAAACAGTCTGATCGATTGATCGGTGTCCGTGCGACGACGCGTCCGCTTTTATTTATAACGCTGACCCGTGGAAAGTTAGAAAACTGGTCGCTCGCGGCTCTCGTGCCAATATCCCCGGGTCTAATGACTCTTTGAAATGAAATTTTCCGGCGGGACACGGACGAACGTTTGTCTTTGTCCGGGCGAGAGGGGTGAGTACGGTTCGCAGACGACCGCGCCATAAATTTCCGCGGCGCCGATCGCCGTCGTCGTCTCGATTCACTAACGGATCGAGGTTCGACGGGGGATCTCGATAAATGTTCGGATGTTAATGGCAGTCGACGCGGCGCGCCGCGGCTCGATCCGACGCTTGCTCGGCGCACGCGTCGCGATTGCCTTTGAATATTTCAGCCATTCATTTGCCGGCCGGAATGGCTGACCCGGATTGTGAGTACCGCGACGTATCGGCCGTCGATTTTCGACGACAGAATCGGAGTCAAACAAGTCACATTCGACTCTGCGGGAGCCTAACACGATAAGTCCAGACCTCATCTCCGTTGGCGAATAATGTAACTAATCCTAAACCATCGTAATTTGGGATCATTCGACTCAAGAAATAGCGTCTCGGGACAAGGTCAGATTCGCGTCAGAATTTATCGGCGCCCTGCGAACTCTGCCGCGTTTACGGTTCCTCGAACGCAACCCGCGCGGTTATAGAACAAAATGGAACAACTGCCGCGCCAATAATAATAATGGCTTTGCGCGTCGGGTGTCGGCTCGTATTGTGACCGCACAATACGCGAAACTGTGCTCGAGGAATTTCGCCGGCTGCCTCGAGCGGAGAATAACGAGCTTTGTCCCCGTCGCGTTTCTTCCTCCCGTCTTTCCTCGTTCGCCTTCGTCTAGTTTTCCCAGTCTCGTCGCCTCTGATGATGTGTTTCATAAATTATTTAAATCAATCGCGAACCCGCCTAGCAACGGCTTTGGGCTCTCTTACCACTTAACCCCTCGCTCCACGATTTCATCTCGATGCTTCTTACACCTAATTGCAGTTCGTATAAATTAGTGTAAGAAAGGTCCGCGATGAGTACCTAGCTTTTAGAATAGCATGACCCACGCCTCGAAGAACGTCATTTTTAGACCAGGGGATAATCCTTGCGGAGTCTCGACTACTCGGGACGTGTCTCGCAAGAGGCTTCGAGCTGTGCCGATCGATAATCCTTATCATCTCTGCGGGGATTGTCGAACACGGAACGACGATCAACGGCGGGATGATTGTTTTGTTGATTTCCGCGAGGCGTGGCGCAAACAGAGAGCTTGGTCAAGAGATTATCGTGTGCCTCTACCGGTTCGGTGCTAAGTTCGAGTCGCGTTGGCGGTTGGTCGAGGAAACAAGATCAGAGGGGTGGTTTTGGTGCGGCGAGTTGTGCCTTGCTCTTCGGACAAGTACTCCTTGACCCGCGTTTCCTCTCTATTATCGTTCGCTAACGTTCTCCCTTAACTCCTTGCCCCCGCAGAAAGCACGCTGGAAACGTTTACCGTGCTCGACGCACCCCCGGGGTCTTGTTGGATCGAGGGCCTCCGAAAGACGGATATCTCCGCGGCGAAAAACGTTCACGGAAAAGCGGAGGGTCTTTGATGTGCAGAGAGCATCTGTCGGATCGTCACCCGGCGCAGTCAGCAGTTTGACTTAACTGGAACGAGCGGCGCCGAGTGGCCCTTGACCCCTCCTAACCACTTTCTCGTTGTACGATCATCCCGGAGTGGTCGTCTCGTGTTTAACGTTCTCTCGTCTTACGTTCCTTCCAGCCCTCTCGCGCGGGCCCACGATCTTCGTGTCTCGAGAGCCTAGATCCTTTTATTTAGAGTATTCCCTCGCTCGCTCTTCAACCCTCGCGTCGAGCTTAGCGAAAATCGACGGATCCCAACCGTGTCAGACACAGGAACCAACCTATCTCGCTCCTCCTTCGTGCAGATTGTCCTGAGAATACGTGGCTCTGTTGCTTCTACTACTCATCGGCTAGGACAGTGTCGCATAGATAAATAACTAATCTTTCATAAGAGTAATCTTCGGATAACTACTCCCGTCCAGGATCGTGCAGAGGACCATCCGTCTTAGTCCTCTCTGTGCGTCGCAGGCGTGGTCGATGGTTAAGGAGGCGTGGCTTCGAGCTGCTCTCGTTTTCTACGGAGCCGGAGCATCGCCCCACGGAGCAATTTATTCGTTGTTTGATCAACAGGCAGCAGGCGCGTTACGAGGCGAGTAAATGTAAAACGGTCCCCCAGAAAAATAGGGGATGTAGACAGAGAGCTAAGACACCCGGTATAGCCGGTCATGTTTTAATACGAGCGTATAAAAGGTGCGCGCGATAAACCGTGCGAGAATTTACTGGTGGCGCGGCCTGATTTATTTCGCACGGTGTTTAATGGTGTCTGGGACGAGAGAAAAATGTAGTTGGAGGAAATCTCGGCGAAGCTGCCGGAGACGCTTCGGACCGATACACACCGGAAAGGCATTCCGTAATTAACCGGCTCCGAGTAATTAATGAAAACTTCGGCAGCGGACTGGGGAGAAAGTCTTGAACTTCTCTGGGGGATCGAGGGTTTCCGGAAAATATAACAGGAACTTGAAATAGAGCGTAACGGGCTGTCGCGCTTCTTCCTTTTCCTCGGTGTCGCGTTATTAATTTAATTAATACATTTTTATCGTCTCCGCCCTCTCACTCTCTCACGCAGTCTCTTACTTATCATTTGCTGGAGAAATAAATCTGTCCATTTGGATTCATTTAATTACCCTCCACTTGCTCCCCTGTAATACTTTGAGTTCCAACTTCATATTAAATCCCGCGGACGTAATATGAATTCATGGAGGTTCTGGCGAAAATGTACACTGCGGCGTTTTTAACGCTCGGTTAAACGTCCGCGCGCAGAGCATCGAGTTTTCCCATTAGGAACGCGCACACCCCGTCCGTTCCGAAGTCCAGACCAAGACGTGGCATCCGCGATGCAACGCGTGCACTTTGCGGGCTGCGTGCACGTCCGACAAACTCCGTCGGGCTTGTCTGGCAACCGGTACACGTGTTCCTCGTTGTGTCCGACACTCTATTCCAAGGCGTTCGCCTGGCACCGGATCCCTGATTATACACTGTCCGATTATCCCCGTTCCCGAGCAGGTCCGACATTCTTAGAACCGTAGAGATCTCACGACCAATCCAAGCCTTGCGCAACGATCTGTAATTCTTACGGAGCTCTAGGGGATGCAGAAATATAGTTCGGCAAACTTCGAACTTGCAAAGATCAATCTTTTAGTCCGAGAGAAATTGCCAGCATCGCGAACCAGGAATCGATCACTCTTTCTTTCAACCTCGTGTTATCGTTTATTATAAGCCTTGTCTTTCGGCTTAGGAGAACGTATTACATTTTTATTTTTTAACGTACACCATACTTTGACATTAAAGAGTTACGTATACATATTATCTTTTTATAACACATCCTGTTTGGTCCGATTTCCATCTCTTCAGAAAATGTTTATGTTCGAAATAAAAATGGTCCAAGTCAATCGTAAGAAACAGAATGAAATTGCATTTCAAGATCAGTGTAACATCGTGAAATTCTCCTGACGTAGCGACAGTTTTGTAATTGACATTTTTCTCAGAAATGCATAAAATAAACGTTTCAATTAATTGCTCTTCGAGTTCCGTGTCTTGCGATTCTCGTCGCGGAAAAAGCGGGTGTTTGCGTCCGCGGGAGAGGGTTTTCAATTGACCGGTTGCAGGAGTTCGGTCTCGTTTCGCAGTGAATTCCAGGAGTCGATAATTGTCGCGATTACATCTCACGGGGCGCGGCGGTACACGAAATTAATCGAAACTAATTCCTGACCGAGCGTATCCGTTCGCCTTGGCTGCACGCCGCATCGAATTCGACCAATTAGACTCGGTTTCCTACTGATAACCGTAATTCGATATAACCCCGCGGATCTTGCTCTCGGATCCACTTAATAGGGCTTAGTTCGCTGCGACGAAATTTGTTTAGCCCCGGCGACCCGATCGCTGGAGACACTGCCGTGGATCAACTGCGACGTTTGACGATGCCCTTCCCCGAACTTCCGTTAAACGGGTTATCGGGAGAAGCCCCGGCGAGTCCTCGGGAAATGACGTCGATAATTCCCCAAGAATGGAGGTACAAATTGACCGGGCAGAGGAGAGAGTCGCTGAGATAGAGAAAGAGAGAGAAATGGAAGAAACGGCAAACATCCAGTTTTTGCTGCGCAAGCGTGCGCGCATTATTTCTCCCCCAGTTCCGTGGAACACGGAGGATACGCGAGGGAAAAGGTTGATTGGCAACACGGTTACGAGGCACGACACGTTCGCAACTTCGGGGCTACCCTTGGGCTCCCGATCGAACACTTCGAGAAACGAAGTTGCACCACCTTGGATCTAAAAGAGGCACAACCCTCACAACCCAGCAACGCCGTTGTTCCCCCAGCTATTCAACCACTTGCACTACGATTTTCTTCTCATCTGCAACAACTAGAAAGAAGGAACCGCACCCATTCCAAATTGAACAACCTACGAAATCTTCATTACGAGTCCGACGTTCATAGGGCGAGGGATTAATTCCAGAGAGGAACTTGCGGTTCTCGGAATTAATTGGGACACCTCCGGAAAGATGCTGCTACCACGTAGACCCATCTCGGTGTCCCATTCCTTCGCCACCAGCAGGAAATCTCTGATAAGTAGTCTGCGGATCTTTATGCGAAATGGAAGCTGTCGAAATCAATTGCTAAATGTTTCTTCCATTGAAAAATGTTTATCTACTGCAAATTGAACAGTGGTCGTCTATCGGTACCGACACAAGAGTAATCTCTCACACACGGAGTGCACGGTCCCAGGAATTCCACAGGAATGCGTGACAAGAAATTTCGTGCCCTCGGTTTTTTAATCACAGACCAATTACAAAGTCTTTGGAAGCCGCGTTGTTCGAATAACGCAGTTTCCCGGAGTTCCCGCGGAGTTGCGGAAAGTTCCAATGGAATTCCATTGTAATCCCGGGTCCCGGTGTGTGTCGTGATCGATACTAGGCGGAATCGCGTGCGCGTTTCGGCTGGGAATCGTGGGTCGAAATTTTCTTGGTTGCTGAGCGTTTCGGCGCTGGTGTATCTCTCTGTTTGTTGCTCGTGTCTGTTTCGTTCTGTTTTTTCCCGAGGCTTCCCAACGTTGGGAAAATATAGAGGCGCCCAGGGAAATGGGAACGGTGCGTTTGCACAGACGCTAGAGGAGTCTCGGAATCTCATTTGCCCGCGAGAAGCCGCTATTCGATACCCGCGACGCCTTCCACACTCGTCTTCTTCGTTTTCTGGTTCTTCCTCCCGCTGTTCGATATCTGGTGTCTCGTGTTGGTCGAACTCGACCGCGTTCTTGCCTCCTGAAACGTTTATTCTCGCTCGACGGGATAAGGCCGGGGCGTTGTTGCTGCGTTCCTAACACGGTATTCTGCGGCGGTCCGACTATCTTGCGTGGGACGAGGCTTTTCAGGTCGCGTTCTGCAGGTCCGATGGAATGTCAGTTTGATTTAGAGCGTCGGGGGAGGGCTCTCTTCCACGTCGAAAATTTTCGCACGGAGCTTAATCGGGCCCGTTCTACCGTTATTTACACGAACCTTTCGCTCGTGAACATCCTCTATCGAATTCTATGCGCCTCCGTCGCTCCTCTGTTCGACGAACGTTTCGACCGCACCTCGTTCTACGTGTCTACCGCGTTCGCAAATATCTGGACAATGGTCTATTCCGCAAAAATTTCACCGCGCCTCGCCGTTTGGTAAACAACAGCGCGATCTTCCGTGGCCTTTCAAGAATTCTATTCCCTTTCAACGCGCTCGGCACACTGATTTTTAGAGCGATACGCAGTCCCGTCCATAATATATTATGAAATAAAAATATGTGAATGGAATCTGACCAAAATATATATTTTACATCTATTCAAAATGAAACAATCAAATCAAGCACAAATGTATTCTTTAATTACCATTTTGTCGAAGATAAGTAAGTGTCCGGCGATTTATGGACGTGGATGTATTCCGCAAAAGGGTTTGCAAAATTCTAGGAGGATGGAAAAAGCGCACGTCCAAGCTTTCCGGAATCTCTCTGGGAAAACAATTCCAAGACATGATTTCCAGTCGAAAGCCTTCTCGGTTTCGAATATTCCGACGCAACAAATTGTTTGGAACGTCGACGGCTAGATCACGTGGCAATCAAAGCACCGAGGCACAGTTGCACGGCAGACGGCTGGAGCTCTGACAAGACGAGCAACCCCTCTCGTCGGCCCGATAACATAAATTTCCAGGTCGGCAAACAGTTCGTTTGCCTTTTGACCGAGTTGATCCACGGATCAGATCGAGCCTCTGCCGCCTCGACAGGATTCTGCGCCACGGGCTATGCAGTCTGGCGAAACATTCAGCCGCGATATTGCAGCCGAGAGTTTTCCAGCGGCGTAAACGCGGTTGCGTCGTTACCGGGGATACTGGAAAGCGTGTTGCGCGTACGGAAACATACGACCAGGGGCGAGAGACAAATCGTGCAGCGAAAGGGCTGCTGCTCTCGATCTCCGAAAGCTGGCTCAATCATCACCTGCAAGAAACTTGCGCGTGAACGAAGAATTATCGTAAAGTTCCTTGCACCCTTCGTGGGAGCTTGCTCTTTTCCTCGTAACAATTTATTGTCAAGGTAAAACATCCGGCTTTTTTAAATTTGGGACACCCTGTATATCGGGAAATACCTGATTCCCCTTCGTTTTAGAGCATGCTGTCCTCCTTTCAGTTATGAAGGTACGTACGGCAGCATTCAAGTTTAGGGATGCAATTCTAATCGTGCGCCCGTCTAGTAGACACCTCCGACATCGTCTCGTTCCTCGTAAATATATTTCGTCCAATGTCGTCGTATGAAATTACTTACACGTAACCTCTCAACATTTATTAAGTAATAGATGTTCTCTATTCGATGGTTGTGTTAATTCTGGCTTCTTCTAAGTCGTGAACGGCGCGATTTTTTAAATGAAATTGGTACAATCTTAACACTGATGGCGGCATCGTCGATGATTCGAAGGTGTGCGGCTTTTAGAGTCGAAACAGGGTCCCCGTCTTTTACGGCGGCGGAATGCCGCCGGGGGCTATTAATTATTGGAAACTGGAAAGTCTGACCGGGCCCGAGCCAAACTTGCTCGCTTTTTCCGTTGGAAAAGCTCTAGGTGTGCTCTCGTCTTTCGTTACTCGTTCAATATTCAAGCATAAAGCTCTGTAATTTCCGGCGCGCGTACGGCTGCGCCGCGCTGGTCCGTGCCGTCGTGCCGAATGGATTTGCATCGGCGGAATGCACAATGAAAACACGAACCGGCGCAACAAGCACGCGACAACACCGGGAATCGTAATTGCGATAGGAGACGACGGTCTATCGAGATAGACGTTCACCTGCTCGCCTGCTTCACGCGTGCTCTCTCGGCCATTGTTGTCTCTGCCTTGCGATCGGTCCGTGTGTACGTGTGCGCCGATCGGAGAACTATTACGTAAATGAGGCCCTGTTAGCCGTGAGAACCCGCAAATTAGTTGCTCGCAAATTGCCTCCATCTTCGGGCCAGCGTTTTCGATGCCGAGCGAAAGAGCAATCCCCCTCTCTCTCTCTCTCTTTCTCTCGCAGCAAGGTTTCCGCGTCATTTACCCGAACGGAAAGGAATGGCGGGCGGGTAGCTCGCTGCGAGCCGAAGCTAATACTCGTAGACCAAGAGAGAGAGAGAACCCTTTGTTCACCGCGTCGGTGACTCTCCCGATCCGCCTGGATCCCGGATTTCTCTCGGGCGCGTCGACATTCTTCTCGGTTAATACCAGGCCGGGAGGGCGTCATTCAGCTGGTAGACAAGCCCGGCGCACCGTCTTCCCGGATTTACATGTTGCGACCGAAGTGCATCAGCCCAGCTCGCACAAACTCGCCCGAGCGATTTATCAAACGGAAACTCGCGCCGGAAGATCAACTGCCGTCCGCTTTCTTCAAAGAAACCTTGCCGAGGAAATTTCTGCTTCGAGCCGGACGACACACTCGTTCCTCGCGATTAACCCTTGCACTTGTAGCTATTCTAATCCGTAAACCGAATTTTTCTCCCGGCCTGAAATATTTTATAAGATTTTCTTAATTTTATGTTTAATTATTATTTTACATGAAAAGCTTTCTGCTTGCAATGGAAAAAATGGAATGCTTTCGACCCGCGTGCCTGAGGACAATCACGAAAAGTATTCGATTCAGAAATGTTCTACTTTTTCTAGAAAAAAAAAGTATATAAAATTCATATTCTTTTGATCAAACGATATTTGCCCATCCACCAGAAATACACATACGGGCATACACTCAGCGAGAAAAATCATATTCTCCGGCGATCGCTACAAGCGCCGGCTGATTAAATAACAAACGGCGGCTCGACGGTTTGCTTTTGTCGCGGCCGAGCCACGGCATAATTCGCGCTGCAAAGAGCACAATGATTCCGTCGAGTTTGTAATTAGCGCCATTAAGCCTGAAAAGGTCGAGTAATTGAATTGGTCATTGATTACTTGGACCATGGCTCGCGCGCTGCCCTATCCAGCGGTCGATCAGAAATCCATGGATTAATTAATGCCGCTTGTTGTTCGACAACCGAACGAAGCAACCTCGGCGAACACGCGCCTTCTTCGTCGTTTTTTTTTGACATCGAACAACGTGAGACGGTTCGATTGTATCGGAGCAGACGAAATAAACGTGGACGGTGCCTCGTTTGTCTCTACACGATCGATCTGCTGGTCGAACGTGTTAGGCCCAGTTGCAGCTTCCACGCAGAGCGTTGCTAAAAGCTATTGAAGCTGTGGCACGTTCCGAGGATTGAATCAATGATCGTCGCTCTTCAATCTCCCGCGATTAAATCAAACGTATGGCTGTTGCATTAGAAACAATTGAGGGACTAATGATTCGACAAGAAGTAATTACATAAATCCATACATGGGTCTTAAGCTTCATCGATTGTACGGTAAACCGGATCGAAAGAACATTTTTTACTCAATTGAAAAAATAAGGAAAATATCGACATTTTTAAGAATATCAATGTCGAAGTGTATTCTGTTGTGAACAGCGCAAGAGCGAACAGAAGGTATGATTGAACACATAGTTTATTGTACAAAGTCACAAAATTGGTTCGTGAAAACGGATCGGAATCGGCGAGGCGGCCGGGATCAGGAATCGCGTGCTGCATAACCGGACTCTTAATCGACTCGTTGTTCTGTCGAGGAAATGGAATATCAGTGACGGACGACACGGCGTTGAACGTGGTCGGGAGCCGTCCCCCGAAGGTGTAGGAGAAGCTGCCCGGCAAAAGTTAATTATAAAGCTAGCCGCTGGCTACCGGTATCGGGGATCAAAGTGAAAAACGCGGCCGCGATTTTGCTCGGGCGGAATTTATTCAACGAGGCAAATTAATTAACAGTTTAATGAACTAATAGCGGAGAGAAAGGGCGAGAAGAGCGAGTCGTCGACCCCGAAAGTTCGCGTTCCGGACCGGTGGGGGCCGATAGCCATTTTTGACCGGGCCGTCGCCGCCGCCACCACCGCTGGAACAAACTGCCGTTGCCCGCCGCGCCGGTTTAACGAACCTAACGGAATTAATGTCGAGAAAGTTTCTTATTAACGCCGCAGATGCGGCGATCCACGTCTAGCGGCTGCCGCCACGGTTAACTCGAAAGGCCGAGCAGCCTTTCCGAGTTCGATTATGCAAATCGGCGCGGCGAGTTACGCAAGGCTCGGTCTGCTGAAACCATAACAGCGAGGCAAACCCGCGAGCTTGCACAGCCCGAAAGAATTAGGCTCCCGGGGCCAGAGAGGCAGACTTTTCATCCGCTTACGTCCTTCTCGTACACGGGCGTCGGGTTAAGCTGATATTCCCGAGAAGATGCATGACGTACCGGCCCCGACGCGACGGGCACCACAACCAGTGCCAGAGCCAGCCCAGGAGAATGTAAATTTTCATTAAAATCTCGGCTCACGAGCACCCACCCACGTTCCGGCGGTTCCGCGATCCTCCTGCTGATTGCGAGCTAGACGCCCGCTCCGCTCCCTTGATTACACGGGCCCGCAGACTCGCCGGAATCTTTGTCTCCTACGTTTGCCGATTAAACATTTTCTTTATCAATCCGCACTTTGACTTCCCACCGACCTTTTGCCGATCGAGTTTGAAATCCTTTCTACAGTTCGAAGAGCTGGCTCTGAGTCTACAAGTGCTACGATGTCCCCGATGATGTTGAACTTTCTCAAAGCGAGAGATCAACGAAAGTATACGTCTCACAATTTCTGGAGACTCTTCCAGTGTATTGACTTGGCGGAAGTCAACCTACTCGTCACCGAAGAGTCTCCCAGGCAAGCAGGGCCAAGAAAGACATCTCGTTGCTTGCGGACCACTGGAATGAAGTTTAGACATGGATGAAAGCACAGATATCGCATAATAAACTACTAGCTGCTAGCCCTGATGCGTTGACCTGGCTAGAATCAATCTGCTCATCGAAGCTAAGCTTTGGAAGTAAGTAGGGCTTTCGCCGAGGATCTGTTAGCGAGTGAAATGAGGTACAGCCCGGACAAGAATAGGCTCAAAGGTTTGCGCGCCGTTTCCAAGAAAGTTTCTTCGGAGCGAGTAAAGGATGAAAGAGGTCGGAAAGGAGCACAGGTGTCGCGTAATCACCGTTACTCCGTCGTTCTTACGTCGAATCGATGAAGTGGCACGGGAGGGGTCTAATAAATTATAACCTGGAGTCGGGCGTTCGAGGCGCAGGAATTTCGTTCGTGACAAAAGCGGCTCCTCGAAACTCGTCGAATCGCTTTTCAATCGGATTAATAATTTCGCCGGTGTGCCGGTTGTTATACGTTCACGTCGTGTCTCGTTCGGGTTCATTATACGACGTCAGGCGGATGCATCCTGCGACAACTACGACGAACGAGCCCGAACTCGATCCCGATCCCGGGGTTTCTCGCAGGAGTGTCCTCGAGGCAACCGCAGTGCAGTTGCAATTTCAATGCGCTGTGCCAATTAATGCGAAGCCGTGTTCGAACTACCGATGGCCCGTGTTAATAGCGTCTCGGTCCTGCCGCCGAGTACCAATTATCGATACTAAAGGTCGAATTAAAACCACGTGTCCTAGCGAGGGGCTTTCAACCTCCGCCTTTAAACTTTCGTCTGCCCATGAAAACCTATTTGCGCGACCCGGTTCGCTCCCCGACACCGTTCCGCCGCGTTTACGTTCTCTCTTTCCGCTCGAGCACCTTTTGTTCTCCGGGATTACCCAGAAAAATGAGGCTTTTTACTCGGATACCGAGCGTAATAGATATTTAACCCCCTTTACGGCTCGATGTTTCGATCGTGCTTCGGTTCCGGAGGCGCTCGCAATTAGGTTTCCAGAACTCTGACCGAACGAACGACCATTGTCAGCGTTTTAACAGGAATCTAGGTGACGACCATTGCTGTTATATCTTCCCTGGTGGTTTTCGCGGCGCGGCGATATATTTTCTTTGCGTGGGTGGGCGCGAACGAGTTTTCCATTCGAGGATTTATCGCGGTCATTGTTCCACGTCGAAATTTTCCGAGCTGGCTGCAACGAGGGACCGGAAAGAGGAGAGCGGGGACGGTGCGCGCGCGGAAAATTGTCGACGCGTGTGGGTCACCGAGCAGATTCCTGGCCCGCGGCACGCGCGCATAGGTTCGTTACAAACTCGCGCGCTTATGAATAATTACTCAGGGCCTCGGAAAACTGTTAGCCGAGTACAATGCCGCGCTAACTATCGGGCAAGTTTAATTATCGAGCAGGGTGGCGTCGCGAGCCTCTCTCTCTCTCTCCGGTCCCGGCGCGGCCTACACGGTACACGTTCTATCTCGTAATTGGCCGAGCGTGGCCGCCACGAATCCGAGCTGGATCTATTGCGAATCAGTGTCGCCTTCATGCAGGACGGATGGCCCATGGAAATCGGGGGATCAATCCCGTCCGGACGTCGATCAGAGGTTCGTTTCGCGATAACCGGTGTGCTTGCGGCCATTTAGATCGAGCCACGGGGAGCGAAGGACCAGAAACGCTCAGAGACACTGTGATCGGCTAGGAAACAAAGGGGAGCGAGAGATGACGCACACAGGTCCGGCTCGTAAATCCCCGTATCTGTTAGGCCTTTAGAGGCCATTGCTCAAAACGAACCCGACCAATAGAGCAGTCCCTCGATCTCTCGACAAATGAATCAGTAACCGCTGTCGCCTCTATGTATAGACCGTTCTGTGATTATTTTGTCCCTACAGTATCCGTCAACCTCTAGACTCCCGATAGAGTCGGCAAAATTGCTTTTGGAGAACGAGAAATCACGTACAGACAAAGTTTAGAGACTATAGCTCAAAACAGCAATCTTTCGCGATAATTTCGTGCCTACAGCGTCGATTAATCCTCTAGCTTCCTATAGAGCACTGTCGTTTCTAGTATTGTCCGCGCGGCGAGAGTTGGCACAGAATGGCGTCAGTGGGGTGCAGGGGGAACGGCGAGTCCCACTCTTAACGCACTGGGATCACCACGTGGTACCTACAAGTTCTCGTGCCAACTCTCGCCGTGCGGACTATAACTCGCATAACGACTCGAAAGAAAAATAAAGGGTTCGGTTCGTCGTCTAGGGGAAAGATCGGAACAGTAGCGTCTCGGGGAGGACACCAGTCGTCGCGGGGGATGACGAGGCAGCGTTAAATGGCCTTGAAAACGGATTTCTCGGGGCCACGGAGCACTTAAGACCGGTAACGAGCGTGAAGTCTGAGCGGGGGTGGGTGGCAATCGCGCTCGATTCCATCCGTTAACGTTTCCCGCGACTGCGACGAAAGTAATCTTGGTGGTCGGTCGTCGAATTCCCCTTGCAGGAAATGAAATTACACGGCCAATGCAGAAACACCGGTTCTCTTTCTTTTCTGTTGCAGAAGCGGTCCACTCTCCGGGGAGGCGAGAATGAGCGACAACGGGGTTCGCCGCTAACGAACACCGCCCAGGATCGTTTTCCACGCCACGCCGGTGAGATTGAACCACGACGAGATAGAAGAGAGGATCAATTTTCCCGAAACCTGGAATTTCTGGACAAGTCCTTGATCCGCTCCAAAAGAAATCCGAACTGCTCCCAATAACTGTTGTAGTCTCGAAACGGTCGCGAAGACGCCCGAATACATCGAGCAATAAAACAAGACCTCGTAAAGTTCGTAGGAGAAGTTTAGGGGGCCGAGGCGGTTCCGGAGCGTCGCGACGCCGCGCCGCGCCGGCTGGAAACGGATTCACCGATAGGGAGATGCCCGTGGATCCAATTACGTGGTCGTCTTGGAGGACACCGGCTTGAGTGGCCCGGCTAATTGCCCACGGATCAGCTTCGAAGACATGCGAAGCGCTCCGTCTAGGTTCCGCGTCGGTCCCGCGTCCCAGTCCCAAGCTAGTCAGCTTCAAGTTCATCTTAGACCCTGTCCGAGGCTGTTCCCGTCTCGGATCGGAAGTCCATCGCGCGAGCGACCAGTCTAAAGTCGTTAGCGGCCGCCCAGAACCAGTGCTAGTGGTTTCGGACGTCGTCCGACGAGGATTTGTCCGTGGATCGATGAGCCTGGATTAGCTCCGCCTGGGATCAGCACGGAATTGTAGCAACGGCGCGTTGCGGTCGCCGTGTGTGCTAGGAATCTTGGTCCCCGGTGATATGCGAAGCTAAGGCCGACGATGACGAGCGAGCTGAACACGACCAAGGTCGAGAACTCGACCGGTACCACGATGAATCTCGTATCAACGATGTCCTCGTCGCCGTCCAGCGCGGTCGCAGCCGCGATCAGCGCTGGCACAGCAATTCCCACTAATCCGTCCACGACAGTAACGGGCGGAGCCGCGGTGACCAGCACCGCTAAGCCCGACCATCACATCTACAACACGACCGGCTACCTCGTGGACCACGACGAGCTCGATCACAGTAAGTAATAAGAGGCCGGTAGGATAGGTTGACAAGCGTTACGCGCGGCGCCGGTCAAAGCCGGCCCCTAATGGGACTGCATTAAGCCGTGCTCGCATGGAAACGCCACTCGTCGATCATCTCGAATGTCCCCGAGCTCGCAGCCGGCTCGAAACCTCTTTCGCGCCCTCTCGACCACTAATTCTTCCCCGGATGTTCGCGAGCTGCCACTCAGGCTCTCTGCGAGCAATTTCCTAGCAAAAATCCAGTCGATCGTGCCAGAATATGGACACCGTACTCTCTCGCTTCCTTTTTCTGAGCTTCCACGAGCCGATCTAGCTAATCCCGCACCTGGGGAAGCTGATCCGTAAGAATCTGAATAGCGCTAAACGGAAAATTAAATTCTGTCTCATTTTCCATCCTCTTCGTTCGTTACACGTGATCACTAGAGCAGGGATTTTATGTTGTTACACCGATCGCGTTGGTGCAAACATATGTACAGTATGTAATTCACAGTCGCGATTCCGTGCAATCCGTCTCAGATGTGCCAAGAGGACATTCTCCCGAAAAACGGCATTCGACAGGATGGCGCCGGGTCAAAGCCTCGGATGCGTTTCGGTGGATGCAGCGAGCCGTTCCGCGCCATGCCGCCGGTTCGAAAACAGTTTCACAGTTTGCGCCAGCGGCGAACCGCGTTCCCATCAGGTTAGCTGCGCGCCGCGTGAAACGCGATTCTCTCTGTTCAGTTTTTTTCCCTCGGTGACGTTTATGTTTCGGGATCGATTTTCTAGAAAACGCCTATGGCCTCTGGACGACCGTCATCCCATCCGAAGGTTCATAGCTCGCTCTCTCTCCACTTCGCCGGGCTTTCGGGAGAGGATTTTGGGAATTGGTCTAAACGTCGGCCGTCTCCATCCCCTCGGTTCTCTGCCGATGTCACGACAAGCTACCCACGGATTCCCAGATTTACCCTCGTCCCGCTTCCCATAGGCGACGCGCGAAAGCGTCCCCGGCGTCGCTTAATCCTCCCCGTTCTCCGAATTTATTACTGCAACGTTCCCCGACTTGTTTCCCCGATTGCAAAAAGGTATCCGTCGACAGCCGGTCCCATGAATCTCCCTGGCGATCGAAGGGTCAAAAGCTCCAACTTCGTCGAGTTTCTTGCGAGCAACCGTTTCTTTCGAACCCGGTGGAAGTTCGTTTCTCGAACCTGGACACCGTGGAATATTGCATTTTTGCTTATTGTATCCAGTTTCTCCAGCGAAATTGCGTTTCTCGAAACTTTTGCTCCCCCGGGCCCTTCCATCATGTTCCCAGAAAGAAGGGTCTGCACTCTTAACTTTCTAACTGGACATGACGAGTTGATCCGTCGCGAGAGTTAGCCGTCGTCCTCCGACAAAACTTTTCGCTTTCTTCTTAATTCTGATTTTTACTTAACACGTTCGTTACCACCATTCATTCCGCTGTTTACCTTCGCTGTGATAATGCTTGACTTAAAACGCTAAGAACAGATAGCGCTTTATTTTCCATAGAGATACGCATGAAATATCGATACAACTTTCCAGAGTCGTGAACGCATTATGCCGCGACGACTACTCGAGACAACAAAGTGCAGATGGAATTGGCTATCTTTAATTAAACCGCGCGGTGGTGAGCGTTAAAAATATTTGCGAGGGTGGCGGTGAACGTGTTAATGTCTTCCACGAGCAATCTAGTCGACAAAGAACAGGCTTCCCTTGTGCGGGAGATCAGAATGTGCGGAAAGATCCACGGATAAGCGTGTAACCCCTCTAATAACAACTGTCCGTGTAATTCCAAGTTCCTAACGCGCGAGTAACGAGGGGTAGAATCGACAACTATTGCGAATACGATCTCGGAGTCTCTGTTTCGTTAATGGGTGGTTGTTCGAGAGACACGCTAAGGGCTGCTCGGTTAGCCTAACTTGCGAGATGATATCGGTTAATTGCCGGCTCATCGGTAGGTCTCCGTGAAGAATTAGCGCGTTTCGGTCGGAATTCGCGTGTTCGAGTCACGCGCTAATAACGTCTCGGACGTGCGCCTTTTGCGGGATGCGGTTTCGATCAGCGGATAACCCGTTATCAGGCTCGCAGGTTCTCGCAGGCACGGTCCCGTCGCATCCCCTCGGTTTTGCGCCCGGGTCGGGCGAAATCTTCCCGTCTTCGTCCTTGTTCGAAGCCGGCTGACTGCGACACCGGCGGAATACTAATCGCAACGCTGCGGTCTACCAACGTCGGATCGATACGATATCCGCGCGCGGCCACCGCCTGATGTACGGCGAAATTCCGCGTCTGCTGCGCGCCGCGCCGATTCCACCGTTTTTGTCCGTTAGATATTCATGCTCGTCGCGAGCCGGCTTTCCTGGCATTATTTACGAGGGCCTCCCGCGAGAAACAACAAAACCAACTCTCCTCCACTAAACCGCTGGCATAGTTTCGCCTGGTGTCAGGTATTTCGGGTCTGGAAAATCGAGCAGGATATTTTTAAGCCATGCTAAATTATTCAAACCAGAAGCTCACCTGTTATCTCTCTTCTCTGTTCCTTCGTGCCGCTAGCCTCTGGGCCGGCGACATTTCACGGTACTTTTCGACTCTTCCATGAAATTCCTCAGCAGTCTCAGCATCTCCATCTTCGCTTTGACTGCGAGCGGGGTCTCCAGCCTTCTCAGACATTGGGAAACGATGGTTGAGAACGACTCGTCCGAAGAGTCCGTCTCGCAAGTGTACGTGCTCGTCCCGGACACTCCACGGATCCTGAACTCGTGGCAGCGTTCCTGCCGCGAGCAACAAGGAGCTTCGCGTGCTTCCCAAGCATGTAGGACTGGTGCAATTAACCCTTTCGTTTCCGACGAGATTCCCAGCGGAGTGGAGTCCCTTCGGACTTGTCGACGTGTCTCGAAAATTGTTATCACCGGCTGGCTGACTGCGTGTTCGGATTTTGTCGACGCGCGTTTTTGTCAAGCCTCGTAGCTTGTTCGGAGGATTAAAATATTCATTCGAGGAGCGATACCGCACTAGGACAATTCGTCTAGGGACCGATCGCGTATGTTCATTTCGAGACGAGATTCAATTTAACGCTGTGTTACAATTGTAATGCACATCATTATAATGGGAGAGTCTGTCTATCAGTCTGTATATTACTGGCATGTAGCCAGCACGTGGTTACAAAATGATCAAGACTCGAAAATAATTTGTTCACGTAGCAAACGCAATTATATACAAAAACTTTTTTTGATAATTACATAGAAAAGTTGAAAACGTTGAAAATTTTATAGTAACAAGCAAAATTGCTTAGTAACATCAGATCGAATCAGTGCGCCGAAAACATCAATATACATTTGCAATGAGAGACTTTTATAATTCTCTAGAATTAATATCGCCAGAACAGCGAACATTCCGTATGAGATCTCGAACGAAAGGGTTAATTTAACCGCGATCGATCAACCTGTCGTGGGTCGGTGGACACATCGCTGGTGGAGAGGATCGTTTGGCGTGGTTTTCCGTGGCAGGAACTGGAAGCGGTGACATCTAGTCTGACCGTTCGGCTCGCGGAGGTGGAATCGACGTAGCAGGACCGAGGACATGTCCCAGGCTGAGCCTTGACCTCTGGCAACGAGACCGCCGGGGAGCTGATCGAATACATGGTTCCGGGAGCTGGGAAACGTCCCTCGCAAACTCTGTCCCTCCTCCTGAGAGGACAGTCGGAGTGGTACCCATCCGCAGAATCCCGGCTAGGATCCCGGTCGTCCGTTTCCCTCGGATCAGCACCGGCTCGGCCGGCGTTCTACGGGCCGCGGGGAATCGGATTTAACGGCGGCCCATAAATTTCGTAGGTCGGAGGATAATAGCGCGGAAATTGCACGGAATAGGAAATCTATTTTTAAATATTTACGGGCGGGGCTTTGCGCGCCGCTTTTGTGCACGGGGCTCCGAGCCAAACGCGCTCGTACATCGCCGTTTCGGCGGCGCTACCGTTAAGCTAGCCACCCCCGAACATTCTACCCTGTCTGCCGCGCGGCTGGATACGCTTTACGAGCTGCTCCATGTATCTGTGCACCAACCCCCTTTCGACCGAACAGATTAGAAAACCGCACTAACTTCCGATCCAGCTAGTGAGAGCTGAGTCGACGCGCTCTGGCCGAAACATTCGATTCGGGACGTTGTTCACGAAAAACGAGCAACCGGAAGTTACTACTTCCTTGCAGAGGTTTTGTTCTTATACGGGATCGTTGATATTTTGCTGGGCGTTAGATACTTCCATGTTTGCATTATCAAATATCTTCGCAGACATACATTCATAAAATCTGCTGTGTTGTTCTGGACATCGCAGGAAGTTTACACGGGTAAAATCAATACTTACTCGCAGTTCGACCGCCTCGTCATAGTCCAGATAGGGATACAGGAATCGATGCAGGTCGTAGAACCAGGAGACGGATGGTTCAAGGCAGTTGCAGCACAGTTCCTTATCCAGGAGCCTCTTCAGCTCCTTCACGTACAATCGACGCATCTCCCGAATCTTCAAGACCACCCCTACCACCGTTAATCCCGGCATCCCCATGGCCTCTTGGATCGTCTGATAAGCGCGATATCTGCGCTCGCTGTTCAAGTAGTGGCGGGCATCCTTTTTCCACAGGCAGCTCGCTTTTTTGTACAACACCGTCAGCTGCCAGAAATGATAGTCCATCCATTCTTCCTCGTTCGTGGCACCCCTTGCCTCGAAGCACACGCTCATTTCGATCAGATTCTCATCGTTGTCCTCGAACGCGGCGTCGCACCTTCTCCTCGAAGCATCTTCCTCGCGAGAGGTTAGCTGTCGAAACGTTTCATCGATAATTTGCTGGACCGCAGCGCAGAAAAGGGTTCGAAGCTAGTTTGCGATGGACGTCATCGTTGCTGTTCCGTCTTCGCAGAGAATTTTCCTCGTGATTAGGCGAACGCGCGGTGATGGCGCACACGTGTGCTGACGATGGCTCGTCTCATTTGCGAATGACGATTGTCGATAGCGGTGACTCGAGTGGCAATTCAGAGCAATGCTTGATGTTGGGTGTTCACGATATTACTAGCCAGCATTTTTCTTGCGAATGAATTCGTCTAGACACACGCTTTCACGTGTTATAAAAAAATATACAGCAATTCATTTAAAATATTGAAGGTCACCTTCATATCTAACAAAATCGTAAAACCACAAAAAATCACATACGCCATTGCGTTGCGATAAGAAACGGTTCTACTTTTTCCTCTTTCATTTTGTTCTAATATTTACCATTCGCAAGAAAAACGCTGGCTAGTAATAGCGTGAACACCTTGTATATATGTTTCGGGTGAATTTAATTAACCACGATTAAGAACTTGTGCACCGTGATATTTTGACTGTAACAGACCATTCGCGTTTTGCAGGTATACTCGCCGGTTTCTCAGATATACAGACCGTTTTTCTAGCGTGTATCTCGACGCTGCTGCCGCTGATCGTCGCGCTGGGAATTGCCTTCGGCGTCAGGTAAGATGAACACAGTTACCACGCGACTTGCTACGTATGCGCCGCGGAAATTTCTCCCTCGCTTGCATAGCTCTTTCCAACGAATTCCTTTCTCCCCGAGTCGTTCCGCACGGAAACGGCTGCTGCAATAATTTTCGCACGCTCTTCCTTAACTCCTGCCAGTTGTGAAACTTCTCGAATCTGCCGTCTAATTTCATGACGGATCGCTGTGGTAACTAGACTGCGAACTAGTCTTTATGCGAAATAAAAATTGCAACTTTTATATTCTCAAGTTTCTTTAATACCGTTTGAAGTTGCACCCATCTTTTTTTCAACGCGTAAGATCTAGCGAATCTAGTAAATCGATCGGTGCACGTGTTTGAGTTTGGGCGGTGCTCTTTCGCTTTTCTTCGCATGTGAAAAACAGGGAAAGGCATATCAATTCGCAACGTAGGAATGCAGTTTTGTGCGTCCAGAGGCACAGCAGAGAACTACGACGAATGCAGTATGGATAACAAAACGCTGCGTCCAGACGCGCAAAGGAGATCCCACCTTAAGTCAGCGAATAAGTTAACGGTACCAGGACAGTCGCGTTATAACTGCGAAACAGGACAACACGCACGCTGCAGCCTCGCGAAAGCGAAAGCCGGGACGTTGATTAATGAAGCAATTAAAGGCTCAGTCGGCCCTGGCGCGCGACTCGATCACTGTCGAACCTACTTGCGACAATGACGCCGTTTGTCGCGAATCCCCTGGATCGATCGCACCTTTCGATCGCGACGATCATAATTTATTCGCAGCTGGCCGCTCGATTCGAGAAGGAATATCCAACTCTCAGGGGAACGTGAAAAATGATTATTTATTATTCTGTTCCAAGCCAACAATGCTCGCTGAATGAACCACTCGTTTGCCAAATCGTTTAACCCTTCCGTTACTGTTATACTACAGTACTGCGGATTTTTATGCAACAAAAGTTTGTTGCATTAAAAGCAACGTTATCTCGTATTTCATCCTGCCAATTTCTTTATAATTGCATCAAATCCGCAGTCTACTTATTATCGAGCCAAATAAAAACCGTTGGAAATGGCCGCCCGTCGATAAATCGCGGCAGTCATCTGCGAGGATACAAAGCGGCGGGATTCCTCGATCCCTTGATCCGCAGAAATTAACTCGGGCGTAAGTTCCGTTAATTCCAGCCGCGCGATAAAAAGTCCAGGCGTCCGGCGTGGCTCTCGGAAAATTTTCGCGGCGCCTGGTAATCCGGCGTTATTGCAGAAATTGCGGCGGCCGGGTTCAGGATTACGTCGGTTCATTCGGGAGAGGCGGTAACAATTTATTCGATAGTTGTTGAACGGACGCGGTGGCGGAAGTGCGCGAAATTATTCGCCAGGCGAGTGCGGAGTGGGAGATGGGTTCTCGGGATTACAACGGGACGTTTCACAGATTTCCCGGCGAAATAATTGGCGTCGTTGCTGCACGAACGTTCCGGCGCGACGGACGCGCGAATCCTCGCGCAGAAATTACTACTAATTAGAACGCGGTCGTGTCGCTGATTCGTTGAACACGCCGGGGCCCGTGTCGCTAAGGGCCGATTCATTTTTAACTGTTTCAATCCCGCGACACCCCCAAGGATTACTCTTCTGGCTGGGGGGACGTTCCTTTCGTCCCTTTTCCGTCTGGCTCCGTAGCGGAAAGGAAATTCTTTCAACCCTTTGCCGTGCAGACTCGTGGCTGAGATCTCACAGGGTACACGTGATTTGTAGACTGCAGACTTTGTGCAAAATAAAAATTGTCTACGATGCTCTTCTTCTTTTAATAATTTTATCAAATTGAAAGTTTCTAACTGTTTAGAGATCTTAATAGACGGCAAGGGGTTGAGGGTAGTTACCGTTGCAATAAATAACCTTTTCGTGTGTCTGCCAGGCACATGTGGAGGAAATATCGCAACAGACGGGACAGCTCGAGCGGATTGCCCTGGTACAGGAGCGTCTGCTCCCGAGACAATACCGCCGAGTCCTTGCATCATCGGCCACACACCGGAAGCACCACCATACAATCTGCCACGAGGATCCTGTCTGCCCAAGACGTGAGTACTGCTTCGATAACGGAAATGAACTTCTTCGTCAGCTGGTTATACCTTCAAATACATTGAACGCGCTGTTCTGTTTATTTTACCGCAGAAAAAACCGTAGACGAACGCGATTTTATCGTCGGTTTTGATTCGCAAAAATGTCTAGAGTCTCATTGCTGTTTTACGCGTTGTAGAAATTACAGTGTGACCCCGTTTATGCGAGCTCATTGGGGTAAAGATCGTTCCGATAACCAGGAGTTCGCGTAATAATGTTTAGCATTAATTGGTTCGTATAAACGAGGTTCTACAGTAATTTCCATTGCATCGTAGGAAGCGCGAGTAGGCGAAGCAAGATGATTGGAGAGGGGAGAAGAGGAAGGGAGGAACGTCGTTTTCGTGTAACCGTCAGGGTTTAGGTCAGTGAACATATCTTGGGGAGGCGTGTCCCTGACGCGTTCGGAAATCGATTTCCCGTCGATAATTCGGTGGCGGCCAATGTTAATTCTGACCGGGCGATAACGCGGGGAATAAAATACGCTCGGCCCGCTCGAAAATCGGTCGGTCGCGCGTCTTCAGGCGTGGAAAACGGAATTCTCGCGCCCCAGTTGCTGCCTGGCCGCGAGTGAGCCGCCTGCTGTGACTTCGCGCTCTTCTACCCTGATCCCGAGTTCCGACACGAAACGAGCCTCTATTTCGTTTTCGTTTTTAGCGCGGACGCGAACTGCAACTGCGACAAATGCACCGTTAAATCGTCCAAGGTCTCCGACGAGGCGGCGACACCTGAAAAGGGGGCGGACGCCGAAGAAAAAGTTAGCATCGCTCCTGGAAATCCGCTTACTCAAAGCTTAGCAGAATCTCGCCCCCGCTTCGCGAGCGCTGCAACTGCATTCGCGCGTTCTTAATCCTCGTCGCGAATCAAAACTCGCTTCCAATCTCCTCCCCTTCGGGAAAGGAGCACGGTCCAGGGAATTACTTTCGCGCTGATGTTCCGAAAGTGGCAAAGTTACCAGCGCGAGAACCCGAAACATCGGCGCCGTAGCTAACGAAGAGGAGCTGCGGGGGCGTGTTGCGTTCTGGGAACAGCCGGGTAAAAAGATAATGGACAACCCCCTGGAATCGGTTGTCCGACGAATGGACGCGACACGCTGCAACAATGCACCCTCTACACTGTTTTTCCATTATGCGGCATTACTCGCCGCGTCGGCCACCGGGGACATTTTTAGCTTTTATTTCGGCCGTGCTTCCAGCCGACGCGGATTCGTTTTTATTCTTCGTCTGGCTCATTCATCGATCGTAACCGGCCTCCCCAGAACGCCGCCGAGGGAGGGAGAGACCATTGCTCTCCTGCAGTTACTTCGAAATCCCTTCCGGTTTGTCCTTATTATTCCGGTTGAACGTGCGCGGAGAACCGACGCGATTATGCCAGAACTTTCCGCGGCCACGCAATTATCCTCGATTTAGCTCGCGGCCTCCTATCTCTAAGAAAACACTCGTCTCTGGGAAGGGGTTGCTTTCCGGCCGGGGATGTTCCGAGGGTGAGGGTGTCCCGTCTGCCTCCCCGACTCTTCTTAAACAAATTTCAGACGCTACCGATTCGTCCCTTTGGTTCTATTTGTGAAACGTGCTCTTAGAAAATAGTTGTACGATATAGATTTTATAACGTCTCGACAAACTTATTTTAAAAAAGTTACTCGTTTGTAAGAAGTGTACAAACACACGTACTTTGTGCACCCGCAGGGATTTTTAAATGATGCAGATTTTGTGGAGGAAGCACTATAATTAGCAGAGATAGTCGACTCCAGAGAATTAATCATTAGCAGACTGCGGATCCGTATGGATAATAAAAATGTTCTTCATCGATTGCAAGAAGCAGGCGGCAAGTAAAAGTTTTTCTCTTCGCTAAATTTAGCTCGTTGATGTCACAGAGCATTCTTAATCTTCTCACTGTTTTAAGTCGTACCTATTTTTATCATAACCGCAAGAAATCCGCAGTCTAATCATTCGTAACCGACGAACCACATTCATTTCCGTTTACGGCCGACAGCTGCTGAAATATTCGGTAAATAAATTTCCCAAGCCCATCGTAGAAGGCCGATAAAAAGGTGAAGGAAGACAAAACAAGACGAAATACTTTCGCCAGCTCCGGCGCCGCACTAAAAGCTTTATTAAAGTAATTTGGTAGCTGTACCGAGGGAGGCGCGTAAAAATCAGACTGCGCCCCCGAGTGCAGCGGTTTCGTCTACCACCTCGTCCGGCTGGTTGCCGTATCTCAGGCGCTGTTCATTCCACCAGATGGGAGCGTTGTCCCCGTTCTCTCTCGTCACGGTTACAACGAGGGGCGCGGGCGCGCGAGGGGAGCTTTGTTACAAAGAGCAAAGCCGTTCTATTCTCAAAACAACGATGGACGCAAATTTACTTATAGCAAATGGGATTCCTGGGAAGCGTAACGAGCATAGTTCGTGACTGGTCCCGCGGGATCGATGGACACGCCTAAGGGTGCGGTTGCGCTGCGATTTTCGATGGTGAGCAACGCGTATCCTCTCGCTTGTTTCGATGCTTTTAATGCCTTTGAACCGTTTGTACGCCGGTGCATTCAGTCGGGTGGCTCTGTTGCATACAGAGAGGAATGAAAATCGCATCCAATATGAAAGCATCTGTAGGTCCGAAAAACATTGTCAAAGTTTAATCAATCCGGCTACGTGGTTTTCGATATTTCTACAAAAATGTGTGCCTTCCATTCCGATTGAAGAGGATACCAGCCTGTTCTTTGAAGCTTCCTGCGCTAAGCTGGAATGATCAAATTGTTTCCTGTGTCTCGACGCGATGAAGCTGTCCGAGTTAGGGTACAGATGTGGTGGAAAATCAAACCAATGTTTTAGATTGGAGGGAAAGTTCTGTCGTATTGTAAAGGAAAGTATGTAATTTTCATTATTTGTAACAGCTTATTACTATGTTTCAGATAACCTATCAATTCCTGTTTCCCAATGACTCGCTAGCAACATGTGTTTTTTATTTACTTGCAAAATTAACTGCTTATTGAAAACACGACAGAACTTTCTCTCTAATATAATAATTACGTAGAAAAATCACCGCGCCTATATTCCTGTACTTAGTTGCCCGCAGAAACGAGTGAAAATGTCCAGTGTAGTCGCAGCCTAACGCTGTGGAGAGAAAGACAGCGTGGCATGACCGTTCTACGGCTCGTTAGAAATTCCGTGTCTGTTCGGAATCGAACAGGGTAGCGTGGCCGGGTATCGGGCACGGATCGAACGCGAAAGCGAAGAGAGCGAGAGGTGCGAGATCGGAAGCGGAATACAGCGGCGCCGACGACTGCAGGCTCGGTTTTAAACGGCGAGCGTGTCGCTCGGTTCGGTTCGAAGCTGCTCGCCTCGACTCGGCTGGCCCGCTGTTCCTGCATCGACTTCGAGCCGAACAATGTAGGTCAAACGAGCGACTTGCAGGCACGGGCCTCGCGTCGCTGAACACCCGGCTCGGAGTTCAACTTTACGACCGCGTTCCGCCCTTTTACGATGACTTTTCATGCTCGCTACGTCCCCCGTCCCGCCGTCGCTCCCCCGCGATTTTAAACATTCATGCCCGCATCCCCTTTTTTGCGTGTTTCTCACTTTTTTCCGTGACGGCCCGGACCGAAAGAGTGTTCGGACTTCGAGTCCCGGCTCGCCTAACTAGGAAACCTCGAATGGTTGTTGAAAATTGCGCATCATAGCTAGCGTGGTCCGATTCTTTTTTCACGAGAAAAGGGAACCGGCGATTACTTACGAGGCGTGCGTGCGTGACTTCTTGGGAGCGGTCGGCGTAAGACGAGTTTATCGGTCCGCTTGATCGTACTACTCCGGCTTGGCATAATCTTCCATTTCCTTATTTATTCGGCATTGGTATCGCGGCAAATAAATGTTTCATAAACGTGTGCTTATGCTCGTCCCGACACGGCTCGCCGGCACCGTTCCGCTTGTATTAGCATAATTGCCGATCGCGGACCAGCTATTCGCGATCGCGCCGCGTGCAACGTAGAGAACAGTCGGTGCACAGTGCACACTGTGCAGCTCGCGTATGCATAATAGACGTGGCGGCAGTGGCGCGAGCTACATCGTTTCGGATCGTTATTTATTCACCTTTAATTTTCTGCTCGTGCGTTCGTTCGCGATCGGTAAATTACTCGGTTAACGGGTTAAACACTCGCATCGACACACGAAAATCCGGCCTCGATCGCTGCTGCGAGATAGAGTGATAAAGACAACCTCGCAGGATAGATGAAATCTCGAACGGAAAAAGTTGTAAACGCTGAAAGAAACCGGGGCAATCCGCATTCGACGAGGGATCTTTGATCGTCGTCAAACGGCCCTGTAAAAAAACGTTAGGGGAGCAGCACACACGATGCGTGCTCTTGTTGCTATCGTGAATGACGTTTAACGCTCGTTAAAGACAACTGGGACGAATGCACTCGACGATGCCAGATTAAATCTCTCGGATAAGACCCACTGTTGCTTCTCTTATTATTCTATCCGATTTTTAACCTACCTGTCGTGTTTGCCTCTTTCTAGGACACGCTAAAGAATACGTCGTTTCAATCAGCCTCGCGTGCCCATTACCGTCGACCTGTGGATACTCATGCAAATTCTATTATATTTTTAATTACACCGCTGTTTGAAAAGCTTCACAACCTGCGAACGTACAAAGATCCGCAATCTTCACGGGCTAAAACTCCTCATCTTGCTGGGGACGAATTTGCTAGTTAGTAGTAAAATATTCGAGTTAAAAGTTCCTGTCTCCCTGAAAAGTTCTATTTTTACATTCACGAGGCGTAATTTTTCATTTTTCGGCAGCACGTAGCTGTCGCAGTGAGAATCATGCAAATTACGTCTCGTAAACGTAAAAATAGAACTTTCGAGGGAGACAGTGGTCTAGATTGATTTTCTTATCTAGCGGTTTTTATTACTGAAAAATCCCATCTTTGCATTTTCGAGAAACTCCCCCTTAAGTATTGGAATAGATAATTAATGTATTACTTATATTAAGAGAGGGGGGATGTTGTGCTGTATATGAATAATGTAGATCAAGGTTGAAATGAACTTGGCATATTGTAAAAATCGTAGTCGACAGATGATTGAGAATGTTCGGGTGAAAATGTTCCGAATTTTGAAGGGTGGGTGGAAAGAAATGGAGCGAGTTGCGAGTCGCGGGCTGTGTCCAACGTTCCTGATCTCCGTGGTAGTTGCAGGGGCAGGTAGGCGATCTATTAATGCTATCGACCGTTCGGTGACACGGTGCAGCGTTCCCGATTTGTGCATCGAGCGAGCGCAGGTCGCGCGGGAACGTTCAAGTCGGTCTGAAAATACCGAGAACGGTCGTTGCGGCCGCAGTCAGCGGCAGTGACCTGATTTTAATATCACGCGTGCTCGATAGCAGTCGCAGCTCACACAGCTCGCGCTTAGGCGCCTCGAGCTGCTGCTCTCCTCTTCGGTTCCGCTCCGCTCGGCTCCGCTCGGCCCGGCTCGACCCGTCACGGATTAATCGCGACGCTCACCGACTCGGAATCTAAAGCCACTCTTCCTTTTCTACGCCGCAGCAAGATTTGCATCTGCTAACTGGATCTGCAGGAATTTTAATAACCGAACCGCGAGTACTCGTACAATTTGCCGGCCTTGGAGGTACGAATGGATTTTTGGCACTCGGTACATCCTACTTTATAATTGGATGGGTGTCTAGTAGAAGGGCGTATGTTGCATTTTGCGGAACAGTGAAAGCTGGTGTTACATTCTACAGGGACCACTAGTGCAATTGTCGGGTACTAAAAAGCTTTGCTAAAGTATTAGGTTGGTGGGAAAGTTCTGTCGTATTTTAACTAAGCGGGTAATTTTGCTTGTAATGTTTTCTCCCAAAATACGCCAGAACTTTTGCACTCGTTGCACAGGAAAATCCGTTCCAGAAAATTTGTAACACACGCCTCTATTCCAGGCTCTCGGTCAATTATCTCGAGAGGAAATAGATCTGCCTCCGGAAATGAACCACGCTTCCCGTTTTAAGTGTCCCGATTTTTATTTACGTTCTACGGTACTTCTGCCCGAATTCGCAGCCTCCGCTTTCGTCCGGGTCGATGGATGCGCCTCGCTTCGTCACGACGTACCGGCTCCGGAGAAAATCGTTAACGAGCTCGGACCGGTCCGTTTCTGAAAGTCACTTCCGAGTACCTAGGCAGGTTCTCATCTCGTTTCCTCGCTCGCTTCTCCTCGAAAATGGCGGCGAACGTGCTCCTAATGGAAAAGAAACCGACTCTACTAGCTTAACTTCTACGCGGACTGTTTGTTGCATCTGCGAGTGCTTCGTGCAAAAATAGTTTGTATCGACACGGCACTCAGAGGAATGAGCAGAGTTCTCAGGAAGTCCTTTAAAAATCGCAAGAAAGGGTTCGTGGCCGGTGCTCACCGCAAAACTCTGGCGCGGCAGTTTGTCCGCCCTCTTTGCCACCGTGTGCCCGCCCAGGAGGGCCCTAAGGGCATAGGGGCACCCTCGTACAGTGCATTGGCGTCGACTAACCGGTTACAGTTTCTCCATCTCGACTGGTCGACCGGGGCCACTGTCGTCGGGGTTCCTTTGCCGACGTGCCAATATTTGCGCGCCCTCGGCATCGGCTTAAACGATCGGGATCTTTGTAGTGCCGGCGCATAAACCGCATCACGTTCGCGAGCATTATCGTGAGATGGAGAAGCTCGGGTGAGCGGGACACCGCAGCTTCGTGTCGTGCGAGAATAGCATAACGAGGGTTCCTCGTTGCCACGTAGATCCATGGATCCATGGATTGCGGACAATGAGTGCCAGATGGCGAGAGAGGTACACCTCGGTTTTTGGGAGCCGTGTGCGCACCGGCACCGAGTGCTCGAGTTACTAAGTAGCCAGGTTGCACGCTCATTATCTATCCAGAGGCTTTCTTGTAATCGGAGAGCACGCGGTGGCCGAGGTTAGGCGAGATCGCGTGCAAATAGGAAGGGAAACGATGCACGATGCGTCGTTGCCAATCCGACAGTTGCGAAAGCATGGACGGTAGTCCTGCGCCCTAAATTGTCCTAAACCGTCCATACGAACTCGGTCGATCTGACAAAACTGTATAAATTAAGATTTCAGTTGCCTCTGGATGTTTCTATGTTTCTGTCTGGGCCTAATATCGGAGCTTGTCAACATATTATATCTTTTTTAAATAATTTTAATTTACGTGTCTAGGTGTTATCAAAAAGAAAAATGTTAATTTGTTTGTATATTATTACCTAATGCTGTAATAAATCTTTTCTAAGATTTTCTGGTAAAAAAAATTTCGGTCGATCGCAGTTGCGAGCAGTTGTTCGAACCTGAGTCGCGTTTGACAAAATACGAACGGTCCTTTATCAAAAGGATTTTCGTCGACGCAGCAATGGAAACGAATGGACCTGTCAAGCGATGTAGAAATATTCTGCATCGATTGCAAGAAGCATGAGAGAAACGAAACATTTCTCACGTTTCCAGCGAATGGGTAGAAGCAGTCTATCAACGAACCCGGCGATTTAGACATTAGAATCGGCAATGTGCAGCTCCAACCAGCCACAGCACGGTTCCAGAGCGTACCGCCGCGCCGCGCCGCAGCGGCGTCACAGTAAATTGCATAAGCCTCGTCGTCGCGCGCTAATTCGTCCGGCCTTTGTCCTCGGATTTCGTCGGCCGCGGTGCGACGCATAATTGTCCGTAAACCGTACAGCCCGATAATCCCCTCTAGCCGTTTTAATGCCGGTAAATGTTCGTTGAACGGCGCGCAGTTCCATGCAACGGTCACTCTACTCTCCGCCCCCGATCCCCACCCCCGTCCCCTCGTCTAGAACCGGCTTCGCTCGGCACGTCCTTTATTTCCGAGGCGCTGTCCGCTTTAAGGGAGATTTCAATTTTTGATCAGGAACGGTTCGACCCTCGAACTCCTCGGATTTGCTGTCGGCCGGTGCTCTGATTTCCCCAATGTGTCAATGGCCAACCCGTGAACCGCGTGCCGCGCCAGGTTTCCCAAACGTGCGGTTCAATTTCGTACATTCGATTTACGCGGTCCGAACACCCGGCTCAGCTAGATCGATTACGCGATACCTATTCGCGCCGTCTATTCAATCGACAGCGTCGACACCCGCGCGACTGGGCCCCTGCTGACCCAGATTTTTCGAAGCTTTTGACCTCTCACCTCCTGCTAGACTCTCTAACCCTCGTTCGCAGCGGATCGATTCCACTGCGAAAGAAACGCCACGAAATAAAAGAGCTTTCAAACTTTGCCGCAACCCCAATCTTCGAATTCGCGAGAATCAGCTGATTCCATCAGATTCTCCGTCTTGGCTTTTGTGTCTGTTCATTACCAGACGTTTCTACTTAGGTATAGCAAGCGTTTGTTTCGCGACGCTTTGTAAATTCCGTCCTTTCTGTGTCGAACAGTCGTTTGTGCGCGTCTTGGGTACGCGGAGAGATCGATCGATGATTGGAAATTAATTTATAAAGGTCTCTAGCATTATGAACATTTATTTTTCAATCTATGATTTCACACCTTTGTACACTGTAATTGTCACTACCCCAGCTTTGCGTTCACTTCGGAGAATTGTCTTTCGAAATGAGTATTAGCTTAGGTGGGGAACTGCTGAAAGAGGCTTTCTAAACTAGCAGCGTAATAGCTCGGTGAACAGGATTTTCGTTGAAAGGAATCGCAGGATGGCTCGGTCCGATTTCGAGGCTCCTCGTAGAGAGCGAACGGGACCCGCGTTAGCGGTGCAACTCGTAGGAATTCGCGATAGATAGGGGTGATTCAGAGATCCCGGGACAATGCATCTACCTAAGCATTCCGGAGAATACCTCGGTTGATGCATGGCGGCCATTAAGTGCCCGTTTGATAGTTTAATCACGGAGCCGGCCTTCCGCTGTCTCGTTCCTTCCTCGTTCGACCCAGTTTTACCTTTAAAACCCGCAATCCCGTTGCTGTGAAACGGTTCCCGGGGCACACGGTAACCCCCGTGCTCTACGTCTCTGCTCGAAAAATCCCCTAATTGATCGCACAGTCGTCGTCTCTATTTCACTATTCTGAGCACTCTCGAGCCCGCCGATAGACACTGTGAGAAATGCGGTCGTTCCCAGATAACCGGGCGAATCATGCTCGAATCCAGCTTTCGATCACCGCGCGCTCGACGAAGGAAGGAAGGAGGACGGTTTCCACTTCGGAGCACTCTAAGATTATTTTCTATTTCTCACTCGAACGTTCTCGCGGCCCGGAATTCCGAAATCCCGGCGACAGGAGCTGAGAATCGCGTGCGCGCGCGCGGGCAACGAGCTTCGCGACGGGAACGGCTGCGATTACCGAGATTTCGGGACGTGCCGCGATAAAAGATTAGATCTCTCGGACGTGAGGCGCGTCGGCGAGGGCGAGGAACCTGAGGTTGTTCCGGAGGGTTCAGAGGTCTGGGAGGTTCAGCTGCAAGCGTGCCTAGGTGTTCGGGGGCTGCACTTTAATCTCGCAAATGATGCGAGGACACGGCTTGGTACCCGGCCGCCCGCTCGCGCGCCTGTAGATCGCGGATAAAGAACGCGCCGCGGCTTTTGACTTGTTTATCCCCGACGTCGCTCTCGGCGAGAAAAGCGATTTCCTGCTCGCGCGTGGAAATGCTGCTGCCAGGAAATTGAAGCTCCCGGAGCCGATTGAATTCCGAACGATGCAACGGCCTTGAGAAAAGCCAGCCCCCGAAATGTTCGCGTAAAAGCTTGTTTTCAAGAAGAAGCAATATGGAAAGCGCCGATAGGTGTTCACTGGATAAACCGACGGAGTTTTCCGATCGTTTAGGGTAACCGTGTTCGAGCCTGGGATCTCGGAGCAGCGGGGGCTTCTTGCTGAGTAAGACCACGCCCACTTAGAGCTTTAGTAACGGATGGAGCAGAGTGAGTTGTCTTCTCTAACGACTTTGACAAGATTTAAAGCGTTTCAGCTGACTTTGGAGCGCCCTATAGTAGCAACTAACAGGAATTGCTTTGGGGAACACTGTTCCACCTTTGTCGAAACCACGACTTCACCACGCTTCGGACGATCTGCTCGGAGACAGAACATGAGGAATAGACCTTGGCGAGATTTAAAAAGGAACAGCTTCTTTTAGATCAAATGTGGCCCCGAAGACGGAAACAGCAAGAAAACCTTACTTATCCAAGCCTGATCTACAATTATCTACAAAAAGCGAACAAAATAGGCCGAAGCTGGAGCTTCGATAAGATGCGATGAGTAACTCGATACAAGGACCAATGCACCAGCGACCAGGAGCACCAGAGAGGTAGATGGACAACGTAGACTGGTAAGCTTCGATCGCGGGGCTTCGACAGCTCGCGCTTGAGAATTAGGCGCGAGACACGCTCGCGGGTTATGCTAACAATGCGCCTGGGTACGTACGCTCGCGATCCAATTTTCCACGTGCTCCGGGAGCGTATCGCCACCGGCGTAAGCGGTTTACAGGTCCGGCATGTCATAGCGTGGCCACCTGTCTAAATGCAATTGCGGATCACCGGCAGTGGCATCCGTGTGCCGACACGGACCGTTGAATAATTTTACGATCCTCGGGATGGTCGGCCGGGTTTGTAAAGCACGGCGAGCTGCAATGCGAGTCTCTGGGATCGTGCGAGATTCGCTATAGCAGAGTGTTCGCAGCCCGCGACGGAGGAATATTAAACGTGTGGAGTGATTTGATTTTCAAAGGCGCGCGCTCGAGCGAGCGAGCGAGGATGAAGGTTTCGTCGCGCGAGGAAGAAATCGGCGACAAAGTTTCCCGTGGAAGAAAAATGGGCGCTGCTCGACAAGGAGCGTTTTTCGGACACTTTGCGGCGCGCTGTCCGGGTGGCTCGCGTAATAAATTGCCCGCCAATCGAGCTCTCCTCCGCTCTCGCCCCGTGCCCCCGAAATTATAATACGGCATGCGCGTTTCGCGATAAATCACGCGGGCGGAATGGTCGCCGGGAGCGGGGCAACAAACCCGTATAAATCTGCCGCGATTTAATCGATCCGCGCGGAAATTTCTTCGCGGATAACGGTCTCGGGGGTCTGACAAATTGCGTGGACACACCGGGATGATCGGAAAAAATCCTGGAACGACGGCAACGGTGAATCGCGGCGCGTGAACGATCGTGGACGTTGCACGATCGCTGGCGAGCACTTCGTCACCGAAAGAACATCCACGCGCACACACAAAAGACAGACACGTAAACGGGCAGGGTTCACACACACACGCACACCGCTCCGTGGACGGCGGCAGTCATTTATCCAGTGGATACGTCGGGACGACGGGACGCGTCGCGACGCCAGGATCACGGTGATACGGCAAATTGAATTTCCTTCTGGTGGCTGGCCGTAAGGGCGCGATCTCCTCGCCGTTTTCCGAACGGCAATGGTGCGTGCCCGATTCCGGACATGGTAATTGAATTTCGACGAAATCCGATCGTCCCTGCGGCCGGGCTCTGCGTCGACGCCATCCAAGATAGCCACTTTTGATCGGGCTTAATCGAAAGCCGTGTTTTTCGAACGGACTCCTACCCTCGACCGTGTCTCGATCCCGCTGCTGTATCGTTCTCGGAAATTGCGTTCGAATTCATGGGAAGCCAGTCGGGTTAAATAACACCGTGAAAATCTCGATCGTCGAAGCGACGGCACGACGAGGCTACCAAACTCCCGTCTCTTCGATCTCGGATTCCGCCACGTTGCCGCCGGTGTTAAACGAAGTCGAAGCTGCTGGATTCCGGCTCGTATTTTCCTCCGTTCGATGGTTATTTCCATTTTTCAGAAAATTCCACGGACCCCGAGCCAAGACAATTTTCAGATCTACGGGCGGTCGGATCCTCTTTTAACGATCTCCAATCTTCTCCGTTCTCCGTGCACCGGAGAAAAACGTTCACCGATAAAAAGCTGCATCTGCTTCACGGCGTTTCACATTTTCCAGAAATCGCGGAATCTTGCCCGGCACGTTGAATCCTGACGATTTCGAGATCCGTCGGCCAGCAAATCTTCGTTCAAGAGTCATCTGGGTGATCCAGGTTTTGTGAAATTCATAAAATCTTGGTGCTTCCGAAGACAGAATCGCCCCACTCGTTCAAAGACAGATAAAAGGCTGGATGATATTTCACCGCGATCGACGTACTCCGAGTCTCCCGGATCGAACGAATTTTCCGAAGAGTACGTGCGGCAGCCTCGGAGGCTCATTTTCGACGCGATATATCGGGCTCCGTTGCCCGAAAAAGCGGACGTCCTCGAGTCGGAAAAGGCACACTTTCACCGATCGATTTCCCGGGAGGATTTTCCGACGCGATCCACGGCTACGTGGATCCAACTATTTTCCAGCAATAGTGTATGCGCTCGGCTTGTCTATGTCGGCCGCTAGTTGCTCGCGTAGCACTCGAGGGTGGGGGGTTGACGCGCGCCTTCTTAAAGCTTTGCGGTTTTTTCAAAACCGGCGCGTCTCCCCCACTCCTTGCAGTTTGTACCCCCACCATCGAGCGTCGAGCTCGTTCGCTCGCTCGTTCCTCGCTATTTTCCTCTCGCTCTCCTCGGCGCATTCGTTCGCGTCGCGGTTCTCCCGTCTCTCTCCGACCGGCCTTATCCTGCTCTCTCTCTCTCGGCTCTCCTCTCTCCTCTTTCTCCACCGCCTCTGCTGACGTTCTACGTTTCCCCTCCGACTTCCCTTCCATGGTTGCAATCCTCGGCGCGCCTCTAGCATGCCTCTTTTTCCGACGCGATCGCCTGCATCGCCTGCATCGCCATCGTCCACGCTTTCGCCGAGCCGCGAGACTCTCGACCTCTGCGCGGATTCAATCTTTTCCGTATCCAATCGAATTTCCATGACCCGTATTCCTTATTCAAGAACGACCGGGCTATTTTCGGGGGAAATTTACGACACGCACGACCAACGTTATCGCTGCGAGGATTTCGCGGCGAACCAACCGTAAGGCTGAGTTCTTTACGAGCATGAATTATTTATGCCCTGTCGCAACGTTCTCCGGCGATCGGTTCCTCTCCCGATTGCCATCGCCTCGAGCATGCCAGAAAATTTCCTGACCGGTTACGATTTCCCATGGAAAAGGTCCTCGGGGAAAGGTACGAGCTATCCGATGTAGGAAACTCGTGACGAAGAAATTCACCGTGTCGCTCGATTCCCGGTCTCTCGGTCCCTCGCAGTTCCCCGAGTTTCGAGAGGATGCTGCTCGTCGAGGTGGTGGGGAGCGGGGGGCAGAGCCCGGAGTAACTGTAACGCAAATAGGGGTAATTATTTCCGCTATCAGGAACGCTTCCGCGGCGGGAATCACGCGAGCGTGGCTCACGAAAAGCCCAGGCTTCGAGGAGCACAGTCGCTAGAAGATTACGGATAGACTCTCATCCTCTGTCTGCCGGGACTACGGGGGCCTGGAAGCAACAGAGGAACGTCGCTCGCTCGAGGGACGGTAAACTTGTTAGGAACGCGTTCCGCGATCGATAGGCTGCTTCGGAAAACACTTGCCAGCCGACGAGGCGTGTTTTACCGCGGCCGTCTGGTCGCTTGCCAGATCGCGTTCGGATTTCCACCGGCTTCTGGAATAATTCGTCTATTCGACCGTGTGTTGGATCGGCAGCTCGATACCTCAATCCCTCGATCGGGACGGAGAACCGCGGACCCGGGAACGGGCCGATTCGGGCCGAGAAAGAGGAGGGGGGCCGGCCGACCACGAAAGATATATAATCCTGCCGCGGCGGTGGAACGAGCGAGCGATGCAGCCGAGAGAGATGCACTGGGCCTGCAAGCGAGCGAGCGAGCGGGGAGAACTAGCTGGACGCGGCGCTAATGCGCCTGCTAACCTTACTTTCGCATTGCTAGACTCAATTCATGCCAAGGCTGACTGGGTGCGTTGCCCTCCATTGCCCCTATACCGCCGTCATTGCCGAGGCTCCCTCTGCCCCCCAAGAGCCCTGGCAGTCGTCGTTGCCGTTGCCGTCGCCCGCTGCCATGCCGCCCACCGACAGTTCCTTGCCCCCTCGAATCCCCGACTCGCCACAGAGCCAAGCCTCCATCGCTTAGCTCCTGCTAGGCGACTTCAACTTCGCATCCCAACTTCCAACTTCTCTACCAGAACTCTTTGCCAGCAACTCCAGCCACTCCGTCTAAGAAAGGCCAGCTTTTTCCTGGCTTTACGGCTTTCCAGGCTCTTTTTGGGCTACTCCGATCCCAGATTCCACCTTCCCGAGGTGAACAGTACCCCCTCTTCGGGATCTGGACGCTATGGAATGCTTGCTTTCCATGGCCCTCCAGTTGTTGATTCGTCGACTTGGTCGAAAAAGATGGATAACATCGGCTATTTCGTTATGAGCGTTTAAAACCAGTTTGGAAAACTGAACGGTTAAGAATTAAGTTCGGAGCTTGCGAGATACTCAACTTTAGAAGAAGAATAGTCGGACGAATATTCTAACAATTAAAATCGACTTATGCAGAAGCTCGTGAAGAAATTCGTACAGTGTACCAACGATTCTTTGTGGGCAAACATCGCCGGACAAAATAGTAACAAGTTTGAGGTGGTTGGCCGGTTATTGACACAGGGTTAATCGACTGTCGGGGTCGATCCAGTGTCCCTCGAGTTCTGCGCGTTTCCGTTCGTCTGTTTTCTGTCGGAGCGTGGCTCGAGAAATATTTGGCCAGTGGATCGGCCAATTGCGATACAGAGGGATGGAGAGAGAGAGTGAGAGAGAGTAAGAGAGAGTTGCGCAGCGATCGCGATCGATAGGCAAACGTTGCTCCGACGGAAATAGAATTCGGAGGAACTGTTTTTCGATCGAATACGGGAAAGCTATTTCCGTTCGCGGATCTCCAGTCGGTGGTGGCCAGTCTCCTGTTCTCTTTTATTATTGTTTCGGCGGGCTTTCAAGGCGCCCCGCGACGCTCCGCGGGGATCTTCGGTTCGCGAATCGTCGCGTCTCGCGAGGAGTCGTCGACTCTAGCCAACAAAATTTTCCACGTTGCATTAGACCGCGCATCCATTATCAGAGAAGGATTGCAGGCGTGTGTTTGATCGGTGATAACGACGCGACGTGCCACGCGCGTTTCGCGCCTCTATTTCCAGCGCGAGACCAGCCTCCGTCGTCGCTCCGCTCCGCGCCGCGCATGATTCGCAGGCCGGCTGCACTATTCGCGAGATCCCGCGCGTAGTACCGCTGCCTATTATTAAAATCCTCGAGCAACGCGTAAACTCCTCCAAAAATAAAACTGCAGCGGCTGTGTCCGACGCGGCAGTGAAACTCTGCTTCGGTCTCGTTTACCTACGAGAACTCGGCGTCTCTACGCTCTTCAACGAATCCTCGAGAGGCCGATCTTTTCGGAAAACGGTTCCCCGTTTGTTTTTACTGGAACCCTTCATTTTGTAAGGGATGGCCGAGATGAAAACGCAGATGCGATAAGAATGAACCAACTTTATCGTTTCGTTTTCGACTTTTGCTTGTCGTTAGCAACGAACCGCTTGTGAATAACATTCACAATATACCAGGTGGTGCAACATGACCAACAGCTCACAATTTTTACGACCGACCGTCCACGATAGAAATCAGCTGACTAATCTTCTTTCGATTTAGTTTCGCACGTGTGCACAAGTCTGCAAAGTCCACAGACCGCTGATAATTGTCAAAGGATTCCGTGGCGTTTGCGCTGGTAATAAAATAGTAATTATTTGTCAGAGCATCCGATAGGTTCAGCGGGAGAGCCACTCGAAAGAGAATTGTTTTCCTCTCGATGCTTTCCCGAGGTAAATGTTCCGTTTCTACTATCTAGCACGACTCTGTTTGTTTGAGCTTTATCTAACAGCAGAGCGGGGCTCAGCGTAGCGAATCATGGAGCGGTCGATTCGATCCTGAAACTCGAGCGGAGCTCTGAAAATCCCGGGGGATAGGAGACGCGTTAATTGGCCCGCGATCGGTGTCGGCTCTGTATTTGCATGAGCAACGAACACGTCGTCGAACGCAACGCTTATTTATAACTTTTTCATCCGGTGAGCGCTCTTATCTGGCGTCTTGCCATCGACTCCCTCTCTCTCTCCCTCTCTTTCTCTCTCATTCTCTTCTTCTGGTGCTCGTTGCAACTGCACGGCACGTTGATCGGTGCCAGCGCGCGTGTCCGTGTCTAGACGCTCTCTATAGAGGATTCTTGGGCTCGGGATCGTTCGAGGATCGAAGTTGCTCGAAAGACTCGAGACCGAATGTCCAGTTAATCGGAGCCCTTTTCGCGATAAAAACACGGTGACTCGCGAGAATCGGCTACCCCGGCCAGCAACGAGGAAAAGGGCACGGGACAAAAACGAAGCTCCTCGCCTCGGATCGTGGCTAATCGATTCTCGCGCTGTAACGAGTCGATTGGCGTCGACGCGATCGACAAGTTCGACGAACCGTGTCAGAAAACTGCGCGGAGACCTTAAGGGTGTAGATCCACTCTCTAGTGTGCATGACTCACACAGCGTATACCCATATACGTGCACGAGGATTACAAGGGTCCGGCATATTAGAAAGTATGACCTTTTACTGCATATTTGCGACCCGTACGACGTCACAATCGTTAGACGAAAGATCAGTCTAGCGCGCTATGTCCCTACATTTTCGAAATTATGCGTTATAGAGGCGCAATCGACTTTATTCGACAGCAAACAGCTGAGCATCTTATGTCTATTTCAGCTAAGTCAGTCCCCAACGAGCCGAGTTGTCGGTGATGTATCGGTAAAACAGAGGGAGGCTCTGCGAACAGGCCCGACTGGCCGTCCCACGATGCGCTCGCACGCGGCGAATGAGAGGTTCGGTAATTGAGAAAACACAACTTTGCTATGCACATTTCGGTGCTCTGCGTAGTCGCGATCGCTAGATAAAAGATCAATCTAGCGCGCTATGTCCCCACAATTTCGAAATTATGCGTTATAGAGGCGTAATCGACTTTACTCGACAGCATTTTCGGGAGGCTCCGCAAGCAGGTTCGACTAGTCGTTTCGGGGCGCTCTCGCACACAGGTACGCTTGGTCGACGCGTCTGTGTCGACCCGGCACACGGACGCGCCGACCGAGCGTACTTGTGTGCGAGCGCATCGTGGGACGGCCAGTCGGGCCTGTTCGCAGAACCTCCCTCTGTTTTACCGATACATCACCGACAACTCGGCTCGTTGGGGACTGACTTAGCTGAAATAGACATAAGCGTTCGTAGCGAGTCGTTGTACCGCTATATTGCATACCTCTCAACTCGATGCTCAGCTGTTTGCTGTCGAATAAAGTCGATAATTAAAAAATAAGTCGCATAATTTCGAAATTGTAGGGACATAGCGCGCTAGACTGATCTTTTATCTAGCGATTGTGACGTCGTACGGGTCGCAAATATGCAGTAAAAGGTCATACTTTCTAATATGCCGGACCCTTGCAATCCTCGTGCACGGATATGGGTCTACGCTGTGTGAGTCTTGCACACTAGTGAGTGGATCTACACCCTTAAACGGCCGCTGTCGTGCACTTTCCGTTCCACGCGAACCGTAATAACACCGCAGAGCTTCACGCGTCTTTCCTCGTTGAGTACTTGTTGCTCGCACTTTTTCCTGTGACCCTCCAAAGGTCTTCGAACAATCCCCACCGCTCAAAAACGTGCCTCTCAATTACCGCCTGTCATTTCATAATTTTTAAAAATCCTCCGCTAAAGAATTTTTACATATAAATTACAGTAACTTCCCTATGAATCGGGAAATTAATAACATATAATACATATATATATAAATTACAATAATATATATTACAGTAATATAATATATAAATTACATATAAATAACACACATAAAGAATAGTTTATATGTCCTCGATTAAATTTCACGGATGTAATTCTACGATGAAAACTGAGTCTATAAAATTTTCTATAAAATTGTTACGATCGACAAAATTTAATATTTTTCACGCGAGGCTTCGTTTCCGAGTGAATGCAGTCTGAACGTCACCGGAAGTAGAAGAGGTGAGCCATGGACAGACACGCCTCGCGATCTTCGGAACCAATTTCTCTCGAGATCGAAGTCTCGTACGAAAAAACTATGTTCTACGTGTTTGACTCTGTGTTCGACGCAGAATGTACAAATTGAACAATCTTTTCCACAAGGGCAATACACTCACCGATCGAATCTTATCTTTGGTCCAAGCATCTGCTCGGTGACCGCAGAAGGAATTGGCGGGCACATTGCTCCGCATCCGTTCGGTACACCTGTTTATAAAGCTCGCTGCTGATGCCAATATTAAAAGAACTTTGCGTGAAAGTTCGCCGCCAATGAATCGACACACGCGTCACGAGGAATACTTTTCGCAGGCGGATCTGCGGCAAGCTGCTAAGACGACCTTCCCGATGCTCGTGGAAAGTGGCCTCGCATCTTTCAAGGCACGCGCCTATGCTGCTCGCTGATTCACGCGGAAAGCTATGCGGCCCGTGTCAAAATTCTACGCGGTCCTCCCATTGTTCCTCCGCCCGGGTGCAATTAGAATACGAAATGGTTATGATTTTCGTCGCTCACCGCTCACCGGCTTGTCCTCGATCGAATCGGAAACAGTTTGCATCCGGGTAGCCAAAACGCACGAGTCTAACTGGCTGAACAGTAGCCGATCGATTCTTAGATCACGTTGCCGAGCCATCGTTCTCCGATAGTCCGCGAGGCTCTCTGTTATTGTGTTTCCTATACCTGCTAGGAAGGTTTCTCCTTCGTTTCCAATATCATAGCCGAGCTTTGTGTCTGCGACTTCCGTCGAGTGGAAACCAATAAGTGCATCGGGTAGAGTGGAACTCTCTCCGCGAGCTCTTTGTTCCACTCGCGCACGCCGAAATTCCATTTCTCCCTTGGAACACGGATTCGGGAGAGCGTGTAACTCGATACCAAGCTAGCCGTCCTCTCCGTCTTCCGACTCATATTTTCCCCGGTATAGTATTTCGCAAATACCGGAACGAATTTTCCGGTTACACCTCCAACGGCTCTCCACAGCCACCTCCGATCCTGGCCTCTAAATCACCGTTTTCACAGACGCCGCCCCTCTGTTTCGCTGAAATCGTTAGCATCGGGTCTCTAGGAATCCTTCTATAAAATCCTACTGCGGCTCGGATGACTATCCGAGCTGAAAAAATCGAAGGCTAAAGGACGATTCGAGATCGTTATCTCTGCCCTAGTTTCCCTAGGACTCGACTATAGGAATTGTTATGGACTTCCCATTTTCAAAGGGCCACCGAAACTCCGATTTTCCAGCCCATTTAGCCGACTAAATAGGACGGCTATTCAACTTTGCGAGCCACGGTAATTCCTAATATTTAAGGAGCGAGCTCTGGTCGACCCTCTCGCGACTTCCAAGACGGGGATCCTCGACTCGAGGGTAAATGACGCGAGTCGTGGCTCCGGTTGATCGTCGTGGAGGACTCGGTCGGTTTGGTCCGGTCGTATCCGCGAATCGAGGTGGAATCGCAGCTCGCGACACAGAGAGAGAGAGAGAAAGAGAGATCTGTTCAGGCGGTTGCTCTGAACGCGCGATTACACGATTCTCCAAGTTCGTCCATCGGACTGTCCATTCGTCTGTACATCTGTCCATCCGTATGTTTGGTCGACCACCCGTCCGTCCGTCCGTTCGTCTGTCCGTCGGTCCGAGGCAGCTCGTGTTGCCTGGTTCGTGGGGTAGCTGACCTAACCGAAGGGGTCGTTGCACTCTGTTGGGCCCGCTTTCATCCCCTCCATTCCTCGGGTTCCTCTGGTCAGCCTCGCGGACCTAACCGCTCTTCTTCTCTTTCGCCGATTCTCCTCTGGTTCGCCTGATTCCTCTTTCTCCGTTCCTCGGGTGTTGTCTCTGTTCGTCTACGCGCGGCCGCAGTTTTTCCTCTTCGTCTTCTTCGGCCCGTTCTTCCTTCCTTTCTTCTTCCTCTTCTTGCGGGCCGCTTCTTCCTCGATCCCCTCTCGAATCCTTTCTTTCTCTCGCTCGCTCGCTCGCTGCTCGCGTCCTTCTATGCGCGCGTGTGTGCAGCCCATACCTACTCAACCCCCGTGTGCCCGTAGCCCGGGTCCAAAGGAAATTATAGTTATTTACCGTCGGCCCTTTCGGATAGTCGGTTATTTCGCGGTAGTTGTTCCCTCTCTTGTAGGCATAACTCGACTTGGGAACCGAGAGACAACTTCTTCGTGCGGCGCGGCGCGGAGGGATCGCAGCCACGATAGAACGGAACCGAGGGAGAGCGAACGAGACGGATAGACAACGAACACCGGAGCTGAAAGTAAAGAGGAGAATCGGAAAGGGATGGGGGCTGGTAATGCCAGTGATGTTGCTGCCGTGGCTGCCGCTTCTTCCACCGATCCTTGCGCCGATCCTGTGGAACCAGGAATCCTCCCTCTCCACTTTTTTCCTTTGACAGGGGACTCGCGATAAGTATCGTATGCGACTCTCCTATCTCCTCGCGCGATCTCTTGGAAATTATGATTCCCCTTCGCGAATCCCTCCGCTCGCAAAAGGCTCTTCCCCCAGTGTTCCAACTTCTGGACGATCAAATTTGTCCCGCAAGTGTCTCGCGAGACTCCCGGACGATGAATCCATTTCCATCACTGGAGATCTCATCGGGGTTCCAGAACGCTTTGACTCGCCGGAGCCTCTATCAACTTTCTGCCATTTGCTGGCGGATCCTGTTTTCGAAGTAACAAGTTCGACGTTCATCTATTACTGCAGGTCCCAATCGAATATCCCAATAATTTCGCAGGTTTATAGATAGACTCTAGTACCGATACGCCAAGTAAAACACATTATACGGTCCCATTGAAACTGCAAACGGAAGTTTTAATTGACAACGATTCTATGAAGAAGACAAGAGTCGAGTGGAGCCAGAGAATAAATCCTGGCGGAGGAATATTGTCGTTAGGAGCGGGTTAATCGACTGGAGTTTCTTGCAGCTCCGCACGAAGGAGGAGATCGAATGGAAGCGATCGAGGGCCAGCGACGCGTCTAGATCGTGGTTCGTTCCGCGATGCTCTCCGCAGGAGTCAATGTCTTCTGTTTCGGGAGTGAGAGAGAGAGAGAGGGAGGGAGAGCCGCAGGGCGCTGTTCGGGCCTGGTCGGGCCGGGTTGCGCGAGGGGAGGGAAAAAGAGGGCCCAAGGAAATCACGCTGTTTCGACGGGATTCACGAAGCGTGCATGACGGAAATGCAGCTCGGCGTTGCGCGGCTCGGCGCGGTGGCATGAAACCTCCGCCAAGACAAAAAGTTCTTCTCCGCAGGGGAGGAAGAGAAAGGAGGAAGCGCATAGAATGGAAACGAGAGAGGGAAGAGATTCTCTGGCTGGTCGAAGGGGGGCCATCGACCAACAGCATGTGCGTACACACTGCACACAGAAACGCTCCCGGGGAGGGCCGAGAGGGGAGAAAAAAGTTTTGGCAGAGCCGTGGTGTGTTTGCGAGAGCAAGCTCCCCGCTTCGTGGAGCCGCGACTGGCTAGGTATCTTCGTGCGATCGTGATTATAGCCTTCTCGTGTTTTATTGCGGCTCCGGTCCACGCGGCGAGCTCTCTGCCCTCTTCGCGATTCCCATTTCACGCGCTCCTGGCGATCCGCGACCGCACGAGAATCCGCTCGGACACGGAAGACACCGAGGCCCGTGAACAGTCGCCAACGTTCGTCGACAGTCGATTGCCAAATTCCCCGAATCGATCGGCTTGCGTTCTCCTCTAACCACGCCGATTAATCCTCTATTCGCAAACGCCTAGTCTGGCATTTATCCTTTCAGAGCCAGTTCACATCCGTTTCTCGCGGAGGTCGGTAGCTTCGAAGTTGCCCGAAGATGTTGAAACCCAGACGAAAACGTATAAACACAGAGTTCTGAAATGTAAGTGTTATATATCGTTGTTCGTAAAACTTCAGTCATAACTTGAAGAATTTTATAGAGTTTCCAGCTCGGAATTATCGAACTTCTCATGTACCTCGGTCCAATATCCAGAATTGAGTCGCATTTTTCATATGTTGCGAGCTCGGTGATCGCGAATGACCATGGCCATTCGATCACTGACCACGATCACCGACCACTTCCTTTCCTCGTAAACGCTTTCGGAACTGGCGCACCCGTTTCCCTCGCGTCGCCGGAAGCAAAACTTTTTCTCGACGGTTTCGTCTTATTTCCCAGTAACGATCGCAGGGGACACCCTGTATAATTCAGGAGTTAGCAAACAGCGAAAGAGACGATTTGCTGTCGGGCGAAACGGAAGGCTGTTTCTCTCTCTCCTCTATCTAGCTCTCTGTTATCGATCCGCTCGTCGCCGGTCCGCTCCGGCGAGCCTGGCGCGTACGCAACGGGTCGCGAGCGCTATGTGTTCGCTATTATTCGCTCGCAGATTTAGGTTTTCAGCACGAAATGGCGGTGGTCCCCTTATCGGATGACGTTAGCGGCCACGGTCCGCGATAAGGCTGGTTGTTTGCCGTGCGTTTGCGAGGCGTTCCAGACTATGATAGAGATTAGCTTATCGCGACTACGAGCCACAAGGAAGTCTCTGTCCGTTCGCCGGTACTATGTCAATATTATTTCAATGACCGGCGTCGAGCAAACAGCGTCGCGGAGCTTTGAGAACTGCGACGCGTCTCTATCGCAGATCGTGTCCCCAGCGGATCGCCGATTCCCGGCGCCAACGGACATCGCGAATCGAATCGAAACCATACCCAGAGTCGAACCGTATCGAAACTTTACCGGCCCCGTGTTCACCGTCGCAGAGTAATTCTCGCGATAACGTTAGTTCGTTCCCGACGATATTGAAACTACACCGGAGGACCTGGCCTGGGTTCCAACGTTATCTAATCGCGACCAAACCGTCCCGTTTTCCAGAACCCAGCACACCCAGGCGAACGCAAGAATAATGGAAACAGTGCCAGACAAAATCACTTAAACATTCAGGCCAAAGTTAGCCAAATTAATTTTTTATGCTTTGTGTCTACAGTCATAATTACAGAGATTGTCTGCATCGATTGCCAGGAATACGAACCAAGCAGGATGTTACTTCTTCCCTTAATAAATTTGGTAGAAATTTTGAATTGTTTCAATGCTTCACGAAGCAGGTGCATTGCATTCAATAAAGTATTCTAAGTTTGAGCTCCGAAGACCATGCTGGTAGTTAACAATTAATAGATTATGGTCCCTCATCTGTTTGTCTGCTCTGCCTTGCAGCTCAGGCTAGCGTAAGCCAGATGATCGTGTCTAATACTCGAATTTTCGAGGTCTCTCGCGAGAACCAGTTAGGCTTAGGCTGTTATTCGCGCGAGCGTGCGCGGCTGACGCGCGAGCGTCCGCGTTCCTTTCGTCGTCAGACTTAAATTATTAATGCCAGTTGCTTTGGGCACTCATGCAACATTTATGGGAGCGCAGCGGTTCGAGGAAACGCGGACGAGAGAGATTCGCCGATTCGCCGTGAGCGAATTCGCTTGACCTTTATAATAAAAACGGCCCGAAATAAATCTAGTCGCGGATTCAGCGAGCGCCGCTCATTATAGTTCGACGATACGATTCTTCTCTGTATACTTCCCCGTGAACGCATCCGCGCTGATCGTCAACAAACCGTGCTTCAACGGCCGACAGCTTTTGTTCTCCACTCACTGGGTCCGACTTGACCCAGTTTCGTCCAATCTTTTAGCGCTGTGCTCGGTAAACTTGTGTTTTCGGAATCTTCGCTGAGAGCTTTCGATATCGTATCTGATAAATATGTCACTGGGCTGTGGGCTTTCAAGCGAGAATAAAAATTTGCCTGCATTATTCTAATGTAACAGCAGCTTGAAGTTTGTTTAAATGCATAAAATTCGCAGTCCAGTAATCGTTACGTTCTCGTTGCTCGTGGCATTCGTGATACTGTTGTCGGTATATTTAGACAGGATATTAAAGAATGCATCGGAGTATCCGCTGGAGCTCGTTCGAGAATACACCGAGAAAACTGAATAAGTCAGCATCCCGATGCATCTAGGCCATCGTCCAAGGGTTAAACTCCTTTGGGAGCTGACAACGCCGTCTTCTGCACAATTCAGCGATCATAAGAGACCGCACGAGTGGTCGTAAAAAAAGAAACTAGAGCCTCGGAGCGAGTTAAAAACCCTGGCGTAATGATCGTCTGCCATCTTGACTCGACTCGACGCGATGGACAGATTCGTTTAATCGAATCGCGATGTCGAACGGGTGGGCTAGCTGCATTATTTTCGATGGGAGCCGCGTGGGCGCCTCATTTGTTTTCCACGCTTTTCAATTTCCTTCCGAACGAGTTCCCGGTTAGGTACCCGGGCAACTAGCTTAATACGTTTTCAAGAACCCTCGATGAATATCAATCTACGTTTGCAACGGAGCGGGCTGGGTCGGGCCGGGCGCGCGTGAAAAGCGTCGAGTGTCCTCGAACCGATATTTCGCCGAATTACGTTGAACGCGACCTGCTGCGCCGAGCCGGGAAACTTGGAAATCTTTCGACGGAATCGACTCGCGCGTCGTCCCCACCTCCGTCTGAAACAAACGACAGACTCAGGGAACAGAGGCGGAACGAGGTGTCGCGACGGCTCAAACGGAAACCGCGTGACGTTTCTATCCGTCTTTGCCTCTCTCTGTCCCCGGAATTCGACTTCGATTACGTTTGCAAGACGAAGAACCCGCGCCGATGCTTTCCCAAAATCGATTTCGCCCGGTGAGAAACGCTCCGGAGAACAATTCCTTGCGGCCAGAAGATTCGACCGACTTCAATGGCTTAGTCGAATGAACCTTTTATAAGGCGTCGCTGCAATTTATTCTGTTCTCCCCGCTCCTCTCCTCTCGCAATCCGTCGAAGCTGGGTGTATTCCAGCCGAATGTTTCCTCCGAGGAAGCAAACGTGCAATTAAGGACTCCTTTCGAGGACGGTCGCCCGAAACGAGGACTGAAAATTTCATTCAGAAACTCATCTCGATGCAGCGTACCAGCGACTCCCGGATTAGCGCTTCCGTTTCCGCCTCGGTTTTCTATTTTTCATTAGCCCCGTCGACATAAATTCGTTCGGTTCATCGCGGCAACGATTCGAAACCGTTCTCCTCCCAGCTCGCACTTCTCGCTCCGGGAATTACCTACCCGGTTCTCTTGTTATCTCTGCGGCCGGGAAAACGTCGGCCCGTGCTTCGCGTTAATTGCGAGCCCGGAACAACGAATTCGAGAGAAAAGAAATGATCGCCGGAACGAAGTTTCCACCATGGAAGACGGCGATCCTGCGATACCGCTCCGAACTACGAGCGACTGCGAAACTTCCTGTGGACGGCCTATCTGCTGCTCGATCCGAACAAAAAACCCAACTGCAATGGAAACTTGTTCCTAGTTCCCTGGACCACGATCTGATCCAGCGATGGGCTGTTAAGAACTTCTATGATCCAAGAAACCGGGTGGGTTCCCCTTTGGCAATCCGACCGAAAATTACGGGAAATTGATCCACCGTTTTCTGGTTGATGGAGTACGTTTGTAAAGGTTCTCGACTATAGCCTCTGTACGAAGACTGCACGATGATAAGGCTACTGATTACTCTTCGTCACTGAAAGACTATTGCTTCAGAATTTTGTATATATATTAGTTCAGACCATCTTAAGATTGAGAAAGAGGACTTTTCCGTGGGTGTTGCAGCGCGAGAGTGTGCTCGATCACAGGGCGGACAATAAGGAAGATGTTAGGGGATGCGGAGACGTCGAAGGGGGCTAACAGCGACAGGGAATCGGAGATGCAGCGCTTGGGTCCGGGTCGAAGGATATAACGGGCTTGCACGGTGCAAAGCTGGCGGCGCAGTATCGGCCCGGGCCATCTTTGGTCTTTGTCTCGGTGACCTCTCCGACGCAGATTGCTTTCGGGTATTATACGAGAGACGTGGGCATAATACTCGCGCGCCGGCTGCCCGTCGCAACACACTATTCCTGTACTAACGGTATACGGCGCACCGTGCTTGCTCGCATAACGGAGGACTGGTTTACGACAGCGACCGGCCCGCCTAAGAGGGAGCCTAAGTTTCTCTCTTCTCTAGCCTGAAGTGCCATCGCACCGGCCGGTTTCTACTAACGAGGACGATCGAGAGACTGCCGAGATCGCCGTTTGATAGCCGAATAAAAAAAGAAAGACGACAGTGTGTCCGAGGACCGTGTGTGCCACGCTGGATCCTCCGCGGACAATTCCGGCATGAGGTCACGGCTTAATTATTCACGCTCGCCTCGCCATATTTTATCGACCATAGTCGCCGGAGTCGGCGTTTGCGTCCATCCGTTGCGAACTTGGGCACCGCGCCTCGTCTCGCCTCACCTCACCGCAATCTTCGCCGAATAATACATGCCCGACAAAGAACACCGCGATGATAGAGAACGCGACGCTTCTTCCGGAACTCGCCCAAGTCTCCCGATGAATAGCTCATGGGTCCGCCAGGGAATCCTTCTCGCCCGTACCGGCGTTATCGTCTGCAACTTCGAAAGAACTTGCACCGGGAACTTGGAACTTCACACCTGGCCATCTTCATTTCTTCTTCCTATGACAAGCTGAAGCGTTCTCCCGAGACTTCTTCTAAGACTAGTCTTCTAACTCTGGATTTATTCATTTATCTCTCGGAACTTTATATTCTTGATCACCTGTTGGCACTTTCGGAGAACCCTCTGGTTCTCAGCCAGTGAAACGATGACCGTCAGAGATTGTTCCCGCAGCAGCACGCCCGTAATCCTGGGATTATATTTATGAAACGAGCGATGCAAGGTCCGGGTTAGATCCTCGGGACAGCTAATCGAGGCGGTGTTTCTGATTTGGGTTCGAATAAAGAACGAACGAGACAAACTCGCCGGGACCGGGTCCTGTGTGTTCTCATAAATTCGCGAAACGAATGCGGTACGAGGCTGAGTACACGGAGCAGCTAGATAACGCGGAGGAACAAAAGACCGAGGCCCGGGGCTGGCTTTGAATTTTAAAACGCGGAGAAACGTCCGGCCGACCGGTTTGCAGTCAGAAATAAAGAGGTAAACAAACGGACGGAAATAGCGGGGCCGGCTTGTTCCCATTGCCATTATCGCCGGAACGTTGTAATTATTCATTTCGACGTTTCAAAGGCCGAAATCGACCGATCGTCGTGGACGTGTTCTCCTGTCTTTCTCTCCCTCTCTCTCTTTCTCTCTCTCTCTCTCTCTCTCTGTGACTGCCTTTCTCGCGTGTAACAGCGAAAATGAAATCGGTGTGTCGGTCAACCGGGGGTCTCCCCCCGATTAAAAACGAATTTACGGGACGCGCGGACGTGTCTCGCGCTAATTACTTCTCGCCGCGGAGCTTCGCAATAAACTGTAGACCTTCGCCGGCCAGATGGTGCTGCGCCGCGATGCGAAACGACGCGACGCGCCCGCCTCTAATTCCGGCGATCCTTTGTCTAGCTTTTCCATGTCGGGGCTCTGCGACCCTCCCATACCAGTGTTTCAAAGTATACTCTACTTAAAAATAGAGAAAATCCTGCGGGAGTAAAACGGATCCTCCAAACGCGGAAACTTTTCACTTTACGGTCACCGAAGTCACAGAGATTATCAAATAGATTTGTTGTCCCAAATTGCAACGAACGCGCACCTGGGATTTTTGCGAGAGCTTAAAATTTCCGCGCTACGAACTGGCCAGTCCTTCCAATGTGTTAACGAGCGGGTCGTCGACTCGTTCAAATATTTTCCTCGTTAAAACCGGCCACGTTTTACCGCATAAAGGGTTCGGAAGATGATGAAAATCCCCCGTGTGGAGTCTCGCAGGCTCCACCGAATGAGACACATTTCCCATGGAGGGAATCCCGGAATCCAGAGTCAGGAAATTGGACAACCTGTCGGGGAATCGCGAACACTCGTCCTTTCGTTGATCTTGGCCGGCTTTTCACGTCGCTGCTGTGTTCTATCGCGGTTCTAACGCCGGTCTACCGATTTCTTCGAACTTGACCAATCTTTTTAGTCGCTCCCCAAGGTTGTTCAACCTTACCGTGGCCGGTTTCTAATGGCGTGCGGCTCTGTCCGCGCGTTAGAAAGCGAAAAATTTATACGCGGAGGTCGAACGAGACCTGGCTCTCGTCGCTGGTCATTACCAAGGTCCGAACCGAGACAATGACCTCGGCTCCGAATCTGGCAAGGTTCTTCGTGGCCCAAAATGAATGCTCCTCTCCGTCGTAACCTAAATTCCACCGGGAACACCGGTGCTCTTTATTTACTCCTGAAGTTAGTCTAGTAATGTTTAGAAGTAAATTAAGATTGGAAATGGTAAATAATCCTAATGAAGCGACAACAAGATCAGGAATATTTGTATCATATTTTAGCTATCACAAGTCAATTGTTTAAATGATAAAATCATAAAAAATCATAGAAAAAAGTTATGAACGATGGGGACAACAGCATTCGAAAACTTTCCCGGGTTCACCTAGCAAACTTGCACGGTTTCATCTTGCTTTTGAATTTCCCGTCTGGACATAGAGGAACGGAGAATAATCGACGGATTTGTCGTTGGACGGATTCGAAATATTCGGCGACAGGTCTCGATTGTTCCGGGCGATAGGAGACGGCTGTATTCGCGCTGGAAGAATAGGTCCTTCATATTTCACGCGTGACGGTCGCCGTGCGGGGGTGTACCGGAGCCGAGCAAAGTGGGAGGATCCGTTGACAGAATTGGACACGGGTTTCAACACCGTCTCCTTTCGTTTCGGAAAAGGAAAACCGTGGGACGGGGGATGGTAGGCGGAGGGCGAGAATTGTAATATGCGGAAAGTGCGACGGAGATTCGCCTCGAAGGCGGAGCCGAAGGGAACGCGGAACTGGCTCCGCTATTTCGTTTGGTATTCCCGCGACTGGAAGAATCCAGTTGGCATTTCAAGTTTGCCGGGGCCATGTTCGGAGCCGCCTTAGGCTTGCTTAGACGCTTATGTAATATTCAGTGGCGGAGAGCGTTACGACTGTTGCGCAACTAAGCCGGAATAATAAGTATCCTTGAGCCGTTCTAACGACTGGGACAACGCGACCGTCTGCGACCCTGCCGTTAGAAAGCAAAAGTTAAAGGCCGCCGGACCATTCTAGTCAATCAAGTCTATTTCCTCCCGAGACAGCGGCCTTGATTCCCTTTCCCTGTGGTCTATCGTCGCGATCACAGCTCGTTCCCGAGTCCAGTGAATACGAAATTTCACGGAAACGACGCCGCTGAATTTGGCCGATCGCTCGCGAAATATTAGCAGGCCCGAACGGGCTTTTAGCAAATTGCTAATTATATTAATGCGGCCGACTTGGCCGATGCGCGATAGGATTGGTCGCTCGCCGCACCGCTCCTCTCCCGCCCGACCCGACGTCGTTTCAACGACAGGTCAATTATTTAATTGGCTGCGACGCGCTCGTGATTCCGATTAGAAATTACGAGCGTACCGGTCGACGGTTTCGCCTGTCGCGCTCACCAGGCGAAAACCAGCTCCGACGAGATCTTTCGACCGTCTGGAACCTCTAACGGTATCGGCAAAAAAACATTCGACGCGCACACGCTCTCGCAACAGCCTCTGGTCGCGACTAATCTCTGCCAGCCACCGCCTACTAACACAAATCCGTCGACTGTTCTAGCGTTGACTGTACACGCCGAGGATGATCGTACACGGCTCGCTTCGTGACCCGTCCGCGTACCTCCTGGTACAGCGTGCAAACGGTTGTCCTTGAACGGCGATCCTCTCTCGGCTACACAGGAATTAGCGATTGTCTTCGGCTCAATAGATCCTCAACCGTGAAACCCGACGACCGCGGAGCCTCGCCGGTTAGAAACCCCTTTCGTCTAATTGCGAGCGTCCTCCAGAGACGCTTGACCGTCTGCAACCTCTAACGGCCTAGGCAAAAAACACCAGTCGGTGAATAAAGATCGTCATCCTTGAATGTCTAGCGAGCGACCACTCCGTTCGACGCACGCGAATGAAACACACAAGCGGTCACGTTTCGAAATAACAGTTCTGCTAACCTTTTGTATTCAGAGCTATTTTAACTTGAACATTTACATTTCTTCCGACCTAGAATAATTCCATTTTATATTTTCATTATTCCATGGATACGTAATCGATACCTCATGCAATTTCTTAGATGTGTACAACATATTTAACTCGACTACTCAGGGTTCGTTTTTAAAAATTATATATGCAATATAATGACGCACGATTATTAATAATGTGGTCTCGCAAAGCGCAACTAGTGTCTGGTATCTAGTTAGTCACGAGTGAAAACAATTGGACAGAATGCATACCTCACGGAAGGAATTAGATGTTTTCCGAATCCTAAGACACATATAGTCCCTGAGGCTTTACAATCGAAGTGGCAATCGTTGGACTCCAACAGACTCTGCTAATGCGCTCGCAAGATTTCTCTCCGCCCACCTCCAGACTCTTCTAGTTCTCTACGCGCGACACGGTTCTCTAACCACGGCAAAAAACGCTAAACGATCTTTTGTTCCGGCTCAAGGTAAAAAGTAACACCTTTCGGCGCTGTCTTTTCTTCTCAGCGTTCCATCAGCTGGTTCTCGTCAAGGTAGCTAACGATCGCATGCAAACATTGATGGATGCCATGATCAACGTAGTTTGATGAGGCAATACGTCCTCTTCCTCGACAGAGGAATTAGCTAGGCATAGCTAACGATGTTGTTTTCTCAGTTCACAAAATACAAATATTTCATAGACATTTTCACCGTTTTCAGTTCCGTCTACACATTTTTATCGTGAACGAAAAAATCCGCAATTTATTAGTTACAGAAATAATTGCTGCCTCGCAGGGAGAACATGACGTGACATTTAATCGATAATAAAGGGAACAGTCAGGTGCAGGGGGTTAAAATGTTAGCAGAAAACGGGAGAACGGTCCACGGACAGCTTACATCAGCTAAAACAGTTAAAATCGCGCGAACGAGTAAAGAACGAGCAAAGAAAAATGCAAAACAGCTTGAAAACCTGATCCTGACAGCCGCCGGTGACGCGAGCAGCGAGGATCGTTAGGAGAAATTCGAAAGTGGCGCATGAGAAACGGACAACCATGGTCAGACGTCGAGCAGTTTCGCGGTCCGAGACTTTCCGTGGGCGTGCAGCGTAAACACTCGTCGGCAGACTAAGCAATCGAGGGCCGCGTCTAATCGGGCGGTCCACACGCTGTCGAACTACCGTCTGCAGTTTCGAGACGACTGTTTATCGCGATATCATTTCCGCGAACATCGGAATCGCATTTTCTAGCCGGACGTCTACGGGAATAAATGTGAACGATGCAGCACCGCAGACGCAGCGGCCGTCTCCCCGCGCTCGATCGTTCGTAGAATCGTTCGTCTAACTTTAGCGTCGGTGCACATGACTCACGTCGGCCGTGACTCAATTTTTTTCCCCCCTCGGGTCTCAATTGACTCATTGTTTGAGCGACGGACCGCGTGAAACGCGCGCGAAATTAAGCCACTTAAGCGGCGATCGGTCGGAAACCAGGCCACCGAATTTACGATCCTCGTGAAATCGGCCCGGCTCAGCGAAAAATTTGATACTCTCCTCGCTGGTATTTGGGACGGCGAAATAGAATTTCATGGTGGCAACACCGGCGTTGTTTCCCGGAACTGCCGGTGACGTACTTCGAATTGTTCTGCGTTGCCGGTGAAATCGGTCAGAAAAGGGCATAGATAGCTCTGTGGGGCACTGAAACCACGCCCCCTTCGGTAAAAACCCGCCCACGCTACGCTCAAAGACAGAAATTCGATCTTTACAGAATCTGATTTTCGTGGACAAATCTGCGAGCATAAATTTCCCTATGGGACGCTACTCCAGCTCCGCCGAAGTGCAACTAGGCCACGCCCACTAGACGATCTTTTAGACAATTGTTTGACTTCTGCTTCGATTGCAAAGCGTTTTGAAGGCAACGCGTTGGCAACCGATTGCACGCAGCCGAAACTTGCCCGATCAGGTGCCGGAAAATTCCACTTGATCCACTTCGGTCGAAAGTGTCCTATCGAGGCTGCAGAAATTCGCATAGAGGTGCAACGCAGACAGTTTTTGCTCGATGCACGCGCTAACGAATCGCTAATGAGAGCTATGTATGCAAGAGCGGCTCGCTCGCGGAGACGTCGCGAGATTACAGGCTGACTGGCTGCATATTTTTAAACGGGCGACTGGTGTAAACGCCATTAGATCGCGTCATGATCTGACTCAATCTCCTCGATTGACTCAGCCTGGTCTGGCCGTGCTAGGCCCGACCTTCGCGGTGTCACTAACCTATGGTTACCGCGTAGAAGCGGCCCAGACAGACGCGTCTAATGCGCTCCCAGCCAGTCGAAGAACGCCTCGGGCGCGTTAATTCCTAATGTATTCTAAACACACCGAGTGCCAGACTTCCGCTTGCTGTTTCGTATCCTTGAACTAGCGTCGGCAACCTTCGGACCCGTACCCACCGGCCACCGCGTCTCCCACGAATAGATCTCGAGTCTCGAAAGCCGAAACGCGCCGCCCGGAAATGATCCGAGAGCGCACTCCACTCCGAAACATCAAGGCCGCTGCGATCCACAGCCATTTAGGAAGCGGCGAACAGGCGACGACTCGAGTAATCGATCGAGCGCCCTTTAAAGAGCGGTAGCGAAATTTCTTCGAGGAGCTGAACAGATCAATTCACCGGACGGCGGAGAAAAAAGTTTTCGAAGAAAATCTTGAACGAAAGTTTTCAGGATCTTCTGGCACGTCTTCGTGGACGAGGTCGTCCGACAGCGGCGAGAGAAAGATTGTCTCTCGGCGTTTCAAGGACACCGGAAAAGTGGCGTCGTTACGCCCGCGCCGAAGCGACCTCTCGACCGAGCATATGGCAAATGTCAATTTTATTGGCTACACTCGACAGCAAGGCCGCGCATCGGCACATACTTCGGGAGAGGAGAAAGTTTTCCCTGAGAAAATACCACGACCACGCCGCCGTTGAGGAGAGAAAGTGAAAACCCATAAATCGTTCGACAGATTAGAATTGGGGACGGTCAAGTCGCCGAGGCAATTGACGGTCGGACCGGGTAGGAAAAATGGAAGGAACGCGGTTCCTGTGTTTCAGCTAGAAACGGGCGCGCGAATAAATCGTAATTGAGGATAATTGTAACGGATGGCATTTTAAATAGGAATGGCGACCGGCCACTTGTTTCTCGGGCATACTTTAATAAAACTACACGACTGGATCGTAGTTTTCGAACTGTCTGTCGCGCGACGCGACTCGCGGCGCCGCGCCTTAGGGTGTTTGACCCTAAAGCGCGGTGAAAAGTCCTATACAGTAATCTGTTATAATTTCTGTTCACATTTATGAATTATCGACTGGTCTGCACGGCTGTAAAGTCAATCTTAAAATTACTGAACACTAATTATTTACGAGTCTGCCGTTGTTGACTCTTAATGGAGCTAAGTGTGCTGGATATATATTCGAAGTGCAGGAGATTTCGTACGAAATGCGTCGGTCGATTTTTCTGTCGCGGCGACCGTGAATTATTTGCAACGGACGTCAGCCGGGGTCTGTGACCAGCGGTCAATGACGAGGATTAGACTCAAGGCCGAATTAGAGCGAATAAACGGCTTTCGCGACGCGAACACGATCTCGAGACTATTCGAGAGTCTGGTTCTCTTTTATGCTCGCGACTCGCATAGAAACCGAAGCCACGACGACGGCGACGTCTCCCCGCGACCTTCCCCGAATGCGAAACCGTCGCGGATCGATCGATCGAACGGATCGATAGCCATTGCGTAACGAGAAACCGCAGGATTTCTGAATACTCGAAAGCACGCTGTTTACAGGCGGATGCGATCGTGTTTGCCGCGTGACTTCATTCACCCGTCGAATGCCTGCGCTCCGAACTATTTTCATTCTTCGAATCGGCGCTCTGTTGAGCGTCGCGCGAGCCCGTGCACTCGCGAGCATTGCCTGGGTGGTCTGCCGGCTGAAAGAAAAAAACAGAGAGCACGATGCCAAAGAGAGACAGACAGACGCGTTGAAAGAAATCACGAAGCGCTGCGCTTCGAACCGTTCGATTTCCTGGAATCCGATTCGCCAGAGCTACTCGAATCCTGGAAACACGAGTCTCTCTCTCTCTTTCGAATTAGAAGAGCCTGGCCTGGGGACACTGGGTGCAAGATGCACCGTGAACGTAATAGGACGGATTAATCGATTCTAGCACAGCGACTTCATTTTCAATCGTTCATTCGGGGATCGTAGAGTGGACAACGTATGAATCGGTAGACCGTGTGTTTTATACATCAACAGCATTTTCTACTTTTAATAGGCCAAGTATTAAATCGCGTGTCGCAGTTGCTATTTCGCAAAATGAAACGGTAAAACTCGTCATAAACCGATGGTTTGGAATTCAAGGATTCAAAAGCGTTCCGATGATAAATTCTGCTAGTTTACGGTCGACGGCGAGAAAATATAAAACTAGAAAAAAATTGGACAGGTGAGAAATGGAGGTCGATTGAAATTGTACGGCAGGCTTTAGAACCGTGTACCTAGCACCGCACCGGTGCGCATAAGATTCGACCTCGGCATTCTGCTGTGAGAAAAGACCCCGGTAGAAGAGGAGAGGAGAGTCTGTATCGCGATTTCCGGCTCCCAGACGTTGCCGAATTTCTCCGAGAAGATCGCGGCGCGAGGCGACGGAGCTCTCGAGAGATCGTGCTCGGTGTGCTTGGCGCGAGTCGACGATCCGCGTCAAAGGTGAAAGGCCCGGTATATGGGACACCGGCTGGCCAAAACTCGTCTACGTGGTATCCTTTCCGCGACGGGGAGGGCGAGGGGCTACGAGGGGCCATGAAGGGGCCGCGAGGGGCCCCGGGGGGACGATCTTAGCCGAACCTTTTATGGGGAAGGCGAACGACCAGCCGAGAAATCGGAACGCGAATCGCTGGACTATGCTCTTTTTTCGAGCCGGCTTTGCTCGAGCGGTCTAACGAAGATGGGATGGGACCGATCATCGCGGACCACGAGCTCCGTGTCCTCGATTTACACCGATACCAGCCGCGATCGTACTCTCGTCGACGTTTCCGGTCACCAGACACGGTTAGACGAGCCGTGCGAACGTTCCCCGATTGCGAACGTGCTGAATTCTAATCGCACCAATCCCTGGACACGTTTCTCGCCGAGCTTCCTTCACCTGCACGCTCTATTGTCTCTCGAGGGAACCTGTCGACTGCCAAAACCGCTCTAGTCGCCTTGTAGAAATCACATTTACGTAGACCTTGTGCAACCTCAATACATATCCGAATAAAAATTTTTATTCGATCATTCCACTTTGCATTGTATACGCTTCCGACGAAAACGAGTATGCGCAATTTAATTCAGTGCACAGGCGACATTTCTATTTGGATTCTGTTACGTGCAATTTATGCAGAATTGTTATACTGCCGAAAGATCTGCAGTTCAGTGATAACCGTCTGTCTGGCTTCTCTAGACTCTAAACTCGCGCAGGCACGGTTGTACAATCATTTCGTTTGCACAGTAAACAGCTCCACTAAACACAGGAATTGCTAACGAAAATAGCTCGGTACTCTTTCAAAACACGTTTCAGTTTGATTTACGTCTGCAATCTACCTGTTAGTATGATTATTCTGCACAGCATGTTTACGCTATTTCGAACAAAGTGGTAGTAGCTAGATAAAAAAATAACTGTAAACTTCGTTAGTTCGTAGCACCACTTTGTCGAACATGTCTTTCGGTATACGCTAGTAATACGATTTAACGTATCCCGCAGGCCATTACAAAATTGACGTGGAAAGCCGGCCGCAGGGTCTCCGCCGCAATAAAGACGGGCACGAGCATAATTTCCTGGGTCGAGGTTGCAAAAAGCGCGGGCGGGCGCGGGCAGGGCGGTCTCGTTTTTAATTTTCGCGTCGGGGGAATCACGCGACATTCGAATAAATGGGAGAAGCTACAGTTTCGCCGGCGCAGAGAAGGTGCACGCCGGCAGATAGAATTTGCGCGGCAAACCTAATATATTCCGCGTTTCGGAAACGGTCGAGGAAATTTGAGTGCCTTTTAGCGGAACGGCTCTCTCTCCCGCATATTTCCAGCTTAACAAGCTCGCGAGACAGGGGAAACTGTCGGTGCTGCTCGGCGATGGTTCTCAAACAGGTTAATGTTACTGCGGAGCTTCTACGGGCTCGCGAAACGTTGCGGATTATGAATCGTTCGCATGATCTTGCCGTTCAGGGGAATCAGCGTGAATCCGCGATCAGTTTCGCGTGTCCGCGGGATGAATTCTCTTACGATCCGCTCGGGATCGCTTCCTGGTCCTCGGAGGGCCTGGATCCGCTCGGACGTCTCAGCATCCCGCGCAAAAAAGATTCGCGGCGACGCCAGGACATCGGTTACTAAGCTGTCGCTACGCCGGTGTGAGCGATCTAACAGAAAAGGAACGAAAGGCGAAACGCACCGTAGGAGCAATGCCCCTTGGGTCAGGGTCAGTACCCTTTGGCACAAGCCACACGAACCACAGCCACGCACGTACACGCTCGTACACGCACGGGGCTCGCACGCTCACGCGACTGCACACGCACACCTGCGCCCGGCCAGTTTTCGGCCCGGATAGCCGAGAACGGCCGAGAGGACGCGTTAGAACCCACCGTCTTCGTCTCTGGGCCCCGCTAGGCCCCTTCGGACCCCGTCTCCTCTTTCCACGGCCGAAATAGCTGCCGAAGAGCACTTTCTGCTAGCCAGAATCGGAGCCTGAAATGTACTTCTAAACAGGCTAGGAATAACAAATTGAACGGTCTCCAATTATTCTCCAATGTTAAATAAAGCAAAACGAGATTAAGTAGAATCGGAGTAAATTCTCTAAACCGAAGTTCTCTGAACTCTTGTCTGAAATACTGATCAAGCTCGGGTAGACACTCACAGCCAGACAGAATTCTGAGAAGTCTCTTAAGCTCTTGTCTCTAGCTTCAATATAAATTGCACCGATTTAAGTCGATCCTTCTTGCGACGATATCTCGAGATCCATCTGATCCTCTTCACAGAAGATCCAAAGAAGTTTCCTCTAGAGTATTTCTCTAGTGCTCTAGCAAAAGAGTATGTAACTTTCCTGAAAGAAAAATGTTTCTTAAATCAAACACGGTAATCTTGTCTCTATTTTTATGGGAGATCTGACAGAGCAAAAGTGTGTCATCCAAGATATACTGAGACTGCCAGGGTCCTCTCAGGAGTCGTAATGGCCGTTCGACGGGGGAATTTTTTGGAAAAGCTGAGTCGTCTCGGCTGGACCATGCTCCTCGAGCAGCAAACTCGTTACAGACCGTTCCAGTTAGAGACGGTCGAGCGGGTCCGAGCGATCTTGTTATGCAGAGAAGTGCCTAGGCTATGTGGCCAGCTGTAGGACCGACGCGATCTGAAATTGTAATCGTAATGCGGTGTCCGGCCGGGTTACCGTTTTCGATGTCGGCCGTTGTCGGTGTCGGTCCCTTTGACCGCTGTCTCCCGTCCCCATCGTGATTCAGAAGACCGGCTAGACGAGCAGGTACCTTCCGGGCACCTGGCTAGACGCGCCTAGACTAGGACAACCTTGACCAACCGGTCTAGGAATCTGCGTCTAGACCGCGTCTAGCCAAGCCGAGCGTGACTAACGACTATCGTTTCTTCTATCGTCGGTCTCGAGGTCGAGTCTGGTATGCGAAACCACTTGCCGAGCGTTCCACCATCGTCCGATTCTATTGTCTGCGTATTTCACATAGACACCATTCGTTCCATTCCTCCTGACTCTAAACGCTAACAATGCCCGCTCTTTGTCCGCGCGCCTTTCACTTTTACACGATTTTTATTTGCTACTTTTCCAGTTCCGTTGACAGCTCAATTTATTAGCTCTATACAAGGTGATCCTCCAGAAAACGTCAAGTATCTCGTGGAATATTGACATTTCGATGGTCTTGGGCTAATACTTATAATTGAATTGTTTTATTGGGGTTTTATAGGTTTTATGTATGACTCTTATTTACATTTGTCTTATTTCTACCTGTAACCAAGGGAAAAGAAAATTAAAATTTATTCTATCCTTGATGTCAATTCCCTTCTACAATTTTATTAATCTTGTGCGCTTCTCATTGGCCGCGTTCGTAAGTGAGCGGCAAACTCAACTTAAAGAGATGCGTTTATGCACTTTCTTTACATACTTTTATACGTAGAAAAACGAAAGCAATCGATTATTTAAAGCGTATCATTATTTTCTATTTTCACTTAAGCAGGTGCAGTGTCTTGTCCCAGTTCCCAGTATTACCCTGAATAGAATAACTTAGCATTTAACACAGAAATTATTATCGATGCACGCGTAACGTCGACCCGACGCGATCTCGATTGAGCAAATCAATGTCTAAATTCGATTTGCATGTGGAGCACGCAGCTATTAGCAAGTATAATGAATACTGAATGTCGATCTCTCTGTTCCATTAAACAAAGTACTTCGGTTTTCTGGTGTTTTTATGTTGGTCGGTTCGATAGACACACCATTCCGAGGAGTGGACATCGAGTGCATTGTAAAAAAAAGAATTCCGAAGTACTTTCAGAGCTGTGTGTTTTGTGCATACGGAAATTGCATAGGCGGTCACGAGGCGCACGATGTGAATGATATTCGGCGGTAACAATGGAACTACTCGGTGGAATCCTCGTTGTTTAATGATCGCGTTACACACCGGCTCGCGAACGTAGAAATCCGATGACGAAAATTTCGGCCGACCAACCACTCGACGCCAGATAATAAGAGCCGGCCGTCGTCGCATCGACGCGACGGGACACACGGGGATCGATATCGAGCATGCGTTTATCGTTTTCCAACGTTATTTCGTTCGGCTGTTCGAGGTCGCGTTTGCGCTCCCAATTAATTATTATCCGGCCCGACAATTACGGCGTCGCGCGACCTGCAATTTAATACAGCTCACCACCTATTACATAATTACAATTTAAATCTAATTCCGGTGTCGCCGTGAACGCATCCTCGCTCCGAATCGATAACTATCGGGTCGCTGCATAACGTCTCCCCCACGGAGCGCGGCAATGTCTTTTTTCCATTTCTATCGAGTCACCGTTGATAACGGTAATTCCTGATTAACTCCCGTTCTTCGATATCTGTGCCAGCTTCGGAATTTCAATTAAAGTAGATTCAAAGAAAATAGCATACAATTTTTTAGATAAAAAACCGCAGATTATTTTTGTTACCGTCCTCGAAGCAAACCGTTCCAGTTTAAGAGACCGCGAGCTCGGTGGAAGAAAATGGAGGAGCTGACACAGGAGTCGCAAATTGCCGACAACGAAAATGAAGAAGTATCGAACGTTTACCCCCGGTAAATCTGGAGGAACGAACGTGGGGTCTTAAGAATGGACAGTTCGCTTAAACGGAAACGAAGGTTGCCGGTGCTCGTTCAGCCTATCCCAACGAAACGTGTAATCAGATTTAATCGCATTAATCCTGGCTGCGCGAGAGAAGGAGGGGGTAACAATTAAGATGGTACGTGCCGTGGCGCGAAGCGCATAGCCGAAAGTACGGGTTCCTCGAACCAGCATGAGTCGTTCCCCGGCGCGGTTAGGGTGGCAGATCTCTGTACGGCTCTCGATCTTCGATCCTGCTGTCGATAAAATTCGGTACGGAGATTTCCGGTAAATTGTCGGTTAGCCGGCTACTTTCTTGCCGAGAGGCAGTTTCGGTCGTGATTGCTCTGGTGGATCTTGGGCGCTAACTTTCTTGCGCATCGCTGACTGCGTGCCTGGCCCCGACAGATGCGGGCCAATTAGGGTGGTAGCGATCGCTCGTAATGAGGGGGCGATCCCCTCCGCTTTCTGTGCTATCGCGAGAGGGAGAGAGAGAGAGAGAGATAGCGTCTCGATCCCCGGGATCGTAATCGAATCTCTGCCGCGATCCAGGAGACGCTTAGCCAGCGCGCGGGAGAGCACTAAAGTAAATACTCGGATAATTTAGCGAACGCGTTATCGCGTTAGCGCCTGAGAAATCGGTGAGGAGATATCCCTCCGAGCTAGCTGGAGTCAGGTTGTCTCCGAACCTCTCCAGACAGCGTGTTACAGCCGAACCCTCTGACCTCGTTTGGGGACGCTCGAAACCCTCGCTTCTATTCGACGAACCAGCAATTATTTAAATGAAAGAACCTCTTGCCTCGCATAGTTGCTGCCGAGCGTCGCCCGCCGGTTTAATAGACGATCCTACCCCCGGAAAGATTATTTTCATTTCTAGTCGTTCGCGGTTATCTTTACTCCCTTCGTATGCGAGTGAGCAAGAGGGATCGCAATTTTTCTGAGACTGTCTCTTAGAATATTTTCACAATCTCTTTTCATCGTTCTCATCTGTCTCCGGAGCCTGTTCTGATTTTAACGCGTCGCCTGCCACGTTGATTGTCATAAAATGTCGGAGGTGAACTAAATTGCAGTGCCAGGTGCAATCTTCATGTAACTGGTCATATTTATTAACAACCCTGAGATCGTTTGTACGAATGAAATAGACAAGGACAAGTGTTCGAGAAAGTTCAGTACTACAATTTTCTTCAATTCTGCGAACGTTCTCGTCAGAGTAACATGAAAGGGGAAGATTACGACCCTAGCTAATGCTTCGCGTTAGTCTCGCTGTATTCGGCAGAGAGATAAGCGTGGTTTCCAGCACTTAATTTCCCCATTTTCATTCAGGTGCATTCGAAATCGTCGTCTCGAAACTGGGCCACTTCTTCGATCGAAGGGGGCGCGGAAGCGCGTCATCGGTATCGTTTCGCGTGGAAACTACCGGAAACGCCGATAAAGGTACGAGATAAGGGTCCTAGGTGCGGGGGAGCTGTATCGGAATGGACGTTAGTTACGGGGCAATTCCGGCCGGCGGTTGCCAAAAATTGTGAATTCCGGGCGTCGCCTCGGTTTCCACCGGTCTTGGCGTCCGCCGGCGTCGTAATTGGAATAAAGGAGTCGTTAAGAGCGGACCGAGAGCCCGGAAATTATTTCCCTCTCGATGTCGCCCCTTTAACGAACGCTCGAGAACGTGACCCCCGCTCTCAACCCCTCACGGATCGCTGAGACGACCGACCAATCAGCCTCTCCCGATCGAGAGGGTGCAGAGAACCAGGTCGCACACCCCTAAGAAGCCTCCCGGGCGGGTGCTAGGGGGTTCGCGGGTTGCCTCCGCGAGAAATTCGCTTACAAGAGGAAACACCTGTGGTACGTGGAATCTTTCTTAAACGTTGATCGCCGAGATTTCCGAGTGAACGATTTCTGGGTCGTGGGATTCTATCTTTGAACGTTCGAGATTGCTCTTGACGAACGGGACAGTGGGTCACGGGGTCTAGCACAGAGGGGTTGAAACTTCGAATTACGTAGAAGAGCTGAAGAGTGGTGTGTTCGAAAACGTCAGCGTTTTAATTTGAGTCTCGGTATTTATGCAACGTGTACAGAGCCATTACGGTGCGCCATGGTAAAAGACTTTTCAGAAACTTGCAGGTGATAGAAAACGTCGGCGTTCTAATTCCAGCCTCTGTATCGTTGCAGCGTGTGGAGCTATTAAAGTAGTATACTTGGAGATTTCTACAGAAAGTTGAAGAAGAAGTCTGAAGTAAATATTGAAAGAGGACCCTTTACGTTACACGCGCCCTTTAAGAGAACACCGTACGTCGGTCCCATGCCGCCACAGACTGAGGCAAATATTAAAGAACGTCAAGTAAACCGCGCTGCCAAGAAATAGCCGAAGTTTATTGGCCGCTCGAGTAGAATAGAATCCATCCGAAATGCACGATCCTCCACGTCGGGCGTACAAGTTGGACCCATAAACGGGACCGCGTAAATATCCCCGACGTTTACGGTTGCACGGAAAACAGTTTATACCGCAGTAAACCGTTTTTTTCCGCGTGCCCGTAAATTCCGAGCGTGTTTCAGGCAATGTCATTTACATAGACCACTCGGTAAATACTTCTTAGAATTTTCGAGTACCGCGCGGCTCGCGTCGTGTATAAAACTCGAACACGGGAAAGGAGTCTACGAGAAAAGAAATTCGTCCGTTTGAAGGGATCGCAAACGATTGCCGCCTCGGGTTGAAAGTTCCCGCCTTCAATCCGCGCGACAGCTATTAGCCGGGTATAACGTGTCGGCGAAGAAACGGCTCTCGAGACGCGAGTAATAGTGAGCGATGTCTATCCGGCGAGATTAGACGCGATAAGCACTCCTCGTTAGCTACGATGAAGCGATCGACCCGTTCCGCGAGTCGAAGGGACGGTTTCGCGCGCGAGACCGAGTTGTCTTGCGTGTCTTCTGATATTACATTCTTCGTCGGCTATCTGCTGCTTATCGGGCGTCGTACTCGCCGCGTCACCCGCCGCCCATTATCCGGCGTCGTTTGTCGAACGAGGCGTCACCGAGTACCGTGAAAAAAACGAGAATCGACCTTGTTTCACCGAACATCCTGTCGTGCATCTGCACAGTTCGACACGCGAGCCGAAGTCTTGCAATTTCTGCTGTGAGAGGATGGACTCGTTTTTTCAGGATTGCAAGGATGCAGGAGTCGCCTTCTTCTTTCTTGATAGTGTAACGATGTCCGAAATTATATCGAAGTGTCGGGTTTTAAAGAAACGTTTATTTTACAGCAACTTTCGTTCGCGCTACAACAACGACAACCCCGTTGCTTCTTCGCTGTGTTCTTATATATGTTTCCGCAACGTAGACAGTTACTTCCGAAAACCAATCGTATCTAGTTAAAATTGAAGATAATTGAAGATTGATAGAAACTAGCCAGTTTGTGGAGGTACCCTCGTCTTGAACCCTCGTTGCCTAGGTGTTTTACGGTACGTCAACGGTTATTGAGACCTTTAGTTAAAATACGAAGTCCCTAATTAATTACCATAAAACAGAAGGTTCCACTAAATCTCAAAAATAGTCACGTCTCCTTAAGATATGTCCATTCCGAAGCATTTTCTTGCTACTCGTAGCCTTCTTCTTTTATTCGTTCTAAGACCCATGCAATATCGATGTTGCTAGTTGTCACGTCGGTGTGGATGCAGCTTTAGCTGTAGTATTCGGAGAAAACACATCTCGAGGATCGCAGGTATAGGGTTGAACAGCAACCGCGCAAAACTACGGAATGATGAATTTCTGTTTCACCGAGTTTGCCCGGAGGAAAGGAACTTTGGCCCGCGCGAGTTTCCGTCTCGCTGTCAATTTCCTTGACAGATAACCCTGCTCTTCCGTTATTCGCCGCCTCCTGCGGGAGCCAGGGACAACGCGGATCCATCTACCACGGGCACAAACGCTTCCTGGGATATCCGCAGCCGATGGGATACCACGTACCCGTTGACCTAGTTTTCCTCGGTACCCGTAACGAGGCAAAAGTTCCCAAAGAACCAAAGGGAATTGAAGTTCGCCCGGGTTCAACGTCCCCGCGAAACAACTATTGCAAAGACAGCATCCGGGCACCGACCCTCTCGCGGATCTTTCCTATAATCGTGAAACACAACCTCGTAAAGTGCTCTTCAAACTTGTACGAAATCTACGATATTCCGGAAGAGCCAGAAACGATCGTTACCTCTTATCTCTCATTAATTGAACAACCGTAGGATTAATGAAATACAATAATTCTGGGATTGCGAATACTTTACAAAAATTTTTTACTTTCAAAAAACATGAAACAAATTTTTATCGAACACTTTATTCGAACATTTTGTTCGATCAGGTAAATATTATTCTCGTCCGTAAAGCGTTAGGGGTCGTTTCTCCTGTTGGAAGCTGAAGGAGTCGTCGAGGTTGATTTCCAGGATAATTTCGTGAAGCACAATGGTTGGGCGGATACTGACTGGCTGCTTCGTTTAATTTCAGCTGGTGAACGGACTCGACGGTCCCAGGTACATCTGCGAGACCGAAGTGATGGAGGAGGTTAACGTGGCGAACGCCGCCCCGGTCGAGTACACTCCGCCGGCGAATCACCCGAATAAAAATGCTAACGGGAACATCATCACCCTCACCCTCAAGGACAACCATCTCATCGTGGAGACGGAGGAGAGAACGGTGAGTATGCGCTGTAGGGGTTCGTCGGGGTAATAGTCGGCCTCTTTGCCGTTGGAAAATGACTCTTGGCTTTGAGGCGAGGATGATTGTCTGCGAAGGGCTCGTAGGATCTTGCCGTTAACCCTTCCGCAAATACACGTTTTCCGATATTTCGAATTTCCTTCCTCCCTTCGTCTTCGAAAATCCACAATTGCGGAAGAACGTTTTCACAAAAAATTGTAGCGAAAGTTGTAGACATTGGTGTAGAAGCAGATGTTCGAGTTCTCGATGAGAGAGACAAGGGTAGATTCGATTGGCTGTTGGAGGAAGAACAGCAGCGACCGGCGCGATATCAGAAACGGTCCCGTGTCGGTTCTCGTCTTAAATTTCTGTTCCGAAGTGTAAAGCTTTTCCGGGGTCCAGGCGTGAACTATTTCGAGGGCGATGCACCCGGGTGGGCGGCGGCCGGGTGGCCGATTTTGTTGCCGGACAAAAGGACTTCCGCCGTGGATCCAATTAAATGGAATTCGCCGATAATTGGAAGCCCGGTTCATTAGCGATCCGCGAGATAGAGAAGCGGGCGAGATGGACGGGGGTGCATTTCGTGATCCGAGTAATAACTGAAACGTCGGTTAGGCCGTTCGAAAGACAAAGTTTCGCTCGGTAGTCGAGGAGGGAGGTGGGGCTGCGCGCGGCTAAAAGGGCTGTTAATTAGGTTCGGCTTGATGGAGAAAAAGGGGGCGTCGAGACGCTGGACAAGTTCGAAGGAAAAGCTGTGGGGACAACGCGACGGGGTTTGGCCTCTAGGAGAATCGATCGCTCGGACAACGGGGACATTTCCGTTTGAGGCGCGCGCCGAGGAACTTCCACAGCGAGTTAATTGTCGACGGAAACGAAACGGGCGAGGGCCCGAGCCCCGAGCGGAATTTAACAAACGTCGATCGGCCCTTTCACAGGCCGGTGTTCTAGAATTCATTCTCGATTAGCCGCGGACAGGGCGCCCGCCGAACAAAAGCCTCGGTTCCCGACGCCGAGGGGCGACGGTATAATCGGCACGCGGGGCACAATAAGGGCGCAACAGGTGAGCGAAAGGTCGTCGATTCGACGAATCGGCCCCGAGAAAACGGAACGGATTCCTGGCTATGGCCAATTAGCTGGATCGGCACGCACACGACCCGTGACACTCTTACCTTGACGAGAGAACGCTCGTTGCGTTCAAGAGCTCTTTCACACCCTCCTCTTCTTTCCGTGTGAGTTTTCCGACGACCAAGACGCTCCACGATGTTCTCGTGTAATATGTGACGAATTAATATTAATCCTTTGCAATCTTTGAATAATTCACTTATATATGATTTATTTCATTTTATGGATATGTAATTGATTGTTGTTAATTGATCGATGTAATCTAATGTAACACTTCGTACAATGTTCCTACTTCCCAAAATGCACGCAGAACATTTTCATTTTGCATAACCCTCATTTTCGACTCGCATTGATTCCCCATATAATTAACACGGAAAGATTGCCATTACGCTGGACGATGCAAGGAAAATCGGAGAATGGGAAAACGCTGAAAGTTTCGAGCGGTACTACAATGCACAGGGCACCGTGAAATCGATGCAGGAGGTTCGCGCAGCTGGGTCGGCCAGTGGTTCCCCTTTGACAGGGATAACAGGCTCGCAATTATCGGGACTGTACAGCACTGTAAGGTCGAAGGTTACCAGGCAATTTCGCCTCCGCCTATCGTCCTACTTACCAGCCGAGGCTTATCCGCGGAAACTCATCTTGCCGGGATTCTCGAAATCCATCGGCTTACTCTCCCTCTTTCCCTCCCTCTCGTAAAATTACATCGAAACGGCCGGCGTAACTATTCCAATTAATACAGGTGAAAGTTCCGTCGAGATACGATCCCCACAATATCTCAAGAATTCTTCCGGTTTTCATGTCTCCCACGGTGGCTGTAGCTAACGCGCCGCAAATCCAGGAGCAGGATACAGTAAGGAGGGTTCGTGGATCCTAACCGAAAGAGCCAGAGCCCCTAAATCCGCGGTAAGACTGCAGAACGAGCAGCGAGTCCGTTAATCGACGGATAAACCGAGGAAACTCGATGATACGCGAGTCCTCTTACTGGTCATAAGAAGCGATATGGGGCGAGGTGTCGTTGAAAAACTTACGGGGGTAGTTATCTGAAATTTTTTCGGAAGAGTTGGGAGTTAAGCTTAAAGTGGATACGTTGATCCGAAATCTGCGAGGAAAATGTTTGTGGTACTTTAAAAAAGATCCTAGGCTTGTATCAAGTATGTCAGGCAAGCGTTGTGCACGTTTCACCCCTTGACGTATCATTTTCAATGTCGTAGAAGGGAAAAGAAAATTTGTACTTTTTGAACGGCTACATATATTTTAATGCGTGAATATTCATTACAAGCGAATGAAATTTCATATCATGTCAAAAGAAACCCGTAACATGCTCATTCGTTAGACTCAGTTAAAGTCTTCGTCACGAGTCTGACTCGCTAAAACACGCCAAGGGGTTAATATCTTGTTAGAAGTGTCTTAACAGTGCAGATTGTTCACGAAGAGTGACAAGGAAGAGACGGAAAATTTCCACGAGCGGGAAGCTGTCGGAAAATTCCGCCGGCGGAAGATCAACCACAAAGAAGACTGATGGCTCTTTGTTCGAAGTTTGGCAAAGGATCTTGCAAACACCTGAGCTCGGGGGGTGAGGTGTCGTAACCCGGTTCGTCGCGGAATGCAAAAACCGCGCGACACGTTAGCTAGATGGAAAAGAACAAGGAACCGGACAGGAAGCCGGGACAGGGTGTATGCCCGGGATGCTTCGACGTAATATCTGGCCGACAGCCAAGTCGCGGTGTTCACCCTCGGTCGCGTGGAATACCCTCAGAATTCGAGAAACACTCGCTCTATCGCGGCCACAAGTGCTTCTTTCGAATGAAGTGCGCTCCGCGGCGAAGGCCTCTCGATGCCAGAGGGTGTTTGCTCCTATCGGTCCACTTGTTTCTCCGCCGGAGCAAACCTAACGAAGAAATTAACCCTCACGGCTCGAGTGTCTCCCTCTCGCCCTCGGATATAATAACGCGGCCGTAGCCCGTTGCTCGCCGAGCGATCGTAAAAAGGAATCTCGTAGAACTGCTCGCAATCATCCGTCCTTTCTCTTCTTCGAAATTTACGCCAGGCCATCCGGATTTCGATCCCGCGAAATATCCAGCGAGGAGCACTCTGCTTCCTCGATTCGTCGGGAATGAGTCCCCCGGGTTACAGGCAGCTGTTATCTATATCCTCTTCAGGATCGGTAGAACGGTTTTCGAAACTGCTTCGGTGCGATGCGTAGACTCCGTCGAGTCTCGGTTTACAAATTTTTCTCGGACTTGGTTCTTCGCACAAACTTCGTTCTTCTCGTAATAAATTATTCTGTGACCTTGTGGCCCTTCTTCAGACCCCCAAGAATCGACTAAGGGTTCGCATCAGCCCCCTGAGAACCTGAAAGGCCGATTAAAATACTGGGGCAGTGGAACTGCGTTCGTTGGCCGAGGTTGGATCTGTACCATCGATCTGATAAAGTTATAAAAAATTCGGGTTACGGCAGGTTATTAGCTATCGGGGTGTATAAATAGCGTGTGGAAAGGGGTACGGACCGCGCGCGTCATCCGTTTAGTAGAGCATCCGGGATCAGTAACGCGTGATCATCATTCTTGTGCATCGATTAATTGATCACGTGGAAGATTAAATCCTCGGCGAAGCGTTGCACTCTCCTATCCCCTGTGATCCCGATAGGCAGACATATTTATACGTGTGGCGTCGCATCGTGGCCGGCCATACGCCTACGTTCGCTACTCTAATTCGCACGGTGCCCGGGGGTTCCGCGGGAGCGCAATTTGCATTTCAATTCGGCGGCCGAGCCGAGCAGAGCCGAGCGGAGCGGAGAGCACAACGGTGCAAAGCGGGAACACGGCAACGTTTCGAGCAAACGTCAGGCTCGGCGCAATTGCCCGAAACACGGCACGGTATAATTTTTAATAATCGCTGGGTGGAAAGCTGGGTCGGCCTGCTGCAGTTCCATCGGGTCGGGAGGTCGCCGGTGAAACGCGAGTTGCGCCAGAGTTAGCGAGAGCTCGAGGCCCTGAATTACGGCTGTTTCCGGCGAGTTGCCTTCCCGAAAATGGTCCCGGACGCTCCTCCTCCCACCTGAGATTTCCAACGAGGCTCCAGAACCGGAACGAACACCACCCTTGCCCCATTTTCCTTTCACGGGGCACCAAACACCCTGCTCCATCTCGAAATCGTTCCGCAACGCAAGTAGATACGGCCGGCCATGATCAGACACTCGATTCCCCGAAACCGTCCTCGAGAACCAAATATTTCTCTTGCATGTTCTCCGGGTCCAATTTGCACAATTGAAAAACATGATAGAATGTGTTCATAATTATGAAAGTGGTTTCAATCAAAATTTAAAAAAAAATGAGTTGATCAGTTATTTCAAATCACATTATTCTAAACTTAATGACTTCAATGTAATTTTTACGATATCTTCAAAAATGAACTGTTAGATAGGAATTCAGTTAGTGTTAATATCCTTTTCGTTTAAATATCTCGAAACAAGAAATATATGACTTGGACCACATTCATAATTGTGGGCCATATCAAACGAACCTTCTTCTTAAATATTGATACAGTTTGACAGGAGAACTATTTACCGATGAACTGTTCTTTCTACTTTCAGAACGACCTGCGCGCACTTTTGCCTCATTTCTTTGTCTTGACACAGTTAGGACTCGTTCCCGCGTGTGCGCTCCGTTACAGAGACCCAAGAAACGTCTCGTGTGGACGATTCGTCGTTCGACGTATAGGAGGATCGAGCGAGGAATCTCGATTCTCGAACCGAGTCGGCACTTTGCGACGGCCCCGTGAAAAACTGCGAGACTCGTGGCGAGCTTCTACGACGCCTCGGGGATACAGTTTCCTCGTGGAATCCAGAAATAGGAAGCACTTCGGCTCCCTTTTACCATTTCTTTGTCCTAGCCAGCCGGAGGTCGGAACTGTCCCATTCGTTCAATTCCTTCCGCCTCTTTGCACGTACGGGAACTTTCCCAACGCCCGATCATTGCTCCAAATTTCGCCGAGAAACTTTCCTTACAGGTCTCCCGTTTATTTAGAAAACTTTATCAACGTCGAACGCGGACCGATGCAGAGACTTCTCAACCGGAGAACTTTACATTCTGCTTCCAATTTATCTTCTACATTTGTCGCACGTTCTTATCGACAAGACTGATGTCTGTCTTGATGGACAATCATAGGTTAATCGAATGTCCAGTAAAATTGTCTGAAACAAGACGTATGAAATTGAATTCATGGCTCGTTTACACGTCACGTTAGCACTCGTTGATGATGTCTGCCTTGTCAGTGGATTAGTTCAATACACAGTAATATTTTCTAAAATAAGATTTATAAAATCGTGAATAGATTTCCACGTCGCGTTGGCACCTATTGTTGAGAAAAGTTAATTCTAGATGTTCATTCGATTCACATTCGAGGCGTAGAAATATATGCGTCGGAAGTACGAAGACCGAGGATCGCGATTTGATTGAACGGTGTATAAAACGTCGGGTATTGGCACAGGGGTTTGGTTTGAAATCCGAGCGGAAGCAATTCGGACGGGGATGAACGAGAAGTTGAACCGATGATAAATTAACCGGGTGGCCGGCCGTTTTGCGGCAAGTAGAATCAGTTCTGTCGGGCATCCGAAACCCGGAGAGATCCGGGAATGTCCGTGGACGTCTCGCCGAAGATTTGCCGGGAAATCGAGGCGGGCAGGATGCCGAGCTGACGGTCCCGATAACTCAAAGCCGACGTGCCCGCGAGGAAACGGTGCGCGTGAGACGAAACAGAGGGTAACGAGTCGGACTAGGGAAGCGAGGCCAGAACAATAGCGAGAACTAATTCTGTGGTCCGTCGGAGTCGAGTAGCTACCGCGGGTGGTCGCGTTTATACACCCTCGGGCGTGGGTGGGTGGCTCTATATACGGGTAAACTAGAAACATCGGCCAGGAAATCTACGGAGTGGAAATTAATTTCCTAGTTTCGATGCGGCGCATTGTTTGGCGTTCCGCGCGTCCGCTTTTATCGGCCAGCTGCCGATGTTTGACAACCCCTCGTGTTTCTCGAATAAATCAACGGCGCCCGTGTTTGTATCGATTCCCCCGTAAAACCGTCTCTGTCCCGGGATCGAGATGGACGTCGCCGAAAATTCCACCCTATATACCTACCCAGAGTCAATTCCCCTGTTAATTAACATCCAGCTCGGAGATTTCAGTTTACTCAGCTTCTCGAGCCAATATTTTTCTTTGCAATTACTCGCGCCGGTTCGGCTAGCTCACAAATATTTTGTCGGCATCTCCGAATTTGTCTTCGTCCGCCCACACTCATTTTCTGAACAATCGGAGAACAGAATCTTCCTTTCCGCCCCTGTAACGTGGATTCGAATTGGTAGGTATTAGTGTAGGGAGAATTTACAAATGTGAATGTCGTCTTTGCCCGCCATTTTCCATTGTAATTTTTCGAACAATCAGAGAACAGAATCTCCTTCTCAACCCTCGTGAAAGGGCGGAAGTGTAGGAATACGTATAAACTCCGAGGAATCAGGAATGACAAAGGAGTTACGATGATTGTGGGTGTAAGGAGAGCTTACATAAAGATATAAAAAAATTAGTGCGAGCCTGTGTAATAAACGACGGGTTTTTCGCCGCGAGCACGGGAGCCAGAAAAAAGAGCTGACGAACCGGACGGTTTGATGTTTTAGGTGACGATGGAGGATAATAAAAACCGCAGGTACCAAGATAACGGGTGCTCGTTCGTGGTGGAGGTGCAGCCCAGCTATCAGCCCGACGACGCCAAGGCCAATAAAGGCTCCACCGAGGACGTGACCGCAGACGTCACCGACCAGCAAGCTCTGGTGCACCGGGAAGAAATTCCAGAGGATCGATCTCCGGGTATCAAAAAATATCCATACACTGTTGCCTCTCTCCTACCCTCTACCTCAGGACGAGACCTCCCATCTGTTGTCCGATGGAGCAATTAATTTAGCCTCTGCCCTATCTCCACGGTGCAGGTTTCGAGAACACGAGACTATTCGGCAGCACGAACACCGGACTGTCCCAGTCGGATCTCTCGATCTCTAGCCAGGGCTCCGCGAATCCGAGCTATCGTTATGGAAATCAAGTCGAGTACGATGCCGGCCATCTGGGTTATCCGGTGTACGGTGGTAGTTACGAGTCCGATACGCTGTCCCGGAAGCTGGAGGGCGGCTCTAAGTGGGTGGAATTCGATAAGTCGCCGGACACCGAGAAGACGCTGTTGAACGTGTCGAAAACCTCCAGCTTGGAGAAGGACACCGACGAGAGCGTGAGTAAACCCGACCCCCTACTCCCAAGATGCTCCGGATTCTAGGAATTTGTCAGCCTTCCTCCAGATCCGCTGAAAATTAAGTACCTAGCTTCTTTAGACACGGTTCCTTTATTTTTGTCGTTTGACTGGCGATCAGGTCCCTCGGGAAACCAATGACTGGTCTTTGTAAATTAGCCACGCCTTCCATGGCTCTAAATTTGCCGCACCCCTGCAGAAGTGTACCTATCAAACTAAGTGATCGATGTCTCCTATCGAGGTTTGCTTGCGTGTGATTAATCATTGCGATTAATGGACTGTGGATCTTCGTGTTCTCGGGGCTGCCGGAGGTCGTCTACAAACCGAATAGTTGAAGCTTTAATCACGCGAACATTCGGTTTTATTTGATTTCATTGAAGCCTCAATGTGAAGCGAAGTTCCACAGTCAACTGATTACACAGATAAAAATTCCTCGAACTCCAGAATATCTCTAACAAGTCCTGTATCCAACTAGGTTCCGCGATAACGAAGCTTCCGTTTCAGCCGTCGATACCTGGCAAGCGGACGAACAACTTGGATGCGTCTCAAGGTTCCGGTGGATCCATGGACCAGCAGGATTCCACGGACGCCAGCGTTTCGACGGACACGGTGCGTTCGAACCCAAACCTTCAAGTGAACGGTACGACGCCGAACAAGCTGGAGATCATGGAGCAGAAGGGCCTGAAGGATTTCGGGAAGCTGGAGAGCAAGCCGGTGATCACGGGGGCGTTGTTGAAGGACGATGTGCAGGAGGACACGTTCCAGGAGCAACAACGAAAATTGGGGAACGGTACTCTAACGCCGGAGCACAAAGAGGAGAGGCCGAAGGACCAGAAACCTGAAGGCAGCACGTTCGTGCCGAGCCACAAACGAAGTGGGAGCATTCCTCCCCGGCTGATCGAGGAGAGCCTGGACCTGAAGAAGTCGTTGGACATCTACAGTCAGATCAAGACCAGCACCAAGAGCATACTCCCCGCGCTGAGCCCGAAGTTCGAGTTGCTGCAGAACGAAGTCAGTCCCATCGAGGAGAAGGAGAGTTAATGGGGATGATCAATCATCTTCGTGATACGTCTCAGGTGAACAAAAAAAACGGCAGGACATCGAACGGTGGAGAAACACGAGGTCCAGGGTCCTCGGTGATTTTCTACGGGAAACCTCGATGCTCGGGGAGAGCACGGAGAGCGAAATCAAAACGATGACGACGACGACACTCTCGTTTCAGCCGAGAAGATACACATTGTAGATAATCCATCAGCGCGCCACGACACAACCACGGTCGTGTCTCCTATACGGCCGGCGCGACGGTGGTTCCATCGGGTAGGTGATTCCAAGTTGGACGGTATCGAAGGGGAAACGACCGGTTCCGGCGGGTGGCTATCGCGTTTCCGCGACCGTTTGCCAAACCGCAGCTTTCTGCGAGCTTGGTCGCGATAAAATCATCGAGGAAGAAAATAACCGGTCGAGATATCAACGCGGACAAATTGCTCGCGTCCAGGGAGATCGTGGCTCGCGGCACGGCACTGGGAGACCACTCAAAGCGCTTGGAATTGACAATATACCCTAATGATTCTCCGCAGTCTCGCAGCCCTTGGCTCTGCCGCTTCCGACCCTCCCTCTCTATGAATCTCGCTCCCTTCTATCCACTTCCTTCAGTTAGGGCTTGAAGCGGTCCCCAAAACGCTTGTTCGAAACTGTTATAGGCGTGTTCTCATTAAAGCAGTTATCAACGACCTTTGACTACTAGATGGACCAAGAATAGAAAAATTCAAAATGTCATGCTGATACGATGGTATTCCATTTAAGTGGAGTGCAATTACTAAACAGTACACTGAAATCGTCAAAAAATGGTTGGATTCATAGGACGAGTTAATGTAACAGTTTCCAAGCCCTGCTGTTTCTCCCTCTAAATTTCTGTGTCAGTCTCTCTCCCTTCAGTTCCATGCCCGTCTCTCTCAGTAATTCTCAGTGCGTCTCTCTCTAATTTTCTGTCCGTTTCTCCCTTCTCTCTCCGCATTCGTGTGCACGAACTCGGCCGGGCCCGTTGAATTTACCGAAGCGAGGATGTACGAGCCGCGGAGAACAATCGCCAGCTAACGAACTCGACGCGGTGCGGCGCCGCTGCGGATTCCGCGGCTGCACGACCGCAGACCCGCGTTGGAACCGCGCGGAACACGTTACAACGGGCCTCGATTGTTTGTAGGGAGAGAGAGAAGGAACCAAGCATATGCCGCCTCTCTGTTCCGCGAGAAAAAGCCCCCGGGGCTCGTTTCAAATGCAGAGGAACACCGGAGGGCCGCTAGGAAAATTTCCGAGGCTCCGCGGTCTGCCACCGGAAGCCAGCCCTGGCAAGAATCAACCGGCCGAGGATAATTTCCCTCCGTCCTTTCCACTGGAGTCCTATCGACTCTGGTCGAGCTGTGCGCTCCGCCGTCAAAGAATCGGCCTGGAATTACGCGCCGCTGATCCAAATCTTTTTACCGCTGATTGTCCCGTCGCTCAACCGATCAATACCGGCTCCGTTGCGACCAAAATTTGATTTCTCTGCATCCTTACAGACAGTTACATTCCCTCTTCATTGGACACTTATTCAAATTTGGATGCAGACGATTTTTTATTACTGCAGTACTTATATTTAGATATAAAAATGGTACTAATGTTTTCGAATGTAGAGAACGTGTAAATCAAATCTGACCAAAATATCAGGATGTCTCCGGTGGTTATAAACCTTACGTTCTTATTAATTTCGATGAAATGTACAAGTTTATTCAGCATTGATATTCTTGTATATTCAGGCACATTAAAAGAATTTATCGACACGTTGTTGAGGATCTCCTGTGCGGTTCCCGTGTCCTGCAATTAATTAAAACAATTTGCCTTGACCGAGCGATACTTTGAAACGTCCTCTTGAAAATCGGCTTGAAGATATCGGCCAGCGGCGTTCGACCAGAGGTGACAAAGAGTGGCGAACCGATGAGTTAGGCGGACGAAGGCCGGTTCCAAAAGTTTCGCGAATGATCGCTGAGAATTAACGCCGTCCCGGTCGCTAGCGACCCGCACGATTTGTATCCGTAAGATCGAAGTGGAATGGTCCATTTGTACGCGAACACAGGATATCTAAGATAAGTAGCTTGTACCCGAACGATCGAAAAGGAGACACCGATTCCCCGATCCCGTGTGCGCCCACAGGATTTTCTCGAAGGGAAACGCGTTTCCCTTCCGTGGTTTCCGGAAACGATAGTTTAAGGGAGGAGTCTTCGGGCTCGTAAACTTTTTAGCGTGGACGGAGCAGGTGTCGACGAACGCGCGTGCGGTTCCATTGGGAATTTTGTAAGCGGTTCCATGGGAGTCGCCCCCATCGACGAGCGCAGTTTTACAAACGAACCAGATTTACTAAGAATTTTCTATTGTCTCCGAGAGCGTAGGATACGAAAAAAGAAACTAGCCGGTATTTAAGCATACTAAAACGCTACTAAGTGTCCAACACAACAAACGATAGAAACGTAAGATCGATCGATCGAGGCACTCGATCAACGCTGGATCGAGAACGCTGTGGGATGCAGGTGTGCCCGTAGTCTTTAGCCAGTCGATCTAATGTTTAACTTCGAGATTAATCGGAACCAGATTAAACGATCCTAGGTATACACAGTACCCGTAACAGACCATACACGTTAAGCGCGAGACTCGCGACTCGAGCAAGTCAGCCGGAGAGGCTTAAAGAGGTTTAAACGCGACCGAGGTGGATTCTAGTGCCAAAATAGTTCCTTAAGGTTTCTCGAGAGCAAAGCTCGACGAACGTAATTGCCGAACGACTAAGTATATGATACTCTTGATATAATTACTTTTATTGATATCGTACGTTTCGAGCAGATGCTGCGTTACCAATATTTCAGATTTTATACGGCTTCCGTTGAATAGTGCGAACGTTTGTTGTTGATATGGTGCTATTTGCGTGTGAGAATCTCGAGAGCTCGTCGAGCGTCGTCCTCCCGAGAGCGACGAGACTCGAAACGACGACGAAAGAATCATTCCGTGCCAGTTCACGGAAGATCTCGAAAGTATTCTCGTCGATGCGAGACGTCGACGCGAGACGATCGAACCGTAGCGCAGCTAGCGATTAAGTAGCCACAGTAAGAACCTAGTCGTGCTCTAGATCCCCCATTCCCATCAATCATATGATTTTTTAAATCTGCGTTCCCGATACCGGTCACACACGCCCCCGCTTTCACACCGAACCCGAAAACCGGTCAGTCTAGTTTCCAGATTTTAGCGATTCTCGTGTGGCTGTCAATAGATGGTATTAGAGGTCTAACTGTGGGCAGGATTTTATATAAAACCTGAATGTCTCGCGTATCTCTAGGAATAATTCTCACCAAGTAGCTGGTCGCGTAGCGGTCGACCCGATCGACCATTTAGATCGTTCGACCGTCGATCTCGGGTCGCTTCAACCCTTCGTCTCGCGATACGAACTTCGAGATGTCGACCTGGATCGACGCGAGATCGACGGAGGATCGAGTTACACACTTTGTAAGAGGAAAGCATTCTCTGTTCTTTGACGTAACGCTCTGGTATTCTATCGCATCGCGCATCACGAGTTCGTAAAGGACACTTTAGAGATAATTACTCGTAGAGGCTCGTCGAAGTAAGACTCTCAATTAACGATTAAGGCAGACGCGGACCCCCCGACCGGGGTCCCGGCACACAACCGTTCCATATGATCAATTAAATTCGAATTGTAGTTGTTAAGCGAACGAAGACGGAGAGAAGCAGTTTAAACTCGAGCTTTGGAGATATTGATATTGAGCTTTCGATTGCACACGAACACGCGACACTCGCACAACCATACATACGTACATGCATACATACATACGTACACATACACCGAATATTATGTACGTTTTCTCTCTCGTTTCTAACGATAAGTTCCAGCAGCCACTCTTCGTTCGACAACCCCCACGCCTAGGAAAAAGAAACTCCGGAACCAATCACTGTCCGAAAATCATTTTTGTCCATCATGCTGATACAGTTTGTACGCCCGAAGCACGCGCGCTTCGAACCTCTTTTTAGAAGGAACGTGCGGACATTCGTTTTTGCTAAGGTACCACGTTGTATATGTCAATTTATTTTGCAAAATAAACCATTGGACACGAGCCCCGTCGTCACGTGATCAATTCATGACTCTCACGATCAGTTCGCTTCTCTTCCATTTCTTTCCGTTCGCTCTCGGTTGCTCCGTCTCCGATCAGTTGCACATATTTTAATCGAATTAACAGGCTGCGGATTATTTACAACTTTTTTAGATCATTGAGGAAAGAACAAATTTTTCTACACGTCTACTTTTAACAATCCGCTGTCTATTAATTAGCTTCAATATTTTTCTTCGCAATAGTTTTACCTGGCTATTTTCCACATATTTTTTTACCCTTTCAAAATCTGACTTTATCGATGCTCAGTCATTTCTCTCGTCCACGATTTGAATAGAATTAATTAGCTAGTGCTTTTCCACCTCCGGAGAATTATTTATCGATCCACAACGGTTCTCGGCGCTTATTCGCAGTAGATAATGTCGTGTTGGTAATTCAGAGGGTGCACACCCCCACGGTGAATAATCGTGAAGCGACAGAGCCACCCCAGACGGTGCGAAACCACCCCTTGAATCCACCGACGAGGAATCGCGCCATCTGGGAACGAGCGTGCAAGGGTTGAAGTTGTTCGACTCCATCGGTAATGTTGGCGTTGGGGGTGGGAAAGGGCTGAAGATGAGCGAAACTGGCGGCGCCAACGGCGGAACCGTGGAAACGCTGGAAATATCGCTGAATTATACATGCGCGTTTTTAATTCGGTAATCAATAGTAAAAACCGCTAATATATCCCCACCATTTTTCCGCTATTCCGGATTCGCCAATGCCCAACTACCTGGCAACCCTTTGCGATTTCGCGTGGGAGGAGCCGTTGTTTGCCGTCACCCTGTTTTCCCCGATCGACCCGTCGAATTTCGAAGCCCGGCCGTCATTTTTCTTTTTCCAGCTATTTCGACCCTGGGCGAGATAATGAACGTCGCGACGAGTTTACAAAATCGAGCCCCGGCTCGCGGAAATTAACGCGGACCAACAAAAAAAAAGAACATACACACGCGGAAGCGCGCAAGAGCGCGGGGGTGTTAGGTTCGCCGCGTGATTTATGACCGTGGAGATTAACGTCGATACCACTCGATTCTTTTTTTTTCACTTTCCCTTGCAACTGCACTCTCTGTTTTTTTTTCACGTTGTCCAATTGTTAATGGACGATTGCGGTCCATCCACCAGAGATAGCAACTCGGCAGCGACGATGCTGGCTGGAAACGAGCCTCGGCATAAAGAAGTTGCGAATTAAATTGTCTCGATTCTCCTGACATCTCTGTTCGTCACGATTGACATTCTTGTTCCTCTGAATTTAACTCTCCGCCTGCAACCTCATTTTTATCGACGTCTGCATACTGGGTCGTTTCTGCTCGCGACTAATTATTTTACTGGCTTTTAAAAGTCTAACAAGAGTCCGTATTGAAGTCTCTATTTTGATGTATTTATTGTAGTTTGCAGTGTCTCGATTCTGAATTGAGCGATAGTGATCTGAGGCCGCATAGTGGGGTAGTTTCGTTTCCAGAATTAAAAGGGTGCGGGATGCGCCTTCTCATTTGTGAAGTAGTCAAAAGTGCTAGGTGAAAGATCGATCTAGGACACAGTCGGCCTAAAAAGTCCTGCTTTTACGTTTAAGAGGCGTAATTTACATTATTCGGCAGCATGTAGCTGTCGTAGCTTTATGAAAATAGCTGCATGCTTTCGAATAATGCAGATTACACTGTCGAATAATGCAAATTGCGCCTCGTAAACGTAAAAATATGACCCTTGAGAGCGGCTGCGGCCTAGATTGAACTTTTATCTAGCGTTTTGACTACTGAAACCCCCCATCTTTGCATTATCGATAAATTGAGAAGGCGCATCCCTTGCAGTCCAGGGGACGAGGCTACCCTCTTGAATTGTGGAATTAGGAATGGGGGAATTTCGCAAGCGAAGACGAAGAAAGGATGAGATATCGGCGGACAATGGCGCGAGCACTGGCAGCGGGCTTTTATTCGATAATTTTGTCCAAGGCAAAGCCAATTACATGCCGTGAAAGACTCGCGAGAAGCAGCTCGCTCGTAGGCACAGGCACGCACGTCGCTCGGACGTTTGCGCGACCATAATTACTGTTTATTAAAGACGATTGCAAAAACCGGGGCAGGTGCTCGTCGGGAGCCGTGCAGCGGGAGAGAGAAGACGAGAGAGAAGAAGTGACCGTTGTTCAAACCCTCGAAACTCTGTATACCTGCATCCGCACGGTTCCCGCGGTTTTATTGTATCCCGGGCAGGGCCCTCGCGCTAATTTCCGAGCCTCTTTGCGATTCCGTTCTCGCCGAGGCGGCTCCTGGAGAGCCGGTAGCCCAGCCACGCGTTATATTCGTTAGGCGAAACAGAGAGAGAACTGCGAAACACGCGTACCTATCCTTTCCTTTCCTTTCGTTTCGTTCTTTTCGCGGGAACCGACCCGTGCACCCGCACCCCTGTTTCCTCCCACGGGCCAAAACTGGAAACCGCGTGAGAGCGATCTTCGAGCAATCTCATTTCTGCATATAGAAAAATTGCTGACTCCCTCTCATGTCCTGTTCTGTTGCAGATGGGACGTTTCACTTGATGCTGATTCGTTTGCTCGCTGGATATCGATTATCTAAAAGCGGTGGAACGAATGATATCCGAAGACAATGTTTCGGGAACGTAAGTGATGCTGTCGACATCACTAGACAGCGGATCTTCGTGCAAAATAAAAGTTTTATAAATTATCCGCTACAAACTAGAGTGTAATGAATATTTATTTACTTTTTTAATACGTTTACTAGAGGGAAAATAAACTTTTACTGGTTTAAATTACGCATCGTATAATATTCGGTGAATATTTCACAATGGAGGAACGTAGCACAAACGTGTTAACAACTCCAAGAAACCTGCACTTTGCACCCATTCATTTTATCCGTAAACGCATGGAATCCGCGGTAGAGCGAGCGCAGACGAAATCGCCTACAAATAGACGTATTTCTCAACAATTTTTCACTTCACTGGAAAAAGATAATTGCGGGCTGGAAGGGTTAACGATCATCGTTAGCAACATTTGTCTCCGCATGGATACAAATGATACGTACGTGAAACGCACGAAATATGGCAGACGACGTGATAAATGGGACCACCTAAATCTCCCCGTTATTCATGGTTGTCTAAAAGAATTAAAGCTGAGGCGAAGTTGCTATGTTTTGGGAGGCGTATGCGCCAGTAGTCGGACGTGCCAGTGATCCCCTAGAAAGACGAACATTCGCCATAATGCTTTTCTACTTTAATGTATATCCGTTCATATTAGCTTTTTTAGAGAGTACATTTTAGAATAGGATTTCCAGCGATAACTAAAATCGTGTGGGAGTTGAAGACAGTGCTTGAGCCTGCAAAGAGATGAGACCATCGTTTCTCTTGTAGAATTGAGTATCGCGCATCGATCCGCAGCCATGATCGAAGGGAAATATGTACACAAAGTTTATTCACAACCGTTTACAAGGCGCGAGTACAGAAACCCGAATTTAGGAATGAACTCCACGGGTGAAAAGAGCGAGCTATTTATTTGGTCATCCAAAAGAACAGAATATCCCGTGGAAGGAAAAACCTGCTCGCAAAAACGTTCAACGAAAAGTCCCTCGATCGTGCGAAACCGACTATCTGGTATGTACGTGTACTTCTCTTTTTTTTTATTTTTATAGAGGTGTGAAAAAATGCCTTGACGCGCTGACCCCCGGCTAATCCGGGGAGTGTGGGGCTCGGATGACCAAATTTTCGCGTTGGCCACTATCCACTAAAAAAATTCACCTCTTGGGACTTTAAACCCTTTGTGTCCCAGCCCGGAGCAAACGTACGTAGGGACCTACTATACGCATTGCACCTACAATCCGTCTTGACGCATCAAGCTCCGGGTCAAAACCTTCGCGTATTCTATTCTATAAATTGAAACTTAAATATGTACTAAGTCAAAAGAGAAAACAATTATAATTCATTTTTTATGGGTTTACTAACCGAAGTCTAAGATATGTGTGCACGTGTACCTGAGGTAACTGGTCTCGTAACGAACCAAGGGCTTTCGCTGGCGGGCCGGTATCGGCCCGGGCGATTCTGGCTGTCAGATGCGTGAAAGGACTCATCATAATAAGCAGGCTCGTATGGGCCCAGGTGAAGGCTCTAAAAATTCTTCAATTCACTGGGGAAAGGAGTTCCCTGGGGCCTGGTAGCGCCGACGTCGCTACAGGCTAAATGTTCGTGGTATATCGCTTGGGCGTCGATGGTGCGAACACCGTTGGAAGGAAAATCGGGTCTCGGTGGTCCGTCGGATCGTCGCGTCGGATTTGGACGGGCGTGTGCCCACGGAAAAATCGTTCGGCTAACGAGGGGCCGAGATAGGTGCGTCGTTCGGGCGACGAACTTTCACGTGGACGTGTCCCGGCATGGGATCGCGGCGAGTGGAGGCGAGGCGAGGCGAGGGTAAAACGCGAGCGTCCGCGCGAGCCGCGAATGGAGCGAATGGAGCCGGGACTGCCCACCGAGGCGCGGTGCCGCGGCTCTTGGCCAATTATTTTTACCCGTGGAATCGAATTATCGGGCCGCGTCGATTAACGCGGATTTAATCGCGCGCCCGTGCTCTCCGCTCGTCGCTGTCGTCGTTTCGCCGTTGCATCGGCCGTCGGCGTAAGAAGGACGGCGAACCGCTCTCCGGCGATGGGGTTGAAACGCGAGGGGGTGTACGGGGGGTGGACACGGGGCGGCTAGACCGAGACAGAAAGAACTGCGAGCGAGCGAGCACGGCGGAGATAGGAAAATAGAAGGGAAAAAGGGGGCGGGTGGGCGAAGGGCGGGCAACGTCATACCTACGCGTGGGTGACAAGAGACCGAGGCTGAAGAGGAGGTTAAGGGTGAGCGGAGAGAAGAGGAGAGGAGTGGAAGAGAGAAGAGAGGATCGGAGCGGGGAGAGGGCGCGTGTGCCAATGCCACCGGTGGAAGCGAGTTCGAACGATATGCAAGAAAGAGAAAGAAGAGAGAGGCGGCTGGTGCTGCGGAGGGCGGTCGGGGGCAGAGAAGGGTGCGCTTGAGCGTCGGTACAGATACGGCATTATGAAAACACGAATGTACTTTTAAATCAATACCACCATCGCATTGTGGGGAGTGCGCTGGTGGGGGCGGCACGCTCGCATCCCGGAATACAGGAGAGAAGAGGGACAGAGAAAGAGAAAGGGACCACACCACTATCGAGGGTAGGGGGGAGAAAGGGTAAGAGAAGAGAAGAGTGGAAACGAGAGGAAAGAGAGATGAAAGAGAAAGAAGGGTGGTCGGTAGTGGCGCGCTACCGCGAGAATCGCCGGAACAGAAAGAGAACGAAAGAGCGGAGAGTGCGGAGAGTTTGAGAGAGGAGTGGAGGAGAGGGGTGTCTCGTAAGAGGATGGGTAAAAAGGGGTAGCTCGGGGGGTGGCCCAGAGGGTGCCGGTGTGGTACGATTCAGCCGGGTGAAAAGTATGAGCACCGGTTACCGGTGGTTGCTCAGCCTCGGTAACGAGAACGAGAACGAGGTAGCGGCGAGTGCGAGCCGCTAGAATGGCTTTTGACAGCACGATCCGTCCTCGTCGACGCTTCGGAGGCGTCGCTACCGCGGGACGTTGCCGCAGTTAATCGTCGCTCGTCGCATCGTCGTTGTTCGTCGGAGCGCGTCGCGCCGTACCGGGCTCTCCGTCGGTGTCTCGTCCGTGTCTCTCGTTTTCCATCGAACTGCCTCCGCCGCCTCTGCTACCGCGTTGCCTGAAAACCGAGTAATTGGGACGAGAACCACGGGCACTCGAATCGATTAATCCGGTCAGCTGAATTTTGATCGATGCGCGACAGAGAAAGTACCGCCACGGCCGCCCGTGCGGCAGCTGCAGGGGCGTCGAACGGACGATAAAACAAAAAATAAAAAAAAGAACTACATAAAAAGCGAGAGAAAAAAGCGTGTAGAAAATCAAACGCGGAAAAATGCGTCCGTGCACAGCGCGCCATCGGAACGGCGAACGGGATCGCGCTCTCCTGATCGGGACCGATCGAATATTTATTTTCAATAACATCGACGCCACCGCCGACCCCGACGCCGACGCGCGGCTCGACTCCCGACGTACCCTTTCGCTGGGCCGTTTTAATGCATCGGCGACCGGTCAATTTATACGCGACGCGAAATTAGAGTTTACGTTAATTATTTTAATTGGTTTTGCTAATTAAGCGCGACCATTACCAGTAGGACCGGACAATGGTCCGCAAAACGGACATATTATTTGCTAAACACATTATCGTCGTCGATTGGCGTTCGCCGAGTGACGAGCCCGCGTCCTGGTCCGCCTAGATCGACCCGGGCTGTCTCGCCCCCGCTTAATTAGGGGAGGCCTGCCGAATTTAGACCACCGACTAGGTTACACCTAATTTGCGAATCGCAATCAACCACGACCACTGGTACCACTGCAACTATTTTTCTTCCTGATCTCTAATCAATTAGCCATTTGCCCTCGAACATATTTGGACTCCAGAATTCGGACATTCGATTTTAATCGTAGTCTAATCGAGGACTGCCGAGGTTTTTCAAATCTAGCGGACGTCGTAAGCGACGCTCCGGAGACAATTCGATCCGTAAATGCATTGATTGAAAGGGCAAACGGTGCGGCCGACATTCGACGACACCTGATCGGAATCGAGCGAAGGGGTCCGGGTCCGCCCCCTGCCCCTGGTCGACGATCCCCTTGTTTACAAACAGGACTCGCAAGGTCACCGATCTTGAGGGAACGAGAACGAGTGTCGTTCAACCGATGTCCTCTCCACCCCTCGGCCAAATTCCTTCGCCCGACCGGGGTAGAAGGGTGTACGGGCCGGATGTGTCGGCCGGGGGTGGGTTTTCCGATACGTAACCGCCGACGGTGGCATCGGTGGCAACCCCATCGTTCCTCATCGTCGTCGTCGTCGCCGTTCGATCCCCTTTATCGGTCTTCTTCCCACGCAGCTTCTTATCGGATAGCGCTCCCTTTTCCTCGTCTTCGTACCCCGGTAAACATATGTAGTCCCGGTCGGCCACTGCGAGGTGCACAGAGAGAGAAAAGAGAGAGAGACAGACAGATGCGCACGCTTACGTTTACGCTTACGCACGGACAAACGCGCTCAGGCTCTCGCTCTCGGCGAGCACACACCTACACGAGTACACAGCCGCACGTGGAAAGGATGATGAAAGCGTGCTCGGCCACCTGTATGCTTTAACCGTGGATCGAACCTTACCTGTTACTCGTCCGCCGCGGCGAGGTAGTCGGCCCGAGGCCCTCGACCGGGGGATTTCCGTTTCCGGTTAAAGGCACCACCGCTTTACCCCGATTATTCTCTCCGCCGCGGTTCCGTTTTCCCGGCGCCCCGTGACACAACCTCGGGAATAGGCGATTACTCGACGCTCGATGCCTTTGCCGCGGCTTTCACCGATGCTATACAACTGCGGACCTCGGGTCTCCCTTGACTCCTCGTATCCCTCGAGCTATCAGTCCTTTAACCCCTTCCCGTACGATCTCTATCTGGTCTACTATCATTAGAATTTCTTCCACCTCATACACGTGCATCTGCATTTCCTTTAACGCTTCAATATTAGCCAGAATAGAATTTCACCTTTGCCACGGCTTTCACCCATGTTACACAACTACGGACCCCGGGTATTCCTCGACCCTCACATCCATCGACTCGGATCTTCAAGAAACGTGACTGTCCCGAACGTGTGATCCGGCTTACAAGGAAGCGATACGTACAATAATTTTATTGTTCACTCAACTTTAATTCTGTTGCGCTGTCCGAGCACCTTTCTCCACTAATTATAATAAATTACGAAAAGTATCTGATAAATAGACTGCTGATTTTATGCATTTATGGCAAATTGGGAACGTATATTTTAAAACAGTGGACATGTTAATAAGTATTTAAGGGCATCAATGTATTAATTTCTGTACTCGTGTATCCTGCAATCGATACGAGCATTATTTATTTTGCATAAAGATCCGCAGTCTACTGATAAATGTTGCCTTGTAAAAACGACAAGAATTTATTGACATTATTTGTAATGTCCAGTATAACAGATGCTTTGACAAATTTATTCGATTATTCTCCATAAATGAATTTTTATAATTTCGGTAGAAATTGTACTGTATAAAACCGGTCTTTTGACGGTGTTGGGTTTGGTGTCGGTAATCTTGAACGGTTCTGCTGACTCCGGTGTCACACGACTAGAAAAACGTGTTCTACAGTCGATGTATCGTTCGAGGTTCAGCGAAACGATTACGGCCGGAGATTCGGGCAACGTTTCACTCGGAATGCAAAGGAGTGCGAGAGGATTGCGGCGATCGGTGGCGTATAGCGTCTCTCGGTTCGGGAGGAGCGATTTGACTAACAAATCGGGTCATCGGCGTGGCCACGGGGAAGCGTTTCGATTTAACGAATGGTGAGCCGTAGCGCTCGAACAACAGGTACACCGATTATCCTTCCGTGATTCCGGGAGCGTTTCGCGGCTCCGAAATCGAGGCGGGGCTGGTTCTCGGTCTCTGGATCCTGTGTCCGGGGTTAATATTCCCGCGTTATTTCGCTACAACGGGATTATATCCTGTCGGGACGGGAACACGGATTCGAGCACGGTGGTCGGCCGCTCGAAAGTGAAAAATACAGGCCACAAAGAAGAGAAAAAAAACCGAGTGAACGAGGGAGAGAGAGAGACAGAGGAAAACGAGCAGCACACAGAGCGGGTAGGTAGAAAAAACGAGCGCAGAGAATCGAGAAGATGTCGAGAATCAGCGTCGATATACTATTTCGAAACGGTTTTCATGGGTTCTGGAGATTGATGCGACGGCTGATGAGGGTGGCGGGTGTTCCTGGCAGGGTCCCCGGGCACGTGGTGCTACTATTGATTTTAATTTTAGTGAAAGAGGTGGAAAAATTAGAAGGGTGGCACGAGGAGGGCTGACACACGGTGGGAAGGGTGAGAGCACCGCGGAGGGTGAACGCGCGAGCGAGCTAGAGACAGCGAAACGAGGGAGAAGCCTAGGCTGCCTGCCGAGGGAGAGATAGAGAGAGAGACGCGTGACCGCATGAGCGACGGCCGAACGAGAAACGAAGATAAACGAGAGAGAGAAAGAGAAACACGAATAGAGAAAGAGGGAAAGAGATAGAAAGGGACGCAAAGTCGGGTGAGAGCACCGTTGAACAGTTTCGCTTTCATTTCCCTCTTTAGCCGAAGGCAAAGGTAGTCGCTCCGAGGGTGGGAGGGATCTCGGTGCCTGAGGGAAGGCAAGGCAAGGCAGCCGGAGCCAAGCCGAGCCGAGCAGAGCCGAACCGAGGCAAGGCAAGGCAAGGCAAGGAAAGGCAAGGCAAAGCAAGAGGGTGAAATCGTATCACGGGAGGATGAGAGGCTTAGAGCGCGATGGAGAGAAAAAGCCCGGAGAGGAAAGACACACCGGGAGTCGGTTGGAAAAAGAGAGCACCACGCTAAAAGGAGGGTGGTGCTATTGAATGAGAGGGTGGGACGGGGCAGGGCTCGCGAAAAAGAGGAGAACATACCCTCGACTGTGTAAAACACAGAGGTTCGCGGTGCCACGGCGAGTTCGCGTTTAAAAAACGGCTTGCCTCGCTCGCTCCTCTTTCACCCCCAATCTTTCTCTCCCTCTCTGTTCTTCTCCCTGTTCGCGATTCGCTCCCTTGTTCCTGTTCGAATCTTCTCGGTACCCCTTTCACCCCCACGCGATTCCATTCGTCAGCAGCTGAGGACGACCTCCGCGATAATTCTCGCCGCGCTCCGGTTGCTCGGCCTCCCCCCTGAGTTTTCTTCCTTCCTTCCTTCCTTCGTTTTATATTTTTTTTTCTCCTCCACGCTCCCCCTGTTTTCCTCCCGCAAACGGCCGCGTGTGCGGCACGCCGCGGATCACGGACAAATGCGTGCTTTACGGGTGCATACGCGTACATGCTTTTCCACGTGGAGGAACGAGAGTTGTAGAGATAGGGTAGACGAGAGAAAGAGAGAGAGAGAGAGGGAGAGAGAGAGGAAGGTGAGAGCACCGCGAGAGGGTGAAGGATGAGTTCCTTTGTGGCCGCCTAGATTAAAGGCAGACGCTGATGGGCCGTCAAAGGAAACTATTAGCGTAGAAGGTAATGCAATATTTTTTCCCTCCCCGCGGACTGGATTTCTCCGGCAGTGTAACGACGCTCTCCCTCTTCCTCTCTCTCTTTCTCCCTTGACAAGTATGAGAGTCTATTGGCCGGAGAAACGGCGCGAGCTCTCCGAAGCCGCGCCGATAGGATCGGAAGAGTTTTCCTCGACGAAAACGGTCATCCATCCCCGCGACCCTTCCGACGGCTATTTATTATTAATGTCTGATTAATAACGGCGTTACGCATTGGAACTCGTTGGAATGAACGAACGAACGAACGAACGAACGAACGAATGAACGAACGAGTCGCGGCGGATAATTAATATCATTACGCCCTGTGAAACACAAAGAGCGGAGTTACGACATTTAATTAACAATATTACGAATCAGTGGGGTGGGGAGAGGGTGGTGGTGGGTGGGTGAGGGTGGACCACTGGATGCGGCGGGTGACGGGGGTGGGTGAAGGGAATATATAAAGAGAAACAACGGTGTGTTTTTCCTGGCGATAGGCGAGCCAGGTATGATCGAGAGGAAGAGGAGGTGGAGGAGGAGGCGGCGGCAGAGGATGAGGAGGATGAGGAGGATGAGGAGGATGAGGAGGAGGAGGAGGGCGGAAAATGCTGGAGTATAACCGGCGTGTCGAGGGGGGGCGCGGTGTGGCGGGGCGGAGGGAGGGAAAGAAGAGCGGCAAAAAATTGACTTTGCCAAAAGCCGGCATCGGTCGTGATCGTTCTCATTGGCCGGCAGCGAAAAAATCCCATCGAATCAGCGGACGAGGTGAGATTTGCAATTAAAACGCGGGATGGTATACCACGGGGTGGCGGCGAGGGTGGAAGAGGGTGAAAGAGGGTGGAGGAGGGCCGCGGCGGGGTGGCTCGCGGGGGTCGGCGGGGGTGGCAGGCAGGCAGGCAGGCGAGGCTGTTAAGCGGGAAGGGGTAGGCGGATACCGCCGACCGAAAGGGCGCAATAAATGTACGCATTGCGCAGAATTAGTTGATTAAAATATAAAAGAAGAGCGGTGGGGATGGTGGAGGGTGTCGGGCGCAAGGGGGCGAGGTGTGGCGCGGGAGGCACGCGGGAGGGACGAGGGCAGAGAGAGGGTGGTGTTCGGGGGTGGTTCGGGTGGTTCGGGCGGCGGCGGGCGGCGGATAGGCGCCAGAAGGAGAAATCTCTTTTCCCCTCTCGGTTTTGCTCCTCTTCTCTCCGGACGGCGAGAGGCGGAGGAGGGCGACACGCGGGGGGCGGCCGAGGCTGGAATACGCGACGGATAGAAAGAGAAAGAACAAGACTAGGCGGGAGAGCGCAGCAGCCCGGGAAAAGAAATAATCTGCGAGCTGTATTGACGTTTCTAGTCTAACTCTGATTGAATTATGCATGAGCACACCGGAGATGCCGAGAGCTGCCCTTCTCTTTTCCACCCTGCGCGCATAATTTCCCTCCCTTGCGTACGTAAATATAGTGTGTGCTGCCCTCTCTCTCCCCTTCTCTCTCGCTCGTTCTCTCTTTTTCTCTCGTACTCTCTCTCTCTCTCACTTCTCTCTGCGCCGCGCCGCGCGTACCTACGCGTGTGCTACAGGATACCGGCCTAGGAAAAAAGGGGTTCGAGCGCGTCGACAAGCACACGCTCGCTGCGTGCGGATAGGCTGAACGCGAGCGCGAGCGTCATCGTGCTCACGGAAATAAACGAAACGCCTTTGAACGTTATTATTAGGAGCGATCATGATCGATTCTCTACTTCCAACCGCGTGCGCTTTCGTCCTGGACGCGCGCCGATATTCCGTCTCCGACTGGCCTCGCATAAAACAACATCGGCGATCGCTTTACTCTACATTTAACCCTTTCGATCCTAGCAACGGTTATAGTTGGTATCACCGAGACGACCCGCGTGCGCGTACCACGGCTGACTATACTAGGCATCCACGTAATGAGCCGTAGATACTGGCTCGCACTATATTTGATGCTCAGATAATGATTAATTATACAACAAGTCGGTCGAGGTATAAAATACTGTCTATTCACGCAATCCACTGTACCCGCGCAAATGTAGAGCTTTCCGAACGGAGGAAAACACATTCGCCAAGAAATGATTAATTCTTAAAAAATCCTTCTCAAAAATGTTCTACTCTATTTCTGGTGCCAGCATAACGACAAACGAGTTATCTCGCAATTTCTCGAAGCTAAGACGGAGGTTCTACGTGCAATTGCAAACCTTTGCCGGAATAACCGGTAGAATCCTATGAAAGTTGACTCGCAGCTAATTAGCGATCTTGCGTCGCCCACCGCTAAAAAGAGCATCCCTTAATCTACGACTGTAGACGACGCGCAACCATAACACCGCAACCATTTCAAAGCCTACTGCCACGAGTTCTCTATCCATTAATACATCCGAAAACTCTTATATAACGGAAGCTGTCGCAAACATCGTTGTGAAACGAACGATTCTGAGAAGCTAATAATAATTTATACCGGCGTACGGATCGGCAATCACGGTGGGCGTCGAGCTCGTCGAAACAATGCTCGTCGCCGGCGTTCGTTATCGCCGCTTGTCCACCCGCAGTCAATTTCTTATCGCGTGGCGATCGAAATCGCAACTCTTTCTCGTTTTGTATGGCGTCGAGGTTGAAAAGAGAGAGAGAGAAAAAGAGCAGAGTAAAATAGACAGTGGCCAGGATTCACAAGGGATCGAATCGAAACCGCGGTGAGATCGACGCCGCGCGAGAGGACAGGATCCACTCGTTGGCTCGGCGACGCGCGCGTGCCTTTGAAAATGCCGGAGGGAAAAGAGCGGCTTCGCTCGGTTCCGCGCGGCGATATGAGCAGCCACGACGAATATACGAACGCGCGGGCGGAGGCCTTACGGTTGTGGGCGCCGCGCCGGTTGAAAAAGTTGAGGCCTCTTAGCTACCCCTGGCAACGTCGTACTACCCTTTCGACGTCCTTTCCAACCGTAGCAACCTCGAGTAACGCGTTTTTTAAAAACGCTTCCCCGACTAATTTACCGGAACGCTTGGCGCGGCTTAGAATCCTACGGAAACAACAGCCTCTTCCGTTCTCGAGTGGCTCGCCGCGTTCTCGTTCGCGTTCTCGTTCCCGTTTCGTAAAACGGGCTGAGCTTTCTAACGACGATGCGAGCCACAGGAGGAGGGGAGGATGCGTTACGAGCAGAGACGCGTCAGGAAAAATAGATTCTGCTCAGCTCGGACGATACCGGCCGGTTCGATTCCCTCGACCGCGTGTTTTCTAGGCGCTCGAAACCGCTCTCCTTCGTGCACACGGGAAAGGAAAGCTCGAGGTTCCTCTATTAATAGAAGAAACCAGGCCAGGGGAGAACGGAGCACGCTCGCCGGTCAGTGGCGCGTGCAAGAACGGAAGGGTAGAAAAACGTACGCGCGGAGTACTGGTCGTGATAGAAGGAAGGGTTGCGTGAGTGCGTAGCCGCGCGGAGAAACGCGCGAAAATCTCTCGGCGGATCGTGTCATCGACTTCGCGAACCATATCCTCCTTTATCTCTCTTTCTCTCGCTGCCTATCTGTTCGAGCTGAACGGGGGGTTTTTGCGCGCGAGAACGCATCGGTTTTCGCGTCGAAATTCTCTTTTCCGCGTTATTACAGACTACAGACTCGATAAAATAATTCGCAGTTGCCGCGGGATCGAATGCAACGAATCGCTGGACGAATACACCGAATAAACAGGATATTCGAGATTTTCGGGGAGAAACGGGCGACGCTCGGTTCGGCTCGTCGGCCGCGGAGCGCGCATCGCATCGATTCGCCGTTTATTCCGTAAATATTGCGTCGATACCGGGCCGAACGTAATTGATAGTCGTTTTCCTTCGTTTAATTTATTAATCGAACGTTTACGACAAGCCGGACGGCTTGTTTGGACCGGGTGACTGCGTCTGCCGCCGTTCCTCCCGTTTCCCGCCCCACGAGCGAGCGAGCAAGCGAACGGACGAGCGGGCGGCCGAAGGGCTGGTTCGGGGGTTCGTTGCAATTATCATAGGGACAGAAGGACCGGTCCTCTCCGCGTTTGTTTAACTGTCGAGATAATTATGAAATGCATTTCGTTGCTACGGGTAAAATAACGACAGGTATATACTTTCCTACGGTAATGCGACTAATTATTATAAATGGTCGTGTTAATTTATAAACGGAATTCATCGAATCACGCGACGCACGCCGCCCAGTGGGCGAAGGGGGTTCACGGAGGGGGCGGTCGGCTCTGTGCTCGCGGGGGTGCACGAGGTACAGGAGGTGGTGTGCTGCTGGAGGTGCAGGAGGAGGCCGAGGGTGGCGAAGGGTGGTTGTGAAACCAACGCGATAGGCAGGCAGGCAGGTCGGGGTGAAACGCGTCAAATGGAAATGCATGTTTTTTGCCGCTTTAGTAAAATCAGGGGCGCAGGAATTACGGTCCCTCTGATGCTCGGGACGCGCGCGAGTTTTATTATGCATTTACACACTTATATACCAGCCAGTGTAACTACGCATCGCTCTCTCCGCGATGGCAAGCCAACCCCGCGACAGGGGCTGGCTGCCAGGGGGATGTTGAATCTCCTCCCACCATCGCGGTCCAGGTACATCCCCACCAGCCGACCGCCGATGAGGGAGTTTCGCGTCTAGTACTAAAAACGAGGGGATCGATACTAAAATGCTTTAAAGTCCTGAATTTTATATCCGACCGTTAGGGAGAGAGCGAGTGAACCGCACGGAGCGAGAGAACGAAACTCGAGGGAGAGAACATTTCGCATCTCCGGGACTAAAAAACCAGCCAACGTCGTTCTCCGGCGTTCTCTTCGTTTCCCTGATTCAGTTCAAGGACAACCGAAACGCGCCTCGGCCTCGCCCCGACACCCGCCTCGATCCACAACCCCCCTCGCTTTCGCCTTGTCCCGCTGTGATTCACGATTTTCCAACGGTCCGATCGATCACGATCTCTCCGCTTCGCGATGATTCATTTTTCCGTGGGAAGAGTCTCCGATTCTCGTTTAACGCTGTCACACAGAGAGGTAGAGCAGCGACGAATAGCTCGAGTAAGGGCGAGCGCGGTCGTTCGCAGGGGTAGAAGAAGGGAGGATAGTATTTTTTGATATTTAACGAGGAAGAGGGTGGCTGGTGCGCGGAGGACAAGGGACGCGAAGGTCCGCTGGTGCTCGACCGCGGTCGAGCTGCGGGGCGGGCACGGGAGCCACTCGAGAGAGTGGTCCAAAGAGCTGCCGAATGTCTGCCCGTCCGTTCTCCGCACGCTCTCACCCTCTCTCTCTCTCTCTCTTCCTCAATGTTCTCTCTCTCTCCGGTCTCCGCTCTCGCGAACGCAACTTTTCTCTCCCTTGCGGCCGAACCGACCCTAGAGCAGCCAGCGAGCGAGGAAAACGAAACGAACGCGAGAAGGAAGAAAGCGGGACGAAGAAACGGAAAGGCGTGCCGTGCGTGTGCGAGCAGGACGGCTGTCTCTGTTCCGTCGGGGGTGGAGAAGCGGGGGCGGGCGGGGGACGAAACGCCCCTTGTTTCATTCCGCTTTTTAATAAGGACCTCGTTTGGAACTCTAGGCTTTAAATAGATCAATACCTACGTACTTCATCCCTGGCAACGAACCCATCCCGCTCCCGCTCGTTCCAGCCCCCCTGGCCACCCTTTTTACCCCGCGTTCAACTTCCCTCTTTCTCTCTTTTCCACCCTCTTTCTCTGCCGCCGCGGTCTCTTTCTCTTTCTCTTTCTCTTTTGCTCGCCTCTCCGCTCTCCGGTTCCCCGGTTTGCGCCTCTCGCTTCTTCGCTCTCTCAACTCTCTGTCCTTCCACGTTCCTGTAACTCGCCGTTCCGTCTCTCTTTCTCTCTCTCTCGTTCTCTACGTTCGCTCCACCCCACCGTCCCTTGCCCTACAACCCATCCGCGACGAACCTACACCCTTTTTCGCGATTCCCCTGCCTCCGAAGCGCCCTCGAGCGTACGCGTACATCCGTTTGCAAACGTAGCTTACGCACGAACCTCGTCGCGTATCCGTACGCGTAGCTATTAGCGTGCACGGTTCACCGCCGTACGGTCTCTCCTCGTCTCTCTATCTCACCGCAAAACACCCTTTTTCGCCGCGTAGCTGCCGATATACCGGCACGCCGACCGCCTGCCTGCCTGCCAGCAGCGTCCTGCTTTTTTCCCTTTCTCTACGCTTTTTCCTTCCTCCTTCGTCGTTTTATTTTTCCTCTTTTCCCAACGCTGTGTCTCTCTCTCTCTCCCGTTTTTTCTACTCTCCCGTTTTTCCCGTTTTTTTTTTGTTCGCCTACCTCTCGCCGTCCGCATGGCGGTGCCTCCGCCCCCGCCACCCTCGTCGACCAGCAGCGGCACACAGCCTCGTTCTCCGGCTCTCCGCGTGAATGGGCGAAAATGTAGGTAGAAGCCCGTTTTCGCTTTCTATACGACACCCGGCGAAAACGAGAGTCACGTACGTTCCGAAGCACCGACGCCGGGGTACCATCACGCACCGACACACGTGGCCGACCGGCCTCTCTCACCTTTCCACCCTCTACTTTCCGCCCCCGCATCTCTCTCCTGGCCCCTGATCCCTAGCCTCTGGCACACACCGCTCCATGTCCGTTTATCTAGCTGTTTCTCTGTTAATCGTTCGTCGCGGCCCAAGCGAGAGACTAACTTCACACGCAAATCTGATTTACACGCGGCTCCTCTCTCTCTCTCTCTCTCTTCTTCATTCTCTCTTCTCCTGCGAGAACCAGTCGACGTCCATTAACTCGCCGCTGGCCAACTGAACGAAACACCAACCTCCCCCGCACACCCTGTGACCGACACGCCGTTCGCTCTCTCCACGCTTTTCTCCGTCGATCTTTACCACCCCCAACCGTTTCGATATCTTCTTTCAAGTCGGCCCGACGTTTGATGTCGGATTACCGAGCTCCATCTGCTGTTTCGTCTCTCCACCAGCGAAACTGATTTACATTGTCGAGAAGCCGCTTCTTTGCTAATCAAAGCGAAAGGATTCCACCGCTTTACGATGCATAGGATCCTGTCGCTGCAATCGAACTCGCCCGTGTATACGTATCTTTACGAATAGGACCGAAACTCTTAAGACTCGGGGCAAGGGAACGTCTATTTTCGTTTATCGACGATGATATAATTGTTCTGCTTAAACCGGATTTGCCAGCTTCGTGATCGTCGGTTATATTTACGTCTCTTTCTTCATAGTTCGTGAAAAAATCTGACAAGATTCATATAGTAATTTCAAACGTCCCAAGATAATTGTTCGAAATTTTTTGAACACCAATGAACCCCGCCGCAGTTTAAGGATCAAAAATAGAATCGATGGAAGTCAGATACCGGAGAATAGATCTTCCACAGGAAGCTAGATCGTAAATCGTGGGATCGGGTGAAAGCGGAATCCGGTGAAAGAGAAACGCGATACAGTGGTTGCCGCGCCGTGAGCTTCGCATCCTCGATCGAACGACAGAGGCATCGGGGTAAACAGCCCAGAGGGATGATTGATCGCCTCGGAACGGTGAACTCGTCGATCCCTGGGTTTGCACGCCGTTATCAGCCAATTAGTACAGCGATCTGGCCTTGATCTGCCGATTTCGCGAGAGGAAAATCACGAGAGACCCATGGGGACGACGACCGTTGTCGAAGAACGGTGTTGCACTTGTTTCGGCTGGTGCAGCAGGGGTTGGCCTCTCGGTTCCGGTAAAAAGGATAGCGTGCGCCGGGCGCCGCAAAACGGGCGCGTTTTCATCAATTTTCCGATAGGTCGTCGCCGGTTCAAGGGACACGCGGAGCACGGACCGGAAATCAGTGATTGTTGCCGCTGCCAATTCGTGTAAGCGATCGGTTCGATAAATTCGTTTCAATTAATTAAAGCGAAATCAAGTTTGGTCCATCGAACTTTTTGCCTGGTGCGCGGCGTTGTTCGGCTCGGCTCGGCTCGAAACGGCGACACGCGCGCGTCGAAGAGCGAGCGCCGCGACGAGAGGGTTAAATCGCTCGACATCGATTAACGTTGCCTCCTGTCGGCGTGTCTCGTTGTCGAGCTCCCCATCCGCCACCCTCTTCTCTCTCTTTCTTTCTCGTTCTCTCTTCCTTCTCCTCATCCTCCTCCCACGCACAAAAACACACACGCGCACACCTACAGGCAGAGCCGGCACGCGGATCGTTTTCAGCATACGTTTCGAAGGTTTATTTTCGAGCGATGAAGGCGAGTCACGTAATTCCGTGGCCGATCAGGCGAACGACGGAGGGTGGTCGCGCCCGGATTGGTCGCGCGATTTGTATTTCTTTTTTAGGGTCAAAGGGGAGCACCGATGGCCCAGGATCTCGGAGGGTGTCGGATCCTCTCCCCATATATCTCTCTCTTTCTCTCTCTCTCTCTCGGTTGCATTTTTTTTTTGTTACGGGTGTTCAGTCCGGAAAGGGTGATCCATCGACCTGACCTCGAGAACCGTGAGAGCGTCCTTGACCTATCGACGCCGACCGCGACGCCGATCGTCCGAAAACTCGATCGCCTACCCGATCGCCTCGATTAAATTCCCATTTATTCAAACCGGAGACTGCCACGATACCGCGCCGCTCTCTCGGATAGAATTGCTGGCCTATTCTACTTCGAGGCCCGAGCCTGGCTCGTCGCTTCTACTTGCTAGCCAAGTAGCTAACTAGAGAACAAGGGAAACGCGTGGTCGAGTCTATTCCTCGCTCAGAGGTTTAGTAGTGCGTTTAAGAACTTCAAGAACCTATGACAACTACACTGCTAATTATTACGATATCTTCTTTTAACAACGTCAGCAAGGTGCAACGTAAGAATATTCTTTAATTCTCTCGATATTCTTGATTTCCGTACGAATGCATAAAATCCCCAGCTACGCGGCAGCTACGTAGAACGTCGATAGAATTTATTCGTCCTCGCTGCGAGCCTGGAGCATGTTTCTCCCACATATTTGTTGCATTGTGTACTTCTCCGAGTCTCTGTACCTTTATTGAATAATAAAATAGAGACCACGAAGAATATGTGGTTACAGTAGAACGTCCAGAGACTGCGCCTTCGGAATTTATTATGCTTTGTCACTGGACTCGAAGTCTCCAATGTTTTTATATGCTTTTAGACTCCGAGGATGCAGTTGCAGTAGACCGTCCGCGGAATGTGGTAGCACAGATCAATTAGAGCCTTAGCCACTCAGGGCCCGAAAACCAGGCTCCCCTGAAAATTGCGAGTTCCCAGGACCGAGCGGAGAAAGTAATTACGCCCGGTAAGGTTAAGCAGGCCCGGCTGGTTGTAGCTGGCGTTCGAGATCCGGCAGAGGAAGAAGACGACGAAGAAGTCGAGCGCGTGGCTGTCAGAACTGGAGGAGAAAGCTTGTAATTTCCATGACGTCTGTGCTGGATCGTGCAGGCTTGGAATCGTTGCGTTTGCCGTACCGGAAGCGTGCAAATGTAGAAAGAGTATGAAGACGAAGGTGCTGCGGCCATGAAGGATGAAGAAGAAGAAGAAGAAGTAACAGTAGAATTGAAAGAGGGCAAGGTTGTCGTATCCGTTGTCAGGACTGACGACAGGAGGCTGTAGAGATCGAGAGAGCAAGCATCGAGGAGGCATCCAAAAGCTTGCGAGCGGATCCGAGCGGAGCCGAGCCGAGAGTAGAGAGAACAGAGAGAGGCGAGGAGAGGAGCGAGAGCAAGAGAGACAGAGCCGGGGCGTGCATACATTCATGGGCCGTATAATTTCCGCGGGTCGCCGCAAAATCAATAAAAGAAACATTACATCGGCGGCTGGCAGTACTGAGCTTGGCAGGGGCCATGGGATTGGATGGGGAAAACGAGATGGGAATGGGTCGCGCAAGCGTTGCTAGAAACTCTGACAGCGGCACGGGGCTCCGCTGGCTCGGCCGTTCGACCATCGAAAGAGGAAAAAGGAAAGGGAAAGAAGAACCAGAGGAGTTGGAACAGCAGCACCGGCAGCAGCAGCAGCCGCCGCCGCCAGGAGAGGAGAGCAAGGGAGAGAGAGAGAGAGAGAAAATCACCGGGCGGAGGAGGACCTAGGGGTAGAGGTGGAGGAGAGGGCGGCCGCGGCAGCAGCGAAGAAGGAGGAGGAAAGGAAAGCAGCCGGAGGAAAGCAGCGAGTCTTATGAAATATGGCCTCCTTACGAAGGAGTCTGTAGCCGCGTTCCTCGGCTAGGGAGCGGCTGCGAGGGGATACGTGGAACAGAACGGCCCAGAGAGAGAGAGAGAAGGAGGGAGAGAGTAAGACAGGGTAAGACAGAGAGAAACCGAGAGAGGAAAATGAATACAAGAGCTGACGGCACAGCGAGGAGAGATAAAGGGAGCGAACTTTGCCAAAGTACCTGGACCAGAGTCTAGGACGAAGCTACAGGCTCTCTACTGGCGACAGAACGATCGCTTTTTCCTACGGTCCTCTATTCCTGTATCCCTTCTACTCCGTGCACCGACTCCCTACTTACGACGAATATCCTCCAAACGTCGATCATCACTTTTTATCAAACTTTCTATCGCTATACTTCGGTCGAAAATATTTAACAGCTACGGGCCTGAAGTTATCCCTCATCGTAACTTCTACCCCTTGCTGGATAATTTTCTCCTTGCCAAAAACATTCAGCCTTGATATCCTGGATAAAAGGAATGGTGCGAGGATAACAATGTCGGAAGACTCATCCGCAAGGGTAGAGTCTCCCATTTTTCCTGGCAGCTCTCGCGTATTTGGAGATCCTTCGCTTCTCCAGAAGTCGCGTAATCGTGGTGGGGCCGAAGATTCCCGTCTCGTACCTCGGAGGACTTCTAATCAGAGGTCTCGAACGCTTAGGCAAGGTGGAGCGAAGGAGGCGAGGCGGAGGAACGCATTATTATTCGAGCGGTATCTGCGGCGAACATTGTTCCCGCGGCAGACAACGGAGGTGCAGCGGAGCAACAAGGTGCGCGCCACTTGTGGCTCGAAACACCTACGCTCTCTCGGTATCGGTTCTTCAGAGGGGGGTTGAAAGGGGTGAGCGCCGTTGGGGGGGTCGAGGGAGGGTAGTTTGTGCGGTGCAACGAGCAACGTAACAATCGAACGGGTCGCTCGATGAGACGAGAGAAGACGCGAGACCGTAAGAGGATGCCTGGGATGCCGGACAGGGGAAATGAGAAAGCCGCCCTACCCGCAGCCCCCCGGACAAAAGGAAAAACCGGCGGCGCAAAGGGGGTAAGGTTGTCTCTCTGTCTTTGTCCGTCGGCGAACACCGATATTTATCGAACGAGGCTCGATTCCTCGCTCTCCAGAACGATTCTTTCTCTCTCGACGCGCTCTCAGCCTCGAAAGGATCTCGCGCGAGTTAAGGGCGCCGCTTTATCCACCCTCGAAAAAAAACCACTTTTCCCGCGCGCACTTGCCCGCCACCGAGTGGCAAGCGTAATTGCCGAGCGACGCATCGCTCGATGCATTCGTCGGGGACGCGTCAAAGCCGTCTCCGATAGTTTCCGATTGCCATCGAAGCCTCGCCATCCGGAAACCGAACACCGATTCGCGCGGCGCGGTCTTTGTCCTCGACATTTCGAAAAATCTGGTCCCGTCGGATTTTTCGATGCGATCCAGGCCGGTGCACCTGTTGGCGAAAAAATTCATGTAGCGTTTGCAATTCTACTAACCCTTCAGGGACGATCCTCGATATATTTTCTTAACTGTGTTTAAGACTGGGGTTTTCAGTAGTCCAAAGGGATAAATGAAAAATCAATCTAGGCCGCAGACGTCATCGAATGTCCTATTTTTACGTTTACGAGGCGTAATTTGCATTATTCGGCTGCGTAATTTGCATTATTCGAGAGCATAAGGCTATTTTCATAAAACTGCGATAGCTCCATGCTACCGAATAATGCAAATTAAGCCTCGTAAACGTAAAAATAGGATTTTTGGGGGAACAGCGCTTTAGATTGAGAAAAACTCCATCTTTGCATTATCCAGATATGAGAAGGCGCACCCCGCAATCTTGGAAACAAGTCTCCCCCTTTAATGTTAAACGATTAGTGGATGAAAGTGCATTGTTCCTAATAATTGTGGATTCTTATGCAAGATCAACATTATCTGCATTACAAATTAACCAACCCTCCTGCTGCATCGAGCTACGAATCACGGGCAACGTTCGCTGACGTTCGTAAGTACTAGGACACCTGCTGGCGATCCGAAAAAGGTGATAATCGAGATGCAACATCTGCTGTTTTTTTAATAATATCTGGGAGGGCATGTAATTCAGTAGACGCGTGTGTGCTATTTACATAATTCCAGCGAACGCTTAGTCCGAGTCTTATTAAAAAAGCCGTGTCCGTAGCGTTGCGCAAATTACGTACCGAGTTTTACTTTGTTTCTCAAAGGGGGAGACAAATTATGCTAAAAATGTGGCGTATTATCGTATTATTGGATACGGCGATGTCTTATAGTCTGGAGTATCGACTGGGATGAAAGATTCCTTCGAGGTTTCAGCGTGTGTGCATGCGCCGTGATCGTCAACGAGATTGTCCCTCTCTGTCTACACATATTCAGATGTCGCGTACTCATAATTGACTGCACTGCGTTGCAAAGCAGCGAAACCATCAGACGAGTTCAATATCATTCTATTCACATTCTAGAGCTCCATTTCTACCGTATACAGGGTGTGCCAAAATTCTTGCCAATTCAAAGCTAACAGTTGCTATCAGTTGTGTTTTTGATAGTAATATTTAAACTAGTCACTAGACTGCTGTATAAAAATCCTATAATTATTAGATTACGCATTCCCATGGATTAGAAAATTCGCTAGAATCCACATACGTTTCGGAGAAGACAACCGAACCGAAAAAGATTGACGTCGTTAGCAGATTGGCTGGCCGAACTGCGTTTCTGTTCTCTAACGACGTTCCCGGTTCGGTTGGTGAGGCGAGCGTCTTGAAACTTTCGAGGGACAGTGTACTTACTGGTTTTCGGCTGGTACACGCGTGTTCTGAGCAATTAGCGCGGCGCTGGCCGAGCGGAGAGCTGTTCTCTCGCGTCGGGCCTTTCCTCTCTCTCTCTTTCTCTTTCGGTCGACTCGATGCATCGGAGCATCGGTGCTTCGGCAATAAATCCACAGCCGGATACGGAAATATTCGATGCGCACGAGAGTCCCGGTGAACAGGGTACGGAGCAGATTTCGCCTCGATATTCAGTGGCACGTCCTTATTTCATATTCAGCAAGTCACGGATAGTTGCATATCTTATGCGAGCGCCGTGGAGAATCGAAAATCGCCAAGTTTTTTGCCTCGAGGACGGGGTGGAAACGATTTTTCGAATGTATGTATCAAGATCGTGGCTCGATAAAATACTGAACGGGATCAATGGCTTGTCAGGAAGCCCCGAACGATGCCGTCGGAATCGTAACCGAAGGACGTTCGGCTTTCTGTAACGAGAACGAGCTACGTTGGCTCTTCGTATCGGCTGCGTTTAGCAGTTGTACCACGCTGTTGTCTCTCTTCCTCTTGTTCTGCTCCTCTGACCATCTCGCTCGCTTACTCTCTCGTTCTCTCCTCCCCCTCTTCCCCGCCGCTACTCTCTCTCTGTTCTTCTTCTTCGCGACACGTTCTCGATGCGTGAAGCGACAGCTGCGTCGACAGCTTCACGAAAATCGCGTAACCGTCGCCGGTTTATCGTATATACCTACGGGGCGGGGGAGCCTGGATATCGAGTATCGAAGACATCGAAACACCTTGTCCTACAGCACCTACGATCGCCCTGCCCTTCCCATAACCGGCCACTCTACTCCAAGGGATCGAGGAAAAATATTCTCCTCTCGTCGCGATTGCGAAAATGTTCGTAATCGGCTTCGATAATTGCTGTTGGTCAACGAAAGCCTGATAAGTACACTGCGGTTACGTATGAACAATAAAAATTGAAAATGTATTCCGCCTTTTAATAAGTTTGCGAAGATGTTATCTTCTTTTACATTTTTGCAGCAATGTAATTGAAAGACTTAAAGCTAAAAAGAAGGTATTATTGAATTCGTCTAATGACGATTTTCATATTCCGAGTGAAAGTAGACAAGAGAGTAGACAAGACATCAGGAATGCAGAGTACGAGGTTCTAGAAAAGTCAAGAACAAAAGCAGAATGGTTCCGCAGCAAGAGATGGTTGAGGACCGAGATCCGGCGGGCCCGGAGTCGAAAATTTGCGAACCACTGAGGAAACTAGTTGGCGTTCTTGCGGCCGAAGAAGTCGAAAACCTCCCGTGAACCCTACGTGCCCCCCACCACTGTGGCTCAGGCTCCTTTCTTTGGTCTCGTTGGGCCCGGTCCTCTCGTTGGCCGGGGCCGGAGAGCCGTGCACCTAAAATGCATGCTAGGCTTTCCCCCCGGGCTGGCTCGCGCCCCCGCCCACCAAAATCTCTCCCCACCAATCGGCAAACCGAAGCTAGGTATCTTCCTCCGGTCGCCACGACTCCGCGCCGTTGCCTGGGCCCGGGCTCTCCCTACCGGCGATCAATCCCTACCTAGGGGAACGGGGCCCGGGTCCCGAGGAGCTCTCTTCTTCGGCTGCGAGACGATCGGGCGCGAGAGGAGAGCTTTCAAAGCTGTCCGGAGCGAATATTGTTGGGAGAAATAAATGTTGGGAGATCGGTTGCGAAACCTGGGGCCGCATTGACATGGGCCTGTCTCGGGCCCGCGCGCCACGTCACGTGTAAACGTAATGCTCCTTGGCAGCTGCAAAAAACGTTGCGCCAACGGAGACAATATTGCTAGCAGCTGCAATGGTCGCCATCGCACCCGAAAACTGAAATCGCGATCTCTTTCTGTGTCCCGCAAGAATCAAAAAATGAGCAGAGGGAGTCGCTTGCTGCGGGCCTGCCATAATTGCAACATAGTTGGCCCATTCTTGGGGCCTGTTGCGTGTTACGACAATGCTGACGGCTCTGTTCACGGGAACTCGGCTCTCCTAGCCGAATAAAGCCGTGGACTCTTTCTAGAAGTTGTTTTTTCGGGCCCGGGTTGAGTTGGGCTCCGAGAGATTGCACACGCGAAGTTGCAACCGAGGGACCCGCGCCGATCTGAGAACCATGACTGCATAGCTATCCGTTCCCTGAACCAAAGGGTCCCTCCTCCCGGGCCCCGTTCACCGCGGCATCGGTCTCTCGCTGGCAAATAGTCCCAAAATGCATCGGTGCTCGGTTCCCCGTCCCTCGGGCCGCCCGCGCCGATCCCAGCGACCGAGACGGAGGGGCCCAAGTGCAACGGCTCCTCCGTGCTTGCTTCTACACTACCTTCTACACTACCACTGTTCTTTCCCCGTAGCGAAACGCTGCCACACCGACACACACACGCAATCGTTCGCCGTGTCGCGATCACCTTCTCTACCGGCTTTAACTTTTGCTCGGCCCCGCTGCTTGGCCTGCTTCTCTCTTCTTTAATCTCTCACTCTCTCTCTTTCTTTCCTCCTCGGCCATCGCTCCCCTTCCTCTTCCCCCTTCGTAATGCAGTTCCCCGATATATTCGTGCGTGTGTTGATGTGTCCGTGCGTTCGGGCCAGCGCTCCCCTCTAGTTGCTAGGCCCACTTGTCCGCTTTCTTCGCGAATAGGCATGTAGGTATACTGGGTGATCCCAAAGACTCGAACGAGTCCCTTTTCTGATTGCGAAAGAAATTAATGTCGCTGCATCCTCCGAGGGGAACTGCAACGATCGTCCCTCTGTGCTGCTGCAGCTAGGCCTGCGATTGGCTAGGGACATGCTTTGACAGAGACAGAGAACGTGTCTTTGTCGAGAGGATGCTCGATGCACGGCTGCTACCCTGTCTTTGATCAAACTTCGAGTGCAACGCACGTTCCAAAGGATGTAGGATGCACATAGTTGCATCCGCATAAAAATGCAGTTCTCTTCCAAACGTATATAATTTTACAAAACTAGCTAATCTCTTCTAGAACGACGCAAAGATGCAAAGCGCACTGACGAACCAAGAAAAGAAGTTCCTTCGCGACAATACTGATTAACGCTCATTCCTCTTATACAATATTCAACGTTCAGACGTATATTTGTATTATGTTTTCTTCGATCCTAATTGCGTTCAAAATAAATAACTACGTTAAATGATTTTTGAGTTAATTGATTATTTAAAGTATATTTAAAAACTCCCACTAATGCTTCCAATTATACAAAAATGTAGTACGGAGGATGTAGATGTCTTCAGACGACATGCAACGTTATTATCCACTATTACAACTCCTAACTAATCTATCCTACGATAACGCAATGATATAATCATACTGATGAACCAGGCAAAAGAATATAAAATGTGAACGGTTGCATCTGTAAAGGAAAATGCAGTACAAAGGATGCAGTTCTGTCGAGCCAGATGCATTTTATTATCCATTACCGTAGCTTCCAACTAATCGTTTCTTGAATGAATCTAATTACACTGACCCGTCAAGGAAGGAAATGAGCACGGCTGCATTTCAGAAAGAATGCAACTCTCTCTTGGATACCTCTAACGTTTTCTCCCGCGATCGGAAAAGAGATCGGACTCGTCCGAGTCGCGTGAATCACCCTGTACATACACATATATGTTACTTGTACCCACTTGCACGTTGATCGGCGGGTATCGGAGGAGCGGCGTGGGCAAACCCCACCTTAGGTGCAACGGCCTAAATGCAAGTTGTTCCTCGGGCTACGTTTCTCTGGGCCGGGCCTGGGCCCGTTTCGGGTTCCTACTCCTGCTGCTTCTGCTGCTTCTGCCATTGCTGGCCAGCAGAGACTTCCTCGTTTCCTTAGATTCGTCTAACCGATTTCCCCAGAAATTTCACATTGCTAACCGTTTTCACTGGTTCACTGGACTCCGACACTGCAGTAAAAATCGTTATACCATTATCCAAAATATTTTACACATCATTCAATTTGCATTCAATCAATTAGAGAACATCCAAGAATGAAATGAAAGAAATACCATCCCTTTGCTATCGGAGCTATTCTAATTTGAAAATTTACCATTTCTTCATCATTCCATTGTACACGATTTTTTAATAATATAATTAATAATATAAACAGTATTGTAAATAATGATACAGAAATTCGACTGTTAAGTGTTAATGCGTAAAAATTGGAATAAATCTATCCGCCATAAAATCACCTACACCTTCTTCTGGTGAAGTCGAATCGAAGAATTGCAGCGATTAATGCGAAAACCGATTGGAAATGTGCTATCAGTCGGCACAGCGAAGCGAAAAACGGTTCCCGAACGTGTTCCCGAGCTGTTCACGGACTTCGGATAGCGCAGACCTTGATCGAGTCGCTACAGGAGAGGGGAGAAGAGGGTTAGATGAGTAAACGTCGCGATCCGAGTTATTTTGACTACGGTTTCGCACGATAACGGCGAACTCGTACTCCGCAATCGAACTATTTCGCGTTACGAGTTATCCGTGTCTCTCCGCAAGAGCCGGCTGGTATCTCCTCTCTCGGACTGACATCGGGCGCCGAGCGACAGATAAGAAGACGATTCGGCACATCGTGTTGCTGCAGAAATATCTTCACACTTTGGTCGGTCCGAGTTTTCGGCGATAACGTAATCGAGCCGCGCTCAAACATTTCTCGCCGCTTGTCGCCGATGCACGGATCTCCGCTAATCGGTTTCTGCGCGCGGGCAAGAAAGTCTCGCCACGCCTCGCAACATCGTAAACGACAGCTGTCCTCTACTTGACGCCCATTAAAAAACGCTGCGCCCACTCGACACCGAAATTATATTTCTATTATCCCCGTTTCTTGCCCCCGGATCGTCTGACAGTGTGGGGACAAAGGTGAATTAACGTTGATGCGTGTAAACTGCATTCTGGAATGAATTGTGGACCTATCGTAACGAGGACCTTGCGAAAGGAGGAATTCAGGGTATTGAGAGGCAGGGAAAACGAGTAGGTCTTAAAATGTTGCTGAATCTCGATGGAGAACGTTCTTTTTCGGCCGTCTATGCATGAAAGCTTTTATATTAGAAATGGCAAAAGTTGCATAGGATCATCAAGAGTTAAAAGAGCCAGAGATCGCGAATGGAGGCGAGAAGGTTCCCCGTTGGTGGGTTCCGAGGCCCGGGCGGAATTTCTTTGGAAAACGGGCAGGGCCTGGAAGAAAGGAGACCAGGGGTCGCAAGAAACCGACGGTCGAAAAAATTGCAAGCCAGATGCGGCCCTGTCTCTTTGCTAGAATCCCCTCTCCGGTGTCCGAGAGCTGCACCTAAATGCGCTATCCCTCCGTGGCTCGTTGTTGCGGCTCGATGCCCCACCAAACGCATTCCTCCTATTTGGGCCCCCCACCATAGGCCGGGGCCGAAAAGTGCAACGGCCTAAATTCACGTAGGGGAAGGTAACAAGGGCCTTGGGCTTCTCCCACCCATGGCCCGGTGCAACAACCTAATTTCTAGAGGCTCCTCTCTCCCTTCTCCGCCAGCCGTTTTGGTTGGCCTCCTCCTCCTCCTCCTCCACTGGCAGAGTTCGGTCCTCTCCGATGTCCCCCGCTGGCCCCCGCTGGCCACCATACTGGCCCTGGTTCCCTCGTCGCCTTCTTCTACCCCCGCCCGGCGGTCTTTGCGCGTCCACGAGGAGTTGAGACGTTGCTCGTGCAGCCGCTCGAGGAATCATCGTGCTTCTTCTATTTAATGCAATCGCTAGTCGGTTTTCGGCAGCGTTACCCGTCTCCCGCTCTCCTCTCTTCTCCTCGGAGAGCCACCGCTCTCGGCCACGACTCGCATCGCCTCGCATCGCCTCGCCTTGCCACGCCGCTTCGTTCCGCTTCCATCCCGCTCCGTCTCTTTCTCTCTCTTCCTTCGGGCTCTCTCCTTCTGCTGCCTTCTTCTCCGTCTTCTTTTTCTTCCCTTCCGTGCAATCGTCTCGGCTTACTAGCAGCGAGTCGTGCATGCAATACGATGCCCTCCGTGTACTACGGCTAGCACGAGAGAAGCCCTTTGCCTCGTCGTCGTCTCCTCTGGCTCTTTGCCTTCCTCGGCTTCGACGATCCGCGCCACGTCTCCGTCGTAGTCCCCGGATTGTTCCTGAGAACCTAACCCAGAGCTTTTGCAACCGACTTCGCATTCTTCCCGCGGATCAACAGACCGCCATCGGCGAGACCACGGAATTTAAATGATCGAAACCGACTCGCTGTCGAATGCTCGCCGAGATCTCTCTAGGACGAATGCAGCGTTGATAATTTCAGAAAACAACGGTTAACATGGTTGCAGACACTCCAATCAGTTAGACAACAAGCCTGCAATTTGTTGGTGAAGTCACGTTGCAAGCTGCGCTCGCTTCGAGCTTCGACTTAATGGTTCGCCCATGTCGTTTGCTACAGGAACGCCAAAATGGCCGCTCCATTACTAGAGTGCTCCAGGAGCCGCATCGAGCCCCGAATTTTCATCAATTTTAGTTGCTGCGTCGGCAGCAGATGGGTCAAAGCTTTATGGCTCCTCGAGACAGTACAGAAGCTGAAGAAGCGCTCCTGTGCGAAATATTAAGATTTGTTTAACAAATGGCATTAGGGTAACGATTAGGTTTGTTTAAAGTAATTATTAATTCGACTTGTACGGTATCTTAGCGCGGTTTCCAGAGCATCGTAATGGCGGGGAAAAGTCTTTCCTTTGAGTCTGGATCCTCGCGAGAATCCCCGCGCTTCCTCGAGCTCAGCGTAACTTTCCTTCGATAAAACAGCCCTCGGGCGGCCAGCGAGGCTTCCGGGGACCCGTGTTTACCGTATGCTTTCGAATTCCACGGGAAAATCGGCCGAATTTGGAAATATCTTGAAGCGATCAGAGCCCGCTCTTGTCTCTCCTTGGTTCCCGTGCTAACATCCTCGCGTAGAGGTGTCCTTTACGGAGGGAAGAAGAGCCTGCATGATGCACGCCGCTAGCCCGTGCAGTCACGGGAAGATCAACGCCCCGACAAAAGTTCTTTGAGCCGAGGACCACCTGCCCGCGAGAGACCCGCCCCGCGTGCATCGACTCTGGTGCATTGCCCTCGTCCTTCGGTGCTCGCTTCACTTCACTTGACTTAGCCACTTAGAAACGACGCTGGTCCAACGATTCTCCGCTCCGCACCGCTCTGCACCTCTCTCCTCGCCGGCGAGAAGACGCCCGGAATCTAAATTGCGCTGTTTACGAGCCGACGTCGCGATACAAGGCTTTCCTCGGGGGACACGGTTAATCCCTCCGTCCCCCCCTGAAACGTTCACCGGCCACGATCTAGCCTGTAGATCGCTCCTGTCCCCCTGAAGCCGCTCCGAAGTTGCACCAAGCGCGCTAATCGCTCTGGAACTGGATTATACGCGTCCACCGATGCTTCTCTTTAAAAATAATCGAGGTCTAGTCTTATGACGTCAACACGCAGTTTTGAATTCGTGTCCTTTAATATCGCAACGGATTCGTGACGAAGATTCCGAATACAGTTTTTTATAGATCAAAATAGAATTTCCGATATTCTTGTGCCGGTTCCCTCGTTCTGATTATAACTCCGAAGAGATTACACCGTGAGGTAGTCAGTCACTGTGACATCACCGGGCCAGTTCGAATCTTTGTCTCCCGGAAAAGAAACTGTAGAGTAACGAATAAATCGTGATAACGAGATATCAGCCGTTCGACTTCTAAGATTGTTGTTTCGTTTACACTACCCACTTGAGTGTCTCCAACCAAGTCGGCACATTACTTCGAGCCGTCGCTTCTAAATAAACAAGATGCGTACGCTAATCTGCGTATGATTGATGCAGTCGATAAGGTTGTCGAAAGATCGCGGAAGATAAACGAAATAAACACTCGGGTAATCGTTGGTGTCGCGAACTAGTTGAAATACGAGATGAAGGAATACGCTAGGGGGATCGATGACGTTCGAGTAGATCGATGGATCCCGAGACGTATCCGGTGGACAGGAGACGTCTGCGAGAAGCAGTTTGATCTGAAACGAGCTCGAAAAAATGGAGGCCACGGGTTGTTTTCGGTTCGACCGGGCCGATAACCAGTAGCCGGGAGGTAGCGTGGCCGTGCGAGTCGAGTGTTTCGAGGGTTCCGGTGCAACGGCCTTAAAACTCTCTAGGGCCGAACTCCCTGCAGCGTGCGTGACTATAGTGCGTGTGCGTGTAGGCGTTCGGACGTGCGTGCATCGGCGAAGCTTGTCGGTGTGCGTGCAGGCCGTGCTCTCGCAGTTTGCGTGCTCGCAGTTTTGCGATCGTCGCGTGTGCACCGGCCAGGCCCGTTCTCCGTTTCTCTCTCTCCCTGTCTCGCACCGCCTTGCCTCGCCTCGCCTCGCCCCTGCCTCGCCACGCCGCAATGGCCAAACTTTATTTCCAGAATGTTTGATTTGAGAAAGAAATAGCCGTGACTCGGCCTCACCCGGGGAAAAAGGCTTTCGCGCATCTGCGAGACTGTAAACCGCGCCGACGCTCGCCGTTTTTCATTTTTAACTCTTTTTGCCGTGGTATGCGCCTTTCTCACTTTCCTATAGCCGTCTTCATCCGAGAAATTCGCTCCAAAACTGTTCTAATAAAGACCTCGACCCATTGGCTACCGGAAGCTTTCCGACCGCCGTAAAACATTCATGATAATAAATAATTCAACGGGAACATAGTTCGATTCTTTCAGGAAATTAATTTCAAACAATGTGGGGAACTGAACTGAATTATTATCCTCCAACGCTCTTGTTTAAGTGGGAGACCAATGATGCGAGGTTGGACAGATTCTTATGTCAACACTCGAGTGCCCGATTACCTGTTTTCGATTAGTCTGGAACGAGAGTCTTGATCTTGAACGCGCCGGAAAAAATAGTCACGGTCGGCCCGAGAGATGCTACTTGCACCGGCTAGCGTATTAATAGAGCGGCCCGTTGCAGCGGAAAACTTCGCGCGCTCGCGGCGAAAGTTTACGCCGAGGAGCCCCCGTTAAAAATAGGCCACTCGCCTTACGAGAAAACGCAGGTTCGCGAGATCATCCTGGCCATCCGGTACACAAGCTCCGCGCGAAATTCGTCGAAGATATTCCAGCTCCCGCGTTCCATGGAGCTTTGCAGTGCTTCCCAGTAGACGCAGAGGCGGTGCAAAAATGTGCAGCATGGCCATGCGTCCCAAACTGCAACAAATTGGCCCATATTCTCAAGGAATTTCAAATCATTTCATCTCGAGAAAGTTATTCGAATCTAAAAAGTATTAAGTCAACGAAGCACATTTCCTTCCCTTTTAGAAAATTTTAGAACCATTCAAAATTCTAATCACCGTCACCGTGAAATCAATGGTAACGTCAAGAGTTAATGTTTGAATGCAATTGTAGATCGTGCCGCGTTCCGAGTTCCATCAGAATGATCTCCACAAAGCATAAAGGATGCCCGAGCAACGACATCGAGGATAGACGAGACCCGCTCCGCGAATTTTAGCCAGAACCGGGACGGTCACGGCTCGTGAACCTGCTAAAAAATTTTTCCATTCTTCCTGCGGACACGATTGTTTCGTTGCATCCTGCCCGCTCGCACTCTCCCACAAACTTTGGGAATGGAACCGACGCTTGCCGCCGATCCGTATCTATGCGACGCGATGCATAGCGTCTCCGAGAAGCTTGAGAAGGGTGCCACAGGACACGATACAGTCGACCATCTTGTAATTTCGTAGTCTTGACCACCGGCGTTTGCGAACGTAATCTCTCGAACCGTGGGGGCGTTGACCATTTTCTCGGGTGCATCGAACTCTGCGTAGTATGTATAAAAATGCAATTTCGATGGCACAGAAAGGACAACAGAATACACTGCACGGATACCACACTAGATTTTAATTAAATACAGTAGAAACTGCGATAGCTGGAATCTCTATTATCGCAACGAGCTTCAAACTGAAATGTTTATTGTAGAAATCAATCAAGATTAAATGGAGCATTGTAATTAAGTAACTGATCTAATTTATTCACGTCCTCTCGTGTTTCCCAGTTTAATTCGGATAATCGAGGTTCCACCGAATGTATATTGGTTTGAATATGTTTCGTAATGCAAATATGTAATTTTTTGCATACATAGCTGATCTGTAGAAACGGGTAGGTCCTACAGATTCCGCTTAATTAAGAAAAGTTGGACCAAGCGGAGTTCGCAGATTGCGAATCGCGGTTCCAACGGCTGGAACGATAGTTGGTGAACGAGGTGCGGGTATCGTGCCGCAAATTAGTATGACAGATTAGGAAAGAGAAACCATTGACGGCTCGTAAATCCGGGTCGAATTAAGCCGCGCGGCGAGCCGGCTGGGAAAAGCGCGAGGCTCGGAGAGGATTTTTATTTTTTTAATTTTTTGAAAAGCCAATCGCTTAAACCGGGAGGTGATTATGGGATCAGCGAAGCGTGCACACGGGGGGTGGTGGCGGAGAACCAGGGGGATGATGGTCGAGAGCGAGAGAGGGAGAGAGGTGCGGCCGGATGGATCTGTAGATCGTTTCGGTGGATGGCGCGCGCGTTATCGACGAGCCGCGGGGGTGCGCGCATTATATTTTTGCAATTTTATCAAAAAAGAGGGGCGAGCGTCGAAATAAATGCGCGAGCCATCCGCCGTCGAGCGTGATCAGCATTATCGAATTAGCGCGGACGGTCTACGGAACGAAATTTTCGATGGTGCCGGGGCGCGTTTGCATTAGCGCGTTCGCTCCAGGGAATATTGCGTTCCGATTGGACGTGCACGCGGAAATCGTGAATGATAAATATTAATTATTTTTGTTTGCCTCCCGCCGCGCGTACCAGCATTAATAACACTTCGAACTGCTCCCGCCCCCTGCTACCACCCCCAACGCCTCCACCTCCTCCTCCCCCCGTTCGCCTCCGCCCGTTTCCGCCCGCCCGAACAAAACTATAACGTTGCGCCGGCAAACGAATCGGTTAGCATGCTACCTGTCCATTCGACCTCGCAAAAACGTTAAAATAACAGAGATCTCGCGCAACTACCCTCCTCTCGTTCCATCTTCGGCCACGTAGGTCTCGCTCGCTCGCGAGCCCGCGCCCCCGACACATCTCTTGTCCCATAACCCCGCCTTCTCTTGCCCCCTCTAGGCTGCATCCGCCACCCCCTCCTCCCCGGGGGACTACGTAACCGAGGTACAATGATCGTCGCGCGAATACGTAATTTTCGCAAACAAAGTAGCCGCGCAAATAATAAAACGCCCCTGTTTACCTTGACCGATGCGTTTCGTCGCGCGCGCCCGCGCCCGAAGCTCCGAGCCCGAAAGCCCGAAGCCCGGCTACCATGCCCTGTGCGTGAGAAAGTGCGAGTGTGTGTGCGTGTGTATCGCGTCGCCAATTTAATTGCAATACCGGTCCGCCTAAAATAGCACCAGGATCAACGCCACAACACGGTCCCTATCGAATCGCCTTTCCTTCCACGAGATCCTCTTCGACCGTCCCCTTTCCCCTCGTTTCCCGTCGCTCTTTCTAGGTTACTTAGAAACCTACGGACGTCCTTGCGCCACACAACCAACCGTCTTGATAGAGAATGCACCGCCCCTCGACGTCCATTGAAAAATTCCATGCACCCGCGACTCTTAGCGACACCACGATAGTCGCTTTTAATTTCCCGGGCGACTGGACCGCTTCATATTTTAGTCGATCGACTAGAATTGCGTTGTCCGACCTTCGAACTGTGCCCACCACAAAGCCCCTTATTCTTAAACAATTAACCCGCCCTCGGTCCGCGACGTCAACACATTTCCTGTCTCCAGGGACCGCAAATTGATTCGGTTCTATCCGTGTTACGAGACTTACTCCTTAACCCTTTGCGGCACTGCCTCGTCGAGGGATCGTCGTGAAGAACAGCAATAACCTGTGGTCCATAACAATTACTTAATCCAATCATTTCGTTTGGATTAAGAAACGATGATTTCTTTTCTCAGGCGCAACACAATTCTTGAAAATCCTTTTCGAGTGAAATATTTTACGTTTCCGTGGAACTGCAGCGAAATTGAACGCTGCAGACAGGCCTACCTGTTTAGGATGGAACTTGGATATTCACTGACCAACAGCATCATTCTGATCGAACGAGCAAGCCAAGGGGTTAAAGGTCCGTGTACCCACTGTGCGTTCGCACGAATCGGAAGCCGCTGGCTATAAATCGGCGGCGACCTAGAGGAGGGAGCAGGTGGAAAACGGCAGTGAAAATGAATGCGGTTTTTTTTGTCACGACGCGACATAATGCAGAGGCATAGTTCGAAACGCGACGCATCCTGAATGTCCTCGCGATACAGCTTGGCCAGGGAGCGTGACACGCGGGGATAGCCGTGCCGCCGAAATGTTCATCGGACCGGTGAAATAGTTGCCGGGTCCTGTCCGGCCCGAAAACTGCGTAAAGGAAGTTCACATGGGTAACGCCGGTCGCGTTGCTAGACCGAGTACACACCTAATTATAACTATCTTCCATCTACCGGGTTGGTAGCGCGGTAGGTAGGTATTATTAAGCCGAAAGGTGTACGTATACATATACCGTTGCGTTTGGCGGGCGCGGGCTCACGGGTTCGCGGCCCGCACGGTTCGACAAACGTTTCTGGCGGAATTCGCAAGGATGCGCATAATAATCGTCCATTATGCAGTCACTTACGTCCGGGAAGAGGGGTTCCCACGCACTGTCCGATCGCAGGTGATCCGAGGGAGCCGCGAACGACGAGAGAAACGATGCGTTGTGTTCGATCGATCGAAATCGGCTCCTGGAACGCGGGGAATTGGCGCTATACCGGTTCGCTCCGCGGAAAATGTTTCGTTTCGACGGGACGGAGCTGACGATCAACGAGAGAGAAAGAGAAGATGGTGCACGGTACCTGTATGGATATGTATGAACGTTAGCATGAGCGCGAACGAGAGCCAGCCCAGCGCACGTTTGCTCGCGTGCGAAAGGAAAAAGCGAAAATAATCCTCGCCGCGGCGAGCGGCGTGAAAATAAAAACACAGCCGCGAAAACTCGACCGGATTAAAAGCGTCGGGCGTGAAACAAATATAAAACGTTTAACCGTGAACATCGATTTTTATACGCGATATAGAAGCCAGATTTCCAACGTTCGCGAGTTTAACAAGCTTGCACTCGAATTGGCCGAGTAACTTATGCCGTGACACGATACCCCCCGGTCTATCGTTTTCCCTCGCTACCTCTCTCCCTCTCTCTTTCTCTTTCTCTCTCTCTCTCGCCCCTCCTCTCTTTTCCCGCTTTTTTTGCTCTCCTTCCTCCGATCGCGTTTTTATATATTGAAAATCGCTGTCACCGGGAAACTGGACCAACGGGATTAACGACGGGAATTCCAAACAATGAAATTTTTTTAAAGAAGTCCCGTGTCGCTCGTCGAACCATCAGTTTCCCCTTGTATTCCGTCCCGCGACAAGCGATCCCTCGTAAATCAGAGTAATCCATGCTTCAAGATGTTAATAATCGAGTCGCACAATATGCAAAATTAATGAAGCTAATTGCGCTTTATTGTGATCAGCCCGCTCTACCCTCCCAACGACAATAAAGTGACCCAAAGCGCCCCCAGCACTACCTCTGCTCTAGGGGTTGATATAACCTACCTGAAAACAGACATATTAGAAGTACACGGTATTATTAGTTGATTCGCGGATCGCCAAGTTGTTTCCATACGGAAATCGTATTTTCGGTTCGTGGTAAACGGTGTCGACTCTTAATTTGTTAATATGAGATCTGACGTGTACGGTGCCATTTTTCTAGTTTTGTTTCCTGGTCCAGGTTATTTAGCTTGTGTGTTCCGTAATCGTGAAAATTGGGTACACTCTTAGATTCACCTTTCCAAAATGATCACTGATATAACTCGAGCAGACGAGAGGATGCTTTTAGAACAGCGTTCAATTCGTATGTTTAGACTTCGTATTAAAGTTGTCAGAGTTGATAAAGACGCAGCAGGGTATTATGATAAATTGACCCGAAATGAAGTACTACGATTCTAAAGATCATTTCTGAATGCCAGCGAGAGTTCGAGACAAGCGTTTCTGGATTGCCAAGAGATTTTCGCACTCTCTCTCCCTGCCAGATGCGAACACGCAACCATTTAATTCGTCAGGGTCGCGAATCCGCGGAGAAAAGGAGAACGCGGGGGCGGGATGGACACCTCGGTGAAAGTCGGCTATCAATGGATCTGACGGCGACGCTCACGGACCTGTTGTATTGTCCGTGGACAGTCGGAGGCGGGTGTTAGGCGTCTTTGAGAATTTACGGGGATCAGGGCTGGGGTTACACGTGTAATTTATGCAATGGTGTCGCGACGTCTAAAAATCGCCGCGCTTTCATAAGCGATCCCCTTGCAGTAATCCACGTCGTTTCAGCAGTTCAAGTCTTTTAATTACACACACGAAAGAATCAGCTTGACTAATTCAAGAGAAAATGGTTTTAATAGTCAGGAGTGTGACCTATGATATTATGACAATTTTTACGTCTGTCTGTATCTAGGAAATTAGAGAAAATAAGTAATGTGCGATAAGAATACTTTGGGTAAGAAAAATGAGACTTTCAATAGTACACAGGAACGAATTTCGACGAACAATTTGACTAATTATTGCCTTTACTATTCAGAAGGGTAGAATATATTATTACAATTCTTACATCACCGTGACTGTATACCAAGAATTATTCTTAATATGATTTCTAACAGTAATCGATTATGCATCGCGTTCTGGATTTGGTTTAGTGTATCTTATAAAAAGAAAAGCACTGGAAGAATTATCGGTGGAATGAATCGTGTCGGAGTCAGGCGCCAGCCCTTTAACAAAAAAAGAAAAAAATGCTGCGATATATCCTGAACTGCAAAATCCTGATTTGGGACCAGCGTGCTTCGCCGGCTGCGGGCCGAGCACGTTCCCGCTGATCCGATCGACGTTCGCATGATTGTGTTGGCCCGCTAGCCGCTTTGCGGCGCACGGGGTCGTGTTTAATGTCGCGCATCATGCTCGGCCGTGCGATCGCGTGCGATGCCACGCAGAAAAACCGTTTTTCGCAGTCCCTCTCCTCGACGCGTCTCGTCTCCCGAGCGGAGAACTCGATAGCTAGATTTCTCGCTCGGGTGCCGCGGAAATCTAGAAAAGTTAGGGACAGAACGGGATGCGCAACCGATTCGGAACAAAGCACCGGACCCGATCGGATATCCGGCGTTGGTTACGCCCGTGAAATTTCATTTATTAGGTAGAACATGTGCGGTTAAGCGACCGGGGCTCGTCCCGTCGGCCGCGCACAAAAATTCGCTGGAATCACGAACAAGGGGGGAGGACACTTCCGGTTCTTCGTTACGCGTTAGAATGCACGCGCGTGTAACCGGGGCCCGTGAATTAGGGGCCCTGCAGCCACTTTTTCCACATCTCCCCTCTCTCTCTCTCTCATTCTGGGCCCGGGCTTTTGCTTCCTTTGACTCCTTTTTTTTCGCCGCGGCAAAATTACAGGAACGACGTAGCAGCACTTCCTGCTTTCTCGAGACGTTGCTTCTTTTGCCATGCTGCTCGAATACACGCTCGAATCGATCGGTTTGTTTTGTAAATCGATCTCACTTCTTCGATAGATCTGCCGCGGTCCTCGATACCGACCAAATTTTCTACTCGTCTCCTCATAAATTGCGAAACAATTAGACAGTATCTTGGGACATCCGACGATGTTGGTTATGCATCGAGTAACATTATTCTATGAGTCACGTTCGTCTAGGGTAGACTGTGCCTTCTAGAAATGTTCCGTCGAAGCAATTCTTTCTGCGCGTCATCATTTTTTCATGCTGTTATGACAAAAACGAGTTGGCGCAATTTAAAACGGTCCTAGCCGGTCGATATATTATTTTCAATTATTAAAATCATTAATAATTCCAGACAGAATTTTTATTTTGCACACGGATTCGCAGTCTAGTCATTCTCATGAGGCAGTTCTAAGTATTAATAGTATCTGCCGACACTGTTCCGAGAGATCGACTCTGAGAAGTCCGACAGTGATTCTTGAATATTACCAGTACCGATGGAAGATTGATGAATGAAGGATTGAATTTTTAGGTTTATTGGTGGGAAGATTAAGATCCCGACTGGCTGTTGAAAATTGGAAGATCGGCGACCGATTAAACGTAAAAATGGGATCCACCTTTGGCGTAGGTAGCCGGCAAACCGTATCGATTCCTAGTTTTCGCACGGTGTTCTAATCTTACTTTGAATCTTAATGGTTAATGAGTCCCCTGGTTCGGAAGACGGTGGGCGATTGCTTCGAGATAATCGATAGGGATTTTTTTCGTTTTCATGCGGCTCCTTGAATTTAACATGAGCGCGTCGGTGAACCCAGGTGCGCGGGGACCTGCATTTATGCAGCGCTGGTTCGTTGCACATGCTCCCGATTTCTTGAAGATCTACACGGCAGTAGCGTCTCGGCGATCGATATCTCGTGGCATATAGACACGTCATAATAATTACTCTGAGAACCTGTCGCTGTCTGCTGTCCAAACACCGTTACGATTTTAGTTAAGTAACATTAATAATGCTCCCGGTATAATAACGATAAGGTACGCCGGTTTCCGATCGATAGCCGCGTTCGGTGTATCCGCAGTCGAACGAAAATAGGATAACAATGACCGGTGAAAAACGCGCGAGTTTACATATCGGAAAAAATTGGCAAATGATTTCCCGTCTTTTGCTCGTCGAAAAGCGGTTCCATTTAAATTATGAATTTGCCCGTCACTGCCACCCGCTTTTGGTAACTGTCAGCGCATTTCGCGTGCAAACAAAAAACGTAACAGAAGCGAAAAATGCAATATCAATTTCATTGATGGCCCGACGATCCACGTCCCCGGGAAAATTTAAACGATACCCTTCGGGGAACAACGGCCTTATTCCATGTCCGAATTGTGCTCGTCGAGTCACCGAGATATCTAGCTCTCTAAACACCCAGTCAACGGCACGTCTGCGGAGTCTTCGATTGCCGTCATCTTCGCCGTTGTTTACAGGGAACCCTCTCGAGTCCCACTCGGCCGGCGATCGAAACCTATCGAGCCGAATGTAAACGTTCACACGGTGGGCCACTCTCGAGGACCAGACACGATAACTTACCTTGAAGCAAGAAATAGCTTTTCTTCTCGACGGATGACATACCCGTATCCGTGCCAGATATTAATGGCTTCGCTGTACGTAAAAGTTCATCGAACGAATTGATCGTATCCTCAAAACTGTCAAGAATTTAACTTCGCCTCTCCCGATATCGAAACATCGTATAAATAATGCTTTAACGCAAGGATACACCCAATCTTCTACATTAACATATTTTCGTCCTGGAGCAATAAAATCGTCGTTTATAAACTGCGCGGGTTTCATGCGTTTAATTCGTAGTACCGTCAAAAATATGTTTAAAGAAGTCGACGAATTTGTCCGCCGGCAGTCATAGATCGGAGATTGTCTTTCGAATCTCGTGGAGGAATGAGTTAGGCGATTTCGCGATACCGATGCGGAGGCCTGGGAGCCGAGAAGGGCCGGTCCCGAATAAGCGGGCGAAGTTCAGTGACCGGCGACTTCACTGAATGGCCAAGGGTCAGGAAGCAAGAAGTTGCCGGATGAAGCGGACGGTAACGAGCGAGCGAGCGCGAGCGGCGCAAGGAAACGAGCTTGGATCGGGGCGAAGCGACAGTGACAGTGACAGTGACAGTGATGCATCGTTCGGCGGAACTCGATTGCCAAATCTGATGAGCTGGTAATAAACCTTTTAAAACGGCCCCTGTGAGAGAGGGAGTAAACCGAGGGAAGGTGGGGAAGGAACGAGCGAGAGAGGCTCGGTTTCAGTTCCCCGAACGCCTATTTCTTCATTGAACGTTTCCCATTCGGCTCCTCGGCAGGCGATGCTCTCTCGCATGCGAGACTTCCATCTCCTCTCTCTCCTCTTCGCCTGGTCGTTCGCAATCGCATAAAAATAATTTCTATCGCCCCGACGCGACCGAGCGATACTCCTTTTGTAACGTGTCCCACCTCCCACAGCGGCGAAACCGCGACACGGTCAGCGTAATTGAACCTCTAGGAAAGCGAACCGCGATTGCCTAAGACTTCTCTATGTGCAGATTTAGACGAGTCGCTGCATTCTAGCCCAGCGGTTCCCAATCTATCGCACGAGCACGATGATCGAATCGATCCAGGAACGCGATCAACGGTCCCGCTGCTCGTAGATCAGCCTGCCAGGCCGGTTCACGGATGAACGACGGTCGCGTGCGATCGATCGATCGTGTGCGGTAACGTTACATGCGAGATACACGACCGAGCGAGCATTCGAGACCACCAGTCGCCTGTAATCGACGGACACGAGGCACTCCTCCCGTTCCCGCAAACGGAAAACAAATTTTCGGGAGTGCTGCATCCATCCAGAGAGATCTTCACTCTTCATTTTGCTCGGGGAAAGCCACGTCTTCGCGCGTTTTATAAATTCTCCAGATAAAACACTGCGCACAGCATCGATGCAACGCTTTGGAATTCGCCACGGACCTGATGGATGTATCGCCATCATTCATCGCAGATGAGCTTGCAATCCATGTAACGCCGGCATTACACCACGGGATATTAAGGGTTAAAGATATTCAGACGCGCATTTACCTTGGCCATTTTATTCTTTTTTAATGAGAAGCAATACTTACGCGCGAGAATAAGCGTTTTCTTATATTTCTTATGCTAGACAATTTTGGTTCTTGGCATAATAATCCAATATATAATATCTAAGCCCTTTGAAGTACAAAGAGCAACTTCGTCTCTCGTTGATACTGTATAGGGCACACCGTTAAATATCGTAGACAATTTTGGTTATTGGCATAATGGTTCAATTCAACATAGAATACCTAAGTCCTTTAAAGTAGAAAGGGCAAGTTCGTCTCTCGGCGATAGTTTATAGGGCACGCCGTTAAATATCGTAGACAATTTTGGTTATTGGCATAATGGTTCAATTCAACATACAATACCTAAGTCCTTTAAAGTAGAAAGGGCAAGTTCGTCTCTCGGCGATAGTTTATAGGGCACACCGTTAAATATCGTAGATAATTTTGGTTAATGGCATAATGGTTCGATTCAACATACAATATCTAAGTCCTTTGAAGTAGAAAGGGCAAGTTCGTTTCTCGTTGACAGTTTATAGGGCACACCGCTAAATATCGTAGATAATTTTGGTTATTGGTATAATGGTTCAATTCAACATACAATATCTAAACACTTTGAAGTACAAAGGGCAAGTTCGTCTCTCGAACAGAATGTGACAATTTTTCCTCGACTCCGAGTGTAAAATCAACAGTAGAAACGGAAGTTGGAACGATCCCATTCGTTTCCAAGAGAAATTCGTTCGCGAAGAGATCGAGGATTCGAGGTATTCGTCTGGGAATCATCTCGGAATCACTAGACGGATTTGTCTCGCGCATTCCGCAGCTAGCGCGTTCGCGTAGTCTTTGAGAACCACGGGTCGTGTCCTATTCTCTTTCGGCGGGCGAACGCATACCGCGAATCGTTAGCAATTTTCGCGATCACCGCGCTCGCAGCATTGTGTCGCGATCGCACCGTTGCGAAACAACGAATCGGCGGCGGACTGCATTCGCGGGTGGCGGAATGTCAGAAATATTCGATGGTGCTCGCGAAAAAATCATCCCGTCGGTTTGTTGGGTTAATGGGCATCGTCCGTCGAGCAGCGGCGCGGCGCGCGATCAGCTAGGCAGCCAAAAATGCTTGTTGCCCGCTAACTAATATCCGCAATTACCCGGTAAACACATCCCTGTTTCGCGAGGGGGGAGAAGGGACTGGATGGATGCAAATTGCGAGTCCCTCGGCCCTCGTTCCCCTCCTCGTTCTCTCTAGCACAATCTCCAAAAAGAGAAGGGCAGAGCGAAAAATACGGAAAAAAGAGTAAAAACTTCTTTCGAAAGGGGGGTAAGGAGGGAGGTTCGGAGAGAGAGAAAAATGGAAGGACCGGTCGAAAAGAGGTCTAACCGGAATTCGAATCGTAGCCTCTCTTCTAAACAGGATACTTCTGGACCAGCGGCATGGCAGGAGGAATTTTTGCGCGGGGCCCTCGGGGGGCCGGTATGAGATTTTTAACACGGCACATTATCTAACACCAGAGTGGTGTGAATATAGCGTAGATTCAGCGAGTGAGAGGCGAGCCGTGGCCGTGTCTTGTTTCTGCAAAGAACAACGAGGATAGAGTGACCGAGGGAGAAGGAGCCTGGTAAGACAAGAACGAGAAAGAGAGAGAGAGGTTGAGTAAGAGAAAAAGCGAATGAGGGGAACGAGCAACGGTAGGAGGACGAGGAAACGCGAGGAGAGGGGAAACGCGAGTCCCTGGGGCCAGGGTGGCTAGCTTTTGAAGCTGGCCAGAAAATGGTGGTAGAACCGGGGGTAGAAAGAGAGGGGGCACAGAGGCGAACGGACCCTTCCGAGCGAGATAGAGCAAGAACAAGGGCCAGGGGGACGGGTGTCGAGGCGGCACAGGAGGTGAACGTCCAAGGGGGCAACCTGTTCGGGGTTCATGGCCCTCTGTCGACTAGCAAACTCGCAGGAAGCCATCCTGCCCAATCTGCTAGCAAGCGAGGAGGCTCGGGCTAAGGACCGGACCGTCTTCGCCTGAATCCGCCGCGACTGTCGACGAACTAGACGGCCAGCGTTCAAGGACGACCAAGAGGATGCACATCTAGGATGCAGCCGGCCTGCCGAATATTCCCAACCCGGTTCTCCTAACGATTCTCACTGAACACTTCGAGATAATCTACGTTATCCCGTTCCTTCCTTAGATCATCGGAAATAAACAATATTTAAATGCACTTATGAATGGCGCTAGACAGGAAACAAGGCTTTCAGACTTGATGAAATCGCTTCAGTATTTTAAGAAAGAGGACTCGTGTATATATCAATTTTTCAGGTTGATTACACAGACTCGAATCAAATTAGATTACCTCCTTGAGTGCTCTACCAAGTCAGAAATTAAATAAAATCTGCATTACTTTATGAAGAATGCTGCGGAACATTCAATTCTAAATACATTTCCAGATCAACTATGATTTAATCCTTGAATCGAGGATATTTTCGGGGATTTAGTTATGACCAGATTCAGAGGGCTATTCAGATCCTCTGTTATCAACCTGTTCTTAAATATGTCCACGCACAGACCTCTTTATTGGAATTGATACAAGTAGTTCACAAATTAAAGCGATCGTCTCATTTGATCTTCCCAGAGTTCATCACAGACCTGTGGAGTTTCACTGTGCATTTATTAAATTTTTTTGAAAAATTGATGTACAGTGTCTCTTCGATAGCATAATTTCGAAGCCTAGATGCACCAGTCCGACGAGCGTGGGTCCTCGTTAGCTCGCTCCTCCGCGTTTCTCTTTACTTTTTTTCCTCCTTCTACTTTTCTCTCCTCGTTTTTCTTCTGGCCGTCTCTGGTCTTTTTTCTCCTGTTGTTATCTCGCGAACGCATCATCGGCAAGGGGAAAAGCGAAAAGACGAGAAAGTAAGCTGACTCTCTGAGTCTAACAGGAACAAGTTCCCTCCGTCTCGTAGGTACCCGTACAGGGAAGAACGAGGACGATTGTTCCCGTTGCATTTCGACGATACTGTCGTCCGATGTTCGCCGATTTCGGACGTCTGTTTCGAACACACGGGAGCGCTTAGAATTTGTAATTCGCTCGCAGTCGACGCGACGAAACGCTTCAAGTTCGTTTCACCCGATCGGGTGAGTCAGGTCAAGGATCCCCGGCGAGATCACCCAGAGATCATTCGTGCATACATCTTCTTTCCAACTGACACTGCGGAGACGACAGGATTTTCTGCATTTCGAATTTCGCCGCTGCGTTGCGCAATTATTGCAATTACGGAACCTGTTCACCTTCGAACAAGCGGGGACAACAATTGAATATTCTATTCGCAGACTAGATACGTGAAAGAAGAAATTCAACTTCGTATTGTCACTAGATCGATATCACTGGACAAGTTGCGATAAAAGTTTTTGGAGAAAAATGAATTCTTAGATACAGAAAAGTGTGGAGGTTCAGAGCGGTTTCTCGCTCGCTGTTCCCCGCGAGATGGATAATTGTTTTTCAATTCCCGTGGCGATTGCAAATCCGGTTAGCGAATCGACGGAGTGAATCGTTGATCACGATTCCGCTTCGACGGATAAGTCGTCTATAAAATGTTAAGACGCGTTTTTATAGCCGGCCAGCGAATTAAATCCTCTTACAACGTTGCGCGAGATTTGATTATCGTCGGAATGGGTTTATTGGTTATCGTGGTCAACGGGTTCGCAACTTTGACAGGGAACGGCGACGCTGCTTTGCATCGAGGAATAATAATACGCGACACATTGTAGCTGGTGCAGACCGAGTTGGGAGCAGGTTGAAGTCAATTTGGAAAAGCATCGGACGATCGTGAACATCTATGGCTGGGAATAATAAAAAAATAGTCGGTCGGTCTAATCGGAAGGCAGCTCGGAGAGAGAATTCGCGAAGTCTGAAATTCTAATCTTATCAGTCGGGCGCGTTAGTCACACTATAAATATGCTCGTACACAAGAAAGCGATAGGTTTAATTCTGCATCGTCGCGATAATAGACGACTTCTAGAGAGCGAGCGAGAGGGAACGAGAGACAGAGATTAACAACCGGAGTGCTCGATCGAGCGAGGAGGACCGACACAGAGCTACACGGAGAGTCAGAAAGAGAGAGAGAGAGAGAGAGAGAGAAAGAGAAAGACTCTGTTGTATACAATTCGCCCCGGGGTCTCAGGTGGAAATCGTATAAATTGAATTCTGGATTCTCGTTCGATGCTGTCATTCTTTTTTGGCCGGCGAATTTCGGTCACAGGTAATACGAAACTCGGCAGCGGGCGGTCGAAAACTCGTCGCGGCCAGGGATCCGGCTCGATTTACCAGCTCCGAGAGACCGCAAGAAAGCCAATGGCTGCGAAGATTCGTGCCGCGGTCGAAAGTCGATAAGCCGGAACGTCGAATAGAGTTGCAGATTAGGAGTCATCGTCCGCGAGATATTCGGTCCTTTTGATCCGGCCAGTTGCGCCACCATAACCCTCCACCCCCCGGGACCAGCCATCCGTGAGCGTTTCGCCCCATAACTTCCCCGTGGACGGGCTCCCAAACCGTTCGACGATTACCCGTGAGCGGTGGGACCTGCAACTTTGATTATTTCTTGAAGCTCCGATCGCACGATTCCTGATCCTTAACCACGGCCGATGGACACTTAGAGCTGCCGTAAATTAGGCTAGTTCGGTCCCCGGGGTTAGGAAGACTCTTACGACGATCTTCAAAGTTGCGCGTTTTACTTTGAACCTGAGAATTGGGGATCTTCTCAGGGATTAATTAGGAAGTGTAGCGGTACACGATTCACATCGCAAGATGTTAGAGTTGACCGCCTGCAGATGTTAGGGTCTAGAGTAATAAAACCTACCCTGGCATCTGCAGAATGGAAAATTATTTTATATGCGAAATTACTTTACGGAGGTAGAAAAATCTAACTATCCCGTCATAAACGCTGCTAGCCAGGTACCGCTAGGTCGGTCCGACTGCGCGACACGGGTAGTCCCGACAAATCCTCTTTTTAAATTTGACGACCACCTTTGTCGGTGACCATAAACAATAGGTGCAGGATTTCCTACCTCCGGAAAACATAGCTTCGCCTTCGTGAAAGGTAACGACTTTCCGAAGATCAGGATATAAAAGGGAAGAAATCCGCGACAGACTCGCTCCATATTCAAGCATATAGGTTTTTGAAACTTTCCCCTATAAAACACTCACTAAGGTTACCAACCTCGATAACTCCTCTCATGTTGCTACTAGTTCTTCACCTTTCAAACCTTTATTCAGGTTGAAAGGATATTTCTCCCCAGATACTGTAGGACCTCAACACAAGTGAAACTTGGAAAAAAGTAGACTCATTCCCTTGGAAAACTCCGAGTTCGCAGGTACAAAGCCTTCGTCTCAAAAACCAATCGACCGTTTGTATTTAAACGCGCAACTTAAAGTTCTGGTGAAATAAAACCGACTCGGTTACTTTGTATTACAATGTAATATACGTTACGTTTTAATAAATCTCATATGAGATTTCCTAAATAAAAAAAAACCGACTCAGTTTTGCGATAACACCTTTACAGGGAGCGTCTAGACTGTTTACATAGTAATCTTTAGGGTAGTTTATAGCACCTGAGTTCATCAGCCTGAACCTCATATTTAAAGGTGCAGCGTGTCAATTAGTCACGAAACAATAAATTCATCAAAGAGATAATAGAAGGCTTCTAAAAAATAGCCTCGTCCAAAATCGACTGCAGCGAACACCTGATCTGAAATTCGAGCCAGCCGCATAATAAGCACGTCTCAGCAGACAGGGTCCTCGCCAGCAAAGCTGCCCAAATAAATTGCATCGTCACATTCTACCGATGAATAAAGCGTACACTAAATAAAGAATCGAGAGACCAGGATTATGTTAGGTCGTTCGTTGTTCTTTTAGACCATGGGTCTATAAATTATCCCAGATTTGTCTCCGGAATCTGAAATCAGAAGGGTGTATTGTCGCCGTTGAATGTTTAACTACGATGCATTTTTAACGAGGGTCCAGCTCTAAAAATGTTCTGGGTCAGTTTTCGGGGGCTGTAGAGGTATCGAAGAATAAACCGGCCGGTCCTATTTTTCCCGGTCTCGCGACGAATCCGCTCGCGGAGCCGGGTTGCGCGATTTTCTGCGGACGTGTGTTCCTCCGCACACGCGCGGAAACGCTATTTCAGAAATGGTATTTTTAGAAACGGCACACATATATCTACCCGATGGTAGAGGTAACTTTTTATCGACGACGAGCCGTTTCTTTTCCAGGTCGCGGAGCGGCGGCGGCAGCGGCGGTGCAACGAGCGCTTGCATTCCACAATTTCGTTTGGTTTGGTTTCATTCGGTTTCGTTTAGGCGCGGGGAAAACGGCGATCAGCCACGCCGTGCAACCAGCCCGGCAGGATTCAATGTTGCCGATGCTTGCAGAAAATGTTGTCGCAACAGCTCGGCCCGAGCGAGCCTATTCTTCCGTTGACATACGCGGCTACATTGCTGCGAACGCGTGTGGCAATCCGCGAAAAGTAAGCATTTATTTCCGGCACCCGATTCGGTGAGACTCGAAGTTGGATCTCGAGCATTTAGGCGACTTTCTCACGAGCCGCCGCGATCCTAAGTGGACCTAGGTTCCAAGTGAAGGATATAGAAACGTCGAAGACGCGGAGACGAAATACAGTATGTTTACGGTGAGGGACTCGAAGCGACTGCACAGTATACAATGTTCCAAGAGGTTTAAAAAATTCTGACGATAAGTGTATCGATGACGATCACGCGTGAGACTAAATTATCAATCTTTTATTGTAGAGAGCTGGTACATTTTGAAAAATTGTCTGTATCAGTGAAACCTACTATAGCATCGCAATTGTAAGTAAAACAGTCTCGCGGAGCTACCAAGTAAATCTTACAGGGTATACGCAAGATTGTGTTTCTACGAAGAAATGCAGTTTTACTGTTCACTGCTGCGTGCGCTTTGAACAACAAGAATTTCTATAAGATTACACAGGGTAGCATTGCACTCAGTTTCCCGAGAAAAATGCCGGTGTTCTGTTCCGTCGTGCTTCTCCTGAATGATCAAAGAAAAACTAGCAATACTTCTTGCGCTTTCTTATAACTCTGTTATGGTTCGTGTTTCCTGTAATAACTCTGTGGAAACTAATAGACAGACGCAGCCTTTCTACGATGTTTTATCTCATAAGACAATCCCCAGGTCTATTGAAAATTACGAGGGAGAAGAGTTAAATTATGAAGTGATGGAATGGGTGTCGGACTCGATCGATTCTAGGCTAGAACTTGTAGCGGAGAATAATAGTTGGATCAAAGGTTAGTCGTGAAAACACCGGTTGCCGGAGACCCGTGGCAGAAGGGACGAGTAGAATCGTGTTTGCGCGGGTGTGCTTTGGGTTCCGCGTGTCGGGTGAACGCGTCTTACCCGGCAATTAGATTCGCAAGTACGCTCAGCCTGGTAAGCACAGGCGGATCGAAGAAGACGGTCAATTAAGGGCGGACTCCCGTTCGTCCGCTAATGACCCGCAAGATATTAATTGGCTCTGGGAGCCGGCCGGACGCGGCTCCGAAGGCGGATCGACCCATAAACGAAACTCGAGATAGTCGTGGGCCTCGCGTGGAACACCTGCCGGCGATCCCGTCGACGCTCCCGGGAGGACAAAGAGACCACGACATTAGGGAACGTCTTCATCCGAATTTACGGAAGAGAATGGCGCGCTCTCTCTCTCTCTCCGTCTGTTTCTCTTGCCACCTTCGGGCCCCGTTCTTTCGACAGCACGAACCGGCAGACTCTACCGAACCGTGAACCGTGCGGATCGATTTAAAAGAATTCGCCGACTCTCCGCGTTTTTTCCATCTCTCTTTGTCTCTATCGTCGAACCTCAACCGAATCGTTGCATTAGTATTTTAAAAGCAGCTATCTTGGTTGACCCCGACTGTATCTGCGGACCAGCGATGATCGAGGTCAACGCTGCTGTTTTACTCTTTGCTCTCCTTCGGTCTGCTAGAATTTTCTTGGAAACGATGAACGAGAGAACGTCGCGCGCCCCCAGATAATCGCGATCCGCCTAATTCCGAGCTGGACCGACACGATTCCCTCTCCCAGACTCGTCCGCCTGCGAAACTTCAGCCGTTCGCTGGAAAAGCCTCGATCGTGGTCGATGTCCTTGACCGACAACCACCCACTCGATTGTTTTATTTCTTCGCCTCTCCCTCCGTTGCGTATCTTCGCGTTACTCTTGCGATTTTTACTGCGGTCTGTCCTACCGTTGGCTTGCAAATTGATACCGTTTAAAGGTACCGAGGGATTTTTTTGGTAGAATCAAGAGTAGACTGCAGGACCTTGTTGGATCCTTCAACCCATGGGGTAACAGACCAATTAGGGTGTATTGTACATATCATAAAATTTACAGCTGGACCTAAAACAATTTGTTGCTTAACGCTAACAAATAAAATGTTCATTTTTCAAAGAATAATCTGTTCATCGCAACGTTTCAAGTAATTATACATTCGACTCTTAACAGAATGGAAATGTTGCTATCCTTAAACAAAACGGACAGAGGGTTGGAGCAAAGGGTTGGAAAATTGCAAGGAGGCAGATTGAATGGAATTGCATGCAGCATCATTTTGCTTTTAATCCGTCAGGAATAGCGGTAGAGAATGTTTTGCGATATTAAAGCGTAGTCGAGCCCGCGAGAGTCGCGAGCGTTTGATTGCGGGTAATCGATCTAACCGAGGTTCTCCTAGGGGTAGAATTTCCCAGCGAACGCGGAAGGACAATTACATTCTGCATACATTTCTTTCTTTCGATTTGACAATGGCTTTCTCATTATCTACAACGAAGATGTACGTTTGCAGGTGAGCGACGAGTTCGGTGGAGCATTTTCCTGGTGGAGGATCTTTTCTCGGACGTCCCGTGATCCTTCCGCGAGAAATCCGGCAGCCGGGCAGAGTCCCGAGTTGCCGGCGCGGCGTCGACCGGCAGAAAAATCGGCACGACTATTTGATGCGCAGCTAACTGTACACAAGTTCGGCTATGCACGGCTAAATGCCGCGGTGTAGGGACCGGCGAGGGGAGGGGGAGGGGTGAAAACGAGAAAGCAAGCGAACAGAACGAGCGAGCGAGCGAGCGAAAGAGCGAAGACGAAATAAGGGAGCGAGCGAACAAGCGAACAAGCAAAAGCGAGCAAGAGAAGGGAGGCGAGGGAGAAAGGAGATCGCTTGTGGTTCGAGGGATGGAAAGAGACGAGTAGACCGAGAGAAGGGTGTGTTAGAGCGGAGTAGGGAGCAGGGGGTAAGAGAGGAGACGAGGAAGGAGCGGAACAGAGAGAGGGTTTAGGAAGGGTGCACAGGCAGTTGGGAGCGCTCGCACCGAGGGAAGAGCCACGGGAAAGGCGGTGCGCGAGAACGAGACGGCGAAACGAGGGCCAGGGGTCGAGGTTCGGGGTGTGGGGTGACGGAGAGAGAGAGAGAGAGAGAACGTGACGAAGATCGACGGAGAACGACGACAGTGGCAGTGGCGGCAGCAGCGGAGAGACAGGGAGAGAGCGACAGAGAGGAGAATGAGCGGGAGGGCAGACGGACGTTCCAGACTCGTGTAGACGGGCGAGGGGAACGAACGAAGAGTTCCACGGACGAGGCAAGAGAAGGGAAGGTGGGACAGAGAGGGACGAAGCCGGCGCGAGAGGGTTGGGGGATCGCTAGCGAGGAGGAAGTGGTGGGGCCGAAGAATTGGCGAGGACCAGGCTACAAGAGAGGACGAGGAGAAAGAGGAGGAGGAGAGAAGGAGGTGGCGGAGGAGGAGGTGGAGGTGGATGAGGAGGAGGGTAGTCGAGCGTGCGGAGGGGTGTCGTGGGGCAGGAGCGCGATCCCAGAAGTGGGGGTTGCCGCCCCTCTCGCGCGTTAACCCCTCCGACGTGGAGAGAAACACGAGCGCGAGGAGAGGAAGAAAGAGCGAAAGAGCGGGGGCCGCTGCCCCTCTCCGCCGTTCCGCGAGGTTCCTATGAATTTTGCGACACTCAATAAAAAGTGGTTCCACGAGGTTAACATTTCGGTAACTATACCCTCGCCTACCCAGGCCGCGCACGCACGCAGCCAGCCAGCCAGGCAGCAGGCAGACACCGACGAGCCGGATCGGTGAGGACAACAACCACGACTACAAACACCGGCGACGACAACGACGTTAGTAGAAGAGATTGCTGCTCGCGCGCGGAGATCGGCGACGACGTACACACGATCTCGAAACGTGGACACACGCGGACGGAAGGACGCGCGAAGACGCACACGGACACGAAAACGCGCGCTTATATCGAAGAGGAGGGCTGCTGCTCGCTCGCGCAACAAACACCAACACCCACACGCGCCGAGGAAATTCAGCGGTGCGCGCGGACCAAGAGTAGAACCAAGAAGAGCGAGCGAGCGAGCGCAACCGAGTAGAGGCGGGTAGTAGAGAGCGAGTAGAACAAGCGCGCGAGTGCGAGCGGGAAAGCGGGCGAGCGGACGAGCGAGCGAGCGAGCGAACAGAAAGAAGAACGAGGGAGCCGCCGCTCTGCGCCGGTGTGTGTGTACGAGAGCGCGTGCACAGGCCGGAGGAACACGGTCGTGTGTAAAAAAGCGAGGAGAGGAGAGCGAGAGAGGGACAGGAAGAAGGAGGAGGCACGAGCGAGAGAGAAAAAGGTCCGAGGGACACGCACGGCACCGACACAGAGGAGGAGCGCGCGGGCGGGCGCACACGCATACATGAACGCGCATGCACGCACACCACCGGACCGCCGAAAAAACTGCACGGGAGAGGCGCAGCAACGGGCAAACCGAACCGCGCGCGAATCAAGTGCTTTGGCCAGTCGCGTTCCCAATCACTCTACGACTAGGTAGTCCCCCGGTGTGTCCCAAAGAAGCGGCAGGGAGCTGGTCCTTCGCTCGATGGTGTCGTCCCGCAAGATAATACCGGATACTTTGCCGCGGGATCCTTCTCACTGGTCAACGACGCGAGATCAACAAACGTCCGCCGATATCTGCCACGTTTTCGATCGTCGCCGCCTCCATCCTCGATCTCGGCTCGCCGATCGCCGATAACGTTACACGCGCCTCGTTCAACGGAACCGTGCCTCTTTTTTCTTCTCCACGCCGACCGATAGATCACCGGGAGTGCTCGCTTGTCCGCAAATTACCCTTCCCTTCCGTTTTCCCTTTTCTTTCTTTTTTTTTTGGTTTCTCTCGCCTCGTTCACGTTACCGTTCTTCGCCGCTTTCACGCCCGCGCTTTCTTTTCATCGTTCCCACGTCTACTCCTGCAAACTTCCTCCTCTTCTCATCGACAACCGAGGAAGCAGCAAACACAGTGACTATTTTCAACGAAACAAATTTCTTCGACGGTGATCCAGTTCGCGAGGACAGCCGTGCGTCCGAGAGGATCCACGAGATCGTAGTCATTCGCCTCCTCGTGTATACGCGGCGGTGTTTACGGCGCAGCACGCAGCTACCACGATCACTCCACCGGTGTTCTCCTCTTCGTCCTGCTGTTCGTCCTTCGAGAGTGACGGACCTAACCCCTTCCGGATAGATCGAGACGGCCGTGAGACGATCAGAGACGATCATCGGAAACAGTGATATTTAATAAAAAGAAACGATCGAAAAAGGACTTTACGTGGCAAAACAGTGGTGCAAAGTCCTCGCGAGGAACGTGGTTTCCGGGGATTTCAAGAGAGATTCGCCAGAGAGTCGAGAAGCTGAAGAAGACTTGGTGATCGATCGAAATCCGTGTGCGTTCGTGAATCGGTCCGGCGAACCGCGTTTAGGCGCGCGCGGTAATAAAGGATCATTTTTTTTTCGTTTGTCGTGGTAGATTGTCGGTGCGTGGTTTCTCACGAGGATGGACCTGCGAGTGTCCTCGGGATCCTGCGGAGCGCACGACACCACGAGCAACGATCGCGTGGCTTAGGGGCGAGGGATCGAGCTGATTGTGTGAGATCGAGACAAGCTTCCCGCTCCGTATCTCTCGTCTGTGGGGCGATCCGTATCGAGTCGAGTCGAGGATAGAGAGAAGAGAAATAGTGAGAGGAGAAGGAAGAGATCGTCGAAGGAAAAATCAGCCGGAGAAACGGAAAAGGAGGAGGCCTCGTCGCATCCGACAGTCAAACGGTGGGTTTTAGCACCGAAGACGACGACGAAGACGACGACAAGGACACCGGGCAAAGGAGAGCCCCACGCTTTACTTCGCGCACGACGATCAAGGTACGTCCACAGCTGAGAGCGGTGGCCTTCGGCCGCCTGTCGGCTTCTAGAGCGAGAGACCAGGCCCGATAGAGAGTACGATTGTGCGTGTCTGTGTGTGTCTGTCTTTCTCTCTTTGCGTGTACGTGCGTGCGAGAGAACGATTCACCGAACTCCCAACCGAGGAACAGAGAGAGACACCGTGTGCGAGTGAGGGAGAAAGTATGCGTGCCAGAGAGGAAACGACCGATCGCGAGAGAGCGAGACACCCGGCCGAACCGAGAGAGAGTTCGACGAGTGTGTCGCGTCACGTCGCGAACGTTTGTTGCGAGTCCCATGCATGCGTGCACGCATATACTACGCGATCGTACTATCGTCGGCCCGTTCACCATGCGCCTACGTGTGCATTTGCTCCGGCGAGCGTACCTGCATGCACCCGCACACGTGCAACCAGTTTTCGTCGGTCTCTTCACGGACATGCTTCTCTCTCTCTCTCTCTCTCTCTCTCTCTCTCTCTTGTTCTTCGTCTTTCCCCCTTTCTCTCGATGCAGCGCACATGTCAGAAAAAGCTATTCATGTGGGTCGGTTTCGGGAGTCCGCCAGCGTTGCGAATGCAAAGCGTATTTTCGGGCGACTCGTCATCGGCGACGACTGTGGGAAGAATGATCCTTGATCTAGGAGATAGAGGGACTTGGTTTACAAGACTACCGATAGCGTCGATCGCGGTTTGATTCCTTTCGTTACGAGGCAGACGGCCCTTTAGGCGGTGTTCACACGCGTTACGCGTACCTAGCCAGATATTCGATCTTCGGACTCGTAGCACAACTTGTGATTAATGTAATCGGGGAATGTTCAAACGATGATATCGAAACACCTGTTTTTGGTATCGCCTCGTTGGAATCTGTTGGTAGAAAATTGCTAAAAATCTTTTGTAACGTTTGCATTTACATTTTATGTACATCAATCTTAGAAAATGGTAGAATAGTGTCAGAAGTATGTTTCGAAACCGGAGTCGCAGATTAATCAATAGCAAGTACAATATATTCGGTCGTTAGTGGGTTGCAGACCTTGATGTTGCCGTTTAAAAAGTCTAATGAAGCGTTCCTCTTCCCTGGAATATAATGAGTTTTACCAACCAAGTATATAATCAAAACTTTGTTAAATCCGTTAAAAGACTTAAAATTGCATCTATCATAACATTTTGGGTAACTCTCCACGGTCAAAAAAGTATAGAGGACGCTAGAGTGCTGGAGATCGCAAATCGGAAATTACATCTGCGTCCTTCGTAGCATTTTCAGTAAAAATTGCGCGTGGAGATTTAGAGAGAATAAAAATCGACAACTTGGGTAGAGCAAGGCTGGCTTGAGGTGGTACGGTGTGCAGGCCGCTTTACGCTCACCTAGACGCATCGTCTCGCTAGAGTAAGGTACGCGGGATGCGTGAAAGGTAGGACACGCGTGCGTACGCCTAGTTTAGTCTGTTGGTCCGATGGCAATGGCAGGGATTGCCGTGGTGGCTAGACGACCGCTAGACGAGCGTGCTGCCAGACGTTAGAGGTTGCCTGGGAAATGACGTAATCCGTCTGTGCTAGTGAGCGAGCGAGTACGCGCTAACGAGCGAGTAAGCGAGTAAGCGAGTGAGCGAGCGAGGAGCGAGTTGCTCGATCCTTTTGTCGCGCTGCGAGAGCCGCATTGCTTCAGGGGCCGCGTGTTACGAGTGGCCCGTCGTCGCGTGTACGTGTACACACACGTACGCTATAAGCTCGCGACCCTGCACTCCTCGTTCACTCTCGTTTTCTCCGTGTTTTTTGCCCGGTTTTTCCTAGTCGCTCCTGCGTACCACGCGCCCTCTCTCCTCCCTCTCTCTTTCTCACTCCTTTCATTCTTTCTCCCTCTCCATGAAAATCTCTCTTTCGCTCTCTCTTTGATAGTTTTTCTCTCTCTATCCGCTGCACACCGTTCGCGTTTTCCTTCCTCTCTTTTTTTCTCTCCCGTCGAGCTTCATTCACGAAAAATTCCGCGTCTCGTAAAACGACGCTCTTTCTACGTACACACGGATAAAAAGAGAGAAAGAGAGAGAGAGAGAGAGGCCACGTCGGCCCGCTGCCGGCGAGATTCAATTAAACGAGTCTCGTCTCGTCGCGGCGGCGGCGATCGCCGCTCGGCGATCATTCGTTTTTATTGCGAGCCACGAGACGGCACGCTCGGTTTTTGCGCCGGCGAATTAGGAAAAACGGAAATAGCCGTACCAGGAAATCGCCTGTTACTCTCCGCAAGGTCGCCGCCGTGGATCTCCCTCGCTAGGATCTCTCTCGATCGACCCGTTCGACCGTGCCTCCTCTCTCGGTCCCACGATGTCTCGTTTCGAGGCTATACCCGGTTCGCGAATTCTCTCGCTTGTTCCTTCTCTTTCTCTCTCTCTCTCCGCTTCTCTCTCCCCGGGCCCCTCGCAGGGACGCGCACAACGTATCCGTGCAGATCCCCTATTTTTACGATGGACGCGTTTGTTACACGATGCCCCGCTGCAACTTGAAAACACCGAGCGACTAGGTATAAATAGATCTCGCGATCCGCAGAAAGAAGACGGAAAAGCGAGGGTGAACGGGTGCAACGGGGACGGGTCGGGGGCCCCGGCGAGTGCTGGGTAAAAAATAAAAATTCTCTAGCCCCCTCTCTCTCTCTCTCTTCTATCCCGGTTTCTCTCGCGAAAAATCCAGCCGCTCCGCACGCGTATATTATGCGCGCGTCAGACGCTACGCGCTCGAGTGTCGCGGCCAATAAAAATTCCTCTGTACAAAGCCGATCCTTGAACGTGAGTTTGGAACCGAGATCCAGGAGCCTTGAGGCTTCGGCGCGCTCGCCTACGAAGCCGTCGATTCCTGTCCTCGCTAGAAGGATACGCGATTCTTCGTTTTCGTTTTTTTTCCCTCCTTTCTTTCGTATTCCGTTCTTTAGATCCCGACGATAATTCGACGCTCGTAAGGAATCGGACGCTTGCGAATGCGTGAGACGCGAACCAGCTCTCACCCAGACATTCCGAGTATTCGCCGTGCAAATTAATTCTATGTCTCCCCGTGGGATATTCTAATCCCGCGGACCTTCGCCCAACAGACGCTCTAAATCTCCCGCTAGGCGTCTTCGCGATTGCTTCTCCGTTTCGGCGATTCTTTGTCCTCGAACTTCCTCTACCGATCGAACGGTCTCTTTGTTCCTCTGCGAGCTTCTCGAACCGAGGCCGTATCATTCTAATTAATTCAGGAGACGTTGCTTTTAGACTCGATACACCGTCTAACGTCGGCTAAGCACAATCCTGCTCGTCCTTCATTTTCTACTTCTCCAAAGAGAAGCCTGTTCTGAGAAGCTACACGCTCTGTCGCGAGTTCTTCGGAATTTTTCTTCCGATCGACATTTTCGACCGCATCTCTCGTCGAGAAATATTGCCGGCAGCCATCTTGAACGGTTCCGGGCCGAGGCTCAAATGAATAGGTCCAAAGCCATTGAATTAATTTGCACATATAATGTGCCACATTTTGCATTCGATTTTACCGAACAGTCGTCGATAGTTTGACCGGATCCTTTTAGATCGCAGAAATAAATTGAGATCGATTTCTTTGAGCCGCACACCCCTCTGAATTAATTAACACATATAATATTGCATACTCGATATTCGATTTTACCGGACGTTCGTCGATAGCTCGACGCCTTTCAGATTTGAAAAGTGAATCGAGATCGACTACTAGTAGTATCGTTTTCGCTATAAAATTTCTTCCAGTCGTCGTTACGCAGTCCTGAAACAGGGCGACGACATCCTCAATGCAGAGATTAGAGTGCGAGTTAGGGGTCGGAGGGCAGTTCTGCGAGAGCATCGATGATCATTGAGAAGCGTTGGGAGTCGCGCACGTAGGTACGAGGGAAATGACAAACCAGCTTTACTAGTCGAGCCGCTATTTTGTCGACGTTCTCCTTGCGTTATGGCAGCCTTACGGCTTTTTTTATCGTCCACAATGACGCATAGGTGCCCAGGTGCTCCTGCCTGCTCGGCTGGCTGGCTGCTCGCGTACATGCTAGCGAGCGAACATGCGAGAGCGACGTCGCACACGAACGTAAACCGCCGCGAATGTGTGCAAACTCGTGCGACGCAAAATAAGAGAGAAGGACCGAGCTCTTTCTTTCTTTCTCTTTCTCTTCTCGCTCTTTCTCCGTAAACCGTCTTTTCAACGACGTTCCGCAAACGAGCAGTCAAATTTTTGCACGAACGAACGTACGCGAACGACCGATCGTCGAATCCACGCGATTTCTAAGCAATTTTTCGAGCGCCCGTTCGATGAGTCGGCAAATCGCTCGCCGTGAACCACTTCTTGACAATGCGGTTTCGAAACGCGACGTTTCCCGCCTCGGCGGGCTGCATTCTCGACGATCTAACGACACACTTTTCCCTCTCGGAATCCAAAACCCATCGACACGTCTCCCTTCTCGAAAATTTCCCGTGCGAGACGACGCGTTCATTATCGAATCCGTTTACGACACTCTCTCGATCGCTATCTATCAAAGAAATGGTCACCGAATTCGCGCTTTCGATATAATCGCCGCTTAATTATTCAAAACTTTCCCCTGTCCGAAAACCATGTTACCAGTTTCGGGCGAATATTCATAAATACTGACATTATAACTTGCTTCCCGATATACTGACAACCTTAACTGTTGGCCTCGTACTTCCTGTTACCCACGGGTTAAACGTCCGAGGCGATTCAAGTCGATCGAGCAGCCTTCGCGGCGATTAATGTGCTCGGAGTTCCCTTTTTACGAACAGTTACACATCGTTCTACATTTTCTATGGAGGATTGAATAGTCGTAGGATTTTCTGCGATACGTCAATTTTCCATCAACACGATCTAAGTTTCCACACAAAAATAAAAATATGAAATCGAATGGTTGAAATCCGCTTCCACTCCTGTCCAATATTAGGAAATTTCGCAGGTTCAATTTTTCTCCTCGTCGAAAACACTTACACTCGAAGCGAATAAAATAAAATTGATGTTTGGGTCGTTGGAAAGGAGAACAACACCCCCTTTTGGGGGTAGCCTCGTTTCCAGGCGTACAGAAGTGTGGGATGCACCTCCTCAATTCTCGATAGTGCAGCGATGGGGGTTTTCAGTAGTAAAAAGCGCTAGATAAAAGATCAATCTAGGCCGCAGTCGCTCTCAAAAGCTCTATTTTTACGTTTACGAGGCGTAATTTGCATTATTCGGCAGCATGTAGCTGTCGCAGCTTTATAAAAATAGCTACATGCGCAGCTTTATGCTTCCGAATAATGCAAATTAGGCTCTCGAATAATGCAAATTACGCCTCGTAAACGTAAAAATAGGGCTTTTGAGGGCGACTAGGACCTAGATTGATCTTTTATCTGCCGCTTTTTACTACTGAAGAACCCCATCGGAGCATTATCAAGAAATAAGAACGCGCATCCCGCATTCCTGCAGTCCTGGAAACGAGACTACAGCCTTGATTCTTAATCTCAAGAAAATGCACCTATGTAGATCTTTGAAATTAACAATGAAAATTGAGATTTTAAATTCAGTATAAAAAAGCCCACGCAGTTCAGCTACTCTCACCAAAATCGACTTGCGTTAACAAAAAAATCTCATTCGAACCTGGAAATGATCGGATTTTAAAAACCAAAAATAACCGAATGTGGTCCAGCCTGAGTAGAATCTTTTCTGTGTGGTTTCCCGATCGAGCGAAATTGCCGGTGTCTCAGTGTCGGGCTCGGTCCTTGACGAGAAGAAAGTTAGCCGAAATGTTGGCGGAGTCGCGCTTCTCTCAGCTATCCGAATAAATTCGATCGGGTACCGGTTTCTTGGTCCCGGGGTGATCCCTGGTTCGGGAACGAAAACGAGGCCAATTGCAAATTACAGGTGGCGGCACGTAGGAACATCGCGCGAGCGAGCGATTTTGCAACCACGGGTTAGGTCGACAACTGCTTTTAGCTGCGCCTCTCTTGCACCGGGTCGGGCCGGTCGAGAGAGGATGCAATTCGTTTCTTATTGTTAGCCCCTCACCTTTTTGCGGCCGGCCAAAATGTAGGCTTGCAGATTCGGTACTTAACACGTTCGCTCGTTTATGCACTGGCGGGCCTTTGTGCAACATCAATGTTGTCCGAGTCGATTGTGAGAAACCGGAGTCAGTCGAACAGACGTTCGCTCCTTCGATTGAAATCACTGTACATTCGACAGAAACCTTCCTCGGGATTTAAAAAAGGATGAAAGGATGACAAAAAATTACCAATAAGACCATAAACGAATTTTTTCAACCGAATGAAAAAATGCTGAAGAATATGTTTAATTTCGAGTCTAGAGTATTTCGTATCGTGTTTATGCGGCCCGGAGGACAGTGCATCGTTTATAACACAATAGCCTTCGAATTGCCAAGCGGCATCGCCACGCTGTTCGTCGATCTCTCGATCCTCCCGCTCCCGATCCGGCACCTGCGCCTGGAAAGGGGTACGCATCCTGGCGATAACGGTTCGTTCTCCTTGAACGGCGAAGGGTACTGCTTCTCCTCGCACCCGTTATTTCTCCCTTTCTCGTCCCCGCTGTTTCCTCGCCGAGAGTTCCTCCGGAACCATGGGCTCCGTGAGACGTCCATTGCGAGCCTTGATGTCCCATAGTCGCAGAAACCGCCTCATCTCGCTCTCCTCTCGCGCAATCTCTGCCCCACATCGACACATCGACAGTCGTCAACCTGGACCGCGTAATCTCCATTCGTGAGAATTACGAAACCATTGCTCGCTCTTCTTTGAGCCACTGTTCCAACACGGGAGGGGCCCAAATTTAATTTACGGCATCCAGTTTGTTCTTGTAATAAACTTTTTATTAAAATCTAAAACATCTATTTAAAAATATCAACGTTCCAGTTGCCTTACAAGACGGTACACGCTACAATAAATATATTTCTTTCTATGCAACTGTACCATAAATTCCCTTACGACGCCTCCAGCATCTCCAACGATATAGTGACAAGCAGGGCCGTGCAAACACGGTGTAGCAATTTTCAGCGCATAAAAGAATTTTTCTGTTTCCACGACAGTGAAATGAATCATAGAGTCGCACTAGACATTGCGAAGCAGGAAGATCCGCATGGTCGGGGTAACAATATCGAATCAGTAGATAGCGCGGCCGAGATTTCTTTGCGGCGATAAGCGGGACAAAAGATCTCGCTGCGAGATAAGGGCGTTTGTGTCGTAATCGCGGGAACACTCACCGGCGCATTCCTCCTTGGTTTTTCTTTTCTCTGGGTGTGAACGTTTTTCGACGTGAAAAAACCCGCCGCGGGCCGTTCGCCGAAAACGCGGGCTCCCCGGATCGACCCAGTTTAAGAGGCGTTTTGAAAAATAAAAGGGAGGGGGTTCGTCTAATTAAATTTAATGAGCGTCGGTGTCGGTCGTCACCGAACAACCGTTCGTCGAGTCACGCTCGACAGCTTCGACGACTAGTCGAATTTTTCCCGGTTCCAATAGTGTGTACGTACGTATATATTTGCAGAGATATATTCGCGCGCCCGCGCGTGAGGGAGTCGTGTGCACGTATATAGACGTATACAGTTCGGTGTCGACTACGCGCAGGTATGCATGCACATAATCCGAATCGACCGATTAGATTAGACGCCTAGTAACTAGATTACGCGACGGCCGTGTTATCTGTGAAATTAGACCCCGGCTTGAATACGTTATTTAGGCGAGCCGGATGCTACAATAACAACGGCCTGGATTTGCTGGACGACGCGATCTACGATCCGCCGAGATCGCCTTCGATCTATCCGCTTAACCATCTATTTTATTTGCCACGTCGCTGGACAATTGTAGCCGCAACAATGTCTCCATTTTTTTCGAGGAACATTTCCAGAATTGAACAGCGTTGTATTTTTACTAGACATCGTCTTCACAGATAGTACTACCGTCCATCTAGTTTCGGTATTTCAGTATTTTTCGAACATTTTTGGAAGCCATAAATCTGCGAGGAAGGTTCCGTTATTATTAATAGAACCTTCTCGAGTTCTTTCTCGGAAAGTCGTAGAAATTGTACGGCGACAAAATGGCGGAAGATCGTCCATTAGAACGGCACACGACAGCCGACTTGATCGTATCGTCGAAAGATAAGGTCTAAGTTTAGAACAAAAATGTTTAAACCTTATCAGACAAGCAATTAATTAAAGTGGACTTGAACGGAGCAGAACAGAAAAGACTGAACTAGCTCTTGGAATTAAAATCGACAGGAATACTTTGCTGTTCCTGTTCTACTAGCTTGGAGCTAGATTTATAGAATTCATTTTATTTATTAATATATAATATATAATAATAAGAAATGGCCGTTTTGAAACTTTAATTAATAATTAATAAAATAAAAAATAACTTCCATCGACATCGGTACACTTCTCCCATCGTGATACAAGTGCCTGAATGCCATTCTGGTAGAAATCCAATAAACGCGAGCCAATAAAGTTATCAAATGCAGTTTTTACAGCACGTTCTTCTTTGAATATTTTTCCATTCAAAAAGTCTACTAGGTGCTTGAAAAAAATGGTAATCAGTAGGTGACATGTCAGGCGAATAAGGAGAGTGAGGAAGAATTCACATTTCAACTCTACTCAATTTTATAATTTTTTTCGCAATATGTGGTCGAGTATTATCGTGGAACAAAATTACACCACGTAGTGATCCAAGATTAATTACGTGAAATCAAGAATGACTACAACTTTTGGCGGGCCATTTGAAAAATTGCCCGCTCTTACAATCGAGAGGCAAAGTCGATTGCGTTGTCAGGCGGCATGGCATTTCGTCGCTCATCGGGATTCATCGCGAGTCCTCGAGGAAGACTAGCCATTACGAGAAGCAGTGTCTCGACACGATGCGCCTGCATTTGCAGGAAGAAGGTGCACACCCGACTGGTAGAATGCGTTTCGAGCGAACTACACCTAAGCTTGGTGGGTCGTTTAACGCGCGCGCGGGAAGTCGAAGGACATAGAAATCTGAATTTAAAATGCGCTCGGTGCGGCGCAAACGGGGCAAAGCGAATTCGCGCATCCACCGCCGGGGAACTATTTTTTCGACGACGTAACGTCACGGAAACGTTCGGCGAAAGAGAGAGAAAGATAGGCGAGAGAGCGTCAAGGTTGACGCGTCTCGCGAATCATGCTTGCGTTCCACCGGCAGAAATTCTTCGCGCGCGAAGGCGGCCGGACGTCGCATGGAATCCCGATTAATTAGCCGAGCGGCGCATATCGTTAAGCTAACAGTAAAGCCGCCGAATTAGAGGGAAACAATGCGCGAAACGTCCACTCGCCCTGCTGTCCGAATGTTCAGTCGCTTAACGTAATCGAAGAATCAGTATGGATTAGAGTCATTGACCCTGGAGGCTTAAAAAAGTTAGACGCAGAAATTGGAAAAATAAAATACTCCATTTGATATTTTCATTGACTTCTTCGAAGAAGAAGTCCGTTCAAAGTCTTCTTCAGTCCGTGGGAGAAAATGAATGTGGTAACGGAGCGAGCAACGAGGTGTCAGCGGGAACATTGCCCGTTTGCGATCCGCTTGATCCCATCGCTACGAGCGAGAAAGCAGCCGGGTATTTATGCGAGCGGTCGCGCGCGGTTCTTTCGTTGCTTCTTTGTTTGGCCGTGTGTACAAGCACATGTGCACAGCCGCGCGCACCCACTAACGAACCGATGGAAAAAATGTGACCGTTCTGCGCTCGCTTTGACGGAGATGAGATCAACGGTGCACTCCGAAAAAGAAGTTGGTTTACCGTGCAGCAGCAAATTGCTACGCGATTAACTAGAAATTAAATTGATTCTACCCTTGGGGGAAAAATAATGTTCTCCTCGGAGTAGACACCATTTTTCCGTGACCACAATTTTCCCATTCGACACGTGAAGGAAATTAAATTAAATTTCCGTCGCATTAACTTCTCTGTGAGAATATTTTTTCGTGTTTCACCAGACCGCACGTTGGATTTAACTTTTATGTAGTTCTCGGCTGAAATTCGGCTTTGGTGCAAAATTGAAGGTTAACTCGATCCCGCAACGAATGCGGATCGTGTTCGAGGCTATCGCTGCGAACGGGTTGCCCGAGCGCCATTTACAGATCGGCACTGAAAAAACTGCTCGTCCCTCGTCGGGTTCGCGCGGTCTTCGGGTTCAGCTGCGCCTCGGAGTAGCGGTATCCTCGTAGAAGGTGCAAGAACGATTCGAAAGTCGATTGGCCGAGGCTGGATCGCTTGCTCGAGGCGAGAGGACTTCCGGAATTCCGTGGAAACCGATCCCCCGTTTTTTCTTTCCGGGGATCGAACCGTCGTGCATGGGATCCATCGCTGCGGTATTGGCTCGCTTAGGTCGTCGACAAATTCGCCTTTACGTCTACGTAGATACGTCTGCGGCACAATTAAAAATACAACGGCTGACCCATTTTCAGTATTTTTAAGCCGGTGGAGAATATATTCGACGGAAATATATTCGGCGGATCAGCGTGTCTCGATTAATCGCGCGATGGAGAAGTAGGTCGTTGCGAGACACTCGGGGACAACCGACAACGAACGGTAACACACGGAATACTGCGAATTTTTACCGGTAGAGAACGGTGTAGACCACTCTCTCCCTCTCTTTCTCTCTGTTTGCCCTTACCCGCTAATTCGATCAAGTTTCTCGTCTAACGTGCCCCCCGTCGATCGATTCCGCTCTTGGAAAATACGCTCGAACCACGGAGGAAGTAGTGCAGCCGCGCGTGCACCGGCTGCAGTAGTAAGAGTGCACCGATAGTTAACCAGTAGTTGCAGTGGAACGGCACGCTGTAGGAATAGACACGCGCTAGACCCAGCCAGTAGAGCGCGCCTATTACTAGTCAGACGCGAGGCCCTTTCCCAATGCACGCTGCGCTCTTCCGATCGGATCTGGCGTTTCCCGATAAATGCAGAAATTCAAACGGCAAGAACAGAATTTTTTAACGTATATACTTTGAAGGAAATTCACTCGAATCGGATTATAAATGTTGTATGATATTATGCATTGCGGAATACCACTGTACTTTGTTCCTCGTCTTTCCGCTGCGACTTTTCGTTACTGGTTGACCGGAGTCTTCGATGTCTGTCGCCTGCACTCGCTTAACCCCATGCATATTGTATGCGATTTAATCTTGTTACGAAGATTTCAGACAGACTGCACTACATAATATGTAGGTTATACAGTACGTTTCTGTACGATCGAGAAATGAAATTTCTCTGTCATCGATGTTCGAGCGTTAGCGAAAATATAGGAAACGAAATCGCTGCGATCTGTACAACCCACTTTGGTTAATTATGACTGTCAGTGGTCGAAGTGACTTGACGATTCAGACACGTGGAGTGTAGACGCAAGTGGCAGCTTCATCAAGCTTTGATTCGTGTCTGTTATTTTCTAACCCTGTCGCATCGTACGTCACTCATTTCTAAATGTCTCTTGATCGCTTCGAGCGTCCCCTAATAGCTGTTACACAGGGTACACTCGAGAGGCCCGTATGCTAGGTAGGCTCTTGGGTCGACCAGGAAAATGTGGGAACCTAATTCTTCTCCACCTGAACATCGTCGAGGGAGAGAGAGAGATAGCGTTTCTTCGATGACTAGTCCAGTGACGCCAGCGCTGGTTATTTTCGTTCGGTCAAACACTGGTTCCGTCGTCATCCTCGTTGCTCGCTAAACAGCAGGGAAAAGAGAAGAGAGAGAGAGAAAGAGAGAGAAGAGCAGGAGGGGCGTCGGAGGAAATTGACCGAGCAATTCTCACCTGACGGTTCGTGCGTCGACGTTGTCGGTGGCATCGTTGGCGCTGGCCCCCTAACACATTCCCACATTCGGTGTGCTCGTGGTGTATCGGCGGCCCCGGGACACCTACTCTTCTATACACCGACAGAAAAGAAATAATTGGTTGTTTGGCTGTCGGCGGATTAGCCCGTTCGAGGTCAACGCCCGCCAAATGTTTGCGAATGCAGTGGCGGGACGGAGGGGTCGAGGGGATCGTGCTAGGTGGAAAGGGGACACACGGGGAACCAGTGGCGTAGGGAAGGGGGGCTGGAAAGGGTACCGGTTCGGACGAAACAGACACAGGCAAAAGAGGAACGACGAGAGGGACACGAGAGAGGGATGAGGAACGCGGGAGGTGTGACGAGGCAGGAGGATGGTAGGGATTCGTGTAGTTTGGTGGGTGAAACTGACAGGGAAGGAAAAAGATGGCGGGAGGGGAAAAGGCACGTACGATTGCGGCCGCGTAGAGACTCCAGGCCCTCGTATATTCTTGCCCCTGCTCTGTTGCTGTTTCTCCGCTGTTGCTGTTGCTGTTTGCCTGCTTCCTTGCTTGCTTTTACCCCGTTCGCCCTCTCAAACCCCACATGGGAAGAGCCCTCGCGTGTGTACGGTGCATTTAGGACGCGCGTACACGCCGCCCAAAGAGGATGATATTCTTTATCGCTGCAGTTTCCGTCTATTGGGACGAATTCAGGCGGCGCGCTCATCGTTCGCTGCCGCGTTAGTCGGCAGGTGAGCCCCGACTTAATGAGCGGCCGCATGCATAGACACAACGCTCGACGAACCGCCGAAAAAAGGGCGGAGGGTGCCTGGTACCGGCGAGCGTCGGCTACCGAGGCCCTTCCTTTCGTTGGTCCAACGATTCCTTCCACATACTAGACAGTCGAGGGTCTGAGACAGAAGATGCAGACAATGGGGAGTCCTGCAATCTATAACCTACATGGCGACAAGCTTAGAATGTGTATTCCGAATGATGGGGGTCAGAGATTCTCATTGCTTCGTTGTGACTGGTATAAGCATGGAGCTGACATAAGCATGAACGTGATAGTAGAAGGCCTACAAAATTAGGAGATCCGTAATTGATCGTCTAGGTGGATTGGCTAAGGCATTAAATCGTAATCGTTTCGATCTTCTCGCCACCGGAACAAATAGACAGACAGTCCATTTGTACAAACGTGACGCAGGTGGTCGGTAGACGGCATTGCATGCGAGAAGCGTGGAATAAAAGGACAGGGTCGGCGACGGGGTAGCTCGTCGTGGTCCATCGTGATCCGCTGATGGTTAGCCTTGAACTCGAACAACGGCACACATCGTGCGCTCTCTCTTCTCTCTCTCTCTCTCTCTCTCTCTCTGCCGCCCTTTCGACAGCCGATCGGTTCTCGGCGATCCTCTATTCCGTGACCGAGGCAACCAGCTCTTCCTCTCGGTAATATAATTACCGGCGACCCGGTGCATTAAGATTCCAGTCCACGCTGGAAATACGATCCCCCTAGCGTTTCAAGAGGACCTCGTGGGAAATGGGGCGGGTGTAAAAATAATTGAAACGACCCGATCGATCGCGGTTCGGAAAATTTTCGCGTTTCTCGGACACAGAGAGCAAGATGACGCGGACAGTCTCGGGGAGATCGATGGAAACACCAGGACCACCGCGGCGCGGTCCGCGAAGGAATCCGAAGGTCCTAGAATTCTCAACTTTCCCCGTCTTTCCGGCGTGGTATTAATTTTTCAGCGAGCAGCCTCGATTCGCAAACACCGAGTGCACCAGAGGCGTTCCGAGTATGCACGTTCAAGGCCAGCGAACGACTCGTAGACTCCTTCGCGGCCGTTTCACAGGAATTCGAATGCGTCGTCGTTTACCATCGGGAAAGAGGACGAGGTGGGAGAATGTTCCTGAATGACGGTCATAGGGTCCTCCGGATCTCCTCGTTGGTGTTGGGTCGTCGCGTAACGTAACGTAACGAGGCGAACGATCGAAAACGGGCCGGACAAAACGGACAGAATTGTCGAGAGAGAAATAGAGCGCGCGAGATTCATCGTCCGCGCGGATAATTCTCATTATTTCGCGCGGAGTTACGCGCGCCGCGGCGAACGTTTCATTTAGAGGCGCGTGCACAGCCGCGCAATAAATTTCCAAGCGGATGGGATCAATATATCCGCGCGCTTGTTCCTTTCGCGGCTTTTTATCCCCGGGGTTGTTCTCGCTCGAATTTATTCGACGGGCCGCTCTCGGCGTGTCGAGTCCGAGCGCGTCGGCCGCGAATTATTCGACCAAGGTCAATGGGAGAGAGAGCACGGCGAGCATAGGCGAGCACGAATATCAACGGGGAAAATCGTGCCGGGGGTCCGAGTGCCCGTTCGCGAGGGAGAACGTTTCTAGGCGAATCTAGTCGAACGTATAGGCGGCACAGCCCTCAGCTTTGGCTCCTAGGAATCCAATCAATAAATATTACAATGGAACCCCTAGAGAAGTAGGGGAGCGTATCCTCCTCTCGCGCCCCGTCTACCCTCTCGTCGTCCTCTTTCGCTCCGTTGGTGGGTACTGCTCTTCCTGTCGCGTCGGTGGAAAAAGGATCTGTCCTACGTCGCGCTCTCGCAGTCGCGTTCCTCGTCCTCGTTCGCCTCTCGTCCTCGGCTACGTCCGCGAAACTTTGCTTCGTCCTCTCTCTCTCTCTCTTTCTTTCTCTTTCTCGAGCGAGCGCGCCCTCTCACCCTTGCCCGCTTTTTCCCTCGCTTTACCCTACTCCTTTTTCTCCCTTTCTCTTTCCTCCCCGCCACCCTTGCCGCCCGTTATGTCGCCCTCCTCCCCCGTCGCCCTTCCATCTCTAAGCCAGCAGCAGCAGCAGTAGCAGCAACGGCGGCAGCAGCAGCAGCATTGCTCCCTTCTGCCCCCTGTCGCGCCCTCCAACTGCCCCCTCCCCCTGGTTCCTCCTCCTCTTCCTCCTCATCGTCGTCGTCGTCGTCGTCCCTCTCATCCAGCGGCGTTTACATTTTACTTTTCTAGTAGCGAATTAAAACCGCGTTCATGCGCAGCCCGCGGAAGGGCGTAATGATTTTTTGAGGGGCGAATCGAGTGGGGTCGCCTACAGCACCAGCGGAGGGGGTAGTAGCTGCGGGCGCGAGCTTAGCAGGAGCAGGACGGGCAGAAGGGATCGCGAGACAGGCCGACTGTCGAATAGATGGATGGAAGCTAGAATCTAGCTCTCCAAGCGGAAAGAGAGAGAGAGAGAGAGAACGATTCGGAGGGGAACAGCGCAAGGGTGCGCGCTTCGGAATAGCAGCCAACGATTTTATGGACGTTCGGCTGCCTAGAAATATTACTTTCCGCGGGCAGCTTCCTTCTTACACCGTTTAGGAGCTAGATCCATGGCCATCCCTCGGTCGGCCGCTTTTTTTACAACCCCCGGAGTGGAGAGACTCTACGAGGGGGAGGACCCAAATAGAACAAAAGGTGTCCTTCGTGGACGTTGACGCGTTAACAGGTTCGAGACAAGCTATCGGGGAAGCGATGGTTCTACCGATGCCTTTGCGATTTCGACCGATCCAGGACGATCTTCGTGGGGCACCTATCCGCGATAGTACGAAGCGCGACGTGGCGCCTTGAAAAATTCCGCCTCTAGCGCTTTTAATTGGAAGTCGTTAGCTTTGCGCATTTTCGTCTCTTGTGTTAACGGATGAGGCGAGGTGGGCTCTTACACAAAAGCGATGGAGACGGAGCGGGCCAAGAGAGTTAGGGGGCGAGAAAGAGAAACAGAGAGATAGAGAGAGAGAGAGATCTCGAGCGACATGGGAGGGTTCGCGGAGGAAAAAGCAAGAGAAAGAGAGAGAAAGACTTAGAGTTAGAAAGAGAGATAGGGAGAGAGAAAAGAGAAGAGGAGAAGAGAAAAGAGGTGGGTTGGACGACAGGGCACGGGGTGGGCAGGGGAGGCAGGGCCGATGCGGCCACAGGCATAAAGCTCCCCACCATATCGTAGCATTGGCTCTCTTTTCTCCGTTGCTCTTTCCTCTCCGCGGCTGGTTCGATCTCTGTTCCTCGGCTCCGGCTCTCTCCCTGTCTCTGTCCCTGCGTACGCACTATTTTTTAGTCCGCACTTATTACGACAGATGTCTCATGCTCCGATAAAGAATAACGGCGGCCGGCGGGCGCCGTTCCCCCCCGCGTGCTCGGTAGTCCTAACCAGGCTCGGGAGCTGCAGCCCGTACTCTCGGCGCTTCTCGTGGCTCTCTCGTGGCTCTCGTGGTGTCGTCGTGACACGACGCGGCACAACACGACACGATACGATACGACATACGGTTAACGTTACCTTACGTTTTACGTGCACCTTCTTCTTTTTTTCCTTCCTTCCTTTCTCTCTTCCCTTCGGTTCCTCTCACTCTCGCTCCTACACGCGCGTTCGTTCACACACTCTCTCTCCCTCACTCTGTTTCTCCACCCTCGCCTGGAGCGAGGGCTCCACCTCCTCCCTCTCTTACGCGCTCGGGACGTGTTGCGCCGCCGTGACAGTGACTTTGTTCCTCGACGTGTCAACGGCTGGCTGGCTTGGCTGGCTGGCTGACTGACTGACTGACTGGTCGGTCCGGTGTGTGCCTATTCCGTTAACGCGATCGCTCGAGAGTGTCCACGCGAGCGAGAGACATCGGCGTGCCGCTGATTCTCTTTCCCGCCCGTCTTTCATCCTCATCCTCTCTTCTCTTTCTCTGTGTTTCTATACATCTCTCTCTCTCTCTCTATCTCTGTATCGTCGCCGGCGTGTTCGACACAGTGATGGGTGGTGGTGGTGATATGTCTGGTTGGTGTCCGAGTGTGTGAAACGGACCGGCAACAGATCCTTCGCATTCCGGAGAGCGTGGAGCGCGCGGCAATTTGCGTCACGGTGGCTGCCCACATCCCGAACACAGTGAGAACACGTGGCTAGGTGGGTAGCTCGTGCGTGCGTGTCTGCCTCCCTGCTTCTGTCTCTGTCTCTGCCTGCTGCCCCTGCATGCCAGTGACAACGTTTGAATCTCCCGCCCGTTCTACCCGCCGCTGCCCGCGACCGGTCTTTTCGTATTTCGCGGGATCCGGCCCGAGGATAAACGAAGAGAGACCGGTGAACAAGAATCGATTCGAACGTATCTAGAACCGTCTCCTTATCTCTTACCCTTTTTGTTCGTCTTTCTTTTTTAATGGTCCCCGGTCTCTCGGACCTTGTATCGCCTGTCCTCAAAGTCTATACCTATTATCACGGAACGAGCTTTGACACAGCACTATTTTAGGCGAATCGTTCCTGCCACCACAGTGGCCGCAGATAAACAGGCTCCGTCGACCTTATTCGCCTACGTACGCAGCGATAGGCACAGCAGGCTAGTAGATCCGGCTGTTTGATCGGACACATTCGGAAAATTCGGCTTCGATTGATTCCAGTTGAGAAACGTTCTATTTGACATCAATGTAGGTTCCTCTGCAGGGCACTGCTTCCTCGGAACCGAGAGCAACGAAGCGACAGCCTACTCGGTGCACTCTGTACAGAGTGCACGAGGATTAAGCAGATTCTACTGTTTGTTGATCAGACACACATACAGGTTGTCTCCTAGGACACTTTCGCTCGGCTCGAGTCAGGAGCAGCAGAAGCGAGCGCACTTAGAGCACTGTGTACAAAGAAGAAGGTTCTATAAGAATTGTAACGAGGTTGAAGTAGATTCAGCCATTTGTAGATCAGACACATTATATACCGATCAGGGCCAGGAGCCAGGAAACCACGCCTCTTTTGTCTATCGTTACTTTTGAAGTAAAACCATTGGTAGAATAGAAAAGACAAGGGTAGAACCGCGTTTAAATTTTAAATCGTCGCGACCGTCGTCGATCAACCGATCACAGGTGTCTGTCTAGATCAGGTGATCTAAATAAAATTCGATCATAGCCCTTCGTGGCGAAAATTCGAGACGCCCCGTAGTCGTCGCTCCTCTCGACGATCCTCCGCCGAATCTCCTCTGGCAGGAGGCTCGCTCCCTCTCGGTTCAGGCGCTCTCTCTTTTTTTCCTGCCGCTTCTTCTTCTTCGTTCCTCCCTCTCGGCCGGCTAGTAGTCTCCGTGTGTCCCTCGTCGTTAGCATCGGTGTGCGCGTACTCCTGTGCTTGTGTGCGCGGGGTTCTCTCGCTCTCCGATCTATCTCTCTCTCGTTCTCCTCGTCCCGCTTCGGCGTTGCCCTCTCGCGCGCGCACACACCGCCTCGCGTCCTCTCCTTTTCGCTCTGTCGGTCTCTCCCTCCGTTGCGTCTCTCTTTCTCGTTCCCACGCGCTCCTGTCGGTCGTTCTCGCTCTTCGTACCGGCGATCGCCGGCTTTTCGTACGTTTTCGTGCGGCCTCGCTGCCGCGCCGCGACGTACGCCCGCGTCGCGTCGTCGTCGACGACGGCACACAGCTGCACAGTCGTGACGTGACGTTTCGGGGGTTAGTTCGCACGGTATGTGACGGAGAACGAGGCCACCGGTGGACTGTGGCTGCTCTCGGCAACGTGTGCGCACCGTTCAGATCCTCGTCGTCGTGTTCTCTTTCCGTCGTGGTCCTCGTCCTCCTTCGTCGTCATCGTTCTTCTCGTCGCAGTCGTCGGCGTCGTGCGTTTCCGGTTTTCGAACGGAACGAGGGATCGTGGTGTGCGCCGCGCGCGGCACTTCCCATCTCTCTTTCCTCCTTGTCAACCGTGTTCCTGTACTCGTTCGTTGCTCTCTCGCGGCGCTATGACCGACATGTGATCCTTGCTCGCGATTCCCTCGATCAGCGGAATCGACGAATCGCGCGAGGCCGTGTGCCCGAGAGAAGCGGGAAACGACGAGAGCTTATCTTAGCCTGCTGCCGCCGCTGCCACAGACAGTACGCTTTCTTCTCTCTTTCTCTTTCTCCTCGACACATTTTTTCGCGAACCACGCGCGAAGCCGCAAGCTTCACCGGCATCTCCAAATTCGCAACCGCTAACGGCGGATCGACGATCGATCCTCTGTTCGCACCAGTAGTACTCTACTATAATATAGAATCTCTCCGTACGAATCGGATCCGAATCTCTCGAGCGGTTTCGGCCGACTACCAAGTCGGGGAATTCGTATCGATCGATAAACCCCGTTCGGTTTAAGATTTCCCGTGAGTTCTCCGACGACGCGAGGATCGAACGAAGGAAGAGAGCACACCAGGCCTCTGTGTGCGCCGCACTGACGCACGGAACGCACGGACAGACGGACGCGCTCGCGAACGTATACGTATACACGCGCGTGGAACACCGAGGAGAGAGCGGACACGAGACGACGTGTACGCTCGTCGATCGCGCCCCGATCGGCCCCCGTCGAGAATGACTTTCCGGCACGAACCAGCACTACTGGCCGAGTGTAGGGGACTTATTCGCGAACTTGTGAAGTGCGCACTTTTTTGCGAGGTGGCGTTGTGGAGATAAAACCCAGCGGACCAGTTTCAATTTCAGTTGATTGTTGCCGGTCATTAGCTTACGCGGCATGACGAGTGATAGGTGTGCTCACGCGATAACGCAGCCGCTCTTTTCGAACTGTGATTCCCGTCTGGATAGTGTGGTGGTGAATGTGCCTTAGAATAATTACGAGTATCGTAACACAGCCATTTAGCCGCGGTCGCAAGGGAAAAGGTAATCAGTACACACACTGGTCTGCACTCTCGCGTCTCTATCGCTCCGTTTGACGGCACGTCTACACGCTCGCGATCGGTCCCGCAGATTTTCGATTGTGTGCCCTGCCCTGCCGTTTGAAAACGAAAGTAGAAAGGAAAACGACAGTTTCCCGCGCGGCACCGGCGGCGGCTGCTCTCCATTCTCTATGGGACGAGTGCGAACAACGAGGTTCGCACGCGGTGTGTATGGCTCGCGGGTTTTTTTTTGTTTTGCCGCGACGAGTGACGCGCACGCGGAAACTATGTATTCGGCGAGCTTGATGGTAAATAAACCGGTCGTCATTCGTGTAAAACGTCGGTCATCTTCTCGATCGATCGACCACGCTTGGTTTTCTTTATTTCTTCGCCGGGACTCTGTCCAGGATTTTCACGAGACCGCGAAACTTATCGCGGCCGGGCTCGTCACACATAAATTTAGCTGTGCGCTGATAGCGGAACCCGAGGAGGAAACGAAAACGAAAAAATCGTAGGCACCCGAAAACAATTTTCAAATCGCCGGACTGACACGATAAACAAAGTCTCGTCTTTTTTGTATCTCGCCATCGTCTCTCTTTCTCGTTCTTTCTCTCTCCTTCTTCATTCTGTTTAGCAACACGGTGCGCTCGCGATAATAGCGCGTTCGCGCACGTACACAAAATATTGAGGCTAACGTACGATTTTCACGCACCGGTCTCTCGCGCTCGATTAGTATTTTTCTTCGGAGCGGAGCGGACCTCACGTCGAGCGTAAAAATACCTACGGGATCGGCGATACGATTATCAACGGAAATGTTCCGAAATACTATGCGGCGCGGCGCTCTTTATCGTAAATAACCGCGTTCGCCAAACAAGAGAAAGAGCCGAGAGAGAGAGAGAGAGAGAGGGGTGAAGCGAGAATAGAAGAAACAAGGCAAAGGGAATCGTGCACTTTTTTTATCCGAGATCATTAATTCTATTCCCTGTGAGTATCATCGGATGCTTTTGTCATGGCGTGCCACACCGCATACGCGCGACACACAGACACGCGCGCGTAACGCACGCACACGATCGTGTTCCGTGTTCTGGCTGTCGGGAGAGAGACTCGGCGAAGAGCAGCGAGCACTGTAAATTTGTTTTAAGATCGTTCCGTTTCATTTCTCCGTTCCTTTTTTTTTATCATTTCGCTAAGATAACACTATCAGCACACATTTAATGCCTGCGCTTTTATAAGTGGCGGAGAGAATTATTTAATCGTACGTTCTGGCTTCGCTCCAGCCTGGCGACCTAATTTTTTTCTTGTATGGTGCAAAGCAAAAAAGTAGTGTGTAGCTGGTCTTCTCTCTCTCCTCCCGTCGTCGTCTATTTTTACATGGCCGCATGCACTCTACAATTTCTTATTCGGCCGGTAAACGTCATCCGACCCGATTCGAGATTCGCGCACGGGTTCGAGGATCCACGATCCGCGATCCTACACGATCAGCAACGGTGCGTGGGACTCGCGAGTGAACCGCGGGGATCAGAAAACCCGATTCCGCCGGTTCTGGACCCGGTGCCACGTAAAAATACCGCGCGGAATAACTCGGGCCGTGGAAGTGGTGTGTTGTTTTGCAGCGGGCCGCCGACAGAGCGGGACAGAACGGGACAGAGAGCACGTCGCCCGTATTTTTATTCGCTCGGAATTAACAACATATGTTCCGGAGCGCGAGAGGAGACACCTACGAAACCCGCGGATTAATTCGGCCGTTATATAAGTTTTTCGGCGGCCCAGCAAACTGACATCTGCTCTAGCGCCACACCTACGCTCGCGCGATGTTAATTGTCTCTCGTGAAAACAGGAACCAGGTCTGGTTCACGCTCGAATCGAACCATGAAAACGGAAAAATTCCTGTTACGTTTCTAGTGTACCGAGTGGCGGAATGGTTGAATTTCGGCGTCGTTTTGCGGAGCAGACTGGCCACGGTTATCGAAAAATTATCGTCGCTTATCGGCGATATCGTGCACCTAGAAAACTCGAGTCCTCTGATTTCGCCCCGGTCTTCTTTACCGAGGACGCCGACGGCCGATTGGCTGCGATCGAGACGATCCAGCACGATCGAGAGCCGTCCCCGAAAACCCTCCTCCATCCTCTTCGGACCAGGCCGGGTCGGGACAAGCGAGCGAGCGAGATGGAGAGAGTGGGAGAGAGAGAGAGAGAGAGAGAGAGAGAGGCGAAATATAATTTTATTCGCGGCAGATAAGATAAGCCCGGTGTGTGACGGTTTATAATAGCGCACAATATTATTTTCTGATTATAGGTGAATAGATATAACGATGGTAGATACGCAACACTTTTGCCTGCGATGGAACAATTACCAAAGCAGTATCACGACAGCGTTTGAGAACTTGAGGGACGATGAGGATTTCGTGGACGTCACACTGGCCTGCGATGGCAAGAGCCTCAAAGCGCATCGCGTCGTACTCTCCGCTTGCAGTCCCTACTTTAGAGAATTGCTCAAGGTAAGATAACACTCCCGTTGGTTTTTCCAACCCCGTAACCACCAACTTGGTCTCCCTCTCTTGGTTTTTATTGTCTCTTTCTCTCTTGATCTCTCTCGAGCCACGGTGGTTTTTATCCGGTTTTCCAAGCCGCGTTCTTCTTATTTGTCTCCCCTTCGAGCCACGAGTCCGGACTCGATACGATCATCGAGTGGAACGTCAATGTTGAACTAATGCGAGAAAATGTCTCTTCTTGTTCTCCTCCCCGCCAATCCCCGTTTTGCAGAGCACCCCGTGCAAACACCCGGTGATAGTACTTCAGGATGTAGCGTTCAGTGACTTGCACGCGCTGGTGGAGTTCATCTATCACGGGGAGGTGAACGTGCATCAGCGTTCCCTTAGCAGCTTCCTGAAGACCGCCGAGGTCCTCAGGGTATCGGGGCTCACGCAACAGGCGGACCAAACGGACAGGGACGAGGTAAGCCGTCTTTCTCTTACTCGTCGTCTCCCTTGGAAACCCTTCTATCCTCTTCCCGACGGTCCCGGAGACTCGACGAGGGAAAAAATACTGGAGGAGAAGCTCGAGGCTTCGAGGTTCGAGCCTCGAGAGTCCTCTAATCTCGTCCACGGTCGAGCACACGCACGCCGCGAAACGATCGGCCTCCGCCATACGTATAACGTCGAGCCGCATACTCCGTGCTCTCGCGAATCGATTATGCCTTTTGCATGTTATCTCTGATAGAGACGTGACTTTCGACTAAAGAGGCCCGTTATCTCGCTGCACAATGTATATCCATCTTGATCCCAATCCATAATTGTCATAGGTCAAGCAAACAAAGATAACCGTGCCTGTTACAAATAGAAACCAGGCAATCGTAATCGGAGAAAGTAAACGATTAAATGAGAAATACGTGCACCAGGATATAGTACGATCTGCGGAAAGAGCCAGGTTTAATTATTAACCGAACGCCGGGATCCATATAGAGCCGCGGCTATTTCGGAGATCGACCGTGAATGTTTAACTAAGACGTTGTTCCCGCTGGACCGTTAATATTACAATAGTGTCTTTTACTGGGGCGACACGATTCACGAATTACCTACCGGAGAAAGCGGGCCGAAGCACCGATAAACTGACGATCGTCAGATGATCCTAACCCTATCCAGTGTGACGCTAGGACTGCGAGGACGCTAATGACTAGACTGCGGATTAAAAAGATTTAAGGACATTAGTGCATTAATTTCAGTTCGATACGATCACCGAAAGGAGGAAGATATTTTTATCCGACTCCCGTGTCTTGCAACGAATAGAAACATCTCTTATTTTGAATAAAGATCCGCAGCCTACTCATGACACTTACCTCAGTAGTTGTCTCCCACAAAATATCCTTTCCTACCTGTTCGCGATCACGAATCCAACTTACAGAACGTAAAACCGGGTCCCGTGGAAATCACCGTCACCAATTTCCCCGACACGGTTTTCACCGACTCCAGATTTAGCCGACAATGATATTGACCGACAACGAATCTGAAATCGTTGTCGGTCAAATTCGTTGTCGATCAAAGTCGTCGTTGGTGAAAATCGTTGTCGGCCAAATCTGGAGTCAGTGAAATGTCGTCGGTGAAAACCGCGTTGGGGAAATTCGTGTCGGTGATTTCCATGGGACCCCGTAAGACCATACGTACCGACGGACAAAAATAAATTTCCGATTCGCGATCGAATCTACCAGATGAACCTGTTGAAATGAAAAATGTCGCACAGTCACTGTAGCGGTGAAAGAGAATAACGTGGAAAGGGATGAACGGGTCGGAATTGCGACGGATGAGAAGCTCGGGTCGCGTAGAATGCATATTAGCGTTGTGTGATTTCTGTTGGCTAGCTGTCCCACGTGCGCACGCTGGCCGCCGGCGGCAACCATCTTCCGTTCCATGAGAAATCGGACGAGAGTTTCCCGCGTGGCGGATCGCCGCTGATGCCGGTCACGCCGACGCCGACGACGGTACAGCAGCTGGTCCGCAGGGCGCAGATACGCAGGAGACGGACGCCGAGCCCTCACGACGAGTCGACGGACAAGAAGCTGAGGACGACGTCGCCGCCGTTGAACAACAACGACGCGACGCCGACGGACTTCTCGATGGTGAAGAACAACCATCTGTCGAGCAAGGTCGAGGGGAACGGTGTGCACGAGGAGAACAGCCCCCTCGAGGACAACATCAAGTGCGAGCCGCTCGAGCTGATCGGCGGGAACAGCGGGAACGGTGGGAACAACGAGGACTCGTCGGATTCGGGCGCCGCGGCATCGGACCGGCCACCGGCGTCCGCGAGCAGCAACGAACACGAACAAGAGTCCGAGCGCATCTCCCTGCCGAATTTTTTACCCGACACCAAAATCTTGCACACCGGTGGCTTTAATTTCAGTATGGCCGCGCTCGCCCCGGAACACACGCCGTTGCCAGGTACGAACTTTCCCCATCATCCGTCCTGGCCTGTACGCATATTGATCACTTCTGTATTCACAACCCCTACAACAGATTTGTCTCACCTGTGGTCTTTGTTCGCGGTTAGCCTAACACATTCGACTCGCGAATATGTAAATATCCTATTTCATTCTAGCTCGCATCTCACAGCTCACAAAAATTGTGCATACAGTATTTTATCGGTATATGTCCCGAATGTCTAGCACGTGAATGTCCCCGTGATATTCCCACTACTGAGAGACCTTGGTCGCCGAGAAATATGACACCATGCGGCTCGGGTATATCGGTGAGACCACACTAATCGGAAATTCAAACTTTTTTAGTTTTCATTATTTTTCGATGGGACTTTGATGATCGTGTTTTTGGCTTTTTTCAAATAAAAATCATATCAAGTATCATATAGTTACGATGATATTTACTTGTGTAACAGACAATTAAAGTTTCGGGCGCGAGCCTTTGAACTGTGCCGGCGACTGCGACTCTACGCGTCTCTTTCTTTTCTATCAGCTGTCCGTCGCATCGAAACTTTCATCGCTCGTTACACAAGTGTGCGAAGTATAATTGGAATTATATCATTTTATAAAAATAAAGAAGTTTGAATTTCGGATTAGTTACGTTTACACTTCTCGACGACTGAGTCTCAACTACACTTCTCTATGTTCGGCAAAACTCAAAGAATAGTATCCCTGTCGAAAAAAGACCCTGCGCAGACCCGCGTTGAGGACTTATATCGATAAAACACTGTATTCGATATATCCAGAGTGAAAGGGCGAAATCAGCCCTCAAGATAAAATCACGCGTAGGATAATTTTGTTTAAACGGTAACGCAAAGTTCGGACGATGTACTTCAAGAGAGGAAAGTTTGAAACCCTAGGTTGCAGCAAAGATTCCTTGAGATGAGAGGATTATCAGAGTCTTTGAGCGGCCGGCAGGTTCCAAGCTCCTCCGATTTTCAGTTAGCACGGTGATCTAGCCTGAAAGATTATTATCAGACGAGGTGAGACGAATGTTCGGAGATCACGGTTCCTAAAGCGAGAAGTTGCGCTCGGAGCGCAGAAAGTGTGCGAATGCTCCAGATAGACAGGATCGTATTCGGAATTGACCCGGGCCAATGGCGGACATCGATTCGTGCCGACCACGAATTATCGAGAGACCGATTCTTCGAGCTGTTCTTTTATTATTAAGATAGCTCGTTGAATTGAAATTAACGTTTGTTTCGGCCGCTATTTCGGTGGATAGTAGGTCGATCGGTTGTCGTCTGTTGAAATATCCTCGATAATGAATTTTTCCTCGACCCTCTTCGACTGTAGAATCCTTAAACCATTGGATCCTTGCATCTGCCGACTTTGTAGAGTCTCGTTAAAATTACGATATTGCGTACAGGCCGTTGTTCGGTCGCTCGCCGAGCTCGAGCGTGCAATTCTACGTATGACGATAGTGAAATTTCCAGGATTGGGCCACGGGTTGCAACCACCGGACTTGGCAGGAACTTCGCAAGGTAAGAACGATCACTATTTAGCTGCGCCCCGGTAGAATCACCGGAAGCGAAGCGATCGAACCGGCAAAAGGACTGAAATCTGTTTGTCGTTCTATAATCTCTCGATCTCACGCGATCGATCGGTGAAGAAGGTCTTTCACGATTCGATCCTTCGCTCCTTTGAGCCTACCACAGGCGATTTTGTTACGCTACTCCATTATTCTCCTCCGACAGTCGATACATCGTGGCCGCAAATCGTCTGTGGTGTAGCGGTTCGCTCTAATAAAAAAAAAGTAACTAAAAAGACTTGTGCAAAATATTTATCAGAGACTAACAAAAAAATCACGGATCATAAAAATGATCATTTTTTATATATATATATATACATATATTTCTACTGTTTTCGATTTCGATAATTTAATTATAATTTAATATAATTTTAATTTTAATTTCATTTATTTGGTTGCGGTGAAAGAGCACTACTGTCTGCTTGGACGATTAAAACTTCTTCTAATTGGCATGCGTTACAAAAATCATCCGATATCATCATCCCTTATATGGTTGACCATTTTACGATTCGCCTGCATATATTCGCATTCTCATGACGTCATAATGTTCCGCGGTTTGCCGGCGAATTCGACGTTGGACGCGCGAATTCATGTCCATTCGGAATATTTTCCACTTCGGCTGTGCTTTTTTTCCACGGAAAGAAAGCCAAGGGATCTTTCAGATCGGGAAACGGGGACGAATTCGCCCGACGCAGCCGTCGAATTCGCCGAGAATCATTCGAATTGGCACGCAGCGACGAAAGGAAAAAGAAAAAGCATCGGTTCGGCATCGCTGTACAAAACATACTACTCGTCCGTTGATATCTCTATCGCGTCCGCGTCAGAAGTAGAACGCGAACCTTCTTCCACGCCCCGCGAAGAAACAAAACCACTGAAAGAACGGCATAGAAGCGAAGTCGACGAGCAAAGATGCAACGACAAACCGTTCTTCCCTTCTTCGTGTGCAGCTAACGTCCTCGGCAGAGTTTTCCGATCCGATTAACCGCTTGTCGAGTTTCGCGCCGGTTGATCCACGATCTATCGTCGACGCATAACGCATACTCATTACGAATACGGGGAGTAGCCGTAGTCTCACCGCGGGAGACTTGCTTGCAAAAATTCGTGGAAAAGATACGGTCACGTCTCGCCAAATATATTCGACTGCTGGCCGTCCTAACGTTTCCGTGGACCATGCATAAATGAAATTTTTCATCATATTCTGGAGTAGGCAAGAATCAGTTTCGAGCTGAAATAATTGGTCGATTTTCGTTGTTACGTTTGAAAGAGTTATAAAAATGTGCGCATGGAAATCTCACAAGTCGAAACGGTAGGTCATGGACAAACGGCCTTTCCTCGAGGATGGTTCCGATTTTCGACGGTGTGTTTTCCATGAATTTTTGGGCGGGTTTTCCGACTGTTGAGATTCTTGGGGCGCCCCTGTGCATTCACACGTGCCGTGCTCGTATTGTCCAATTCGTGGTCGAAGTATTTTTGTATCATTGTTGTCGTCCCATTTAACGTTTGGTAACGTTATACACGCCGCTGCCGCGATATCGCCGATACGACCGCATTATGACATTGCTTACCAGTCTTTATATTGACGAATATATACTTGTGTATCTCCCTAAACATACAGACAAATGTATACTATATATACCAATCACGTATCAACGTTTCTCAAATCGGGTGAAGAAAACATTGCACACGAAGCAATCTTTTTCTCGTTTAATTCGATTCACGTTCTTCGAATCTTTCCTATGAAATCGCGATCGACCGGATCGATTTGGGAAACGCTGTGTGTGAGAATTTAAAGGCTCGCCAGTGTGCACCGCGATTACACACCGAATTTCTAATCGCCTGGTCACGAGACAGCTTTGCAGCAGAGCCTGCTCGTTTTTGGTCGCGAAAGAGGATGTGATAGGTCAAGCCCGAAGTTTGTCACGTTCGAGTGACTCCGTTATCGCTGTGGCTGCGTCCTCCACGATGCAGATACCACAATTTATTGCAGACCCTTTGATTCCGCGATTGCCTGCTCTCTTCGGGGTGTCAGGGTTAATTAGTCGACAATTAACGAACCTCGCGAATGCTGGAACACGCGAAACGGCTAATATCACGGATCTCTTTTTGTCTGTAAAAACTTTTGGTGTCCGCGAATCGGCGGAATCGATACCGTCGAAGGGAACTAGCGAATAATTGACGAACCGTTTCCAAACAGCCAATAGCGAAGATCTCAGTTTCGAAAAATTTCAGTTTCCCGTGAGTTATTGCTATTCTCGTAGGTTTGCATCGGTGGAGGTCCTTGTGGTGGTTTTCGCGCAAGATTCATAGTGTTTGCGGTGTGTTTTAATAAACGACCGTGTCCTGACAGCGCCAGAACCAGCCAACAGGCATCGCCGTTAAGTAAATTCAGGTGTGGCCACGCTCGCCGCGTTCACGAATTAATATTTGAACGGCTGGCTTATACTAGGTTAGTACTGAAAAAGTTATCAGGGGGCCGTCGATAAGGCCGCAGATGTTATCCGCGAAATTCAAGGTCCCTCTATCTCCGACGAACCAACGTGGCCAACTAAACATTGGCCTAAACTAAAAATACGACGACCTTGGTACGCCACTCACGTTCCTGCGGCGCACTGCGAATCATTAGACACATTAAATTATACGTGGCTCGTCGTTCGCGGCCCGTTCGGATCCCGCTCCGTCTAGCCCGCCGTTATTTTCACTCGGCGTCTCCTTCCGAAAAATCTCTTTCTTCCAGACTCTCTCTTTCTCTCTTCCCTCGGATTCTCTCAGGCGAGAGCTGGGGCCGCGGTGCTTGCAAATATTCTTAACCCGGCTCCGCTCGATCCGAAATTTCCATTGTCATTGTCGCGCTGACAAAGAGGTGCCAATGCTCCTGCATAGAAACCAGTCCGACGCTCTGGGCATTATAGAAAATCTGGAAGGGGATTATTGTCGTTAGAAAATTTATAAATGCTTTTTTCAGCGAGATTATTGGCCTAGGATAGTATTCGCATCGGTTATGTATTTGATTAATTAATTTTTCTTATAAATTCATAAAATCCGCAGTCTAATAGCAGGATCGAAACGTTGCAGAATAGTTAAAGAGAACACCAAGGTTGGTAGAAATACTCGTTCTAAATGTGGCTCTTCGAAAAACAGTTCTCCAATCGTCCGCTCTTCGAAAATCGAATCCTTGTGACGCGAGATCGGGACTGATATTTAAATTATTTTTAGACAATGCGTTTCAATGTATTTCAATAATTCTGAAATGACACGTTCGGAACGGGTCGTTTTGACAGTTCAGTGTTGGTATAAATGCAGCGAATGCATGAGATGCTCAAGACGCTCTCCATGAATCACTGACTTTAAGATCGCTTCTGATCTCTGTGAGATCGAGACAATGTTGCCACAGTTGAGGCGAACAGAGACAAAACGCAGCAGAGGCCGCTGCAGGCCGTTCGCTCAAAAATAGCCCGTGTTCTCGCCGTTAAAAACGGGACCGCGGATTCGCGTTCGATTTTCGCGTGCGTTTTCGAGCGTGTCCGCGAAAATTGTTGTCGGGTAACGGGTGGACTCGAGATCGGGGCTCGCGATCGTCCAATCGATCCGTAATCGGTCATTTGCTCCGGCGTTCCGCGGCGAAACGGGGCATTTGTTTTTCGCATTTTTTATCGCGCCAAGGTCTCCGGCGCGCGGTATCGTATCTATCGGTTGAGGGAGAGCGAGAGAGAGAGAGGACGGTCGTGTACACCGGCGACAGACATTTTTCGGTGCGGAGCCGAACCGGATTGCAACCCGCGCGGTGATTTTTGGCAGCGTTTCAAGCGGGCGAGAAACGAGAGATAGTTGTGTGTAGCCGGCGCAGGGTCGTCGGTCTCTCCGCCAAACTTTCCACCTACTCTCGGTTCGTTAACGACAATAACGTCCGAATTAAACGTTGTCGCCGGGGCCGGCCGGTGTTTCGCGCGCCGCTCCGCTCCGCGCCCGTTTGCCTCGTTACGCGAACTATCGTTGAGCCGCTGTGCCGCGGCGGGTTCTTTTTTTCTAGCTGCGAAATTACGAGAGCGGAAAAGTTACTGGGCGGCCACTCGCGATACAGAATTTCCTGTCGAGTGGCTCGTCGTCTCGAGGATCAAACGATTGACGTCGGATAGTAGTTTGCTAGTGTGCGCGCACTCGGTACAGTTAGTGTCGATCGTTATCGCGGGACGACGCGCGGCGCGGCAATCGGGAGAGCAAGGTCTAGAAGTTTCGCCGGTCACGCAATTTAGAAAGCGCGCGTTATCACGAATGGCCCGGCCTGGGCCCGATAAAGTGAAATTTTGATATTCGCGAAACGGACGCGCGGCGGCGAGGCGAGAGGGAATCGCGCGATGTTTCACGCTCAACGCCGCCGCGCCGCCCCTCTGGCTCTTTAATCGTCTTCGGCTCGTAATGGCTGCTGCGGTTACGTAAAAACAAATCGCGCCCAGATAGAAAGTACCAACGCGCGCGACCACTTGTCGCCGGAATCCGCTCCGAACCGAGACCCGAGCAGCTTCTTCTTTGTTCGGCTCGAGGTTCGACCGACACGCTGCCTGCTCGCCTCATTCGATCTTTTTATTCCGAGCGGCCAGGCGGCTGCGAGCATATGCTCGCCACTCCTCGCCCGCGAGTTTCTAGGCGGATTCGCCGCGCGACGTCGAAAAATTTCGAGACCGCGAACGGATTTCTACAAGACGCGTCCTCCTACTCCTCTCACGCTTCTTGCTCCACTCTCACGATTCGTACAAATTGTCCTCCGAGGCTGGCCTTACGTCAAATTCACTTTTTTATTGCTACTTGAATATCGTATTTTATAGAGCGCCGCGAACAATGGAATTTATACGACCGATTTAGTTAACCTTTTGCACTCGTCTGTTATTTTCCTCCGCGAAACGGCGAACTTAACGCGATCGGCCAGCATTTGAAATTGAAATGGATCAACAACATCCGTGGACGTCCCTACGCAATTCCTTTGATAGTTGTCGTCTGTGTTCGCAGAAGTCCTAAGTCCTCAATGAACTACGGACTTCGTCACACAAAAACGAGTCGGTGAAATCATAAACTTTTTAAAGACATCTGCAATTTACATTTTCATAGAAATCTACAGTTCAATCGTAACGCGTTCACTTTTTCCATCTTCCTGCAACTCGTACGTCACGATAAAATTCGAATTACTCAAATATATTCGAACAGGAATATCAGCTGTTCTGAAAAAAATGATTATAATAGGGTCGACAGAGACCCAGCACAGTTCATGCTGGTAGTTCCTCGTCAGCTTAACCGGGCTAAAATAAGAGTGAAAAATGCTCCGAAATATTTCAGCGAAGGCCGTTTCGCGAGCCGCGCGATTCGCCGCGTATTCTTTTCGGCACTTAGGAGCAGGCTGGCCATAGTCCCGCAGCCTGCTGTTTATTGAGCGTGCCCGAAAGAGAGACGAGGAAGGAGAGAGACGAAGGGAGAACGAGTCGGAGCACGGTAGAGAAAGAGAGAAAGAGGTTTCGCATAGAGCCGACACACTCGGGAGAAAGATGCGTTTATCGCGGTCTAATTTTAAATCTATTCATTCTGTTTCTTTCCTTCTCGCGTGCCCTCTCACTCTCTCATCGCACGACGTTTCTCGTCGGTCTCGGTTTCGATGTCGTTATCGCGAAGAAAGAAGAAATTCGTTTCCCCGGGCCTAGATATATTCTTAGCTGGTTTCGTCGACGAGTACTAAAAATTGTTTTTAAAAAACCGATACCCCGGCGGGCCTAGCGGGAGTGGGAGAGTAAAAAACGTCGAGAAAGAGAGAAAAAGAGCGAGAGCAGCGGGTCCCGCCGTAACGCGATTCCCTTTTCTCTTCTTTGGCCCACCCTCAACCCCCCGAACAGTTTTTTCCTCTATTTCCTCCGTCCGCGGTTTTCTGCTCTTTTTCCGCGAACGCGGCGCTTGCATCCGCGGTAACCTGTTGTAAAATCCGGCCGCATAAAAATAGCGGGTGCCAGGCCGTTGCAGAGGCTCGTCGCGCGAGCACTTTATCCCCTGTTTCACTCTCTCTCTCTCTTTCTGCTCGCTTATGCGCTCGCGCACGCTCGCGAGTTCGAGCGAGTGCTACGTCTCTTTGTATCGAGGGGCGCGTGTTGCGGCGCATCGAGCAAATATTTATTTCACGGGACGTTCCCGGTACCGGACACCCGTTGCGCTCTCTTGCTCTTCTCTCTTTCTCTCTCTTTTTGCTCCTCTTCTCGTTTTCCCTCCGGCTTCCTTTTTTTTCCTCCTCCTCCACATCCAACGACAACGACGAAGCCGCTTTTTCGACGACTGGCCGAATTCCTGCAACAAAAGCGCTCGACTTATGCCGGTCCAGTTTCGCGACCCATCGCTGCAATTCCGGAAACCATTCGCAGAAATCGACGCCGTGATTCACATCATCCACGCAACGCTGCGTTATCCGTTTACACGTTTTCTAGTGGACGCTCTTCAGAGTCTAGTAAACGCGTTACAATTTCGGTTCTCAGTTAACTCGATGCCTTTGTTCGCAGTTTTTCTTTATCGCAGTGATTCGCATTCTTATTCGCACACTTGTCATACGGAAATCGAGTGGGGAATGCTCTAATCCTAACGTACATGGCTTAAAGTTTTATACACGCTTTAGACAAACGGATGCAACAGTTCTGTGCAAACAAATCTGCGAACTACTGCCGATATAGCGATATTAAACGAACTTAATCAAAGAGTTCGGTAAAAATAGGATGGATTATGTCTACTATACACTACTTTGACAAGATCATGCAATTTGCTATCGAATCATTCTCTTGCATCTGACAAGTATTACGATTCCCACAACCGTTTGCAACGAAGAAGTGCAGTCGAAAGGGGGACAGTACTTTCTTCGGCGGGCCTGTCGAAAGAGGCGTTTTCTGGATCGTCGGAAGGATCGATCGAGCGTTTCATTTTCGCGATCGATAAACCTGTTCCCGCGAAAGATCAACGTCGCTGGTGTTCGCGTCTTGTGGGCCCGTGAGGCGTGAGGGGGGACGGGGGACGCGTTTTATATCGGGACCCGTGAAACTAGTCGAGGTAAAGAAATTTCGGGGTTACGTAACCCGGTTTGCTAATGGCCTGTTTGCGAAACGCGGAATTCATGCTGCCATCTGCCGACGTTGCCGATTCCGGCGACGCGCGCGCGAGTATGTGTGTGTGCGAGCTTGTAACCTACACCCATTCGTTCTCTCCGTCTGTTCTTCGGCGTGGTGTTCGCTGTCGCGGATCGTCTCCTTGTGCATACATCTATTTACTCGATACTTAGTCATCTTCTCGTTCTCTCTTTCTCTCCATGGTTCCTCCGTCTCGATTCTACAAACACCGTCGTCGTCGTCGTCGGTGTGTTTCGCGGTGTTGGTTCGTTTCGGTAGCGGACGATTCGCGCGCGGATGGCAATTTACTTTCGTATGGCGAACGCGCGAAGGCGAATGACGATGAGGATGACGGCTCGGGACGGGTTCGGGACGAGACGAGACTCGGGACCGAGAGAGAGAGAGAGAGAGGAGAGGCAGCGGGGGCGGGGGCAGGCGCCTGCCAAGGCCAAACGAAAGTTCGTTTCTGAACCAAATCCGACGGAATTTTTTATCTGTAGTATGTGTATTTATCGGGGACGCCCAGGTCTAGCTGCTTGTTTTCGCCTCGCCTGCGCTATTATCGATGATGAACTTGAGGTGACCTCGAAAACTGCGCAACAGTGAGCAGCGCGGGTGTCGCGATCAGTGAAAGACCTCGTCGGAGCGACGGAGCTAGAGAACCCGCGGGGTTAGGAAGTAGGGGTCAGGGAGGGGAAGAGGAGAGAAAGAGAGAGAGGAGGGGCGTTTACACTTTCGCTCTATATCATTTGCTGCCACGGGCCGCGATCTCTTTTTCTCCCCTTTTCCTCGTTTCGCGACGCTTTCCAAAACCGTTCGCCGCGCGATACCGTTCCCGAACCGCGTTCTTTCCTCTCCTCTCCCGGGACCGGGTTCGATTTTTTCTTCGATATACATGTAAAAACTTGGAATTTCGAAGGTAGGAACCGTGGTTCTCTAACCGTGCCTCTCTAGGCACGCGTCTATCTAGTCGCCAAGCGGAGTCGTAGATTCGAGCGGGTTACGTAAGAGAGTCGTGGCAAAAAATCGATCGTCGCGTTCTGCGATGGGGACGGGACTTTCTTTCGCCGCCCATTGGCGAACGGGTAACGGCCGCGGTGTTATCGCGGGATTTTCGAGGAGCGATCGGAAATCAATAAAGCTTGTTTACGTTATTAGCCGAATCGTGATCTCCGGGAGATGCGTACGCCACTCTTTCTCTCTCACTCTGACTCTCATCAAATAGAGTGTGCGTGTGTGAGAGAGAGAGAGGCAAGGTGAAGGTCTACTCGGTCGCGGTGCTTAATTCATCGAGGCAGTTTAGTTTCGAGCCCCACCGCCAGTCTCCAGCAGCGACCGAGAGCACAGACGAGACTCGAAGAAATTGGCCTTGCTTCATCGTTCTCGATCGGCCGGCGGCGGCGAGCAAAACTCGTCATCGAGACATAGAGACCCGTGAACGAACGTCCCCATAGATCGTCGAGTAACGAACGTATCTCGGTCTCGTTGCTCGATTTTCTCCGGTCAAGTCTCGGAAGAAAGCGGCGAGCCCGGAACACAGAGTTATCGGTTTGATCGCGGCAGTGATTTCGCGAAACGCGCAACCGCATATCGAGGGAAAAGAGGGCCTGGGAGGGCCAAAGGGAGGAGTGGGCGAGAGAGCTCAAGTTCTTGCTCCCGTTCTCCTCCTTGGTTCGCGAGAGCCCCGTCTTCTCCGTCCGCGTACCTCCCACCACTGTCCACGTAACTCTTTCAAAAAGTTCGTAAGACTCGCGTAACCAATCCGGAAGCTACTTAGATTTTTCCCTCCCCGCCGATCCCTCTGTCCTTTCCTCCCTACCTCCCTCCCTCTCCCTCCCCCCTAAGCCCTGTGTCCCCTCCTCCTCTACATGGGTTCTCTCCTGTTCCCTCCTGATTCTTTCCGTCTCTGTCTCTTGGTTTCCCTTCTTGCGCCAGGGAGAGAGCGAAGTCGTCCCCCCTGTTCGGCCCTCCTCGTCGTCGTTGGCTGCTCCCGGAGTTTCGTAGTCGCGCGCGGAGTGTAGCGGAGCTATCGATCGCCGTGGCTCTCCGCGCTTAGAGTCAACATCAGTCATAATACAGCGCAACGGCATACGGGGGGTTATTAAGAATAATACGCATCCTAGGTATATATCCCCTTCCCGAGGCGAGGCACCGCGGAAAAACAGGGGAAGGAGTGCGGCTCGTGGGAGAGACGAGGGGGGAGGGGGTTGGTTCCCGTTGCTAGGGTAACCGGCTGGGTAAAATCCCGCAAAGAAGAAGCATCGCCCGTTATGTTCCTGTGTGTCGGCTCTTCTGTGCTGCTCTTGCTCTTGCTCTTGCTCTCACCTACCACACTTACACGCCCGTTACCACCGGGCGCGCTCTCCCGTTGTATCGACATCTCATCCTCGGCGGACGTTATACCGGCTTTTATGAGACGATGAATACGCGTACGCTCGCCCTTCTTCCCTCCTCCCGATCTCCCCGAGAAACCCTCCGCCTTTCGTCGAGTATCGAAAGGAGATCGCGACACGCTCGCCAGGAGGTTGTCGCATAAATGTCGAATCTTACGAGAACGAGGGAACCGAGCTGATCAGCTCCTGACATCGCCCATGATCGAACCCTCCACTATCATAATCTCCAGTTGTTCTATGAGAAGTTCTGTTCGCGTTGATTCTGATCAGATCGCGACGAATTCCCGAGAAAAAGATGTATTCCTCGTCCACGAGAAGATGGCACATATTTTCACAGAGGGGGATTCCACCCCACTCTGAACACTAGAGTAGCAGGGATGTGGGGCTCTGGAGAGACAGCGGAACATTGTCGTGACCGCATCGTTCCGTTTGTTGTGCCATCTTCTCGTGGCCGATGATTACTACCATGTGCGTTTAACTTGTTCTCGCCATTGGCCTCTCTCTCTCTCTCTATCTTTTCTGTTACCACCCACGAGACCCTGCGCGCGGCGTCCACCCCCGACGATCTAGCCTCTCGACGCGGGACGCGGAGTCGTGTCGGCTCGTGTGTGCGATTAATTAATACCGCGGGACACCTCGGTTGGACTCAGCCCCCTCCTCTTTGGTTGCAGACCGGGAGGTCGCCGAGGAGGACGGGGGTTGGCAGTCCGCTACCAACGGAGATGGTCAACGGGAAAGATCGTCCGATTGCCAAGGTCAGACGGGAACTGGCCGGTGCGTGGTGGTGCAGGGACACCAGCAGCACCAGGAGCTGCCGATAATCGATCTGTTAGACGACATAACCGATCAGATGCAGATCGTGCTCAAGTCGGAGCCCATGTCGCCGAAGATAGACGAGCTCGAGTCCTGTCTGCTCTCCGACCAGCTCGATCCCACCGGGGATCGCGGCTCGGCCGCTTCTGTAAGCAACAATCGTCGTCCGAGCCAGCATCAGCAGGCTTCGAGAACGTCGTTGAACGAGACGACCGCGCCGTTCGCCGACCTACGCTGGCTGACGCAGAACGGCAACCAACAGACCACCGCCACGAACGCCAAATCCCGCGATTCCTCGCGGAACGATCAACAAGAGAGCAAACAACAATCGTCGTCGAACAACCGCTCGACAAGCGGCACTTATTGTAACTTCTGCCAGAAGACGTTCTCGCGAGCCTGGTCCCTGCAGAGGCACCTGGCGGACACGCACTTTTACGTGCCTCAGTCGCTCTCCTGCGATCAATGCGGCAGGAGTTACAAGTCCAGGAACAGCCTGGTCAGCCACAAGAGCCAGTACCACGCGAGGAAGGAGCGCAAGGAGCACGAGGAACCGTGCGAGGTCACGTATTGACCGGCGTCCAAGGTTTACTGACCGAATTGCGCCGAGGACCACCACGTCTTGACCCCGAGTACCCGAGGCTCCTCCGAGACCCGCCCCCGCGATGCGAAACGATCGCGAGATGTCGTTTAGGCTTTTGTAAATACCGTGAACCTCCTTCTCTTTTGTACATATATACTTTCCTAGATCAGGCGTGGGCAGCGAGACAGAAGGCTGTTTCGTTCTCCTCACAGTAGGCGTGGCTTCCACGCTCCTGCCGGAGCCAGTTGCCCCACGGGGCAATTGAAGACCCATGCCTGCTCTAGATGGTGCTTCACATCTTCGCCACCCCGAACGTTCTAGTCTTCCGACCGTGTGGAACGAGTTACCTCGATACACGCCAAAGAAAGTAAACAAGTCTAGTAGACGCACACGATGCCCGTGTTTAGCCTAAGTTCGAGAAACGGGGTGCTCGCCGGGAGCACAACCCCGTCGCCGCGCCGTGCCGATCGCGTTTCGCTTTTTGGCAATGAGTTCCGCCATCTGTAAGTTGCCCGGCGAGTTCGCGCGCGAATCGATACGTCTCCCTTTCGGTAACCACCGTGCTCTTCTTCATCTACACCCCCGCCAGAAAACCAGCTCCGGGGGTAGTTTCTACCCCCGACACAGCGACACAGCGAACTCTCCGCGTAGCTATCACCACCACCCTCTCCCAACGGTCGATCACACCGAGAGGCTGTTATCCGTTCGTCGTTTCGCGCTTCGATCCGCTTCGGGATTTTTGCCGACGGAGCTTTGCGTCCCGTCGACGCGTTTCGTCGCGTACGCTCGTCGGTGGAATCTCGCTCGCGAGCGCCGCGGCCAAGGACGAATCTATTTATCGGTTGGACTATAAACCCCATCCTATCTATCTGACCGGACCTTTAAAAATACTTTTCAAGATACGGGCCGCACACGAGACGCTCCGTAATCGTTCCGTCCCGCGTCTCTTGCCAGAAAAATCGCTGATTCCGACACGAGCCTCGGTTATGGTTACCTGTCGCACGCCGCTTTACCGAGGATCGATCGCGCTCGCCGATATAAGGCCGTCGACGAATGTTATTAGCGTGTAGCGTGGATGTCGTTTAGAGCTGATTGAGAAAATAAAGGACGATTCGAAGGAAGGAAAATCCGTGTTTTACTTGAAACGCCAAAGAACCCCGCGTCTCCGATCGCACCTCGACCCTCCCGCCTATCGCGCGCACGTGGAACTCTATTCTTCGATGAAACGACAAAACTTTACTAAACAATAAGCTGCATTATATCAACCGTCTTTCGCCTCTCATCGCATCATCCCGTGTTTTAGGCCAATATAATCACACTCTTGTATAGATATATGTATATCCTTACAATGTACATATATGTATAGTCAACACACGTTACTACCTCCGAGATATCTACTCTGCTCTCTGTCTTGCTGTAAATAATACGCATCGACATGGATACATCTCTGGTGCTCTGAAAACACTAACGTCATCGCTCACGATCGTTCACTGGAATCTTGGAATTGCTTGCACTCCTACTATCGTAATGCGCTATATAAAAAAACACCAAACAACTCGCAAAAAAAACGTCAGAGCACAACGAAATACGAAGTAAGAAAAAACGGGGGCCAGGGGCACAGGCTGTTGTCTTCTTCTTCTCCACGAGGAAGAGTCTCCCGCCGAAACGTCCGCGTCGCCATTGTCAGCCAAGCGCCGTCGGTTATCAAGCGATCATGTGTGTTCAGAATAGTTTTCATTAGACGGTCTTCTTTCGGCAAGCAGAACGATTGACAATGGCGACCGTGTGCGAGGCTCGAGACGCTCTCCTCGGGTGGACTCTGGTGCGAAGACGTGACAGTAGAACGTGCGTAACGACGAGGACGCTCTGTGGTGTAGCACCTGCACAAAGCATTGTCACGTGGTTCCCAAACAAAATAAAAAAACAATAAAGCAAAACAAAAAAGTACGGAAAACAGTTTAACGCAAAACCGTAAAACGGACAGTTTGAGCACGGCTTGGTCGGGTGACGGTGTGTGGCAACGTGCGCGGACGAAACTAATCGAGAAAATGGGCGCACGAATGTTTCCTCTATCGGCTCGGCAAATAAAAACAATTCTGCAAAAGCAAAATAAAAAACATACAATCGAACGCAAACATGGTGGTAGATGGTGGTGTTAACGAGTGAAAGCGAGACGACTAGAAATATTAAACAAAACCGAAAAACAAACAAACAGTAGATGACGATCGATAGATCGCCGGACATAGAGGCACACACACGGCTAGAGGCTAATGGAGGACTCTAGAGAGCGGACGGGGAAGAAAGAGACTCTGTTCTGTTTCCCTGTTTCGCGTTTTCGTGTGCCCCTTCTCGTCGTCCAACGGACAACTATCAGTCCGCGGGTGTTGTAAGTCCGGCGACAAAAAACAAACTAAAAAAAACCCCGGGCCTCGTGACAAAGCAACAAAAGTAACCCCCTGTGTCTGGTTCTGCCGCCAGGTCAGTTGGCCGGCAGCGGCGCCGCGTCCGATGAGTTTCGATGCGAGCCTTGCAACAAAATCCTGACCTCCCTAACGCGGTTGAAGCGGCACATACAGAACGTGCACACCAGGCCCAGCAAGGAACCGATCTGTAACGTCTGCAAGCGGGTTTACTCGAGCCTGAACAGCCTGCGGAACCACAAGAGCATCTACCATCGGCAGCTCAGCAAGAACGAGCAACAACGCAAGAAGATGGAACAGATGCGCGAGCGGGAGAGAGAGCAGAGAGAGCACACGGAGAGAGCGAGCACTCAACACCAGCCTCAGCAACTGCAGCACCCGGATCAGCAACCACAGCCGCGATTAGGATAGAGCTTGCTCGCGGGAGCCACTGGGGCAGACATGGGGCGCTTCCGATTGCCCCCAGGGGCAATACGATGCAATCGAAAGTGATCTCTCGCGGGCAGAAAATCACAGCGCCCGACAACCATCGATTTTTTGATGGTGTGTCCCCCCAACCCAGGTGGCAATCCATGCGTGCTCTCATGCCTGCCCCAACACAGGCTTCTTCTTTCGGCTAGATCGCGAGGATCCGTGAGATATATATACGATATATAACAGGGATCGAAAGTTGTTCCACGACGCGTAGGCTGGTTCATGCGGCGCGCGCACACTCGTTGAAGAATCTCCTTTAAAAAACAATGGTGTCGGATTTATCGGTATCGTTTGGGTTATCTGTTAGACGTCGACGCTTCTGTCGCTCGCGATACGCTATTGTCGGTTCGGTTTCGATCCGCGTGTACGTTCTCTAGCGTCGATCATTGGCTCGCACACTCGCCCCTACCCCTCTCCCGCAACGACATCCGAGGAGGATGTCCTCCACGCCCTCCCCCGTCCCCCTCCAGGGTGTCTTTGAATTCGAGTCGCGGGAAACACTATGTGATAGTAGACACGACACTGTTATTATAGTTTTCGATGGAGTTCTCCGTTCGAGCGGATCAATAAGAAAAAAACGGAATGAAGTAATGGGATTCTAGAGAGAGAGAGAGAGAGAGAGAGAGAGAGAGAGAGAGAGAGAGAGAGAGAGAGAGAGAGAGAGAGAAAGTGGAGAGAAAAGAGGAGGTGAACGTGTTAGAGCGTCGAGGCCGACAAATTTAATTTTTCTACTGAGGTTATAAAGAGAGAGAGATTTATATGATGAAAAATATATTATATATAAATATATGTATACATGAAACGGACGTCGCGCTACGTGTAAATAGTTAAGCTGATCGGGTCGAGCAACGGGATTCGGATGTACTCCTTGCTTAGAACGCGTTCTTTATTTAACTGGAACAGAAAATATTGAAAAGGTAAAGTAAAAAAAAGCAAACAAAGCTACGTTCCCCCGTTTATTTTTGTAGTTATACTCGCGAGAGGTGGTTCATGGCCGCCTGGCTACAGGTGTCGCGGAGAGAGACGTCGCAGTACAAACCTGAAGAATAAATCATAAGTTCAAACGTGTCCTAAGTTAGAGCCTAAACAAAAAAATATCGAGCTGCTAGGTCTCCCCATTCTTCTCACCCTACATCCCCTATTTCGTTAGGTTTAATGCATTCTCTTCTCCGTTTCCCTTCGTCCTTCTTCCCTTTTCGTCCTGTGGTGCGAGCAGCAGGAACAGCGATTCCGATCGCGCTAGAAATCCGTCGTATTTTTTAAATTGCCTCTTGGAAAATCGTTTTCAATTTCTTGTTCGTTTTGCGTTATGTTCATCGCGGAGTTAACTGTCGGCGAAGCTGGCAGCGTCGAGACGCGTTGAATTGTGATAAAGACTTTCTCTTAGAGCGTTCTCACGGTGTCCTATTTGTACCGTCCACTTGACACGCGAATGTTGGCCTGTCGCATATAATAGCAGAATTTTATTCACTTTGGGAAACGATTAAATACATTGGAATTTATGCTTCTAGCGCGTATTTTAACGAAAATCAGACAGACTATATACTGGATCTTCTTCGACTTACACGGCAACGCATGCCAATCGCTTTTAACACATTCCTCCTGGAATTATTTTAGTTTTGATCCTTGAGACTAGCGGAACGTTGAGGGATTCCAAAAGGACGCGAGGTGAAAGTTTTAAATTTCTGATTCGGCCAGCATTGATTTGTCAATCGAACAGTGAAGGCCAGGGGCCGTGGGAACGCCGTTGACGTTTGACTGCGGGAAAAATTGTGGCAGAGAGATCGATGCAGCATCATAGTGCGTAGGATATAGTTGAATTGACGAGGAGAGCGTGTCACTTATCCGTAGAATGTAAATAAAAAAAAATTGTTCGATCGGTCGTAGACGCGCGCGCTTCTCTGTACATATGTACGTAAGGAACACGTCTTTTATAACAGGATTTATCGATACCGGCGTGAGCATCGCGCGCATAATACCCGCATACATAACGCAATATAATCATATACCGTCTGTTTTTTTTTATCGCTAACATCACCGTTTCTCATTTTACTACTTTTGTTATATCGGGTTTCATCGAGCGAGGGGAGGGACACAAGCGAGAGTCACGAAAACGGTGATCCCCGTGTTGTACACACACGCACACATCGACACACACGCGTGGCTTCACTTTGTTTTCCTCTTCCGTTCCGTGTCGCTAATTATTAATCGGACTCGGCCAAATTCTATACGAAACGTTTCCGAACGGGGCAGAAGAGATTTGTTTCGCATTATAATTACTCTCACCACGATTATTATTAATGTTCTTATTATAATTGATACACGAATCACCATTATGATTATTGCTATTATTACTGCTATTATCATTATTATTTATGAATAAAATGTTTCTTTTGTACGCTGAGAGAGAGCGGCCCCCCTCCAACAAAACAAACCCAGACCCGCCGCCCCCTCTGATAGACCTCACCTGAACACGCTCCTCTTGCACGGGAATGGTGTTGTGCACGAAGAGAGGTGTGTACATGCACATAAAAGAGAAACAGAGAGAGAGAGAGGGAGAGGAGGTGCACACACTACGAAAGAGGTGAGCGCGGTGAGCGCCGCTCGTTAACCTTCGCCTGCGGTGATTACGCAACCTGCCGTGTCGCGACGCGCGCCGCCCGATGGTTTTTGCATTTTCTTTTTCTGCGTTCCGTTCCATTCCGTTTCGCTCCGTGTTCCGTCCCGTTCTCGGGCCGCCGCGCAATGCAGACACCTCCGTTGCACCGCCGTTGCACCGCGTGCGCTTCCGGTCGACCCACTTACACCACCCGTGGTACCTCCGCCCCGTGATACTGCACTCTGTTGTACAAGCGCCCCAGACCCCGTGACACGCATACGCTCGGCCGAGGTGCCTCGTCTCGCCTCGCTTCGCCTCGACTCGCCTCAACCTCGCCTCGGCCCCGAAGTCAATGGGTGCGCGTTTCACGCTCCGAAGCACCCGAGGGTCAGCCACCGTCGAGAATACGCCGTTACACCGGCAGAACCTTCAAATCTCCTTCCTCCTCTTCGCTGAGGAACCTTCGGCCTCCTGCGATCTCCCAGCAACTCTCGGGGACGCACAATACTACTGCGGTTACTGGATAACTGTCCCCCGTTCAAGGCCTACAGACACCTATTGCAATTCCAACAGATTTGACGAGATAGGTTCATGTTCTGCTTCTTCGTCTAAGATTCGGGGCACCCGGGGCGAACTGCGACAGTTATCCCGGAATTACTGCACTTTCTGGATTGTCTCGAGCCTTTCTATTCGTTCTGAAATGATTTTGCTAACCTTCTGTACAGCAATTCTGAGACATCCAAGTGGGTCTCATTGACGAGTTTGGGGGAGGGGTCTATCCTGAAACGATTTTGATACCTTTAATGAGAACAATTCTCGGATAACTGTACCAGGTTTGTTACAACTCTGGAGGGCCTAAGTAGATCGTCATCGAATTATTAAAGGCCTACATTTCATTTTTTGATTCGGGCGTGAGTCTTACAGGATTCTTGGGGTGGGGATGAAAAGATACCATTATCCGGGAATTACTGTTCCTTCTCTCCTTCAAGGAACTCCCGTGTATTCGTTACGAACGTAATTCTCGACTGTTTCGAGGCTTTCTGGTCGAAATCTAGTCGGAAAGTGCCAAGCTGCGCGATCATCCCTTATAAAATTGTCTCATTATTTTATGAAGTTATGAAGTTTATAGAACTTCGTTTATAATTTGTTGTATATCCAGTAGCGGTTATCAAAAATATGAATGCATCGTATCGTATAAAATTATTAAAACCCGGTGCCAGAATAATTCGGTCCATTGCACGTTCCCAAAGTATCGAAATACCCCACTTCAGGCTGTATTATGAAACAGCAATGCAATTTTAATAACTGCTACAAGTATCTTTATTTTACGAGCACAAATTAAATTGAATCCTGCATACTTTTACAGTAGAAATCGAATGACGTGAATTCTTCGTCGATTGAAAATTGGTTTGACAGAATGATTTCAACAATGAAAGCCAATCAAATAACTGTGCGTTAAGGGGTGAATGGAGCATGGCACTTGGACGTCGGACGCGTTGACTCCAGAGTCTTTACGATCGATTTTGCTATCTCTGGAATCAACGCGTCGAGACCCGATGCAGATTGTCCCGCGAAAAGCCTCTGAAAGTTAGCGCATCCTCGACTCGTTCTCGCGACACTTCGAAGGATTATGAGGACTCGTCGCCTCGAGACTGGTCGAGAATCCCGACGGTGCGACCTCCGTCGGCGTACGACGATCGCCGATCGTTGCGTAACCCATGGCCAATGACAAACCAGAGCCCCGAGCCACCTTTCTCTCTACGATCGGATACCCGGTGAAACAGATCGGAGAACCTCGACTGACAAAAACAGAGACACGAATGTCAGAAATAAATAATTCGAGCAGCCGCAACTATCGTACGTGTTCTCACGTGGTTCGGGGGTTGTTGAGAGGAGCCAGAGAACAACATAAAGCTGCCACTACGGGCGATCGGCGGCCTCCTCTCGACGCATGTGTCTCCTTTTGCCCGCCCCACCCTTCAACACCCCTATCTCTTTAATCACACCTCGATCGCATACTCGCAACTCACACACACGCACACATACACGTGCCGATCCTCTCTCGCTTCCTAACCGGTCGCTTTCACCTTTGTCCCGATCATATAATCCCCACACGCCTTGTTAACGAGGAGTTTCCTCGACTCACAGAAACCATACTCACCAAACCACACCCCCTTCAACCACACTCACACTGGCCCTGCGTATCGAAGAACACCATCAGCGTAAACACTAATCTTGTCCAGTGATATTAATGGCAGTCGTATCTTTGTTCTTGTTTGTTCCCGGTCCCGCTCGCTCGGCTATACGTTCGGCTCTGGTTCGTCATTGTTCTGTGTGTACCTACCCGCTACCTTCACGAACACGGATTTGCGCTGGGGGTCCATCCACAAACGTGGCTCTCCGTGTGCCTCCTCCTACGCCACAAATATTGGTTCGTAACGGAAAATATCTTTTCTTTTTAATTGGGTGTCGATAATTTAATAACGGACATATATATGTATGGTGCTTGGTCTCTCTCTCTCTCTCATTCTCTCTTTTTCTCGCATTCTTCTGTCTCTATATAAACATTTAATCACCTTGCGATTCTTCATATATACTTTAATTCACTGTTTCTGCTTCTAAACATTTTTGCCACCTAACTCTCTATCACTTTTTCGTTCACGATTTTTTCTTCTCTTCCTCTTTTCTGTTTCTATCTGTCGCTCTCTCTCTCTCTCTCTCTCTCTCTAACCTTCGCATATTTATTTAACGTTTTTCCCCGTAAACGACCGATCGCGTCCGTACAAAACGAAAATCGTGTTTCGCGAGTTGGAAACAGTCGGTCACACGTCCGCGATACTCGCAATGCGACTGTCGCACTCTATGCACGGCAGTTTGCTGCCGCAGGGGGTGTTCACCTGCGACGTGTGTGGCAAGAGCCTCTCGACGAAGCTCACCCTGAAACGGCACAAAGAGCAGCAGCACTTCCAGCCGCTGAACAACTCTGTGTGCTTGGTCTGCCACAAGACGTTCAGGACGTTAAACAGCCTGAACAATCACAAGAGCATCTACCACCGTAAACCGAAATAGAGCCGGTTATCGTCACGTGAGGCTCGCGCAACTTGCCGAGGAACGTTGTGAGAAACGAGAGCTTTCGAAATAGGGGGCGAGGAACAGGAAGGAAGAAAGGAAGAAACGGTGGAGGAAGAAGATGGAAAGAACGAACTGAGGAGAGAGGGAAAAAACGGTGCCAATGGACGCGACGGGACACGGGTGGAACGGCCGACACGTCGACAGCATGTCCGCGTTCGAAAAATGAGGGAAGGTTTCGCGCGCGCGTCTGTGTTTCTTCTCATTTCTCTTTTTTGTTCGTTGTTCGCCCGAGGGTGTTGTTGCGTTTGTTGTCGCCCCTTGTGTTGGTCGTTGAACAAAAAACGGGAAAGGATTCCGCGCGGTTATACGGAATTGTTGTTACATTGTTAGTTATTAGGATCGGTTGCGCGTTCGTCCGTTCGTTCGTTAACGTTCGTTGGCTCGACGGCGACGCTCCGTCGACGGTTTCCATGGGACCAGTTGCTGTAAACCAAGACTTCTCTCGCGTCGGTGTAGCTTTTTTGAATCGCGTCGATTTGGGCCGAGAGTTAGTAATAGCCGGCGCCGCATGCTGTCCACGATGCCGGGGGAGAGGAGGAGGTCCGAAGGAGCAACGAAGGGGAGAGAGAGAGAGGAGAGTAAACGCACACAGTCCGAGAGGATATATTATAGGAAGCGTGAATGGACGATCGAAAGAGCTGGCGCGGATAGAGGGAGAGAGGATGAAAATCAGTGCTTCCAAACACACGATGGGCGCGCGTGGCGATATTCTTTTTATTGAACCGGTACATCTCGTTGCAATCTAACTACCGGAACCGAGGAACGAGCACCGCCGACTATCGCTCTTCGAGATTTCGCGAACCAGCCCGCGAGAAGTGTCTCCTCGCGCGGGACACTGACGTTCTGCGAGAAGAACGAGAAAGACAAAACGATATTCCGGACTTGTCCCGTCCGCAGCTCGAGGTCCGATCGGCTGCCTAAAGCTTCACGAATGTGTCACGAGACCCTCGTTTGCCACCGAACGCACCCGCGATCGTCGCCCACGCACCACCGATCAACACCGTCAAAACCCCCTTCGCGAAATCTCTACCCGCGGAGACACACGCGATCGCGACGGCCAAGCCGCATAGCTATTTTCGTCTACTTTTATACCGCAATCCTCTCGGTCTTTCTACGATACTTACGAGACAATTCGACGGTAGAATTTTCGACGAATCACTCGAAGCTTCGGAGCTCCAGCCGCCGGCCTTCCGTCCTTAGCGTCGCGTCATCGCCTGGACGATGCAGACGCTATTAAATAGCGGTACCCTATTTGTTCGGGTGCAGAGAAGAATACAGTGTACCCTCTACAGCGTCGCGTGCAAGGTGCCAACACAGTGAGGTAGTGGGGAGACGATTCCCTATGTGGGCGTGGCTTCGTGGCCCTCGATTTTAAATCCGGGAAATAATACTATGCGGTCATATCTGCTGTAGAGGGAATTCTGTGATACAGTGAGGATGTAAAGCGGAGATCTCTGCGTGGGCGTGGTTTCGGTGGCTCCCGTTTTTAAATCTAGATACTGTACAGAGATCTCGGTGTGCTGAAGTAAAGTGAAAGGCGTGACGGTAAGGAAGGAAGTCGTGCTCGCAGAGCTCGACTGTTTCGCTTCCCGGAAGGACTACTCCCGAGCGGATTCGCGATCGAATCGCGCGCCGGTTCGTCGGCGGTGCGTTGGCTGACGGTGGCGCCCGGTGGTTGGCTTCGTAGCGACGGTGGGCGTGGCCCGAGGGAACGCGGGAGTTTCGAATTCTCTAGCGAGCTCTCTCCATAAGCTCGCGACACACGTCCGTTCGCGTACGAATATTCGCCGCGTTCCCTTATCGTCGCCGGCCGCGCGGCGACAACACTCTTCTTTCTGTAGCGACACATACGGCTTAAATCGCAGGCTATACACGGTAGGTTAGGCTTACGTATTTCGACGTGGAGGAAAAGGAGGAGGTTATGTTAGCGAACGGGAAAGAAAGAAAGAAAAAAAATTAATAATACTTCCAGGTGTCCGAGACACCATCGTCCACACTAACTTTAAGCGGGAACGCGTCCGAATACATGTTTCGACAAGACTGTAAAACGAATATTGAATTAACCAAGAAAAGACTCGAGAATCTTTTAATTGTTTCGATGTTCGAGGGGGTATCGGGGGTCGGGGGGAGGGTTTTGCCGAGGGAAAAAAAAGAAAGCAAGCGATGAGAGCGCCGGGGTGGGACGGGTGGGACGGGTGGGGGGGTTTTCACTGAAAAGTACACGCGCGCGATAGCAGCAAAAGGGGGTTGGGTGGGGAACAGGGGTGTTCTTCTTCCGTCGCGGATCGATAACGATCGATAAACACACGGCGGTACGTGGGCTGTAAAAAGTGGTAGATAAAAGTTACGAAATGTTACGTTAACGGGGCGGGGCGGGGCGGATACAGGAACGAGCGAGAAAGTAGGAGGGGGTTCGCGGGGGCGTACCAATCGATCCCTCCGAGAGGCGACTCCGTTATCATTTCGCGACGGACCGTGAGAAAGGACGTACATTGATATAATATAATATAATATATACGTATATATTTTATCTTAATATATTCATTCCATATTAAATGCTTTAGCGGGGGTACCTTGCACACAGACACATATTCATTTTCAATGGTATACCGGGCTTTACGTAAAGTACCTTATCTTATTATTATGATTACCTTCTCCTTCTTTTTTCTATATTATGATTATTATCACAACTATTGTTTCTTATTATCACTGCTACACTACGTTTCATATCGCTACGAATCGATTCTTGTGCACGAACGATTTCCAACGAGTCGCGCGTGCTTCCGATAATGATCATTCGGTCGCAGTTACATGGGTATGTCCTTTCGAGGCACATCTCGATAGAAACACTTTTCCACACAGGACAAACCATCGAACGACCTAACAGTTGCGTGTGTATCTTCTCGATTCCGTTCGCTTGTTCACGGTGACTCTGTTACTATTTTCGTTCGGTTTCCACACCTGTCGTCACCGTGTTAATTAACCGTCCCCCTTTTCGGGCTCGATCGTCGTCCTCGGAAAAAAAGTCTGACTTTTCACACAATACTTGAGCGGGGGTGGAAAGCTGAAAAGAAAGAAGACGCTTGTCCGATCCTCCAGCGGCCTTGACGCGTTCATTTGCATACACGAGCACGCACATGCACGCAAACGCGCGCACCGTGCGCAACGTGCACACACACGGCCCTCCATTCTTCGCCGGTTATTCGCGCCTAACCGCGCACGTACCGTCACCGCTTTCTTACTCGCGCTTTCTCGTGTTTTCTTTCTGCCGGCCGTAATCGCGACGGAGACGACGAGACGCAAAGGGGGGACGGACACGAACCGGTGACGACATCCAACGTTTCACGGGAAGTCCGTTCGAGACGCGGCGGAAACCGCGCTCGGTTTTCTGACGACTCCGCCGAGCGTAGAGGAGAAACACGGTCCACTAACACTGACAGGTTACTTATATTAACTAAACGATAATAGCCATATAATACATATAACCGACTACATAGCATATACCTATATTTTAGTAGAACTTTGATAAGCCACCGGTCGAGGACTTCCTGATGGTCGCGGGTCGTTGGACGACCTGGCCGAGACCCGATTCCATTCTTCTTCGCCCTTGTTACATTGTTTCTTCTGATTATACGCAATTTGCAACGGTTCCATGATGCTCGGTGCATCGTCTGATTGATGTTAACTGCACTTTGAGGTGGCTGACCCAGCGAGACCATAGGTTAGAGGTCCTTGAGGACGGCAGTTAGAGTCGACGAGCATTTGCAATATTTTTGGTCGCACTCGAAGTGTCCCTTTTCTGTAACCGTTAGGAGATCTCTTCAGGGTTTAACCCCTTCGGAGAATGATTTAGTAGCTCCAGTGAGACAACAGTTTAGAGTTTCTCTTAAGAAGTAGAACCAGCTGCAAACATTATATTTCGCAAAATTATGTGGCACTCGGAGTGGCCCCCTTTTCCAAAATCGTCCAAAGGACACTTCAGGGCTCGACCCTTTTGTAAAATAATTCGGGAACAACGAGATCACAGCCAACAGATTCTTTCAGGGGACAGGGCGATTCAATTCATCAGCAGGCAAAGTGTTCCTTGCCCAGTGTCAGGATGGAAACGAGATCCTTCCGAAGTTACCAAAGTCTTGGAGCATTGAAAATGTCTAAAATTTTGAAGAGGTCAACGTAGAGAATTGTCCCTTGTCTAGAACTGATTGGGAAGATGAAGGATCGAGTAATGAAAGTTTGCAAAATTTTGAGAAGAATTTCAAGAATCTCCTTGTCCATTGTCAGAACAAACACTAATGGTCCTTTGTAAAACGAAGCATAGGAGTTTAAAAATCTGCAAAAATCATTTTGCCAAAAATTGAGAATAGTTCGGTATAGAGAACTTAACCCAGTTAAAGAGTCCGTTGTTCGGAATGAGAACCGAAATGTTCAGCAAGACGAAGCTAAGGTCTCGAGCATTGAAAAATTGCGAAATCGCGTGTAGGTGAATTTAGCGAATCGCTTTTTTTTGCTACGATAGCAATGTTTGCCGACCGCCGGACCCAAACCTTTATCTACGGCCTCGCCGGGTTTAGTGACACCGCTGTATCGTTATCTTGGCGTGTGTACGTCGTCTAGAACGTATCAGCTCGCCGTCAGGAAGGCTTCGAAGCTCCCCGAACGATAAACATATAGACAGACTAGGTCCCGTCGTGCGTCGACATTCGTAGAAGATTGATCGCAAAGTAATTCGCGGAGCATACACAGGACACACACAAAAATATATATATATATACACATATATATTTTGCAGAGTGTACATTCGAGAACAACCAGTACACTGCGCATCCATTGTACAAACGGTGAACTCAGCCAGGCAGACAGACCCCGTTTTCATACACACGCAGAGATACGCACATAGAGTACATATAATATACAGCAAGAGAGAGAGAAAGACACGTACGTGCACACAGGACTGAGAGACACACGTATACGGCCAGCAGCCTCGATATAGGAAATATTTGGCCGGCGCGTACGAAATTGTTGTTTCGAGAGAGCGGCTTCAACGAACTTGTCTTCCGCTTTCTATTTTATTCGATCGAATCAAATATTTGCCGTGCAACGAGGGGCGAAATTATACAAAGAGTGTATACAGGATTTTTTTAATTCACTTTTTAATACTCTCCTCCACGAAAAAATAAATAATTCTACAAACATCGGAATTTCGGAACGATTCCAAACAAATAGTGAGAGAGCGGTAGAGAGAGATAGGTGGAGAGGACGGGATTTGATGTTTTAATTGGTGCAATTTTCGGCACGGTCGTTTTATTTATTGTGCAATGGCGTTATCACGGTTCACCGATGCTAGCCGCGTCTCTTTTTCGCATTTTATTGGCCCCGTTTTACCCCTGCAGAGTTCTCGTATTCGCCGGCCGGATTCGGTTATCGACGTCCAACGGAGCACTCGTTGACACGCGAAGACATACATACACATACACACACACACCTGTACATCGTTTAGATAGGCTATGATAATTTAAATTAGGTTGTACTATTCGGTTCAAGTGGTCCGCGTCGCTCGTACTTTTGTCGAACATACTTCCGCGAGGAATAATCGATCGTTTCTACTTATTGCGTGGACCCGAGCGAGAGATTCGAGATTGTCCCGTTAGAATTTCGATCGACACGGACTATGAGAGAATGAGTGTGTGTGTGCGTATGCATCGGTGTGAGAATGAGACCGAGCGACGAGGGATCGTTTAGCAGATTTTCTTTAAAGTTCGAAGACTATGGTCGACGTCGAACATTATCACGCGAATGAAATACCGAGCGGAGGATACAAAACGTTGCCGGGAATAAGAGTGTAGTGTTTCTTTATTCGGTTCGGAAAGAGGAAACGAAGAGGAACGAAGCTTTAACCTACGAGAGAATGTGCGAAAATGTGCGAGAGTGTGGCAGAGAAGAGAGAATGAGGGAGAGAGTAACGAAACACAGTTTTATAGTAGTCAGAACTGGTGAAAGAACTGATATTGATAATATTTAAACTAGTAGATTTATTCAAAGAAATTGATTTGTGACTACTGTAAAAATGGCCAAATATTGCGGAATATATATTCGCCCACCGAACCGCGGTCGGGCGCTATTATTACGAGAATAAATTATTAATGAAATTAATATAAATTGAATGAAATATTTAACTGCAAATTATATATTAGTAGAGGTTTATATTCGAGTATCCTTTTTGTTTTAACTGCGTTCGTTTATCTTGTTTTTAATTTCGCCTTACGTTGTAACCTAGGTATGGTAGGCTCGCGCGCGTCAAATGTCCACGCAGTTATACCTAATTCTTTCAAAATTAGATAGGGTTTTTAAAGAATTGTATTCTACCTGAAAATACCTTGAAAATCTTCTCCCGAACATTTATACGAATGAAATTGCAGTAATAATTGGATGAAAGTTCTTCTCCTTGCTAGTAGAACTTTTACGATTTATCTTTGACTTCTGAAGGAACTACGTGGATCATGGCAATGAAAATTATGGTCGTGATGGCACACCTGGAGATTCGACGCGCGCCCACCTAACGACGATGATCGCTTCGCGATATTTTTGTAGGAATGATGTTAAAAACGCCGTTCTCGGAGAGTTCGCGCTCTGTAGTTGGCCTCGTGCGATTCGCGAATTCGCGGGCGAGAGAAAGGGAAAACTAAAGAGTGTTAGAGAGAGAGAGCGAGTGAGACATTGAGAGAGTGTGGGAGGATAGGAGAGAGAGAGTGAGAGAGAGCGACGGTGCTTCCTTTACCGATCTTAACGATTGGCCAGTGCAAAATATGAAAATCCGTTCGAAGGAACCGGCTTCGAGCAATTTTTCCGAAAGACTGAATCGTTGAATTTTTCGCGAGCTTCGTGTCGTAGGCGGATGGCAGGCAGCGAAGTGTTCACGGACGAGGGAGTGGAGACTGTCGAAGTGGGTTGAAAATATTGAAAAAGTGGGGTAAAAAACCGAAGGCTCGAGACGCGCGTACCTGATTGCAATTTAATTAGTTAGCCGGCCGCCATCCGCGACACTGTTCGCCGTCAGACTGAATTGGACTGATTAATTAATCTATTCTCTTTTTTTCTTCTATTATACGTTTTTATTTTTTGTTCTACTCTATATATGTGTGTCCTTTTTTTAATCGTTCTAATTAGTCGACTTTACATTGGACTGAACTTCGAACTATTGTTTCTTTGGACTGATGTTACCAAACGAATCGCGCGATTTAAAAGTATCTAATTTCTAAGTTCTCGTAAACACGGTTGGAGGGAAAGCATTTCGCGCGAACGCGACGAAATTGGCGAGGCATCGCAGGGATTCGAATCGCCTGAGATATAATGGGGGGAAATATGAAAGGGAGAGAGAAAGAGAGAGAGAGAGAGAGTGAGTATGTAGAGATAGTGAGAAAGAAGAGAGGGAAACTGGAATCTTGCGACAAACGTGTGTGTATATAGTTCCGTTGAAGCAGGATATCAGGACTATTTCGTTCGTTGGTAGAGCGCGCACGTGCTCTATTTTCCATCGCTTTGTTCTGTTTGTTTTACAGTACGCTATATCCGACATTGTCCACGTTTTCTACGTTTGCTTCTCGTTTATTGGTTTCCTTGTTCTTTTCTTTATTCATTTTTTTTGTTCTTGTAATTTTCGTTCACTACACGATAGGCTTTTAGCGCGCACACATACACGCATACAAGTACATTAACGATACCGTTTAATTTTTCTATGGTCAGGGGGTAAGAGGTGTATTTCGGAATAGAATATGACCATAAGAATTTTCTCATCCTCATTTAAAAAAAAAGGGGGGGTAAGAGGTGTATAATCCATAGTTACGTACACACATACACACGCAGAGAGCGACAGGGAGACAGAGAAGGAAGGAAAGATAGATAGAAGAAGAGAAGAAAGACACGCACACGCTGGATAGACGGACGCCGAGATTCGTCTCTTCGCATCCGATTAATTTTTTCTTTCTCGTAATTATTAATCTGTAGGCTTACGCGATAGGGACGATAGGGGTATCTTCATGTACGGTTGTTGTCTCTATTATCTCTGTGTTTCTCATAAGTTTTCTTCGTTTAACCGTTCGTTTAACCGAAAGAGAGAAAGAGAGAGTGAGAGAAAGAGAGCGCAACTCAGCTATTTACAAGTGCAGACGGGAGGAAAACAGCTATCTTAATAATGTAAGCCGTAATTCCGTTTTAATTAAATCCCGTACGATATAGAGTTAAATTAGCGATCACCCACGGATACTGAGCAGACATACCACAGCATCGACGATTTAATAATCATTACCTGTGCGAGAAAAACGAAACGATATCGCGATACCGATGAATAGAATTATTTTGTGATTCCGAGTTTGGGAGCAGGGGATAGCAAGGAAGCGAGAGAGAGAGAGAAATAGAGAATGAGAGTAAGTGTGAAAGAGAACGAGAAGATAGAAAACAAAGCAAAGCAGCGAAAGCGAGAGAAAAAGAGAAAGGAACGGAGAGAGAAAGTGAGAGAAAGAGAGAGTGAGAGAGAGAGCAAAACGAGCTTATTTGAAATTCGTCAGATATGTAAAAATTGTATTGAGGAAATAAACGAAAAGAAAACCGGTGCCATCGGCTAGAGACATCTCGATACGTGTCCGAGGATTATGGAAAAATGGAGAAAAGTCTGAATTCATTTCTTTTTTGGGTCGGTAACGGCTCCGTGCTGGGTACAAATCGTTTTTTTCAAGTTTTTTCAGCGAGTATGTCGAGCGTTACCGTGCTTACTTATTATTTGTTATCTGCCAAGGTGTTCTGGTTATAATATATATTTATTGACGACTATTATTATTAATATTATTACGATTATATAGTTAATATTTTTATTTCTAAGCAATGTCGAATGCATCTTAATATATTTTCACCCAATTTTTATATATATATATAAAACTATATATATATATACATAGATATATATATATAATACGAAGAAAAATGTACTATTTGGTTTAATAATGCTTCGCATTCTTTTATTTTCGTCGGACGTACAGAACCTATCACATCCTCGAAAGAGAACTATGCGAAATCGCGAGCAGACAGGTGCCTCGGAAAATTCGGCGTTTTTATACTCACTAGAAAATCTCGGCTATCCGAACTCTTCAAATTTCGCAGGGAACATCGATAGAAAGCACAGACAATTTTCACGTTTAACTATTTGCACAGAAAAACAGCGAAAAATTGTCTGCCGCTTGTATCCCCCGACAAACTAACGAATTCCAAAGAGAGCGTTCGGCTGGCCGATTTTTCTAAATCGTTTCTTTCAGTATATTTTCTGTTCTTAAAAAACAACTGAGTGCAGAAAAGCTCACCAGCCCTTGAGAAAGCACAGTCCTTTGCACAGGTCGCTTTGACGCTTGTTTCTTTCAGCTGGAAGGTAAGTTGCTCGTCGATCCGCTCGACGCGTGTTATCGCTGCCAGGCGAGAGACACACGGCTCATCTGGGCGATCATTCAATAAACATCGTGTGACGATCGCGGAGCGGATACGGTTACCGATCTCGTTGATCCGCGCTCGCTTTCCAAGCGGAACGAGGCGCGCGTGGTCGCTCGGAGGCCGAAGTAAGAACGTTTCACCCCAGAAGAGCGGAATTTCTCCAAAAAAAAACAAATCTGGAAAAAATTCCTGAACGCGGGGAAAAATCGTCGGAACCGATTTTCCCCGGGTGTGTGGAGAACAACGCCGGAAGGACCACGAGATCGAGCGTGACTCGGAAAAGACTCACGCGTCGGGAAACACAAAAAAAGAAAAAAGAGAGAAAACGATTAAGCCGCCACGCCGCTCGCCAGGCTCACACGCATAATTACTACTACGTTCACCTCGAATCTGCATGCTTTAAGTGTCACCCAGAATGCTCAGTGTTTCCTTCTCGTCGTCTCCTTTATTTCTCTTCTACATTATACGTACATTTTATTTATCTTTTTTTTTCTCGACTCGGTTCACTGTTTATTTTGATTTTGTACGAAACTTCCCCGAACCGTCCGTCGTCGGCCGTCCCGACGGAGAAGAGAAAAAGAGTCCGACGTTGCTCTATACGCTCTCCAACCCCACCCCCATATTATCCCATTTTCCACCCCTTCGTGCACCACTCGGATCGCGTCGAGCGGTCTGTCTCCCTCTTCTGCTAGAGAGTGTGTTTAAAAAAATAAACGAATGTGTGCTTACGTGTGTGTATGCGTACGACGAATACGACGATGTACATATAATATATAGAGAGAGAGCGGAGCAGATCATGCTCATCAGCGAGGAGGCTGGCCGCTTTCACGGTTCCTTTCGGACGTAGGAGGTTTAACGAGACCCGGATGGTTGGGGAGGGGTGGGGCTCGAGAAAAATTGGATAAAAAGCTTTTTTCGAGCGAATAGAGAGGGTCGCGTCGCGGCGGTCCGCCGACTTCATTCTCTATGTTAACACAACGCGATTCGCGTGCGTGGGCGATAGAAACCGCGAGACGACGACACGGCGGCCGTCCGACTTTTTAATTTATTGTCAAATTAACGAGCTCGCGCGGCCCATCACAAATGAACCGTGCCTCCTTATTGAGACCACGGCTCGTCCCTCCTCGCAACCTTTCTTCCCCATTTTCCAACCCTTTCTTCCACCCCCCTCACGAACCAGCCCCGTGTTCTCCCGAGCGTTTTTTATTCGGATACGGCGACGATATTTGTATGAACGAGCCGCGGCAAACGCTCCGCCCGATTCTCTACGCCCCATGTCTTAACCCCTTCTCAGCCTTTTGGTACCGCGGTCTCCGAAGAAAAGACTGGCATTGAAAGTTCTTACTTCGCTCCCCCGAATGGCGACCAGGCATCTCGAGATCGTCGAAGAGTTTCCAACAAGCGCGCGCGCGAACACCACCCCCTCTGCATCCCCTTTTCACCCTTTTCTACGACCGGTCTCGAGAGCACGGCCATCGAACGTGCACGCCGTGTTTTACTCCTTTTCAAACCGCGTTTGTTTCCCCGGGGCCGAATGTTTTCAAATCGGAAGAATAGCGTGTAATATGCACACACATACAGACACACACACAGACACATAGTCGACCCCGGGGGTAAGATTCCATGAAAATGCACGTTCAGGCCCCGCGATCGCGACAGAAACCTCGATGAAAAAAACACGCCAACGGACACGCAACGGAGCGGCCTGTGTACGTCTCGAGGGAACCTCTGAATGATTTCAATGGCGTCACGTCTGCGATCGCGCGAGAAATCACGAAGAAAAGGACCCGGAGGAAGCGAGTATGTGCTTTCGTCGCGAGACTGTGGACCAGTGGATTCGATAGGGATCACGAGACGAAGCCTCTTTTCGGACCTGCTACCTGTTGTGTCGACTTGTCGCGAGGATTAGGAGAATATTTATGAGACTGCAGTACTTGGATGCTTGGAACGATTCGAACATGACTTGCGAGTGTTGCGATCGAGGAATTATTTAACAGCGAGGACAGTGTTTTTGGTTAGGTCTAGTGAAAGCAGACACCATTGCTGTCTTGCCATTTCTCTGGTTTAGTGCTCTTTTACATTATTCGAACGAGACGTCTTTGCTCACGACGATTAGAATGTAGATTGTTTTGCAATATTCTGTACGATTTAGTGGGAAACAGAAGTTCAGCTCTTCTTTTAAGAAAAATCGAACAGGGTTTAGCTGTGGGTTGGGTTTGCAATTCGTTTCTAGTAGCATCTTCGCGACCAGTAACTGTTCACGTGAAAGTCGAGCCATTGATCTTATGCGAATCGCAGACGACTCGGATGCAATCAACGCTGAACGTGTGTTCGAGTATTTTCGTGAGTCAGCGCTTCTACTGCCTCTAAAGTATTATAAATATCTTGCACGGCATCGAATCGTTTTCTAAATTTACTTTTACGATCTCGAGACCTCCCTTTCGCCATAGACACACCGCACTATTTTCAATGCATCGCTGTTGCACTCGTATTTCGTGTATCAAACCGTTTGCAAACTCGATAGATGGACGAATGAAAGAGACGGAGAGAAAGGAAACGAAAGATAGAGAGAGAGAGAGAGGGACTGTGAGAAGTAGATGTCAAGAGAGTGAAAGAGGGAGAGAGAGAGAGAGCGAGGGTTGGAATTATAAAAAGAAAGAGTTTATCGCTTGCGTCACCCTTTGATACTAGGGCTAGGGTATAAAGAAGTGTGGGGGTTGCAGCTGCACGAGGTGCATTGTTGTGTTTCAGTGCTCACCTCTATGACGGGGCTGACCTTGAACTCCCTGAACACCCAGTCAGCGAAGAAGCTGTTCCGCTGCCAGCTGTGCCACAAGGAGCTGTGCAGCAAAGCATCCTTGAAACGCCACGTTGCCGACAAGCACGCCGCGCGACAGGAGGAGTACAGATGCGTCATCTGCGAGCGGATATACTGCTCCCGTAACTCCCTGATGACCCATATATATACCTATCATAAGAGCAGACCCGGCGACATTGACATTAAGTTCTTTTGAAGGTTTAGATAAGGTAGGGCAACACGCAAACAATCCTTCTGACAAAACTCAACTCTCAGCTCGACCGGACAAAAACGCGTCTGCCTTTTTCTCGCGCGTCTCTAACACTACTTCGTCTTCTTGATTAATTACCGATGCTTCCTATATCACACACATATCTACATCCAGTGTGCCCGACTACAAATGTACGCAACCCGATCATTTCCTTATTCAAAAATCCAGTGTTGTATGCTATATCAAGGGGTTACATCGTGATCGAGAATCTGTAAACTGTAAGAATGCGTGATGAACAAAAAGTCAAATAAGAATCATCGCTACGCGTTCCTCTTAATATCACCATACAACAATAGTTTAAAACATTCCATCGTGTGTTCAATACTCAAGGAAATAATTACACGTGTATACATTTAAGTCGGACATGTACTGTATATACAAGGTGTACGACAACATCTCGGAGAAAATTCCAAGGATGTTTCTTCGGTACAAGCACAGGACGAAAATCAAGAAAAATTGCGATCTCAGCCTGGTTTTTAAATACCCTCCTGATCCATCTCTTGCTCGACTTTCACAGTGAACAGCTTAAAATCGAAGCTGAAATCGCAATGTTCGTTTTGTACCTCGAAGAATCATCTGCGAAATGTATCCCCACCTGTTGCCTCGCACCCCGCGCACACATAGATCTATATATTCTCTCTTCTCTCTGTGTTGATCCCGCTCCTTCCACCTTGCTATCGCGGAAAAACTCTCTCTCCCTCTTTCGAGAGAGAGAGCTCGTTGGAACGCCTCGCGGAGGTCGCGATCGCATAATCGTAGCCTCGCAACGACCTCGGCTTCCTCGTCAACGGTGCCCTCCCTCTTCCGCTTTCCGGTATCTGTCCCCCTTCTCTTCCTCCGCTCCCCCCCAAGAAGAGTGTGCATGCCAGAGAAGAAACCGGTCCCGGCGACTCCCACGTGTTCACGACCCTAGTTCCTCCTCTTCTTCTTATTCTTCTTCTTGTTCCTCACGGCACGGCGCACGGAGCTTTCGTTCCACCGTCCTCAAGTTCATTCCACCGTGCTCCACCCGCGGAACCGCTTTTCCCTCCTCTCCCCAGTCGTCCTTCGCTCGCGTCGGTACCGTACGCTCGCCGATCGAGCTCTTCCGGTACTCGCGGCTCCGTTATGCCACTCCTACTCCCTATCGGCCTCTCCGGCCCTCCGTCCCTCCTTAACGGCGTCGTCGAGCCGTCGAATCGGCCCATCAGCCGTCAACGAACCAATCTCAATCCTCAAACTGTGTCCAGGCGACGATCACTCATTTTCCGACCACGTCAAACTTGGACTCTTTGCTGATCAGTACAAGAACTATGCTTCGCCTGGACGCGGAACATCATCCTCATCCTCCTTCCTCCAACTAACATCTTCTCAGTCTTTTTCTGTTTCTTTATCGTTTCTGGATCAAAATTCTGTCGCCTGCTCCTCCGTCCTCCTACGCTTCTCTCTTATATTCTTTTCGTTTTCGGTTCTCTTTGTCGTGGCTTCTCGATGTTCGATGTTGTGTGCTTGCTCATGTGTATCGTCGCTTGCCGAACGTACATCAGCGCTTCCCGCGACTAACGCGATCTCTGGATCGTCTTTCTCGATGCATGACCGCAGAGTACTTCGCGACGCCTCTTTCTCTCTCGTCTTTCTTTCTCTTACTTACACTCTCTACTCTCTCTCTCTCTCACTTTTTCTTGCTACGCTGCAGCTCGAGACGCTCTCGCCGTCGCTCGCGGAGAATTACCGCGATTCGACCTTTCGGACTACTACCGTAGCATGATTGCAATCCCTTCTCATGCACGCTGCTTCGCTCGGAAATCGCGTGCGATCTCGTCACGTGTGCATTTCGCACGTCTTTCTGCGAGCTAACTCCGGGGACAGTTCTTGCACTGTAATTTTCGCTGTTAGGTTGGCAACTATAATTTCTTTCTACTGTTTTGTAATATTATAATGTTAAATATATTGAAATTGAGAATATTTAATTCTGGGAATATTAAATGATAATTTTAATCAAGAAAATGTGAAGGTCGCGAACCTGGTTGCCAACCTAACAGAAACGAATCCGTGCTCGACGACTGAATTGAATCGTCTTGCAAGTCGACACGGATTAATTTGCACCGATTAAGGAACTGAGGGAATAAATGAATCATGCAAGAATTGTCCGTGGAACCGATCACTTCCGGTTTCATCGATCGATGGAATCTCGCGGATCTTCTTCCGGAAATACTGTATATACGACTGACGCGTCGCGGAACGTTTACGAAACGCGGTCTGGCATGGTGGTTTTGGTCCTCTTCATCTCTACTCGCTCGACTAATAATTACAAGACTGTCTATCGGTCCCGATTAACGACATTATACTACCTGTCCAGTCGCATGGGATCGTTTACGATTCAATCCGACACGCTCCGATGCACCGATCGATGAAGCTTCGAAGGCTGACACACCACAACAGTCTTCGGATCAATCCTAAACAGCAGGGTTTGAAAGCCGAGATCGTCCTCAATCGAAAAGGTCGGAGGCTTGATCGGGCTCGATCGAGGCGGATCGCAGAGATCGAGACGAATCTAGTCGGTTCTTCCAACGACTTGCGAAATTCGGCATCCCTTTTCCCTTTTCGGAGGAACGATGTCTAGCGTCTCCGCGCGAAAACAGTCTCGCAGAAGCAACAGCGAAGAATCATTGTTCGTCAGGTGTGCAAATGTATTCGGTGCCTCTTTACAACGAAGTGCTTCAAGATTTTCTGTGAGAAGCTCTCTGTTTGCGTACGAGATGCTCGGGGAGCATTTTTTAAAGATGCAAATCAAATGCAAGATTAAGTCTTGGCAGCTGGGTTCGTGAACAGCAAATGAGAAAGTTATCTCGGGTTTTATGGATTTACGAAAATAGTTTCTGGAGGGTAAGGGTGAGTTCACAGGCACCGAATCAAATTTGTATAATCCTGTATGAATGGAGTACACTTTGCCAACGTAGCTGAAGAGAATTATTGATATAATTAGATTGCGGGTCGTTATGCAAAATAAAAATTGTGTGGATCGATTGCAAGAAGTAGAAACTGAATTTTAATACAAGACAAGTCATATACTGACTTCTTCGTTTTTTCTAAATAAAAATTGTGTGGATCGATTGCAAGAAGTAGAAACTGAATTGAAACTGGATTTTAATAGAAGACAAGTCATATACCGACTTCTTCGTTTTTAAAAATTTTCCAACAATTTTGAATTTCGTCTACTCAAGATTCCTATAAATGCATAAAGATCCGCAGTCTATACGCGTTGAAGGGGGAAATGGTTGAGGTGAGACTGTTTTCTCGTTGGCGAGGCTGATTGATAATTGACGAGAGTTTGTGATCTGACGAATTACGGCGGTTTTCAGGTACGGGCAACGGGATGCATCCAGCACCGTCGACGCCTTCCTCTGCCATGTACCGGATGCCGACGCCGACGGCGGGTGGCGTGAACGAGTCACCGGAGTGCCCGTTCTGCCGTCGCAACTACTCATGCTACTACTCCCTGAAGCGTCATTTCCAGGACAAGCACAAGAAGTCGGACACCCTGCACGTGTGCGAGTTCTGCAACCGCAGCTACAGCACCAAGAACTCGCTCACGACGCACAAGAGCATACAGCACCGAGGTTGCTCGGGCAGGCTGAAGAAGCTGCTCAAGGCTCAGATGCAGCAGCAGCCGCAATGAAAATGTCGGAACCGTCTTACAGTGACCCCATCCCGGGCTCTCGGAATCGTCGTCCGCATTGTCCTCGTCATCCTCGACGTCCGGCCATCGTCTGCTTCACCGCGGCTCATCGTCATCGTCATCGTCGTCGTCGATCGTCGCTCGTCTGACGTCAAACGAGCCTCGATCACCGACGAAACCGAAACCCGGCAAGTCCTCGGAACGATCGATTGGCCCCGCAAATCTTAGCTCCTCCGTCGGAAAATCGCGATCTACCGAATCGGTCGTTGCGCGATCCAAGGCTGCGATCAATCCAAAGAAATATGAGAGAATCGACTGAGACGCCGAGCCGCGAGCCGCGTTCCCATTAAACAACGAATTCTTGCGGGAGAAGTCTGTTCGAAAATCGCGTCGCGTTCACTGGGAACGCGGCTTCGCGAGGATCCTCGGCGAATCGAAGGCTCGAGAGAGCCGTGAATACATTCCACTGGTTTTATCGGGGTTTTGTAAGCGATTTTAAGAAAGCTCCAGGATCGCCGCGCTGCGATCGGGTGGATCCCAGAAATCGTGTCTGAGGATGAAGCTTGAGGAGCGATCGACTGTGAACGTTGAAGTAGGAAAAGATTGATCGAGTCTCGCAGGTGTGAACCGATTGATCGTGCTCCGACCGGTTCTAACAATCATGTCAATTCATGCTGTCCTCCGGACAAGAGCGTGGACGAGGTCCGTTTCAGAGGAGGATGGGTTTCGGAGTCACCTGACCGCGGTGGGAGAGAGACAGCGGTGATTGTGATCGGGAAACTAAGGTACAGACATGTCGCGCGATTCTTGCACTTGCTATTGTGTCTTGGACATCGCTATTCCATCCGAGATCGCAGGGGAGCGAGAAGATAACGGTGGTAGGGTCGCGAGACTGTCTGAACGTTAGGGGATGTTCTTGCTGGGCTGGCAACGCGATTGACAGCGAGAGAAAAGATCAGGAATTATACACAGACGATGTAGCGTGATGAAATTGTTATATTAGTAGTTTTACGTGCTTGGGAGAATCAGTGAAATATTCTTCACGATGTTAGATGACGTTGGCGAGCTTTTGAAGCTCCGAACAAATTTTAACGCAGAACGTGGACAAGGCTGGATCCTAGATCGGAATCGAACAGATAATTGCGAAATTGATGAAAATAGTAATTAAAAGAGATGGAAACTTCTATTGTGATCAAATCCTTTGATAATAGTTTCCTACAGTTGCTTTCGATTGTCAGTCGTGTTGCCAGCTCGATGGGACATCGTAGAACCTTAGGCCTAAGAGAAAATTTCAATTATCGATGCGAACGTGTGCTCAAATTTCGGGAACCGGGAATGGGAAAGGGTTTGAGGAGGTTTCTAAGGGATGGGGGTGGACGTGGGTGGCGAAACGGGCCAGAAAGTAGCATAGCTCGCGGAGGGAGGAGCGTCGGTGGTGAAAAAACGATGGGGAAAATAGGATGGTGGGGTTGGGAGGGGCGTAGAAAAGTGCAAGTAGAAGTTATATGGGCTCTTACACGTGTACAGGTCCGTCGTGCGCGCAAATTACACAGACTATATTTTTAACTCTTTAAAAGTAATATTTTGAACTGTAAATATATATATAAATATTATATATATTATATTCGTACGATATAATTGATAACGATGATATTCTCTTGTTCAGGTTTTATAAGTGGGGGAGAGAGAGAGAAAGAGAGAGAGAGAGATGAGAATGGGGGTGGAGAGAGCGTGTGTGGGGGTTAACAAACCGGAAAGAAAAAAAAATCGAAGAAGCATAGTTCGACGTAGATAGACCACGGCGGGGGTGGGACAGCGGATCACGAGATTCTCCAGTTCTGATTCGTTTCGGATCGAGCGAATCGCGAAATGAGGAAGTTTAACGCGTTCCCTGTTGGACCGTTTCTCGAGTTTCAATTATCGAAAAGTCTTTCGTGGATTTCACGAGCGAGACGGTTGATTTTAAAGCGGCTAGACGACACTCGTGTAGGAAATTAGTGCGGAGCGCAAGGGTCGACGGGGAACGCGTTAATTGACGCGTCTCATTGGCGAATGTGCAATATTACGAGTAAGGGGTAAATTTCCAATTGTTTTCGTTCGATCAGGCCAAAGAAGCGCGGACGCTCGCTCCGATCGTTATCGAGAGAGAGAGTACAACGATCTCGTTGTTCACTGTTCAACTCTTTCGAATCTTCGACACATCCATGCTTAAACGAACGTACAAGGTAACAAAAGTAAAAGAGGCAACGGGAGGGAACGCCCTACAAAGTTGTTCATCGCGCAACGTATTCAGGTTTAGAGCTCAGTGTAAAGAGAAACAAAGTTGATGCTTTATCGCGTACACACATTACACACACGAGAGGAAAAGAGATAGGGGACGAGAGAGAATGAGAGAGGGGAAAGAAAGGGGAATAGACAGAGAGTGGGAAAAGAAAACAAACGCCATTATTAACTAACGATCAAGTACAAATTATTTGAGGGGGAGTACGAGTGAAAACAAATTACGTCTACGTCTAATTCTTAGGTTCCGTAGTCGCGGGGGGGTTGGAGAAAAGTATTTAACGAGCTAGAGGGAGGGGGGTTGGAAGGGGTTGAAAATGGCGAAATCAGTCGTGCGCGTATTTTCTCGGGTCTCGAGGTCGGTGGCACGGAATTTTCGGGGGTGGGGTGGGCGGATGGGGGAGTACACGAGTTTTCCAAAAACATATCTTCGCGATAGAACGAGAGGTATACCGTGAACGAGAAATTATACGATTTTAGATTTAGGTGTCTTCCGATGGCGGGAGTTTTTAACATATTGCGTATACATTCGTAGAGAGTAAAACCGGAAAGGGAGAGAAGAGAGAAACGTTTTTCCGCGGCCGGACAAAACATAATGTGGAGAGAGACAAACCATTTTCGGGGCTGGGCGGGGCGGGCACTTTGCGCGTGGACATCTTTGCTTTCCGAAAATTTCTTTTCGACTCGGGAAAGGCTTAAAGATAGAATTCGTTAGTGAAAATTATCCTAGTCATTTTGGAAACCTTTTAATAATTCTGTGATATACCGACGCGGACGAGCATCAAAGTATGAATATATATTCGGCGCATGCAAAAACGAAAAACGATGGGCGAAGAAAAATATCTGGGAGAGAGGGAGAGAGAGAGCGAGAGGAGAGGAGGACATTGGTCGGGGAGAGAACGTTCCACATTATGATTGCCGGCGTGTGCGCAGAATCGCGTGGGGGAAAAGTAATTAATTGGTTAATTGAATATCGGGAAATTCTGTGATGTCCTTCAGTTGGGTATACTAGAACGAGAATATTAGAGATATATGGAGAAACCAGAAAAAAAGTATACGGAATTAGATCGATGTTCGGTGTTGTGTAAGTTAATTGTAAAAGAAACAAAAAAAGAATGGGAGTAGGGAGAAGAAGGAGGAAGAAGTAACACGAGAAAGCCGAGACGAGTCTCCTTCACGCCGAGAAAATTGGATCGGACACCGGCGATCCTCGATGATCGATCGAGGGAAGGACCGTCGATCTCGAAATCAATTAGACTGCGGTAGAACGGGGAAATCCCGCCGGGAAAACTGTCGGGGAAAAATCGAGGAAAATCGGTACGATACCAAAGTGGATTTGACTGTTGTTGCGATTAGATTTTATTTGTTTCGCGTTCGTTTCTCTTTGTTTGTCTATTGTTTCTTTGTCGTTTCTTTTCAAGCAAGACCAAAGCGAGCTTTTGTCCCGGCGAGCTTTTGCGCGGTCGGCGGTCGCCTCGGGTCAATGGGAGTTCGTTACGGTGTTCGACTATAATAAAACATATCTCTTCAGGGTACTCGACCCATTTGCACACTGTCGCGCACAGTGTCGAATGCGAGAAATTCGAAAACAAAAGAAAAACAAAAAAATAACGAGCGAGAATCGACAGGGACACGTACATACACGCGCGCACACACATACACCACACAGACACAGAATCTATTCCAATGTGCCAACGTCTTCGAAACAAGGAATTTTAGGTCTTTTACTATTTACACGTGAAGAGAGAAAGCGAGATAGAGAAAGACATAGAAAAAGGAAGAGGAGGAAGGTGTGGAGGATGAAATGATGAAAAAAGGAAAAATGTAGTTAGGGCGGCGCGTCGCATCTTCTTTCGAGAAACGAATATTACCAACATTATTACTATTACTACTAATCGTTCTAGGATTTAAAGCGAACATTATTGTACGAAATATTATCGAAGAACTTTTTTCTGAACTTTAATGCATGGATTTTTGTCTCGTATGCTATCACAAGAAGGAAACGAAAAACGGAAGCTCTAAATGGAAAACAAGAGAGAAAAAGAGAGAGAGAAAGTTAGTAAATGAGAACGAGTGCGAGAGAGCGAGAGAACGAGAGAACGAGTGAGAGAGAAAGAAGATATTTTAAACTATCTATTTTTATTTGCATTCTAAATATCACGTGCGTGTAAATATTAAATATCGATAATGTAAGGTAACGTGTACCTCTGACGTGCGAATCCACAGAGGAGAACGATTATGTCGTCGTGTGCGAATTTTTGGCATGGGCGTTTCGAATTGTATGGAGTGGGCAACCCGTGCTGGACTGGACGTTGGTTATGGCTCCGCTTATGCGACCGTTTCGCGTCTCGTAGCTTCCTTTTTTTCTGTTTCTGATCCCGACAAAAGAAAGATCAAGAAAATAGGTCGACTTACGTTCTCGGTACCGCGCGAGATCCCTGACGAACACGAGTCGCGATGTGCGAAACGGGAGCTCGTCGAACCATGACTACGATCGCTATGAATGGTTCCACGAGACCATCATCATCCGTGTATACACATACGAACACACATATGCACGCACGCACGCGGCATTTCCAGTTCTTCCGTTCGAACACGCTTCTTGTGTGTGTGTTTTTCTCTTTGCTTTGATCGAACACGCGATTCGAGCGAACTCGAGCCACAAACGAGAAAAGAAAACGATGATTTCCTGGCGCTGTGACGAAAGAGAGAGATAGAGAGAGAACGCGATTTACTTTCGAGAAAGGCTGATTTTGTATAATTTTTAAAGAACCGGCAAACGCGTTTAAAATTAAGGGTTCAAATTTATTTTTTAGTTTCCAGACTCTTTTTTTCTTCTTTTTTTTTTTTAAAGAACGATCCCTGCGCCTATCAGGGACACATCGACTGATTAGGATTGTTTATGTGATCTTTTATTTTGTTCTTTTTATTCGATTGGTTTTAAAAAAACTTCTTCTTGATCATGTGATATTGTCTTACCAAAGAGCATCGGGAAATTGTGTGGGAGCATCTCGGACCCGCGATCGATATCCAGCCTGTCTAAGCGGGAAATTCGTGGGAGGAAAAAAAGTGGTTAAGAGAAACAGTGTTTTTTATCGTACTTTAAGAGGAACCCGTTCCATTTTGCATTTATTGCGTCAACGATCTCGTGCAATCTCGATCGGATCGATCCCGAGGCCGCTGGATATCGCCGGAGCCCGATTATGCGACGTGGATAATATATTATTAATTCTCGAGACGAACACTCTTCGGTTTCGGTTGAAGGGGAGACGAAATTCTTTTCATTTTTTTTTATTGTTTTCCAAAATTGGGATTCGAACACGTGGAACTACGAAGAGAAAGATATATAGTGAAGAGAGTACGAGGGTGGAAAAAAAGAATAAGAGAAATGGAGGAGGGAACGCATTCTTCGAATCGATTAAATGAAAAATGGAAAATTGTCGCTCAACTGCGACGACGTAATTAAACGAGAAATTGAGATAGAGTATGAAACGAACGAAAAGGGAAAAAAGGAATAAGAAAAATACTGTCGAGCGTATAGGAGAAAGACTACTTAGATTTATTTTTATTATGTCTTCAAAAAGACTTTAAATATAATATTTATATTGTGCCATAATTAATATTAAAAGAACAGAAAAAACCTTAAGTATAAATTAATTGTTACGAAAGTTTTTAAATTTATCGGATGGGGAAAATTTGCAAAAAAAACACGCAAAAAAAAGCGACGAACAAGAAGCAAACGGAATACATAATAAACTATGTACTACGAGAATCACCGAAAGCGGAACGCAAAAGATGGGGGAAAAATAAGAGGAAAAGATATCACTTAAACTGTCTTTATCGATAATTAATTAACCGTAACGGTAGTTCGTAAGCAGATGAGAAAAGAGTCCGCGATCATTTTTAAGCGGAGCACCGCATTTACAAGAGAAGCTAGGATTAAAAAGCGATAGAAAACAGGTCGATCACCTCTCCGCTCATCATTGTCAACACTACCGACTCGCGTAGCGTGCGTCTTTTTATCACACTTCTGTCCGAGTACGAAAAGAGATAAAAATTGTAAAAAAATCCGAGAGAATGTAGAATAACAGAGAGAGAAAGCCGCCGTTCTTCCGAGATGAATTTGCACGACAGCTTTCGACTCGATCGACGACGATCGACGATCCACCGGCTCGTTTCTTGCCAGTCTTTTTCCGAGTGTTTGTTTATCGACAAAAATTCCTTGCGCACAGAATCAACCGTCCCTGAATGGAAGTAATCACGAGAGAAAAGCGAGTCGTGGATCGAGGATGGTCGATCGTCCAAAGGGCGCGGAGAATGATCACGAGCGAGTGGAACGGAGGCTCGAGCGTCGAACCGCGTGGAACTCGCGAAGAAGAAACTGCGATTATTGTGATTCGTCGACGCGACTGGCACAGAGGAACATATCGAGAACATTGAGGCGCAGTCGCGATGATTTTCCGCAGGAAAATTCGGGAATTCTCGCGCTCGAGCGACTCCGTTTCGTCGTAGAGCGCGCGACACGCGAATATCATCGTTTCATTCGATTCTACATATCGTCTGTGAGTGTGTACTTCCATAAAAGGATATGCGGATCCTGCGTGTCGACAAGCGCGCGCGTGCACGCACAAAGAGGCGTGTGTGCGTCACTGACTTTTTTCCGTTATTCTGCTCTCCGTGTATTATTGTGTATGAATTTTCGTCTGTACTGTCGAGTCTTCTGCCTGTTCAACGTTATTATTATATACACGTCGGTGATGTTTACTGTCATCGATATCGGGCCACCAGAGACAGTTCGATCCGTTTTTCTCGATGAATGATATACAGAAGAGATCGAATAGGAAATAGACGGATAGACGAGAGAGAAAGAGAGAGAGAGTGTGTACGATAGTTTGCGAGGAGTCGATGGCACGTTATGTTAACTTTTTATGTACATAAATATATATATACAGATATGTACGTATATACATGCACAACAAGCATAAAATATTATATATATATACATATTATATATATATAGGCCTATTTTGTAAGGATTCTCCTTGGTTTTATTTTTATGTTAATCTTTTTGTCAATTTGTTACAGCGATTTACGAGAGTGATTGTTTAAACGCGTTGAGGAGAACTTACTGGATACTTATTATTATTATTATTAATATTATTATTATAATATTATTATTATTATCATTATCACAATTATTGCTATTATAATCATATAATTGCTATTATTATTATTACTCTTATAATTATTGTAATAATAATTATTAGTACTAGAATTATCATTATTTTTATTAATTTTCTCACAGTTGTTCGGTTGTCTTTTTCTTCTTTTCTTTTTATCTCGGGAGTCACGATCGATCGCGATGTGTGCGCGCACGGTACTCGAACGCGGGAGGAAGCACTCGGATCATGCTATAATTAGATCGTTTTCTATCGAAATCGGAGACTGATCGATCTGGTCTTATCGCGAGATGCCGTGGATAAATTTGTTATCACCCGCCATTGTTCGAGACCTTAAAGCCACGCGTTACACCGCGAAAAACCACTCTGATTCCCGTGAATACTTTTCAACCCTTTTCACTCCATTGGTAAGGCTGTGGGCGCACAATGTAACAAATAAATTAGAACAAAAGCTTGAAATTTACACAGACTAATAATTCCACAGGTAAACATGTACTTCTTTTATGATCTCGAAGCACAGTCGCTGTTAAAAAGAGAGAACAGCCATAAAGGATACACGTGCTCTTTCGCATTCGAAGTTTAATTCGCAAAGTTAAAATTTCCTATTTTTCTTCTCTGAGAACGCAGTTTCCAGTTCGCAGGAGTTTCAGTACAAAAAAACAGCATTAAAAAATGAGTGGAGTGCGAAGGGTTGAAAGAGGCAATTCCGCGAGCCACGTGTGCGAAAAATCACATGGATCGTGGCCGAGTTACGTACGCCGCACGTGTGCACGTGTCTCGTGCTCCACGTGAATCGGAGACCTTTGCGGCGCACCTGTTCCGCGATTCCGCCCACGCATCGCGATAGAGAGAGACTGTTGTGCTCCGCCGTTTTCTCGCTTCGGTGTGAGTGTGTATATGTGTGCGTGTACGTGTGCGTCCGTCTGTCTGTCTGTCTGTATGTGTGTTCTTTGCGGTTCGGTATTTCGCACGTCGCCGAGCACAATTGCTGAAAATCGTCGACGCGTTTCCCCGTTCGTTTGTGACCGAGATCATTCGTTCCGAGAGTGCCGCGCGCGCGATCATTTAAACAGTAACGAAGCACAAATTATTAAGAGAATAGAACCGGGTCGTCGAGCAAGCAGAAGGATCCACGTGTTGCAAGCGTCCAATCAGAGTAAAAGTGCGCTCTTCTTTGCGCGTCTGAACGCAGCGTTTTGAGATCCATACTCCATTCGCCGTAGCTGCGCCTCTGGATGCACAAAAAGGATAGAAAAAAAAGAATGTAATCGTTATTCGCAATTGACGATTAAAGTAGAAATTAAACCGTTGTTCCCAATTAACGATTAATAAGTATTTATAATCGTTAACCGCAGTTGGCGATTAATAATTAGAGATTTGAGGTTTTCACGATCTAGTTACTTCTGTTGAGGCTTTTGCCATTTCCTAAAGGAAGAAATTTCCCAGCGTTTCGCATGCATTGCAGCTAGCTTCATCAGGGGATAGAAAGAAATACCGATACTAGTGTGTTCCGTATTTGTGCTCCACTTATATAGTGTAGGTTGCTCATGTTCCGGTTCGGTGAGCACCAAAGTAGATTTTTGTTTTAATTGGATAGCCGAACAATTTAAAAAAGTGGGAAGAGCGTTTGCCATATTGGACTTACGTTGTAACCTGTATCCCTGTTGATGTTATTAGGGTGTTTCTTCATTTCCAATGATTCGCGGTATTTTCTGGGAAAATATCCCTTAGTTCTGGCTAGAACTTTGGTTTCATTGAAATGTATAGTGTGTCCTGCGATTAATAAGTATTTAATATCTTTATGGTTCAAAATTTATAGTAAAATGCCAGATTGAGACTAGTCTCCTCCCTTGCATTTCCGTGACGCTGTCGCCTCATGCTCGTGCTTCAGCCGAGGAAGGCGCGAGGCACGCGTCGGCTCTTCGCGCAACGATTAAAATGTCGCTAGTGGATTTAGATTTCAGCTGATTTCGCTATTGCAAATTTTCACGTTTTTTCTACATAGGAAAATAAGGCTCCGCCCATCCAGGAGTGGGGCGAAACCAACTAGGATACTGTAGGATTCAAAACGTCAAAAGAATAATTCGATCGTAAACACGAAATAATTTAACATTTAATTTGAAATACAACGAATACAATTAACTGAATTCTCCCGTCTGAGATCACACGCGTCGTTTCCTTCTCGCGCGTCGTACAAGAATAATTTAATATCGAATATTATAGAACGTGAAGAACGCAATCAATAACATTGATAACAGATAACGAATAGTCGCGTCGTTATCGTTACTAACGATGTGACATTCAGCGGAATTCCCACCGCTCGGCGAATCTCGGTTTAAACCAACCTTGATGGGAAATTGTTTCTAGGCACAGACGCGAGAGTCTAAACGCATTGGCACAAACCTAGACGCAGTTCTGATGAAGTATGACGAATGGAGTATAAAAGAGCGCTGGGATAACAAAACGCTGCGTCCAGACGCGCAAAGGATGTCGCACCTTAACCCGGTTTCGAATCGTTTCTTCCGTTCGATTTCCGTTTTGCGAGGGCTATGGAAATTCCTTAATCGCCGGGGAACATCGTTAGGTCTTTCCATAAGTTCTTGTTGTACTTTGTTTATACGAAATTTGTTAGTAACCTGTCTCCATTCGAAGATGCACCTCAAATGTGCACTTAATCATCGATTTGAAAAAAGTCACAGAATGTTAGATGTATAAATTTAAGGGGACGGTACGGTGAAAGACATTCGTTCAAATTCAGAGTGTATTGGTACCGACGTATTGCACTCTCCAATTGGCGTAGAAGCTTCTTAATAATAATGGAACCAAAAGGTCGATGGTAGAACGTCGTCGAGAACGACGCATCGATCATTGAAAGTAAGTGCAAGTATTATTATTTTCTGCTTAACGTTGAAGAACGACGGTACTTCTGGAAAGGCCTTGTGTTCGCTAGTTCCGGTGTACATTTTCGTTCGACGTATGCTCCACGCGGATTGCTGTAACATTAATACTTAAACGACGATTACACACGTTGTGTAAAACGATCCGGCCGCGTTTTCCCGCAGCCGCACTCGATTCCTTGCCTCGTGCTCGCTTTCCGATCACTCGTCCGGCTCGAATCGTTCGCGGTCATCGAGTATGTGCATCGCAAGAGATAGAAAAAAGAGGGAAAGACAGTGAGGTAGAGAGAAAGACAGAGAGAGAGAGATAGAGAAAGGAAGAATCCGCGCGGAGGATGCAAAAATCACATGAAAGAACCATTCGCGACGTTGTGGAATCTTTCGTGGACAATCACGGCCCGACTATAATTGTAATTGTAAACAAAGTGCAACACGCTGCCTTGCTGAACAGTACAAGTACAAAACGAATACAAATACATAAAAGAAAAAAAAACATGTCTTCGATTAAATGATTCCGGTAGTTAAGATATCAAAAAAAAGTAAAAGAGTAAAAAATGTGTAAAACGAGAGAGTGTGAGAAGGAGCGAGAAAGAGAAACAAAGTAATTTAGCGAAAGAAGAACGAGAGAGTGAGAGAGAGAGAGAATAAGAGGGATGAAAGAGAGAGGAAGAATGAGGAAAAGAAAAAAAAACAAAGAGCGTTTTAATCGTATTAAGGGAAACGGGAGAGACAAAACGAGCCACCGCTCAGCTTGTACGCAAAGAGAGAGAGAGAGCGCCGTTGTTCGTAGCCGAGCGTAAAGCGCGCGTGGAGAGAGAGGAAGAGAGAAAGAGAGAGAGAGAGAAAGGAGCGCGACACGGCGTGCGTTCGTTCACAAAATACCTCAGTTGCCGCGGCCTCAGACAACCGTAAAACGCGTCGGACACGTTCCCTGTCAAACGTCCGCTGTCAGAGAAGTGAAAATGGTCCGCCGGACGTGGCAACGTGCTCGAGGACGCGGGTACGGCGTTCCAAGAGATGGCTTCCCGGTCCCACAGGACCCCGAGAAAGTCGAAGACAGTCGCCACGGATCGTTCGTCCAAAGCGAAGACGTTCACTGCCAAAAATAAAAGAATTTACCGTCGAGGCGCTCTCGATGACGACCGGATGTAGTTTCTCCTAGAAGCGCACATATGCGCCCAGGGAAATCATGGAGGGAGGAAACGCTCCGCGTCTGAGGCCCGGCAACAACAGATTCTCATCTAAGCTACAATAGTTGTTGTACTTACTTGTCTTCTATTTTGTCACTACATTGTCTGGGTATTAACGCGAGCCGCAAGGCGCGGGCCGCGTTCCATCCGCTTCCGAAAATCGCGTCAAGCGATTTATGTACGACCGTGCGGGATAGAATCGTATTCTCTTTCGCTCGAGACAGAAATCGTAACTTCGAGCGAGTAGAAAATTCTAATTCAAAAAATCGTGGACGAAATTTGATTCGTTTGCTGTACCCTTCGAAGTGGATGATTTTATCGTGTCTACAAATTCTGTTCGTATTGCGATCCAATATTTCACTGGAAGCACATCTTCGTGGAAAGTACATTGATTTCTAATCTCCACACTTCGATTTTCCAACGTCCAATTGCCACTAGATTTTGTTACGAGTATGTCTCGAATTTATGATTCTTGTCCGTCGAGCGAGGCACCCTTCGGAAGGTCGATCGCGAGTGATTCCCTGTTAGATTGTTTCCCGGAAGGTTTTGATTTCGTCGTTCGAGAGGAGGAATTTTTTGTGTATTTGCTCCGGAGAGGAGAACGTTTTCGATTTGTGTGGATCGTTTCGGGAATCGCTCGATCATGGTCGCCGTATACGGGAACGCGGCTCGCGCAGCCGCGACATCGCGCAACAGCTCGCCGTATTATTATATTTTACAGAATGCAAAGTATAGATATATAAAATAAAGCGAATAAATAAATGAAAGCTATATATATTGTTCCGTTATCGCCGTTATACCATCCGTGTAACATAGAACATTGCGAATAAATTTGCAGTTTATTAACCGACAAGAGAGAAACAAACAAGGATCTTCTTCAGTGTGCTCCGTAAACGATTTTAACGAGCTTCTTTTTTCCGTGTATCCAATGATATCCATAATATATTCGCGTAACAGCATAAATATACAAATAAACGAATGGATGAATGAATATATATATAGATATATAAATAAATAAATGAATAAATAAATGAATAAATAAATGATTAAATAAATGATTAAATAAATGAGTAAGGTAAATGAATGAATAAATAAATAGATAAATAAATAAATGAATTCGGAGCCCGGAAGCGTGTTTCGTCGTCTGTGGACGAGCACAGGGCGTATACCTTCGTTTCCTGATTATCATTGTAACAAAACGTACCTTTTGTCTTTCTTGCGTAAACGAGAGGCGAGTGAGAGAGGTGAGAGAGGATCGCAAGAGAGATTGAATCGATCGGAGATTGATGTGTATTTATCGTGTGTGTAGCATTTAAGCGTGTACGAAGGTCCGCCGCGCGATCGAGCGCCCTCGCGATCCATGAGATCGCGTGGGCGGATGGAGAAAAATAAAAGCCGACTTTCTTCGAGAGACGCGCATCGATTAAAAATATAAAAAAAAATTATGCTCGCCCTGAGCCAGAGAGAGAGAGGGGGAGAAGAAAGGCTCGCGAGGCCGAGGATTTATAAATGAACGAGGCGATTCATCGATCGTGGGGCTTTAAGCGAGAAGACCGCGCGCACGATCGATTCCACGATGTAGACCGAAAGCGATCGACGGAGATGAGAGAGAAAAAATTATATATATATATACATACACAACACATTATATGTATATATACATATATATATATATATATGGTGAACAATGTCGACATATTTTCTAACGCGCGCCGCGTCTTTAGGCTATTATTACATTAATTGTAAGACATTGCAATTAATTCGTGTATGTATGTAAGCGTTCATTCGTATTTTTCACACAGTAAAAAGAAGATGATTATTGTCTTTATTATTATTGATTGATTGATTGATTATTACTGATTATTATTATTATTGATTATCTATTATTATTATTATTATTACATAAAAATTCGATAATAGTTGTTGGTGTAATATTATGAAATAAATCTTTAACGATAGTAAAGGAGAAACCCTCGGAAGTTTTTCTTGAGTACCTGAGCACACCCTGAACTTTCCGGAAACTCGCGAGATATCGGAAAGAGGAACACGATGAATGACGGTAATCGTCGGATTTTCCATTAGACCGTCGTCGTCACGCAGAAAATGTAGGAAACGGAAAAGTCTGTGGTCGATGCATCGCACGGAGGTACCGATGGGATTGGCCAATGGTGCACCATGGTGCACCGATGACGTCAACGATAATAACGCCAGGCGAAAACCCGGGGGCGGCGGAACCGCGATCCGTCTTGAACAAGATGCCTACAGTGGAAACGTGGGTGGAATAACAATCGAAACCAGCCTCTCCGTTTGGAGAAAAGCCGGCGAAACGAGGGGAAATAACGACGCACAGGAAATCGATTTTACTCGAAGCGCCACCGGATTATAATAAATACTCCCGCGTCACCTTAAATGACCACCCGAATCACAAAAGGAAAGTTTACGAGAAACGTGGCTTCCAACTGCTGCTACCCTTCTTGTCCCGAAGGTGCCTCAAAAAGTACCATTTTCAATAATTTATTGGCGTAAATTGATTCTTCTTTGATGTTCGTACCATCCAATTTCATTTCAATTTAACGCTTCCTATTTCGATAGTGCCTCGGGAAGTACCATTATCAATACTATCCTGCTGTTGATTGATTCTTAATTTCAATTTAATTCTAGCCCGGCGATGCTTTAGAAAGTACAATTTTCCGTAATTTATTGCGAGATAAATTTCTCAAATAAAAATCCTTAGAGAAAGGTCAAAGTGGAAATAAATTTCCCCATTGCTGTAGGATTTTTTAGTGGACACACTTTCAAATGTTAAACCTCGTATGAATAATAAAAGTGGAAAATAGATTTGAACGGACTTTGCATGATGAGATCTGCATCTGTTGGTCATTCCGGACAGTTCCCAGGTAAGTTCATAGTAAGGGAACGAGAGTGTATCACGAAACCGCCCCCGAGGAAAGGGTTGTCGGGCGTGCGTGGCCAGTTAGTGCTTGGAGAAAATGAATATTTCATGGGGATCGCGTCGCCAGGATGCAGTGTGTATTTCGCTTTTCTACTCAGCCGACCTCGAGCCACCTTCATAATTCTCTCTTTACGGTTGCCGGCCGAGTGCAGCGTGTTAATTAGTCGCTTTAGCGCTCTCCCAGGTGCCCTGGTTGTTTATTGCGCCCGCACACTCGTTACTTTCCCTTTCCCCATTACTTTTTATCTTTCTTAATTAAAGAACCGTTCCGGGAGTTTCGGTGAGGGTGATGTATATCCGTGCTGGAAAAGCGACAGCGCAGTGTCGCGGCTGATTGGGTCAATGGTAGACGAGGTACCTCAAAATCGGTGGAAACACTGGAAAGAGCAAATTTGTTTTAATTTTCTATAGAATCAGAACAATAATTACTAAACTGCAGATTTTATTCGGTTATAAAATTATGAAGATATTAGAAGGATTGAATTTTTACAATTATTTTGTATAAAGATTCGCCAAATAAGAAATTGCGACAAGAATTTAGTGGTGTAATCGACGAAGAAAGTTTCGGTTGCAAGGAAGGACAGCATATGGGAAAGAAAGAGACGCGGACAGAAAGAAACGCTTATGCCACTCGATCCGTGTTTCATTCTGTCCTTCTCTATGTCCGGCTCTCGATTTAAGTCTCGGCTCGGTTTTCACGATAGACGCAGTCATAAAATAATCAAGTCAGGGCCACGATATAAGTCCGTGAAAACCTGGCTGTTGGACTTATAATGAGCGTTTACTGTACTGCGAATTGGTTGAATGGAAGATAGGGCCTAACTCCTGCTTCCCTCGAGTCCCATCCTCCTCCCTCTACGGGCATGTACATAAATGTATTTTTTCCACTCACCCTTAAACTAAAAAGAGGAGTAAAGATACGCCGAAGTGCTAATCAAGAATTGAACAACTAGACAAAGCCAGGAAAGAAAACGCTGTGTAAACCACAGAACAGCTGGGCAAGACCGGGAGAGACAACACCAAAGATCAGAAGCGTGTTTTGCGGGGCGGAAAGAACGTCTTCAACAACGGCGGTTGCTAAACGAGGCTCCATCGAGCCAGGAGACAAGGGACCGAAGTGTTTAATCCAGTGCTCAAGGACCATCGGGTAAGTTTCCAGAGCGAGCGCGGGGAGCGAGCGTCTGATAAATATTTAAAGAAGCGTCGGAGCATAAGTTGACGGGGGACTCATCCTCTTAACGTTTGCGCGCGATTGAAGCTCGGGAATAAATCCCAAGGCCTCGGCCTCCGGTATTCCGATAGCCGTGGCGCGAAAGAAAAACGTCTAAAAGCGAGCGCATGTGTGCAAGGACGAGCCACCGCAATATTCTTAACGAGTTTCCGCGCAAAAGGAGGCGAGATCCTCCGAAGGATCTCAGAACCCATGGAAATCAGAAATCACGCCTGTGCCCATAAAGAGCAGACCTCCCGATAGTTGAAGAGGGAAGTCCGTGGGCGCAAGGACGGACCGCAATATTCTCAATCCAGTATTCTTTCCACTGCAATTTTATTCAGCAATTGAATCCTTGCACTATTCAGTCCATCGATCTACACGTCAATGTTAATTATAAGCTTCTTCGCAAAACTACATGTCAAACACACTCCCGTCCATAAATCACCGGATACTTATCTTCGACAAAATGATAATTGATGAACACAAGCTTCCACGTTGATTTGACTGTTTCATGTCGATTATTATTGTATATTCTATTAGTTGCATTGTTATCCAATTAAATCAATTGCCATTTCTCTATACAAATTCCTTGTTACTTCTCGTAAAGTAGATTCTCGTGGATAAAGACGCTTTCCTTGAAGGAGGCTGAGCCCCATGGATCATGGTGGAAAAGGGGGCCGACGGGATGAGGCGGGGAGTTCCTCGTCAGGGTCGGTGGCGGCCTTGGAACCGCGACCTTGGCACTCCTGGTCTAGGCGTCCGTAAAGTAGGCGCGGTCCTGGGGTACGCGGTGCTATGGCGTTGCGACGAGCGTGCGCGAGAAAGCGCCGGGGTGGTTTCTCGCTCCACCTCGGCTGGAGACCAGCCAGTCGGGACAGCCGGTCACAGACGCTACTCAGCCCAGAACCGCGTCAACGTCCTGCCGCGAACATCCTGCAGGTCCATCTTGCACGACCATATCCATCTCACACGTTCGCCGTCGTCTTCTTCGAAGTCGGCTCTTCTGGCAAGAGCCTGGACAACGCGCGAATCTCTTTGAGAATTTCGGGAAAAATCCCTGAAACGAGGTTGAATTTTTTCAACGGTTTTCCGAGTCGGCCAAGGTTTGCTGGGGTTCAAAGACGATCCGAAAGGACCTGTTTTCGCGAGCTGCGCGAGCAGGAACACGCCGGAAACGAGCATCGGCGGGAAGGTCCGGAGACAACGCGCGACCACCTGTAGTTGTGGCCACGAGCCACCCCTGACGAGCCTCCTCCCACCCTACAGTCGGCACCACCGGTTTCTTAACAGCCGAAACTCGAGCCGGACCACTGGTCACTCAAGGCCAAGGGCGACATCCGCACACATACCCTTCAAGACTGCCAGGATTACCACCAAAATGAAGACGTCGTCGTTTTCTCTGCGCGTCATGCGACGGGTAAGTGGACACCATTGTTCCGCTGCTGTCTTTAGTGGTATCATGCTCTCGAGCCGAATTCTCGCTATTACCATCGCACTGAAGGGGTTTAATTGTTCTCTATGATGTTACCACACCGCCATCGTTTTGTGTTCCCAACCCTCGATTGTCCGATATCTTGATTTATCCTGTGCTCGTGGACACTGTTGATCACTCTTCCTTGAGTCCTCACGTTTTTCATTTAGTTTATTGAGAGACTTTATCAAGTTATCGTTGCCTTTATATACATAAGATTATGATCTCGAGATTTTGTTAATGTTCTGTAGAATACACATTTCTTGAATTTTCACGTCGTTCACTCGGATGGTGGTTATCGAGAAACTTTTATCAATTTGAAAGAACTGCCTTCGAGTTTGATTCTATTGGTACTCGGTTCATCAAGAGGCGACGCTTTCGAACGAAAACTTTATCAATTTATGGGAACTGTCTCTGTGTTTCATCCGTGTTACGTTTGTTAGGAGTTCGAGTATCGTCGAACGTTCGTCGAAGAGGAACAAGTAGCACTTTCTTGTAAGAAAGGTCACTATCGAATGAATCGGAGCGATAACTGGAAAAATAATTGCGATCCAGCCGGACATCAAAAATAGACAGTCTTCTCCAGATAAAAAGAAAAGAAATTTTTTCTTCTAGAAAGAACTTTAACTTAATTGTTTTTAAAGACATGTACCATACTATGCGTTTAAAGAATGATTCACGATGCACCTTGTACGCTTAACGAGATCCCATAAAGTCCATTCCTTAAGAGCTCAACGTTAATTGAATAACACGTTTCACATCGTTTCTGGGATATACAATGATTTAGAACAAGCCCTGTGCAGAGAACGAAGTTCTTTAAAACCCATCCGACAAGACATACGAAGGAATCTTCACATAAAAATCCTCTTTCCTCGAGGCGTGATGTTATTCGGACTCTCTACTGCGCGGCGAGTAGAGAGAGCTCGGAATGGTCAGGCATTACGTATTTATATTTCCTGAAAGCAGAGGATTCGCAAAACAGGATTTCGTTGTATATTCTCCGTACATTCTCTTACCCATTCTTCTGTATATTTGGCTAGATATTTTCCTCGGTATACTCCTCTATATTTTTCAGCATAACATTTATCTTCATGTATATCTGTCTGCATATTTTACCAGATGTTTGTCTGTATATTCCCTTATACGTAAAAATATTACTCACATACTCTCCAAGATATTTTCTTATATAGGGGGAGTAGTATTATATTAATAATATTTTTCCATGTACCAACGTTCCCAGAGAGATCCCCACTCATCCGCTTCAAACCTCGGGCTCGCATATGGAATTTCACAGCGTCCAGACAGCCAGACAGATAGATTCCTATGTGATAGTTCGCTCGATGAAACCCGCTGTTCCAAGGAGCGCATTGTGGTCGTAAATCAATTGTTTTGGCAGAAATTCGTGGCACCGTTCAGCGCGTAAAATCGGCGGCACACGAATCCCGGTTGCCGGAACTGATTTATTCCGTTAGCAGAGCGGTTGCACCGCGATGCATATTCCATTCGAATGCATATTCAACCGCGACTAGGCTCTCGCGGCAGAGGAGGTATAATTCGAGGACACGCGGAACAGGGGAGGCACTCAGCCGGAAACGATTGGAGATCGGGGCGTAAGACTGGGGAATTCTTAGTCGAGGGTAGGAAATTGCGTTTCTGTTGGTTCTCTTGGTTACGTAACGGTGTACCTGCTGATCAATTACCCATGGAACTGTCCGATACCTGGAGGAGAGAGAGCATTACCTCGAAACAATGTTGCGCAATAGCCGAGCGCGTTAATTGACGCCACCGGCAACAACGGCGAATTGAAATCGAATCAAATTCCAGGGGAACAACGTGGCCCGCACGATCCCCTTTCAATTAGGCTCAATTCATATCGCCGGCACCGTTCCGGACCGCCGGACACACCGAACACACACACACAATCGCTTCTCGTTTGCTCCGAAAGGCTCGCAAGGCGAAGGAGAGACGCTCTCTTCCTGCACCCTCTCACAGGATTGCATTCCGTTCCATTTGCCCCGGATTGAAATGATATTTCGCAGCGCCGTTCGACTATATGCAGAATCTCCGGGAGCGTTAATCGACGCAACGAGCCTCGCGAAATTGAATCGGACTGCAGCCGGCCAGCCGTTCAATACCGATTCCCTTTCAATTAGGCGTAACTCGCGATGATAGGTCCGGTACGCCAGGAACTTAGAAGAAATCGATTTGCATCATTTGTGTGGGAGAGAGATCATTTTAAGAAGAAATATTAAATATTCAAGATATACACGTTAAACGAGATGTACAGTGTACCATCTTGCCTGTTTTGCGATAGGTAAGAGGATCGTTTCTCCTCATACTGTAAAAATTTCAAGACGATTGCTCCCTCATTCTAATCCCGTCGATCTAGATCTATCCGCATAAGGGCTTCGAATTCTTGAGCCGAAACTTTGCGGATACAACGCTGCTGATTGAAGTGGGAAGTCTCGATTTTTTAAAATTCTTAGACCGGATCCACCCCTTAACCGTTGAAGAGGTGTCGCGAAGAGCCGACCCAGATTCTCCGCGTTCGCAAACAGCAATCTCTGCCGCGCGCGGAGCGAAAACGCGAAGAAAATTTTCAACGCGGCTTGTAACAGTGTTTGCTGTTTTCCCCGGGACTCTCGGCGAACAAAGCCTCGCCTCCTCCTCGGAGAAGATTCCATTTGCCTGGGAGAACCGTCGCGATAAACAATTAAATTGGAAAACGCGGTAATAGAACGACGAGCCGAGGCTGTCTCTCTCCGTTGTAATAACTTAGCGCGATTGGCAGAACCGAGCGTCGAGATTGAACCGCGATTTCCATTTTCGCGAAACGGTGTGGCCCGTGATGCCTCTTAATTGGTAATTACACGACTCCCAGCTGGCGCGACCAAAGAGATGGAATCGAGCGGAACGATATATTTTCGTCTCCCAGTGTTTTTCCAAGAGAGAAGTTACTTCCATCCGACGCACCGAGAATTAGAGGGAGGACCGTAAAACTTCGTTTTCCCGTGTCCCAGCGCACGGGAATACAAAGAGCCGCATTTACTCCTGCGAACGGCCCCGAATTTCATGAGGGGACTGTCTGTCTCTCTCTGTCCCTCGCGATTTTACCGCGGGCTCGGCTCCGTCGTCTGTTTTTGCGAAATTGCTCCGGACTCGTTCGTAGAATTCAGAAACGGGACTGAGAGTGCTACTACATTTTTGCAATTGTTCAACACGGCAAATCTTGTACAAATTGCCCGACGGGCAACGAGACACGCGCCACTGTACAGTTACAACTAGATAGATTTTTAAGCCAAATGATAATTGAAGATCTTGGGAGAACCTGGGAAAAGATCTTCAGAATGTTCTACTTTCGAGGAAGTAGAACATTTTGGGGCACCCTGTATAATGAATTGTTTCTCGTTGCAATTAAACTCGCGACGAGTTGGTCCAAGTCAGGCAGACATGAAGATCATCGTTGCTCGGCGAGGAAGCTTCGGAAACTCGCGAAGGAACAGCGTCTAGTTGAACTTGCGTGCAAACTCGTTACCAGCCGAGATTTCGCGCGTGGTATCGCGAAATTTTCTAACAAAGGGTCGAATCTAGGAACGGGTGCTCGCGGGATACGTCGATAAGCAGACATCTCGAGAATCCTGTTAGCCCAGCGAGTCTTTTCGAGGGGAGAGCGTTGCCTAACTCGGCCTGGAAGTTTTCTCATTTCCCCGAGCGAAACAGAGCTCTCCCTCGGTTTCCACGGGTTTCTTTTGTCCCCGTTGCCATCGCTTCGGTCTCATCCTGCTCCGACCACGGTAGCTAACGCGATTTTCGGGACGTCGATTCATTGGATTACGAACTCTGCTTTCACTGACCCGTCCATAGCTATGCTCCGATCCTTTCTCTTTTCACTCTAGCTCGCAGGAAGCTCGGTGACCATTGCAAATTAGTTCTGTTCCGCCGTAAAACCCTTTGCGAAGGGACAAGCGCGTGATCACGAAGGTCTGCCTACCTCTACGGGCGACATAGCGAACGGGACCGCCATTAAGGACGAAAGACACAGCCAAAAAATAGCGAGTCGACCGTAATTTAAAGTTCAGTATGTATTCGAGGAGTTGCGTTGTCTCAATGCTCGACAGTATTAGCGAATGATTGAGTATATGCATCCCGACAGGGAGTTAAATCAGTAACAGTTAAAAGGGAAAAACTTGCAACATTAATATAGTAAAACTGAGTAAAACAAACTAATGGAAGTAAAAGTAATACCTGGTAATTTGCTGGAGATGACAGCTTGACTATCTCCGGTAGTTGTGACTCGTGCAGTCGATAATTCTTAACAGCAACGATCGCAATGCTCCTATCTTATTTATACTCGAAGGTCTATGTGGGCGTAACCCTGTTAGCCAATATTCTAAATTCTAACACTAAGTGGGCAGCTACCTTCCAGAAGAGTGTTTTCTGGTGGGGTTAGGCAAACCCGAAGAGGTACGTGCATAATTATCCTGATCCCAGGGTCCCTTACGTAATTAAGATCCCAAACAGCTGTGCATCGCACGTGGGTGTTTATGACCGCCAATTGCTATTGAGCGAGAAGTCAGACTCGTGAAAAGAACGTTCCTTCCATAAAAAACCCCGTACCCTAATTTATTAAATTGCAGTGCCTGACTAACAATTAATCCAGGGACGACCGAATGTCCCACTGGTAAAACTGCTTTAAAATACGGAGCTAATTCGCCAGGGTTACAGCCACCCTTCTACAAGGGTTCATACTGTTCTAAGCTGAATCGCTTGGAGAAGTGCTATAGTTGCGACGCAGGAAAAATTAGATCGGAGTTCGCTGCGGACGAACTGGAAAGTAATTATAGTACAAAAGGGTTAATAGAATTTGCCGCGCCTCACCTGCGCGGAAAGGGATCGCTGTGACTGCACCGGGAGAGGAGATATCGGCGTCGAAAATAACCTGTAGCCTCGAATAATGCCTAAATAATCGAGCACCTGCGGCAATAATTCCGTGGAGATTTTCTGCTAATTTATAGGTGACATAACTCGTTCAATCATTCCGACCGTGAATCGTCAGGTTTTTTATCCTTCCAGGTATTCAGCCCTGGAGAATCGAGATACTATTTCGAAACGATTGCCAAAAAGAATTAACGATGTTTTCTGATCGGTTGTCTCTACAAACCACGACGCAGCCTTTTTCAAATCATGACGTTTACCTCAGTCTGTATATTATTGATTACAAAATGATTAAAACTCAAAAATAATTTGTTCACTTAGCAAGTAGGTTTGTTCTTAGAACTTTTGGTTTTTTGTTACAGAATTTAACTTGAATTACATAATCTATATTGATTTAATCTTTACAGACGCAATTATATAAAAAAAATTTTTTGGTAATTATATAGAAAAGGTCTGCGTACTCCGATTTTGATGAAATTTTAATATGTTATGCAGCAAGACATTCTGAAGAACTTTTTCCTTTTCCAATATAGCGGGGTCGCCTTTAGTTTTCGAGATATTCGGAAAAATAATTGCGTCGGTGTGTTCACGTCGACGCCTAAAGGCGAAAGTCGGATTATGTGCGCGTGGATCCGGAGCTTTGAAAGGCTCGCCTGATTCGATTTCCACAATGTCGGCGACACGCGTGCCCCGTGGCGTGGCTGATCGTAGGCGTGTAATACGGTGCAATTAAACCGGAAATTAATGGTTCGCGGCGGCCGATTCACCGAACGAGGTGGCCAGCCGTGAGAATCAAGCAGGAGGGGATCGGGTCAAAGCGTGGACGACTTTATTGAGTCCCGGCGTGGAAAAAGAAGGAGCCCGTGTGACACCGTAGAAAATTGTATCGGTGACGTGTTCCCCGTACGTCGAACGGAATAGACAACGTGTCAGTACTCGCGAAACACCACCGCCATGCAACGACGAATTTATCGGCGAATTTATCAGCGAGAGCTGGCCGACTGGCTCCCGGTCGCTCGTGGCGACGCGTAATCGGATTGCGTCGTCCTTTGGCCGAGGATCGGGTCCTAACGATTCCATTTGTACCGTACGAAGCTTTTGCCCCGCGATCCCAGATTATTCGCCTGACCCGCGCGTCGATAAAACTCGATTCGCCTTGAATTTGTCGAACCTCGCTCGCCAAACCCCCAGATGACACGCGTGCCAGAATATTCGACGACGACGCTACCGCCCCTCGTACAAGATACTAACAAAACTATGTTGGGTCGTTCCGAAAGTGATTTAAAGTTCGATCGTTTAATTAAAGAGTGATTACAAGAAATATATTCATTACGATAGTTATCAGTAGGTAGGAATCATTTTTAATGAATTTTAGTGGAAATTTCATCCCGGTATCTCGTATGGTTGAAGAGTTATAGCAAAATGTTACGATTCATTTTAAATAATTTCAATTTGGACAATTTTCAAATTTTAAAATGAAGGTTTTCAATGTGCGACTGTGCAAAACGCAGTGGTTCGCGTCTAGACGGATTTCTGATTGAGTAAAAGGGGCGCTGGGATAACAAAACGCTGCGTCTGGACACGTAAAAGAGATCAAATTGTTCCCAAGGCGAAACAATAAAAATCTGGATATTCCAAATATCGAAGTATCGAGGGACCCTCGTCGAGAAGGAAGAGCCTCCGCATATGAAATCCTTGGAAACGATTCTCGACATTTGGAGTAGTTTGTTGAATCCTGCGAGCACCTTGATCCTTCCTGAAAGGGCGGGACTTACGTACGGGAACGATTGCTTCGAAGTTGTGCAGGAAAGGATCGGAAAGAAGGGTTTCTAATATTTTCCAAGCGACTCTCTCCCTCTCGGAGTGGTTTTGTCGATCGGATCGACCAACTATTCTTAGCCGAGAAAGGACATAAGCGTCGTTTCCTTGCGCGACGCTCCATTTCCCGGACACGCTTAAGCAAAGACGGTTCCTCCCGAGTAAACACTATCATCGGGCGTAACGACCACCGAGAAAGCAACCGGGAGCTATTTTTTCAGATTTCCTGAACCCGGTAGAACGATGGCAACCTGGGTCGACAGTTCTCTGCTACTAAACAAAATTTCTTGTATTTTGAAAATACTATACGAAGGTGAATACAAAGTTGGAAGAGTCAAAAGAAGGGCAGCACGCGTTTCACAGATGATGGATTCGTGGTGAGAACAAGAAAAAAGGAACCGCAGGTTGCACGCACGAGTTCGCGAACCAGCGAGCCGACGAAACCGACACCGGTCTGGATTGCCAATCATTCAGAAGAGGGCCGGCTGCCATTCCCGGTGTGCGAATATCTCGATTACTCGACGAATTGACTGGCGCGTCGATGGATTTCGCTGTGCGCCCCGTAAACTTCTGTTTTTCAATTTACACTCCCCAGGGCGCGGCACAGCTGCGTGAATCGCCCGGAGAATTCATAAAAATACAGATCGATGCCTCGAAATTAAACGCCTAGCCCACTGACTGGTATTTACGGCCCCCGCAAACGACGTTCTCCCGAAATCGATCCCGACTTTTCTGGGTGGCCGCTGTAAAAAATTGTTTATTGTAAGAGACCATAGAAAATATTTTTCTCATCCTTAATTTTTGCTGTAGCCAATTGGAAGACAGGAAGAAAAGTGGTTGTTTGATTTTTATTGCAATTCTTGCTGTAGTCTTTGATTCGAACAGATCGAGATACAGAAATGCAATTTTTTGTAGATCATAATTTTGAGAATAATTGTGTGATGGTATCAGCGCACAGGTTCGATCAGTGATATAAACACTAGCAATTTTGCAAATTAATTCAAAAACTCAACCTTTCGATCCTGATGTGAATTATTTTCTAGAGTAAATTTTGCGTTTGCTATAACAGAAGAAATACAATTGGAAAATGATTAAAAGCGAACTGATTCCATACCGGTAGACACTAAACTCTCACATTTTTGGACACACACCTAGACCAACATATGTAGAGGGAACAGTAATGATTCCTCTGGGTCACCGCAACGATGCCCACGAGGAGCAGCAGTCTTCCAGGGAAGGATTAAGCTAGAATCGCCAGTGTCGTGATGCCATTAGGACAAAATGGGGCCATTAACGACGTTGAAATCGTCGCCGGTTTCGTCATTCCCGTTCTCGACGTCGAATCCGTCGACCAGACGCGCTTTGTTCCCATTATCAGCTGCAGACGTCGGCTCGACATCCCCGGAACATTGTCATCGTTGACGAACAGTGATCAGGAGCCGAATAAATCCGTACGACTACGAGCAATCTGTCGGATCGAGGCACGATCGTGACGATAAATCGGCAATAACGCGAAGCGGCGCGATAAACGCGCGCCACGAAACGCCCGTGTAGATCGTTGGAAACGATTTCCCGTGTTTGGAATCAGGGCCACGGTGGTCTGCGTCTCGCAGAAGATAAATCGTCGCTTTATTTTCGCGGCTCAAGGATTACTGAGCCCGTCGGATCGTAAATCTTTCGACGATACAGCAATGGCGGCCGAGAAACCCGTTGCCTACGGCGTGTTAGGGATAGAGCGCGATGGTCCATGGGGTGTGTCGATCGTCTGGTTCCGTTCTACCCTCGGGACTGAAATCCAATTCCTCGTAATGCAGCGTGGGTGACTGCTCCTCCGAGAACCCAATCAACCCTAGCTCCTGCCGCCATTTTTTTCTGGACTTCCTTCGTTTCCGTGGAAATCCTCTTTCGTGACGATTGCGTCCTGACTCGATTAAATTACTCACTCGAGCCTGGGCAAGTAGTTCTTTTAATACGCCGCTGGGTCAATTGCTGGACTGTGAATTTTTATGCGAAATTGAATATTGTCTCGTTCTTTCTCTACTAATTTTAATAAATTCAGAATAATCTTAAACAAGTCTGATCCTTCTACTGGTTTCAATTTCTAAAAGTACTGTGCGGGCGCGGACCATTTCATTCCGAAACTATTGCCGTGCTTAATCGTACTTATTGGAAGAGAAGTAGCGAGGATAATTACTGGAACGATAAAAATGATTAATACACGGTCCATAGAATGTTGCCGCATCGACTGGAAGCTCAAGTTGCACGAAGCCCGTGAGCATCCGTCGCAACGCCTCGAAGATGGTTCTTTAACCGATCGTATCGGGGCTGCTCGAACGAGAACGATCGGCGCTTCCGGTTTCCGTTTTCCGCGCCACTGATTCACGCCAAATGACAGCCAGTATGGCCGTTCTCCCGCAAACGCTGCAACGTTACAAGCTAGCCATAAAACATCTAAAAGCTACGATAAAGAGCGTATGTACATTTGAAAAGATGTTCGTAAATGTCGTTCCGCAACATTACATAACAAACCATGAATCGAAGCAAATGACGCGTTGCTGTCTCGACACGCGAATCCCACGAAGTCCTTGCGCTCCCATCAGCTTAATTAATCCCGGTTATCGGGGAGGATGGAAATGCGACACAGAAATATTAGCGTCATCGCCGCCGGGGAGCCTGCGACAATGTTCGCGGAACGTCTTGGCTGCTCTCTGCCTTTTAACCTAATTGTCGAACCACCGGCCAACTGTCGCCCGTGTTTTAATTCCGTACCGAGAGAACAATGTTTTAATTAAGCTTTCGCGCGGCATGCATTACAACTGCAGCGAGAAGCTCGATTCGGTGAATCAACCGGAGACACGGCCGCCGATTTCTGAACTGTTTTCAGTCGAGGGTGAGGCGATGAACGAACTGCTAATGGACGCTCGAATCCTCCCTTCTATTTCGTTCCGGAATTAACCAAGCTTTTTCGCTTTATTGTTTCACCGATAGTCACGGGGAAGCACGAGACTCGTACGCTCGATCCTGGGACAGTGAAAACGGTCCGAACGACGCGGAATTTTTCCTCCCCTTTTAAAGACGCTTTTAGCGTCCTCCTGATTCTGTGAGGGGTTCGTGATTCTGAAAGGGGAGTTTAAAGAGCTCGTTGAACTGGTCGCAGAGTGCTTCTGGTGGTACAAATGAATTTCGTCGTCTCCTAATTGCGGTCCGTGGATGGGCGGAGGTCCTTAAAAGATATAAAAATAATCCAGCGGGAGTCCTGTAAAATATTATCGTTTTAGAAAGACGCGCATGTACGTCACAAATTTTCTGTAATGGACTTTCCGATGCAGTGACTGCCAATGTGGTGTACCAACTACTTTGGCAAAGACTCTAACGATGGCACGGGAATTACGAGATGCATCTCGAGGAACGTTCAGCCCACCCAAAAGTAGAAACTGAACCGTGTATAATTTAGAGGAAATTTCAAAAAGGATTCGGAGAGAAATTTTTCCGGAAACTCAAAGGGCCAGCGAAAGGAAGTTTGTACAAGGTACAAGGGAGGATTGAATGGAGACTGAGTTGGATTCGAGAGCGAGTTAACTGGTCGTTTTCGTTTAGCAGGTTACGCGAAGAACGCAACGGCCATTAGGGCGGCAGTTTCCTTGAATAATGCATTCCTGGTGACCGGGAACTAAATTCCTTCGTTGGGATTCGGAGCGACGTCGAAGTTCCACACGCACGCGGTTCTTTTTAAAAATCGCCTCTGGCTCCCTCCGTCTCTCTTCTTTCCTTTCCGCTGCGTCTCTATACTCGCGACCCGCTCTCGTAGCCAGGTTTCCGCGCAACCCGATCCAATTTCCGCTCCTGTTGGTCCTTGGATCGCGGAGACCTAATTTGAATCCCCGCTGGCCGCAGAATTCCCGGAAGCGCTACGTGTTGCTTTGCAAAGGCCTTATTAGCTTGACCGTAGCCACGGGACGAATAATTAAACCCTTTCTGAACCGGTAGGCACGCCCGCTACGTGCCACGCTAAGCGCGCAGTAGATTAGGCACGGTTTGAGTCGGACCGCAGGACGTACGTCCACGTCTTTCGCTTCAACCGAGACGTACTCTGAAATCCCCTATCTCTGAATTGCAATCGAAACTGCGTCACACAATGCTCAATCAACCATTGTACCACCGTTAATAATCATTTCATAGATGAATTTTCATAAACAATTGATGTGGATTTTGATACGAATCATTAGCCATTTTGGTAATTATATAGAAAAGGTCTGCGTACTCCGATTTTGATGAAATTTTAATATGTTATGCAGCAACACATTCTGAACAACTTTTTACTTTTACCCATATAAGGGGGTTGCTTTTAGTTTTCGGGATATTCGCAAAAGACTGTTGCTAATACTGTATCGAATTTTCCGAATTCTAAAAGCGAACCCCCTATATGGGAAAAGGAAAAAGTTTGAAATGCTGAAATCTGTAACATATTAAAATTTCATTAAATGCGGAGTACGCAGACCTCTTTATATAATTACCGACATTTTATCCATTTATGACACGAGTGAGTACGTATAATTAAAAACAGTGAAAACATTTCAATTAAAATGAAAGCCGTAACATTCGTGTAAACATGAAAAACTAACCAGCAATTAATTCTCGTTAACACGCGCGCCTCCTTAAACGTTATTGCGCATTCGCGCACATCATTAAATGCAGCAGGATCCACCGAGTCGAAAATATAGAATGAGTTTTGTTCACCCGTTGCTCCGTTTCCGAGAGAATCGAGTTTGAAAATTGGTAAAGCACGCGTGCTGGTGAATACCAATCAGTTGACGTGCCCGTGCATGGCTGACTCTTTCCATTGCTAGTATAAATGCATACGCGCCCGACGAATTTTCAACGTCGATTTTCTTCGGAACAGAACGTCGTAAGGGAAACTTCCATTCCACATTTTCGACTCGGTGCTCCTCGTCGGAATTTCAATATGAATCTTAATTCGCGTTTCCCTGAACAATAATACACTTCCGAGTGCTCCACGATTAAAGAAACCAAATTCCAACAAGGGAATAACGAAATTTTTTATGATTCAGAGGGACGATGTAGAGATGTGTATTCAATTTTCAATTCTGGAAAAATTAATTCCGGAAATTCATTGTTAGTGGAATTCAATATTTAATCGTGGAATACTTAGTTCAGTAAATTAATTGGTAATAGAAGCTATCAATTTTTTGAAAAATGTGGTCTTGCAGCGAAGCAACGTTTTAATGATCATGTATTAGGTGCGTTTGCATGCAACAAGGGCCGTAATTTCAGACGCGCGTTATCACGCGGTATATAGAATCTCTCGAGGAAAGGTTGCGGATTAATATTCATGGGGAAAGTTGGTCGCCAAAGGAATAATACCTCGGACGGTATACAATCCCGTGAATGCATCACGCGACTCTCTCCGTCCATCCCAATCGACGTTATTCGAAGATTCCTACGGACAGGTACACGAGAAGCAATTAAGCTCGTTAGCCTGCGGAGCTTCGGCATTCTCTGCATCCATCGTGTAGTCGATTTCGTTCGTTGTCTTCAGCTACACAGTATTTGGAAAAATCAATTTGCGTGACACAATGAAGCTTGCGGAACTTATCCGGAATTTCCTGAAGGGACGCGACGATCCCCTGCGGCCCGTCGCGTCGCAGGCAGAAAAAAGCTGGTTCCTTAATTAATCACGTAATTAAACTCCCTCGGCGATGCTACGCCCCCGGCAAAAACGCCCTCGCATTAGTGGACATTACGAACGCCGCCGTTGCGAAAGCGCTTAATTCTTACCGATGCTCGTGCAGCAGATTAACCGAATCAAAAGTTGTTCGTTCGTAATCATTTCTAAACGATCCATTGGATTTACGCGGATATATTACGTGTGCCAATTAATCCCTGCACCACTCGTTCGTTTGCGACCGTTTGCTCCATTCTTTAACGTCGCATCGACAGCTTGGTCAAGAGTCGTTATTTCGTCTATTTATTGCAAAAATGTACATTTTAAAGCAGTGGACATTCGTGATATTTTGCAAACTATCCGCAATTATTAGCGACGACCACATTTATAGACTACAGATTTTATAAATTACAGAAGATTTTCTCAATTTCGTTTCGGTAGGAATTTTGGATCATTAACGAGTTTCGCTTAATTAAAATGTTGGTTAATAGAAAGGTAAGAATAACTTTGATTCCGCAATGATCGAAATTGCTTTCGGCCTTGTCTGTCGGCGGCACGCGAGAGATCATTTTGCGAAAGAGGTAGCGCCCGCGGAAATTGAACGGGTTCAAAGGGGACCATTGGTTCGAAGCGTTCAATCCCATTCTGAAACAGCTCGGGCGACACCTTGCCGTGCTGAAAATAGCTGGAACCCGTTTCACGGGAGGAAAAACGGTCGCCTCGCCGACAAAGGGGTCATGCCGGCGGCGCGTCGCCTGTGTACGCGGCCTAAACTGCAACCCACCTGTTGCTAGGCCTATATCGGACCGATCTCTCGCGTTTTCATCCTTCTACTCGAATTCTTGGCGTTCCCGCGCCGCTTATCGCCCTCGGCCTGCTTCATTTCCGGCCACGACCGATGCAATTATCTGGTTAAACAGCCCGGCCCCGATCCCAACGACGAAATCCGGTTCCCGATCGAGGCAAAAATACCTTTCCCGTAGTGATGGGCACCATTGACTAATTACTACTATCGACTACTTACTTGTACAATATTTATAATGGAATAATTGTTATTTATACTACATACACATGCTGATTCTGCGAATTATTCGGTATCGCTAATGAGTTAATATATTTGATAGTACTAAATCTTATAAAATGTATTCAAAACTCCCGCCGTTAAAGCGACTAAATTAGTTACTAAATTTAGTCGACAATTGAAAAAATTAGTCGACTGAAAATAGTAGTAGTAGTAGTTGATTACTATCGATTTAGTCGATGGTGTCCATCACTACTTTCCCGTCGGTCCATGCGTGGACCGAAGTGATTAATGGACGAGAGTTGCAAAATATGAAAGAATACCTTGTATCCATGTTATGAGAATATTAATCCTGTATATAAGAAGGAGGCACGGAATAGAGACACGTCGTGATGCTCTGTCAATCGCTCGCAGAGAACTAACTGTTTTTATTTTAACAAAATGACAACGTGAAACATACATTTGTTAACAAAACATTAACGTGACATATAAATCAATAAAAACATATATAACACATTAATCGATAAAAACATATAAAACACTTAAATATATATCATGGCACGCATACTCACACACAGTCATGTAACACGCAGACTTAAAACATTCATACAACTGCTTACATGTATTTTAAAATGTTACCGTACCCCTCCCGTTCCTCCAGAGGATTGGGCGATATACCTGTAAAGGACGTTACAGCAAGCAAAAAACCCACGCGAGTCTTCAACCGCGACAGATGGACAACACGTGCGACGAACCCATCGAAGCGACGAGCGGACGTACCCGCATAAATTACGTCATTTATGACCGTAAACAATAATAAAAGGAATTTCTATGTCAGTTTCCCCACTTCTCAACACAAAGTCGTTCCGACATGCCCCACCCACTTGACAAACGCAATATTCCCCCACCATTCACGAAAAACCGAGGTAACAACCGAAGTACTATTTTGACCGTGGTCGGAGTAACTTCTTCCCGTTCGCTGTCGCGATTTCGGAAAGTGTGGTGTTTTGTGCTTCATGGTTACGTATTCGCAGAAATGGCAGTGTCTGTTGATCCAGCGGAGTAACAGAAGATTCTGAAAACTTTGTAAGTACCTATACTTGACATTAGTATTTTATAACCCAGGATTACTATTCCTATGTATAAAAATGGATATAAGGTATTCTTTCATATTTTCGTCTAAGGACGATTATGCTGATTTTATGAAATTCGGTATAAACGAACAATGTAATCCTCGAGTAACACTGGGAAAATTAAACCAATATCTTTTCCATTTTATAAAATCACCGTGAAAATGAAAAGATTCCCATCTGAAATAGTCCGCAGAAGATCATCGAGGATTTTCTGTTGCTTCGAACGCAATTACATTGCGCTCCGGGAATTTGCAGAATTCCCACAGTTTCGCGGTGCTGTTATGGCAGTTACCGTGTCATAATCGTCCGGAAGGATCACTGCGGGATCCAGTTAGCGAGGTTTGCGTTGCTCGCGACAGAGCGGTGTCCAAATATTTCTGTTCCGTGGCTCGCAGCAGTTCCTGGCGCTTGTAAATTGATGGACTTAGGTCCGCAGTCCGTCCTCTTTAAATATATACTAGCCCCTTCGAGCGAAGTTAGACGTAATATTTGCTCGACACCTCGCTGGCCCTCTCTCCCAGGGAAAACAATGGACCGAGGGAAACGAAATCCGCTTGCAGCTAGCCGTAATAACTTCGCGAAGTCTCGGCGAGTTTATTTTTCCTCGATAAGAGCCGTTTTACGGCAGCCCGTAAACGTTTCCCTGGAGCGTCTTGATCCGGCAGAAGCTGGTTGACTTCCCGACACCTCGCTTCGACATTTTCTGCGGAAATCGCAACCGATGTCGCTCCAAAAATTTTCGTCCAAGTAATGATCTCTCGCAGAGATTAACGCTCCGGAACCGAGCAGTAAATCTGCTCGTAAATTCTTGCAAAAATAACGGAAGAGCAGTCTTGACGGTTTCATGAAACTTTTATTGCAAGTTGCCGGCGAATGCATGAATCGATCTAATAATTTCCGAGCCGACACTTTTACGAGCTTAGTGATCGAGAACTATGGTTTCGGAGTCGGGAGATTCCGGACGGAAATTTTCTGCATAATTTATCCGGCGAAAATTGATTCGTGGCGTTTACAAAAGAAAAATTCGTCTAACGTAAAAGAATAAAGTTCAAAAATATATCTGCAACGTTAACAGTGGTGTTTGTTAGCTCACCAGCCAATTTTACGTTTCCTGATATTTCGGGTTCTCGCGCGCCCCTAGCGTCTTCCTTCCCTTAATTTAGCAAGGGATAAACTGTATGTTCTTCGTTATGCTTGAGGGCCATGCAAAGGGGATCGATGAGCCAGAAAGGGTTGGAGCTTGTCAGCGTTTTCGGTGAGCGATTTTCCAAACGTTGTTCAACCAGAAAGTTTGTCTTCCGAAAGCGATCCCGTCCGAATTAAGGCGAAATCTGGGGGCGAGGAACAGGGCCCTTCGGAAGACGAGGTAGCGACAGGCATGCCGGATAAATCTCATTTGCCGTTGTATTTGTAATGAAGTTTCACCGAGTTATCAGGCACCCGTAGCGAGAGAAACACAGGATGGAGGCTGGTTGCCAGGGGAACCGGTCGCACGTGTCGACTACGTGATCGCGTTCGATCATATGAAATTCCTCATAGTCACGCGCAAGCTCCCCGCACACCCCTCGCCACCTGGTTCCAGCCTTGGAGAAGTTTCGCGTCTCGGACCGCCAAAGAGATTATCCAACAACTTTCATTCTCTTCGGACAGCCTCGCCGTGTCTGGCTTCTGAAATTGCTGCGAGAGAGACGCCGAAGTGAAGCAGGTCGAAAGACAAACAAAAAGAGCAGGCGATAAAGCATTTAGGTCAACACACTCGTCCGTTAGGGTACCTGATGGACTCGACACCTCGGAGATAGGGAAACTCTATTATAATTAATCCAAGGGAACAACTTGTGTTATACAAGAAGCAAGTAGAACGAATCGAACATTGGTCAGACCAGCCACCAATTTTCATTCTCCTTGAATAAATGCTGGACCGTCTTAACTATAATTCAACTCGGTGATTCAACAAGTGGATTGAACATTGCAGTTTAAACTCCGCAAGCTGTAATGCAAAATTAATCTCGAGTGAACTGTGGCGCAGTCTGAGCGTGTTCGATTAAAAAATAAGTGGCGCGGTAGATTGAAATAATTTTGCAGAGATAGTTTGGAGCGGAGGAGAATGGGAAGCATAATGAATTGGAAGCGGATGGGGGGAAGGTTACGGCCGGATCCCGAGGGATCGTGGTTTCTGGGGAAAGTTGGATAATTTGCTCGCCGGCAAGTTGCACGATTAATGTGCAGTCGTAATGTCCTCGCGACGCGTGTCTTCCGCGATGCGTACACGGAAATAACGTGGAAGGAACTCGTCGCGAGGCGAGATGGTCCTTTAAACCCTGTCCTGTGTAATTGCATGCACGGTACACAAACGACTATGCCGAGTTGCCGCTGACATTTGTGGCTTCCGCCCCGAGCACTGTTCCCACCGGACTTACGGAACTTGCCTGCGCGATTCCGCACAAAGGATACAGGTGGTGTGCCGATGTTGGATCAGAGGATTCTCCAGCGGAATAGCAACGAGGTACATGGCTGCCTGGATATGGCCGGCGGTTAGCGCACCATCAATGCGATCTCGATCGACATAATTCGACGAAGTCGATTGCGCTGCACGAAATACAATTAGTGACTACGGGATGCAATTAACGAGCAGCGCACGGAATCGCAGATAATTAATTTTTTACTGGAGCTTCGCGTTTAATGAATGGCTTTTGGGAAAGAATTTTTTCATTTTTAATTACTAGCGATTTTTTTTACACCGTTCTTCGCGTATCCTAAATATTGAAGTGGCAAAGTATCCGATCGAAATTAATTTTTAGAATAATCTATTCAGAAGTATAGGCTATACTTTCAATTAATAATTTCAGTTTGAGGAAGTACCCCAATTCAGAAATTATTTCCTCGTTAAAACAAGTAGAAAGAATCGAGTATTAATCAGACGAGCCTCCAGTTTCCAGTATGCACAATATTTCTCCTGCGTCGAACGACGGCTATCCAAACATTTTCTCAGATAATACACGGGAGTATAATTGGTCGAATATTGATCCCACGGTATCGGAAATTTTATTGCGATAGAATCGTGGTTTTTACGTTGCGGGTAACGACGAGGATCTCATTCGGGACAACTAACTGTTGCAACAGCCGACTCGAATCGTCCCGGATCCGGCGAGCAGGGCATTAAAAACCAGAACAGGGCTTTCAAACTGCAATTTGTCATGTTGTAACATTTAACAGACCGTAATTCGATATTCAGAATATCAATTGGGCATTGTAAACCGCGTTCTTTTCGATAGATTAAGACGTACAGCCACTGTTCCATTGGATGTGGAACACGAATTACTGTCGTCGAATCGTTCGCCGTTCGTGACGAACCAGTCGATTCCCCATCGAGCATGGCGTCGCACGCCTCGTTATTGGATCGCCCCATTGTCCGGTGGAAATTGCAAGAACGAAGCTATGGGGATCTGGGTCATTTATGTAGGGCAGCTAATGTCAAGGGTCGCGTTCAGCTTGCAGCGCACGGTCCAGCTCTCGAACATCCGAAGATTCCTCGTGCTTGCGTTTTCGATTTCGTTCATGGGAATCTCCATGTAATTTTGACAATTTACGGGTCCCTAGATAGTCCTCGTCGAAAGGTGTCAGCGCGCGCGCAACTCCCGAAACGCCACTGTCAATTTGCAAACAGATTATATAAATCCCAATTACCTCTACTAACCAATTTCTTAATCACTAGACAGCGGATTATGCAAAATAAAAATTGATAGTATACTTTCTTAATGTATGCCAAATTTCCTCTTTCTATCGATCAATAATTGGTTTAACAAAGAATATTGATGTTAACGGCGCAATGGTTCGATCAAATTGTTACCCAATTTATGAAAATTATAATATTGTTCGTTACTTTCTGAATACGTTTAACGGGATGCAAATAATTTTCACATCGTGTAACTTGAAATTAAGCTTACTCATATTTGCGATAAGCGCATAAAATTGATCTAATAATCACTATGATCCGGGAACGTCTTGCACGAGTGGCTCGTTACCGATCTCCAATGTTTTCCGCGCAAATTAAGAGAGTAGTGGCAATCCCGGCGTTCTCGAGAGCACCTCGACGAGTTACTGTAACAGTGTCGAGGTGCAAACGATCGACAGCTCGATTATCAATTATCCGTGAAACGTGATACTAAGAGACCCGACCGCAGACACAGACAGACCGTCCGCGAGCTATAGAGTTACCTTTTCCTGGTCGTGACAGCAGTTTAATCGGCTCCGCTCTCTGTCGATGCTTTCGATTTCCCACGGGGGATCGATACAATAGGAGCAGCGGCGCATTGTTCCACGAGTCTCGCAGGAACCCTCGCGAGAACCGGGCTCTCTCATTCTCTCTCTATCTCTCGATATTCACTGTCGCTTAATTGTCGCTGTTGCTCACCGGATCGAGGACTAATCGCCTCGTCTGCGTGTAAACGCGACACGAACCCTGGCCTGCGCGTGCTAGCTTGCTCTCACGGAATTAATTTACCCTTGAGTCTCCTCCATGGTAGACCTGCGCTACTGAAATTTCGGGATCGTTTCGGGAATTCTAACCTTTGTGCCAACGATGTTCCAGCTAGTGAAACAACTGTTCCTGCGTGTAGAACACGCGAACATTGCTGTATTAGTTTAGGATTAATTTGTATAGGCATTAGAAATTCCCTGTTCCGATTGTACATCCCTTAGGAGCCCCGTGACGGATCCTTGAGAGTCCCAGATCTCTCTACCGCGAAAGAGCGATCGAGGATTGATATTTTCTGTAGTGATCTCTTTCTGTTTCTACAACGTCGTCGAGAGCTTACTCTAGCCAGATTGGTTTTCGTGACCAGCTCGCGAAAGGTTGCACGTTAAATCCCGGCACGTGCCGCAATTATTTGCACACCTCTCCGCTAGAGCTCTCTCTCTTTCCACAGTAATATGTTCAGCCGACGCTTGTAATCGTCCGTGTAATTTTTCTTTTTTTTGTTTCCCCTGCGTTGTCGCTTTTACCTCGGCTTCTCGTTTCACTTCTCCGTGGACTTGCAACAACGACTTCCGTTCGCTGAGAAGTGGAGCAGTCACTTTGTCAGTGTCAGAACGCCGACATAACGTTGCCAGGAGGTATTTATCCTGGCTGCCACTCGATAAACGGCCGGCAACTCTGTCCGCTGTTAATATCGCTCCTGTCCTTACACTCTTTCTCGGGTTACCACGTCTCCCGTAACTGCGACCGGTCGACCCTCGCGATAATTTTCCGCCGAGGGTGTTGGTGACTCGTTACTTCCGCCCACCACTCATGTCAGACATCGCGACGTGGCTGTCTGGGCCCGTTTCTGCCCTTCGACTCCGAGCATTCTGTCAAACTCCCATGTTCTGGCAACTGCAATTTATTATCATTTTAGAAGCTCTAATGAGAAACACGTCGAGCATCCTAATGGATTTATGTACCTCTTATTGAACCGATAGGACCATTCGAATTATAGAAAATATTTTTTAGTAGAAAGACTCGATTTATGTTGAACTGCGAAGCGTTTAATTTGTATTCCATTCATTTCGATATTAAAACAAGTAGTACGAATCGAGCGTTGGTCAGGCGTGTCTTCAATTTCAATTCTCTTTAAATAAAGAGTTCATTGACTTAACTTTCAGATACATTCTTGATCGATCGCATTCTGAGGAAACGGCATATTTTTTTAGAAACGGTATTCTTTGAATTTTATTCACTTTGAGCCACATTTTCGATTGATTTTAACCCGAAGTAACACCCCAATTGTCCAAAAAGAAATTCCTAATAAAAATTGGTAGAAAAATCAGCAAGTAGCGAGGATACGATTACGGATCTCGTAAAACCGGATGGAAGATCGATTCACCGGGCAACGCGGTGCCGTTTAATCCCTTCGCGGGCGAACAGCGCATCGGGGACAGTTGCCGGAAGCTCGGTAAACAAAAACGAGCGAGTCGTGCGTTCGCCGTCCATTTTCATTTTTATCCTCCCGTGTATTATGTTTCTCGTTCCTTCGGTCCCTGCGCGTCCCGGGAGACTCTTTCAGACAGACATTAGCGAGGAATTCATTTCGTACACGCGTACGCGAAAAACGGCTGTGCTGCACAGTGAATTCCCGGCCGATTATGCTTCTCCTATATTTTAGGAGCGCTCTAAACACAACAGTGCCAATAAAAATAAAATTGCCACTTGCAATCGTGGCTTTACATATTCCGACGAAAACGCTGGCGGCTAAATTGTCGCTTGAGATGTGAAAATTTTACACAATTTGATGCAACAATTTGGAAAACGCGTGGGAGCAGGCACGAAAGCGATATTTCCGAATTGCTGTAGTTTCAATGGCCGCCACGGAATAATATTCGAAACGGAACAGAAACATCATTACTGGAATATGAAAATACTTGAACGGGGACTGGTCTCGTAAATCCCATGAATGAAATTGAAACCGGTTCGCTTGCTTCGTTAAAGAAATTAAATTGGTTTCTCGAGAAGGATATTGAAATGCACGGCGAACTGCTCGCAGCCATTCAAGGGCCAAGAACGGAGCTGTTTAAAAGAGCGTCCCCGGTTTTGTTTCAATTAAATAAAGTGGCGGGGAAAATATTTTGCCAGGTTGTGCTCTGAAAGGCGTTCCAGTGGCTCGAGGGATGCGCAATCTTCTGTGTTCTCGCGTCTCCAGAAAACAGGGTCTCCTTTGAATCGTGATCGCTCGGACGCGACGAGGTGTTTTCGGGGTTTCCGTTTTCCGTTCTTCCGTGGCGCGCATGCGTCGAGTGGGAAAACTTCGAGTTTCCTTCCTCGCGATCAAGGAACAGGAAAAGCGAGACGGTTCTGGAAGAGGAACGATGTCGTTTCCAATTCGGTGCCTTTGCGATCGCGAGAATATTCTGTTGATCCTCAGGGCCAAGATCTCGCGTTTCGCTTCGAGGCGATCCGTCGCGAGGAAAATGTCACGGCCAAACGAGTTTCGTGTGTCTCGCCTCGGTTTCCCCATTGAAACGGCATTCCCGGTTTCCATGGTGATTCCCGGATATGAAGCGGCTCGTAAAATCAATGGAACGAAGTCAAGCGAACAGCTTGTAGTCACTGCGAAGTAATTATGGTGTCTGGAACTACGCGATTTCAAAGATCGACCACGATAAGATCTCTGCCGATCGACCAGCTCCATGATTTGGAAATTTATGGATCGCACTGAAAGCAAGCGAGAGCGGCTATAAAATTCGAAAGCTCTTCCGGAGACGCCACGCCATAAATGGCGCGTATTTTCCTTGTCGGTTGTAAAAATATATGGGGATAAAATCCCCTAATTTACGAGTATTAGACTTCTCTTTTCCAGGGAGCTGTTTTATTCCTGTGTATATCACCTGTTTCATTAATGTTAAATTAAGTGATATGTTCTACTGTGGTATTTAAAAAATTTTTTTAAAACTCCTCTCTCAAGTCATAGATCACCCTTTCCTACCCTGACTAAGGTACTAGAAAGAAATGACTTCTCCCAACCCAAAAAATTGCTCAATATTCTAAAAAAAATTCGGAAAATACAGTTGACCCGCATCTACTATTTGGTATTTGTTTTGAGACCCCCATATTGGATGGTAAAAAATAAATTGCATGCCATGAGCGTATGGAGTCTGCAATCTCGGAACGAGAGCGTATCGCGTCGTTTTATCGATGAATCAGAGTGACCCGCCTCGTCGCTGGAATATCGAAGGTTGCGCTTTTGTCAGCGAGGAAGCAATCCAGTTTATCCACCGAACTTCCGTCGGTTTTTTCTGTGTCATCCGAGAGCGCGGAAGATCCGGCCGGTCTCGTTTACAGACTCCGGATCAAATAAAAGCAGGATTTTACATTTTAATATAGCGAGGTGAATACGTGCGCGCGCAACCGAAAATAAATAGATTTTTCTGTTGATCTCTACATTCGTTGGCGATCGGCGCGCGAGTCTGAATAATGGTGCGCCGACCGGGAGATTGCGATCAAAGGCTTATTCAAGATGCGGTGGGCTTTCCGAAACGGACGTTCCGATCGGGACGCTTCTTCTGAAACGTATGGGCAACCTGGCGCCGTCTCGAACGATTTATGGTGATCCACGGAACGCGGTCGGCCATTGTTGCATTTCTATGCACCGACAATGTGCACGCGTGCGCGCGACCACAACGCGTAGTAATATAATACGCGATTCCAGCTCGGTAAAATTAATTTCTACTCGTTCCACTAATTCATGATTATTTTCTAATTATTCCTCTGTTGTATATTCCATAATCGGTTTTCTTACGCTATTATTGCTCTCGGTATTTTAACTCACCGTGCGGTGTGCGACGTTAACTATGGAGGTCAAGGTTCGCGGTTTGCCCAATTACGGCGGACCAGAGAAATTCAGAGCGGAACTGGTAAACGCTCCGCACGCTTGTCTCCATTTACCACCGCGGAAAAACGTCTCGCGGTTTCTGGAACGACGACAATTTGTCGTTCAAGTTGCTCCCTTTCAGCGACAATTGTCGACAAAAAGCTTACGATCTCTTTCTACACGGTACGCCGCACGTCTATTTCGATAAAATTCGAACCCTTTGTGCTTCCAGCCCCGGAACCCAGAAATTTCAGAACATTTTCAGAATAGGGATAAAAGCGAAATCCAGGGCGTTTTAGCATCTTTGAGGTTGTTCCTGATTGGCGCCTCAGAGTACTCGATCCGCTGGAAATAGTTAAGATAGTTACTCCACCCTGATTTGAATCGAGAGATTCGAGAGGATTTCATTCGAATCCGCCTAAGTCGTGCGCGATTGAAAAGGAATCGAATCGTCTTTCAATCTGGCTACATTGCATGCGACATCATCCCTTCGCTCGTGCAACTTCCACCATAGTCTCGACCTGTTTCCATTAGCCATAACACTGTTTTCTCTCATACCGAATCTGTCTCTCTACCTGTCTGTATAACGTTCTTTCTTTGTGTTTCTATTGCACAGGCGCATCGCGGGCCGGCAGTCGTGCAGGTACCAAACTGTTCACGCAATATTTCCAGAATTCTCTGCACAAAGACACCTTAGGCGTCTCTAGATTTAGAAATATGTTTTTCGTTTCAGCTAGAATGCGGCCGTTCGCTAGAACCAGTAGCAAGTTATTACCTCGTCCCACAAATCGTGTCGTTTCTTGCTGTTCATTGGTGCGTTAACCCTTTGCATTCGGAGCTATTTTATTTGACTTACAAACATTAAACCATTCTTCCATCCTAAAATAATTAAATTTCATACATTTTTCAATTTTTGGATATTAAATTGATAGAATACCTCATAGAATACTTAAATGTTTAGTAATTGATTATACTCTAGTAGAATTGATATTACTCTATTAGTAAATTCTCTATTAGCAAATTTTTATTTAAAGAAGTAAAAAAACTGTTGTGCTTCATGATTGACCCTTCGAATTTTGGGAGACCACCTAGGTTATTTCCTTGCACTTACAATTCATGCATACGCGAAAGATGAATTTTTCAATACTCCGGTTTTTATTTTTCTTTGACGAGAGGATTCTTGAAAGCGCAGAGAGAAATTTCAGCAAAAATATGGTTGGAATAAAATGTAGACGTTTGCATAGGTGCAATGAGAAACGACACAGCTTATGGGACGACCAGATAGTTTCTTCACGTAGGTCGCAGAACGTGTCGCCCTGTCTCGCTGCTAGAGTGGGAGCAGGGCGAGAGCTTGTTAGCGAGACACCGGTCTCATCGATCTAGTAGCCAGCATCGCGCGATCTTAGCCGAGAAGGATCGATAGATCGCTTCGAGTCCGACACCTAACGTCAGCTAGAGAACACTGAATGCGTAGAATGTTTGCGTTTTCTCCTGGTCTTCATAGATTATTTGTTTGTTAGAGCGGCTTTATCGCACGCGAACATCGATTTCGCAGTTACATACGAACGAGAGAAAAGAGACGAAAATCGGAGAGTCGAATCTAAAGATCCTTGTACTCTCGCGAATTGTCGGTGCCCTTCGAGATATGCATGACACGAAAACTTCAGCATGTTTCCTATGTGTACGTTTCGTTAACGTTCCAAACTAGTTTCACGAGAGAGCTCTTCTAGTGCGATGCAGCATCCGCAGGATATATTTCAGACTAACTTATTAACACGTACAACCTTTTCTTTTGTAGGTAAGTGACTCGTTCGAAGATCCTGTCGATCCGGTCGGTAAGTCCACGTTTACAGTCTTTAAAGCTCCGTGACAGACAGGGAAAAGCTCGACTGGGCTTAGTTGGTACAGAAGAGAGCTTTCGGAAGCTCTGGTCGACCGAGTACAGGCGCCATCGGTAGATTTCTCGTTCCACACCTTTTATACTTAAGCACAGCTAAACGCAGAGAGCTTGCAGAGCTTCCGACTGTCTTACCGACTCAACCGCTCAATTCCTGCGTCGGTAATGTCATCTAGAGCTCGCAGCAGTAATGCTGAAAGTTCTGTCCGATCGAATATCAACGCCGCCGGTACTCTGGTCGACCTATACTACTTGCGTTTACCATTCGCGCAACATTAATTGAAAGTCCAGCTTTCGCGATATATCTATTGATTTCTCAATCCGAACCGGGTCAATATTTTGGGAGACAGCGAGTACTCCGGACTGGTTTTGAGTGGGCCACGATGCACAAGACCTGTGGCAAGTGTTTGTCCATTTGGTTCTCAAATAATTTCCCTTATATAGAAAAGCAAACGCGAGGGAAATGCATTTGATATTTTTCTAAGGGATGAACAAATACTTGTGGGCGTTCTAACGGACGGGGGAAGCTGTGAGCGTTGAAGAACGTCGATGGGAATACTAGGTAACCGCACCAGGTCAAGAAGAACGAGCTAATTCGACGAAACGAATTAGCGGGGTTCCAGACTAATTCGAAATTGATGTTCGGCGAACGAAGATGGACGGGAATTCTCTGTACTTGCTTCTCTCATACGTAATTCGTCCGGCTCTCGGAAACCGGCCGATGGATAATTGAGCAGCTTGAACGAGCCCCGGCTATCGACAGCCACGTTATCCAAATAACTGTCGCGCTGTCGTCGAGAGCCAATAACATCCTATTACGTATCGATGTCGATGAAGTATTGAAAAGAACTTAGGAAAGTCGATACACCCCGACATCGTTGGCGAAAAAAACGAACATACCCTTAAATTACACTGGTGGGGGTTAGTTGCTGATTTACTATTCCGATTCCTATTAATTCTGAACGATGCATTTACAAATCCTTGCCAAGTTCCGCGAACTTTGCAAAATTACGAAATAATTACCGATGGATAATGTGTTGAGGACGAAGCGATTTGCAAAACTAACTTTATTGGCGGCGCAAAGGAAAGAAACGAGGGTAGGTAGTCACGACTACAGACTGTTATTAGGTGATAAATAAATTCAACGTGTGTTCGTTGTTGTCCGACCGTCGCGGGACAATACTACTGCGCCCTCATGTGAAATATTCATTCTTGCGTATGGGAAAAGGCGTGTTTCCGTGCCAAGGACGAGTTCTAGCGGTTAGGCGACGATGGTCTCGCGCCTCGTCGGCAATATCCATCGGGTATACACGCGCGATCGTTAGCGTGGCTCGCATGATCGAACGAGAAATAGAAACCTGGAAAAAAAAGTTTCGATAAAGCTCAGTCGCGTGCCTCGTTCGATAAATGCATCACGGACCATGAATCACTGGGGCCGGTGATCCTTTGGTTGTTTTCCTTATCGTGGCTCACGAGGTTTAGACAAGGTCCACGCGCGCACGGGCCCGGAAAAGACTGGCAGAAATTCCCGAGGGTCTGGAGCACTATTATTCCGTCGCAGATGGCGGCGACGTTATTGGAAAGCTGCGCGTTCGACGTGCATAGCATCTCCGAGGGTGTCGTTCGAACGGCCAATTAGAATTCGTGAGGAATCCGTACCGTTTACTCCACCTCGGGATTGCACGCGAATGTATTCCCTTGCTCCGACGATCGGCGGATTCTTTCGAAACAATTCCTGCGCGATCTTCGTACTCGGTTGTGGCCCCTTTACCTGGTAGATCGTGGATCTCCGTTCCTGCGGGAGTTACTCGCGAATATCGAATCGTTGCTTTTTTATTGAAGCAACTTGGATTTTCATTCTGCTCGGAAAATCATGCAGTTCCAAAGGTTACATTTTATTTTGCATTCTAGCTGTATGAATTTTTAGTCCAGAGCGGTTGATCTTTTAAGACGTTCCCCTTAAGGTAGGGGTAGCAGGAAGATCCTTCGAATCCTCAGACTTAGCTGAAACTATGAAGACTGCATGAATAAGTAGGAGAATTGGGATTTCGAGAAATAGTTTGAAAATCGAGCGTTTAGTTTCTTAGCGGGCCGAGAAGTAGTCGGTAGCTGGGTCTGACGTCGGGTGATTGAGAGACCGATTACCCTTGGCTCTACTCGGCGAAAACGGGGACACGGGCCATTTTTCATCCCACCTTGTAGACGCCGCGGCCTCTCCATGGTGAATATTAATACATCGATCGTAAGCAACGGCACCGACGTGGCGCACCAATGAAAGAAAGGGGCGAAGCTTAGCGTTTTAAAAAGCTCTCGAAGCTGGAGAATGACACACCGCGGGGAATGCGAAGGCTGTCGCTGTGAACTTCGACGGTTCTCCGAAACACGCGTATGGCGACAAGTTTACCTCGAGGTTGATTTATCCGTTGACAATTGACACGTTGGAAACAATATATTACCACTCTATTTAAAAAGGCACACGTTTCATATGTACGCAAAATAAACTTCAGTCTCAATCCAGTCTGGAAATTAATTCAGGACATTCGCTGTTGTATGTCATGTTTGATCGTGGGCGACTGGTTCTACTTATTGGAGATTCCTCTCCGTGCGCGTTTACAGAATAGCGCATCTACTCGACACAGATGTTATTCTCTTGTCTGATCGCGGCTGACTGTTTCCACTTATTGTGGATTTCACCGTGTACACGTTAACCTATCGTTTCGCAGAAGAGAATCACCTAGATACGGATGCGATTCAGTTCCGTCAATGTTTAGATGTTAGAGCAAATGTAGATCCAACGAATAAACATTTTCTGTTCGATCTACGACGTTATTATAAACGATGCCTTAGAACAATCATTGCTCTATGTCAATTCGCCGAAACGTCTATGCGAAACCGCCCAGGGAACTAACCCAGTAAAGCTTGAATCGCATCGAGCTCGACGCCAGAAGCAGCGAATAACAACGGGAAGCAGACGAGGATCGTGAGAAGGGAAAGCGACGGTGAAGAGCGACACAGCACCGTAACCTAGTATTCTGAAAGTAAGATAGCGCTGTCGGAGCGCTCTAATTGCCGCGAATCGACACTCGAGAGTTGTAAACGAGGATTCCGAGTGGGAGTTTTCGTTACGCCGTGGGGAACGAGGTTGTCGCCGGTCGCCAGCCATTTTTCAATTCATCCGGGTGGAGCAGAGTGTATTAACGCGGGGAACGAATCACGAGGATCGTTCGAACGTTCGTAAAACGGTGTCCCTCGTTGGCGGATTTTACGGTGCCGCGTGGCCGGAGCCGGATTAAAAAATTAGTCGCGAGTGGCCGTCACCGGCCGCGGGAAAAAGCGCGCACCGATGCGATCGTTACAATTTTAACAGAATTCTAGGCGACTAATTTATGCGACTTGTCACTGAAGCTTGCCGAGGCCTGTGCGCTCTCCGCGCGTTATGAAAGCGTAATTCCACCGCGTTCCCGACGGACCGTTCGTAAACGACCGCTGCAACTTCAATAACGAACCACTGATTCCCATACACCGGTGATTTAATTAGCGTCTTCGCAGAGCACGGTGTCCCGTACGAGTCTCGCCAATGCCGTTGTTCTCCCGAAAAAAGGGCGAAACTACCCCGACGACCTCATTCTCTACTTCGTAAAAATTTTACCGCTCCAAGCTATATTCGTTTTAGTCTCTCCCATTGTTTTATTAACGTTCAAGGTTCCGATACTCTCGTTTCCAATGTTTCGGAGCCACAGGCGACGTGTGCGAAAATCCCCGCGAAACACCGACCCGAGTCGCGCGACGCTCTCGACGGATTATCCTCCGAAGAGACACTCCATCCGAGTGCTATCCGCTTTGCTTTTCTTCAATCAAACCCAGGGAATAAGACGGGACACGTCTTCACCCCTTTGTTCACGTGTATCGGACGCTTGGATCAACCGAATTGCAGAGATATTCGCGGGATCGGCTCTAAAAATTAATTCTTAAGTGTCTGATGAAAGTTAGTAAACTTGGCACTAGCCACGAGACTGTCAATTTTATGATAGATGACTGTTTATCTTGATTTTCCTATATGCGGATAGCCGTTGGTGGGCGTGGCTTTGTTGCTCGTACTTTTATCGAAGCCAGGCCAGTGTACTTATTGGTCAATATATTCCTACGAATGGTCTAGAGTAATCTACAAGAAGCTGAACCGTCTTAAATCTCGTCAAAGTCCTGACAGAATATTACTGTTATTAGTAAAGAATCGAAAGTGGGCGTGGTCTCTTTGCTCTTGCTTTCAACGGAGCTAACACAGTGGCTCACAGGAAAAAACGTGCTCTCCGGTGCTCGAAAAGAAGCGGGACCGTATCGGAGTATTACTCGCTTAATTCTTTTGGTATACAGTGATACCCGAGTAGGCTTGGCTTCGCGGCACTCGGTTCGAAGGGAGTAATGGCAGCCCTGTGGGATCCGGGTGGCTCAGAAAATCGAATAACTGGGGTCGGTTCGGTGAATCGGCGGTGAGGCTGGAAGCTCGGGCTGGTTTGGCAGCTTTGGCATCGTTTAATCACCGGCTAATTGGAAACCGACTAAACTCCTCGCGGCTGCGGCATCCCGGTCGCGTCTCGTTGTCGTCGGCTTTGCTTTCGCAGTAGAGTGGGTCAACGATGTGTCCGCCTCGGGATCCCCGAGGAGAATTATATCTCTCTCGCATCCTACTGAAAAAGTATCTCTTGCCCGACTACGCCAAGCACTATACCGCGAAGTTTCTGAATGGCGGATCGATTGACTCGGCTTCTCCCTCTAAAAAAGAAGAAGAAGAAGCGAAACGACCTCGCGCCTCTCGATAAACCGTTTCCCCGTTCTCGAGGCTCTGCCGCTTGTTTTTCTCGCACGGCCATTGTCGATGCAAAAGGGCTACCAACAGAGATATTTCATTTCGCGTCGGGAGCGAATAATGGCATCGGAAAGCTTCGCCCGGCGCGCGCTTCGGAGTCGTTTGTGTAATGCACGTCAGCCGAACGCGCGCCGCTGGCACCTGTCAATAGTTTCCGAGGGAAGTTCCGCGAAACCTACTGCCACGCCGCAAGACAGTCAGCCAGCGACAGTCCGCTCTTTGACAGCCGATACACCGATTTTCTATGCGGCCTTTTTACACGGCGACACAGCATCCCCGCGAAACACCATTCAACGACCACGCTGTTTCCTGTTTTTATCGGCCAAGACACTTCTCGTTCGTCGCTTAACGCTGCACGTGGAATTACCGTCGACCACTCTCGCTGGAAATATTTATGGTTGCTGGGAGACTGATGTGTCACGGCTGTCCACTAAACAGAAAAACCACTAGACTCTTTGCAATTTTCAGACTGCGAATTTCTGCACATTTATTTCTCGCGGGGATCTAAAACATTAAACTGGACGTCTATTAGAAATTTTGAAAACGACAAGAGGGAGTCTATCTGCTTACTATTATTCTTGTAACGCGTGTCGGATGCAAGGAATTTATTCAACAGTTTTCTGCCACAGGCTCTTCATAATCTGAACAATTCTGAAATAAATAATCCGGGTCAATTTGACCGGAGTTTCTCGAATAATTTGTAGCTCGCATATCCGCTAACCCAGTAAATAGCATTCCACTTATGGCAGTTCTGCCGAGCCCGCATCACAGCTCCATCGAATGTCCTTTGATGGAAATTCGGCACACCGAAAAATCAGGATCACGTTGCCACTTCAAGTCGCTATAATTTCTGGGGGCTGGCGCGAGAACATTCGTCGAGGGCGTTGTTGTTGATTGGTAACAGTAATTAAAGTTGGCAAGGGCGGCCCGCGTAAATTCGAGGGCCGCAAATATCGCGGCGCCTCGCGAGCAGCTCGCAACGTCCTCGAGTTTCTTCGCCGTTTTTTCTCCCTCGACGAACTTTTTAATTACTCCCGAATTTCCCGTAGATTCTCGGTCGATATCCCGAGGACTGGTGCGCGCACAGCTTTCTCTTTCTCTCTCTCCCTCTTTCTCTCTCTGTCTCCCTCTCTCTCTCTCTCTCTCTCTTCGAAACGGCCTTACACACGATTGTTCACGTGCTCGTCGAGGAGCACGCTAAGCGCACAGTCACTGTCAGCGGCGCGGTGCCCTCGGCAAGTTGGAATTTCGAGCAGAGCTAATCGAGAAACGGGAGCACGGTCAAGTACACCATGGAAACGTCTTCGGGCTGTATTCCTGATCGAAAAGACAGAATCCTAATTCTGTGATCCTCTACCGCTGGTCCTGTTGTTGTTATTCTTCTATGAATATGGAGGAGTCAGAATGTGATGATAAATGAACGGTACTGTTCGTCGAAGCTAGAGAAAACTCAGAAATTGAGATAATTCAATCGATAAACTTGATCGATAAGTTTTCCTTAGGAGTAATATTTCTTCAAGGGTTAACACCTAATATTGGAATGTTTTGTGTACGAGTTCATCAAAAACTCATTTAGAGGTCTTTATCATGCATTGAAGTATAAAAAAATTCTTGCATGTCATTTGTATTAGAAATGTCGGTGGATGCTCCTGATTTTCCCGATTCTTGACTACTGGAAATTCCTATCGAATATTGCAAACGGAGCCGTTAGCTGGAAACAATCGGATAGAACGATCAAACTTTTCAGACTCGCCTCGCAAAATGAAACGAAAGCTACGGTGGTCCGCTGTGCTTTGCCTTGCTGTGCGTTTGGCTCGCCCGGCACTTTTTCCACGGTATTGTGTCGGCCGTCCTTTATCCCAGAAAACAGCAGCCCTTTATTGTCTCTTTGACTAATTCATACGGCTCGAGCGGTTTCTCGCGGATCAAGGGATCTCGCTCTCGAAATCGCTCTGTTTCGCCCATTTGCAAGCGATTCGATCGTGAGAGAGAGAAAAAAAGCGGGACATATCGCGTGGCGGGTGATTCAAGTTCGAAATGCTCGGCGCGGAATTCCAAGCTCGCTGAATAAAATTTCATTTAGGTAAACCGGAACTACCCTGTCAACTTTCTCGAAAAGGAGGACTTCCCGCTGGCCCGATGGCCGCTGCGATCGATCGGGTCGTGGAGGGTGCACTTTCCACTGGTCCCTGATGCCGAACGCAACAACTTTGTAACCGAATTTCGGCGCAGCAATTAAATAATCGCCTGTGCCGAGGGCCGTCCAAGTTCTTGGGCGAACGCTGCGAACCCCGAAACGCTCGAAATATTTTCCCACGAAACCTACCCCTCCGATTGATTATACCCTTTCTGAACAATATTCGGAAAATGCGCGTTTCGTTTAGCCCAAGATGAGAGTATCCAGCAGTTCGTAAATTGAATCTAATGAACGTACCCCTCGTACGTTTATTAGCAGACTGCGGACTTCGTGCAATTTTAACGGCAATGTGTAGGTGTAATTTCTAACAGCGTAAAGATCAAATCAGAATCAAACATTTTGGAAAATTGAGAAAGTGGTGTACGAAGGAGCTGGTTCAAGGCCCACAGTTCAAAGGGTGAGCCATTCACCTTGCTAAGAAAATTGAACATACAGATACATCCTGATGAATCATCGGTGGCGATAATTATAATAATTGAGTTCACTCGGTAACGATGCAAACGAACTAGACGAGCTAGAAGGGAACTAAGGGAGGAAGAGTTACAAAATTTTGTAAAATTGAGAAATGGGATGGGCGAAGTAAAGTGGTCGAGGGTGCCAGGTGTCCGGTGCAGAGGTCGAAGGGCGAGCCGTTCACCCTGTATCCGAGTAAACGCGGAAGGTGCCCGTTAGAGCACATTGGTCGTCGGTTCGTTGGGTCGTCCGACACGGATGATGCTCTCTCGGGGGTCGGGACAAGCTCCGTGGAAGCTCTGATCGTGGGTTCCGTGCGGGGCTTCGGGCCTGCGCGTTTCCCTGCGAATCGCCGAGTTGGAAGGGAGGGTGGAGGGAGCGCGAGGGGCGCGTGGCGGCACCGAGGGTGTCAGTCACGGCCCATCTGCCCACCATCGAGCACGTAAGTCCGCAATCGGTTACTTTTAACTCCCCACTGTGACACCTTAGACCTCACTCGAATCCCAAAGAACCTTCCTAGCCAGCATTTACAAAATATTTCCAAACGAACCCATCAACCTTTCCTCCGCCATCGCCCGTTCGCTCCACGGTTGAACCTTTGTCGCAACGATCGAGTGTCCCGTGGCATCGGATATTCCGTTAATTGGCCCGTTTTTTGGCCAAACTATGGCCGACTACCGGCAACGACTGGAATTTCGGAGGTGCGTGAGACGTCGACCCGGGACAGGGCCAGGACCGACCCGCCCGCCGGCGGTCCCCCAGTGATTAGACAGAGAAATGGCGGGTACGGGGAACAAGTGTTCGCGACTCGGTCACTCTCTTCTGTTATCTCTCTCGGGTTTTCTCTATGGTTATCTCTCTCTCTCTCTTTGCGAGTTCGGTCGAGTGGGGTCCGGACGAATCGACGCGACGTTCCGGGGCTGTGGGATCCTTCTCCGAAACGGGTGCCCCCTCTCTGTCACTCTGTCACTCTCTATCTCTCTCTCTCTCTCTTCCCCCCTCTTCTCCCATACTCTTCTTTACCTATCTTTTTCGTTCCCTCACGTCCCAACTCGACAGGAAATGGATTTCCTCCGTCGAGACGTCTTTTTCTCGTTCGAGAACTTCGCAAGTAAAGGCTGCACCCATCGCTCTGACCGAGAACGATTTTCCTCCGCTCGGTTTCCTGGCCCCCTGACCAATCGTTGACTCGCACCACTCGTCCCTACGTTCCGCGAACGTTTTGCGCCGGTTCCACCGGGTTCTCTAGGATTTTTCCCGACGACGCTCGAGTGACAGTTCACTGCGAGCTCGATTAAATGAGAATCAATTAGAAAGTTACTTCGTAGATCGTTTGATCTCTCTGAATCACTGAGAACGTCCCCGAGTTCCGTGGTTCAATATCAATTTTTTGGTCCCGCCACGTGATACGCGTGCGGCAGCTTCCTTTTTCACGTGCCTACTCTGAGAACCTCTGTGACAATGTACGGTTCGGAAATGTGTTCTCTGTCGTCCTAATCGTTACTCGACCCCAGATAACCGAGCTATCATGTATGGAAGTGACGGTTCCAGTAGAAAGCAAGAAAAATTCTTTAGCTTCCACAGAACTTTAGCTTTTAATATTGAAGTTATCAATTGAAATATCGGCTGACTCTGATCGTCATTTTGATCAAAGACCAGAGATTAATCTTCACTCTGCTTTATCGAGTGCATTAAATTTGCTTACCTAATAGATTTAAAGAGAGGCCAATAACAGGGTACAAAGATCAAGCTCTTCGATTTCTATCTGATTAAATAAATTGCCATTGTATCGAGTGGATTGATTGTCCTTCCAGTAATTTCATGCGAACTCCGAGAATTCCAGTCTCGCTACGTATTAAACTAAAGACGCATTAGACCGCGTGGCCTGTCGAAAGATGCCCTAATCGATGATTCTGGGGACACTATAATTTTTCAGCGGAATAGAGACGGCGGAAAGGTGTCCGGTCGGTAATCGCATGAATTATCAGTGAGCGTAGGCTCGCGGAATCATATTCGCCCGACCGGTTGATGGATAGGCCAGTACTTTTGACCGGTAGTGTACGCCGGCCGCTGAAATATTCAAGTGGCACGTACGCGCGCTGTCTTGCGAAAGGTCAAGTCGCCTGATCGAGGGGAAACAGACTGGCCACGTGCGTCCCAATCACCGAGGAACAGGGACACTCGCGTTGCGTCCCCCAACCTGGCCAAGGAAACGCTCGTTTGGCATGGACTGCACCGCATTGCACTCGTTGCACACTGTCTGGAAGGTGTCGGATCCTTTCTGTCACCTGTACACTCGACCCAAAACAATCCTCTCTTCCCAAATTGAATAGACAGCGGATCTTAATGCAAAATACAAATTATCAGTACTAACAGGTCCAATACAAATGTCTTCATGATAATTTTCTTAAGCTGAAAACAAGAGAACTCTGAAATTTTTACCGTTTCGTAGTTCATTCACCCATTTCTGCCGTAAGTGCATAAAATCCGCTGTTTGCTTATTGTACTCCCTATGCCCTCCATTCAATCATACAAAATTTAACCCTTTGCAGTCACAGCTATTTTAACTTGAAATTTAAACATTTCTTCGACCTGCAATTATTCCATTGTATTTTTTGCAATGTATTTGTTACAACGTGCAATACTTAAATGTGTAGTAATTGATTAGACACCAACAGATTTAATAACGTTGAGTCACCCCTCGACTGCTAAGGGTTAACCAGTCCATTCAGTCGTTCCATAAGTACTGTCATTCCTCGCTGCTGGAGGCGGTTAGTAGAGCATGTCAGCCGCTTTTCCTTGGCCGGAAGTCGAAGTAGAACCTATCCCGTCATCCCTAACTTTCATTATCGGCGATCTCGCGGAAATTCAACTCGCGGAATTTCTCGCGCTGCCTGCCGCCTCGCTCGCCGAAACCAATGACTGTTTAATCGGCCCGCGTTTCGACATTCCGCGCGCATTAACCGGTTTACGATCGCCGCACGATTGACTCTGCCGAACGTGCGCGAGACACGCCGTCTCTTCGTTAACGTTGATTTGTTGCCAGTGCATCGGCTGCTGCGTGGAACATTTGCAAATGCTGGAGTGCGTTGAATCAGAGGACACAGAGCTTTCTCTCTCTCTCGCTCTCTTGTTCGTTCGACACGCGTAATCAAGGGGATACAGACGACTCTGCACGACCACGATAAACCGCGAGTGACCGAGATTGATACGGTATCTCCTATCCACCTTTCCATTCGTTACACCTGGGACCTCGTTGCCATACTCGAGAAACCATCAATGTGCGCTGCCCGCGATTCTTCCTCGCGTTATTGTCCGAGTCCATTTGCTGCTCGCGAGGATGAAAACGCCAACAATCCTTTTGTGTGTCTGGAAAACTACCGCTCGCGGAATTCTTTCTTCCCACGAACTGCTGTTTCCGGAAACAGTTGATGAAGGTAGCCTTACATTTTTAATAGAGCGAAGCTCTTTGGCCAACCCGGAATTATTTGTAACTGCCCGACGGAAATTTTCGAGGATGTGGACGAGGATATGTTTGTCTGGAAAAGCAATTCTTCACTCGACCAGCTGTTTTTCGAAACGAATACAACATCAACTGATAGTGTAATTACCAGACTGCGGAAAATCGTGCAAAATAAAACTCTATTAATCGTTAAACAGGGAATAATTTTGTTAATTTTAACAAATCGAACGAGAACGAGTTTTCCGGGTAATTTATCGCATGATAATCCAGCTGGATTTATTATAAAAAGCGAATACTGGATACTGCATCGGGAAGCTCCGAAACGCAAATTCCGAAAGCTCGTCGATAAACAAAGTCGTATATTCTCTAGCGAGTATCAAGTTTTACTACAGCGTTGTTTTATTATCCCGCACACTGTCAAGCGCGCGGTATATACGCGAGTATATCCGGCCGCCTGCTCATTACAGATAAAATGTGCTGCGTATACCGCTCACCGATGTTTCCCACGTAATAGTTCATTGAAAAATCTATCGTTTCGATCGCTATAATAGAAATTGCATAACAATTTTCCTATGTCAGCGCCGCTAAACTGTCCCCGGGGATTATTCTAACCGTCGCGAAAATTGCGAATAAAATCAACGATCGATTTAAATCCCTTATCGAGGAGTATTTGAACAACAACGGGATAAAGTTAGGTCTGCCGTCTGGGAGTATAGTCGAGGGACGAGGGGAGCATCGTTGGCGGTCGGGATCGCGAGAATTTAATTTAATTCGCGGCTAATTTTTCGCCGTGTCTAGGGTAGTCTCGATGGATTCACGGTTCAGGAGTACAAAACCGCGGCCACTGATTTATAGCCCCGTTGAATCCCATTGCTATGCTGTCACGCCGTTATGCTGTATCCTCGTCGCATCGTCGACGTCGTCGTCGGGCGGAATGCGCGCAAACGACCGCGTCAAAGTCGCTGTCCGCTTGGAAATATGATCGCTGGGTACCGATAACGAGATTATGGAAGCCCGTCCAGTTATAAAATGACTTTGGGCATTAGCTTATCTCGTCGCATGCCCGTCGACTCCGTCCTCGCGCGTCCGAGATGCCGATCATCGCGTAGGCGTTTCAATTCCGCGGGAACCCTCCCCGGAATCGTGACGCCGCTAATCAGACCTGTTGCCCGGTCCGTCAAATTATGCCAATTAATACGGGCGTTGCGTGCCGGGAACGATTCTCCTTCGGGCGCCTACGCCGTCGCGTTTATTAAAATCCTCGGAGAGTACCGAGCGTGTGAAACGTCGAAAATCGATTAGTATCAACTGAAATCGGCTCGTAATTTTTCTCTAACCCCTCGACGACGACAGTTTGGAGGTGGACGAAGATTGAACAGATTTAACAGTACTGGTGTAGTATTTCTAATTTTCTGAAGTTATTAAAGAAGAAATGTATTCCAAGAAAATATAAAAGTAGTCGGCCCTGGATTGTTGAGCAGTCTAAGGGCTCTGATAGCGATCGCAGCCGGGTCCATTGATCGCGTACCAAGGTGCTCGACCCTGCGAGACCCTGCGAGGAGGTACACGTCGGAACGGTCGCGTGAGACGTTCGCTGAATTTTTCACGGATCCTGCCGACTATTTCCAAAAGTCTGGCAACCCACGCGTCCCGCATCGACGGTATCTTTAGATGGTATAGTCAATCGTCCACCTAGCAATTATCTTACGACGACCTGGACGAAAATGGACGAGGGTATGCACCGAAGAAGTCGTCGCACTCTCCCCGGTTTATTTTTACTTCGTTCGCGAAGTGTTACGAGGAAGGGAATTATTAAAGAAGTCGGTGAGACGATTTTTGGAATCGGGAAATTTACGGACGCGTTCCCTGGCGTCTTCTTTCAATTATTCGGCCGGAGGCATGATTCACTGGTTAGAGAAGGGTATTCTGACAAACGATATTTACGTAAGGCTATTACGTCGACGGTCCGCAAATTCCCGTGGAAATATTCGTTGGAACAGCGCGCGCCAGAACGGCTCGGCTGAGAAACGCCGACAGTATTTCACCGAACGGTCTCCGAAAACGGTTTCACGGTCTCTCGGCTCGCCGATACATCTGCCCGGAAACCCGAGGAAACCGGTCCTGGTCCAAGAAACCCAGGAAGGACCGCTGGAATTGTAACACGGCTCGAGATTGAATTTTTCGCAATGATTTTCCTATGAAAAGCACCACCCTCTCGAGTTCAGCCCACGTCTCACGGTGGCTGAAGCCGGATATCTCGCTGGTAATGCTGTCTTCTCGAAGTCACGTTCTTCCTCGTAGAAGTCGCTTCGAGACGAAGTTGACGTGTCACAGTAAATTCTTCCCGGGAGCATTGGTGTTAACCTCCTGGGGGAAGTATGCTCTCTAGAATCGTGTTTTCTCGAATTCGTGAAGCCTTGGAGGCTCGTACGTGAGAATTTGGAAGAAGGACTAGTGTGTTCCCAAAGTTGTAGGAATGTGAGGAAGAGATAGAATGCATTCTTAAAGTCGTATGAATGTTAGGAAGGGGTAGAATGTATTCCCAAAGTTGCAAGAATGTAAGGTAGGGATAGAATGTAATTTTAAAGACGTAGGACTGTTAGGAATGATTAAAATGTATTCCCAAAATTGTAGGAATGTGAAAAAGGGCTAGTGTATTTCCAAAGTTGTGCAGGGAAGATCCTAGTGTATTTCCAAGGTCGCAGGAATACAGAAACTCAGCATTCCCATGCTCCTGGAAATACAGATGTTCGTCAGTATTCCGTAAGATCCGGATATTGTAGGAACACTTCAATCACGCCATCAGGGACCATGATTTTCAGAGTAATCGGATTCGATGCGACGAATACGGCCGCGTGGAGTTTCATTTGAGAATCTCTCGCAACCGAGACGAGTTTTATGGTGTCCCGAGATAGGATTAACGCGTTCAGCGAGGAATCTCGTCCTTCGTTAGAGTTACAGTTTCCTGTTGCGAGTTTTCCGTCGCGTTACATTCGATTACAGGCTCTCTTTTCCCGACCAGAATGACCATACAGTCCCACTTGGCCGTCGTTCAACAACCTTCTCCTCGAGATGCAATTCCTCCGGTTGAAAAGCGTCACGACGAGCCTATTTCTCCTCCGAGCAATTATTTCGATTGCTTCTCTCGCCACGCCATGTTGCCTCGTCGGCGCGTACTTTCGTCTCGGACTGGTAATAATTACCTCCGCGTTTGCAAGTGCCGTGTCGTTCAATCTCAATAGTCTGTGCGTAATCTGTTGCTGGTTCTCTCGATCCTCTCGTTACGCTTTCCGTCAAGTACTCGATAAATTCCGTGCGCTTTCGAAAAGCTACGTCGTGAACGGAAGAGTGCTCAGACAATTGGCAGACACACCTCCGGCGGAAAACGGTGAGCGAGTTAAAACCACTGGAGGTGAACGTGTCGCATAAAAATTCTATTACGACTTCCTCTGGACCGTTCTGACCGCAGGGAATTTTTCTCTTGGCCGTTTCGTGGCTGAACGGACTATCCGAGCCCGCCGGCAAGGCCATTACGATCAAGGGACCGACAAAGGCCGAGCGGCTTTGTGGCAGCAGCTAGCGCGGATAAATAGTCAATGACAGAAACGGTTTCGAGTGCCCTGCCCTCCCACAGTTCGATATCGTAAGTAGGACGTGAACCTGGACGGGTAGCGTGCGCACGCGTACACGCGCGTACACACGCCGTTTTCGGTGTAATCGTTTCCGGCGTGTAATCGTTCCGCTCGCGAAATTCCAAGAAAAACATTCAACCGGTTTCGTCCCCCGAAACCACACAATGGCACTCGCAATCTTTTAATCACGCCACCAAGATTTCATTCCTGGGAGTATTGGAAGAGCTTTAGGCAAAAAGTGAAGGGCGGTAACTTTCTTCTATTCTCGAAGGTCTCGGAACGAACGTCTCAAGCAGCTCAAGTCGTTCGGTCCAATTTTAAAATAGTTGCTAGTCGTTCAAGGCTGTCCACTTAATTTTTCCCCCGACTTGTATATCCCCTAAGCTCCTGTCTGCTTAGAGAAATCCTCTTACAAAGGGTAAAAACGAAACCAGGATCTGAAAGCTGATAACTTTCTACTACTCCTATACGGTTAAGGGGTCCACTCTTATTTCATGACGAAAATGAGCAAGTGCGATTCGAAAGAATTCAAAAATCGGAATGTGTCATTTCTAATATGATAATTTTAATATTGCATAAAAATCGACCCGATTCCTGCCATGTTAAGGGCTCCCGCCTTGGTGATCTATATCGTGTAAGCTGCCGTACGCTCGGAGCAATTACTTTCCTCTTTAAATCACTCGTGGACGACTCGAAGCTGTCCAGTCAGGGTCAAGCCGGCTCGGAAAAGGCTTCGTGCCTTCTCCGACAGCGCCAGCACTTAAATTCCGCCTCGAAGGCCGCCGCCGACGGTGGCAAGGCTGTTCACTGCCGAAAAGTGTTCCCGCGGTTTCCCTCGACGGAGAGGGTGCTCGTTGAACGTTCGGTGGAACACGAGCCGACGGTGTTCCGCGGTTAAGCCGCTTAATTGCCTCGTAGGGGGCAGAGCGCTCCGGCGAGCCCGTTTCAATGGCTGTTAAACGTAGTTTTGATAGCGCGCCAGTTCGCGGGCCGCTTCGTTAACGAGGATCTTGTATAGATCATGAAACTCGTTACGCCGCTGTAAAAACCGTAGGATCCGTTCGCCGAGCGAGCTCGAACAACAAGAAACTCTGCGACAAAGTTTATTGTCATTGGCAACAGGTGCACGGGCTGAGTCTGTCTTTCGCGAAGTTAGTGTGCACACCGCTTCCGGTTCGTGATCGGTGTGGGGAAAACTTCATTCGTTTTCTCGACGTTGCAACGGTTCTTCGACGTGGATACGAACGGTCATTTTTCTTCCGGCATCCACGCTGAACAACTCCGCGATTATTTTCCCGGTTAGACCAGATCCGTTTACCGGATACTGCGTTCAACGGCGTACCAAGACGATCGGCAAGATTGGCGATCGTCCAGCCCCCGTCAGCCGCGGAACGCTTCCTCGTCGATGACGATGTCCATAAATCATTCCACCAGTCGCCGCGGATATATCGCAGTTCCACCCAGTTAATGGAACACGCGGCTAATCCTCCGCGATAATCTCTCCGCGACCTTGCGATTGCTGTCTAAACGTCCGCGAAGATAAGAGACCCATTCAAAATTTCTGACCGTGAGCATTGTTCGAATCGTCGAGCCGCCCTTCTGGAACACCGCTGGTCAATGCTAAATCTCGACGAATGCGAACTTCGGAATTGTTGTGGGACAGTTTCATGCAACTTCAGTTTCCACAATTGGGAAATTCTTTCTCGCGGATTTTTCATGCGACATCGTGCCGCAGCTGTTCCAGAATAAAACGCTGTGAAAAAGGGATTTTTTTAATGGGCACGGACAAAGGCAGTTCGTTAGATTCTGCAGGCTGGTAGAAAAATCTTTCGAGATTGAATAGCCTCTTGCCTAAATGTTCCACCGTGCTGGGACACCGGTGTAAATCTGCGGACGAGAGGGCCAACGGTGTATCGATCAGAGAGTAGACAGGCGGTCTTTGTCTCGGTTAATCCTGATCCTTGAGGGGCCGGGCCGAGTTTTGGGTGGGGAATCCTGTCGCGCCTCGGTGAAAAGTTTCGTGGCTGAAAAAGGGGATTCGCGGGGGAAAGGGGGAACCGCCTGCGGCTGAAAATCCGCGAGCAATTCAGAATGGGATTAGCAGATTTCTGGTTTTTACGATCTCGGAGTGTCGCGTTCCCTTAATGCAGCTTTGACTCATCCCCCGAGGCAATGTACGCCCGATTATGAGAACCGTGCGCGGTAATTCCGGCCGATTTCGATGTCGGACCAGGATGTCAATTTACCGAGTAGAACTGGCAGGCTCTCGCCGATAATCTCGTGAGTAGGTTACATCGCGACACGGTGCTGCCACTGGTGCTCTACTCTGCTTCGCTTTGCGAGGACGAAGGACGAGAGGATAGAGAGGAACGACGGTGCACAGAATAAAGGACGGAGGATGCAGAACGGAGGATAGAAAACAGAGGTCGGAGGACGTGGAGGGTGGAGGTGGGCGCAGCATGGGAGTGATCAATACTACCCTCCAACACCAAGTTCCCGCGGGAGTAACAAAGATGGAACAGGACGCGCCGAAGACACGATTTTAGGAAAGATTCCTCTCGATTCTCGAACCACCCCAGACCGCTTCGCCCGTCGAGATCGAGACCCGATTGCCGGACCACCGGGACTTAGGGCCAAGGCACTGTCCGTGTTAACATCCTAGCGGAATTACCGAGTCTGAACACTCTCCGGCGAACTCCGTTGTCGGGAAGCTGCACCAAAGCTGCTAGCTAATTTCTTACGGGTCGGAAGAGCATTCTAGTCCTCCGGATTCTACCGACTCTGGAATTTCTCTGAAGAAGAGCCTCGACAAGCTGCAACCTTCAAACTACTGTACCAAAGTCCTATTCTTGATCAGTGATCAGCAAATTCTGCGGACGAGACAGACCAAGTCTACCGACTAATTTCTTACGTGACAGAAGAGCGTTTCCAGGCCTCCGGATTCTACCGACTTGGGAATTTCTCTGAAGAAAAGCCTCGACAAGTTGCAACCTTCGGAATACTGTACCAAAGTCCTATCCTTGATCGGCGATCAGAAAATTCTGCAGACGAGACAGGCCAAGGCTGCAGACCAATTTCTTACGAGACGGAAGAGCGTTTCTAGTCCTCGTGAAATTTCTCCGGCGAAAAGCCTCTCTATCCTCTCTATATCTCTACCCTCAATCGTCGACCCGAAAATTCTTGCTGAGGAAGAATCAGACAGAGCTTTTAACGATTAAATTTATTTGAGGAGCGTTTCGATGACTTCGATGCTTTAAAATAATTAAAACGAGTTCCGTTTTTCATCGACGATCCGGAAATCTCATCGCGAGAGGCACGACGAGGCTTTCGCATTCGACGTAGGCTGTCATAACTAGATCGAGGATCGGGAAGAGGAGTTTAATTCCTTTTTACCATGTTTTTTGAACCGGGAATCCTGTTTTAATATGAATCCGTCGACGGACACGAGAGGGTTTGTACAGCGAGCAAGTAATTTTCGCAGCGCTCGTCCGAAGTGCCCTTAACCTTCCGGCCGCGGTTTCTACGCGCACTCAGAATGATTGATACGAGGCGGAGGTTGTTCTACGGTGTTCTCTCCGCAGAGTAAGCAGCGTCCATTTACCCAATAACGGGGAACATGAGCCGGAAAGACCACGGGACACACACGTGATAATACCCGGGAACCCGGCCTACATCCTGTCGCGACGATATCCGGATTACCAGTTAAAGCGATCTCGAAATGAAACAATTCCAGGAAGACGAGGAGGATGGGGATATGGTAGCTCGTTTCTAATTCATCGGTTTCGTCTAACGGGCCGATATCTCGGTCCGATGTTTCCCTCATTATTGATAACGAGCTTCCCTGGAAAGTTTTGAGAGCGAAGGAGGAGACCGGGACTCGATTTCCCTCGAAATTGCAATCTTCTCGCGCGAGCGAGCAGGAATTTGTCTCGGCACGGCGCGGCGGCCGCGCTCTTCCACCGACGTAGTCGGTTCTATACTTCACGGGGAAACTAGGGACCCGAACCTCGAAGCTTACGTAATAAATTCAGAGGTCCGAGAAGACTGTCGCCGGTTCGCTGAGAAGCCGACGCGACAACCTTGCGAATTTATTCGATAATTATAGAGGAGACGCGGCGAAATACCGTGCACCCGGTGGCCCCGAAATCGCGACGTGTTTCGTTCACTCTTTCCTCCGTCGCATGAAATGCGCACGAATCCGGGAAACATCGCAGCCGACAATTTCTTGTCTCTGGCAAACAATTGTCGACCGAGGGAATTATTTCTCTGCGCTCTAAACGGGAAAATTTGCGTAAAATACTCCATAGTACAGTAAAAACTATAAAACAGAATCTTTCTATGAATATTTTACTTCCGCGAAGCCAATTACCTCGTTCTATTTATTTGCACGGCAACGATTCTGTTCAGCACATTCATTGCAGAAGCAATTTTGCAGAACACTTATCTCGTCCAATTGAATATGAGTCGTCAGAAGTGGTATTCCCGGGTAACAGACACGTGTCAGTTTCAATTAAGCGGGGGCAGTCACAAGTCTCTACAGGGAGTCTAAAGCCTACATTATACCCTAGAAAGTTGGATACGTACGCATTCGGGGCGCACGTGGCACTAAGGACAATCTTTCCGTCTGTTCTGACCATGGCCGACCTATTCCACTTACCGCGTTTCGCGCAACAAACAATACTTCGAGCTCTATTTCCTCGACAACGAAACCCGGTAGGGAAAGAAGTCGTTCCACGTTTTCCACGTAGAATTGTTTATAGAATCGGTCTGTGTTTTCCTGGACCTTGATTTCCCTCGGACACTGGATAGAATCGTTTCGTGAAGGCGATAAAGTGACAAAGGATGGGTTCGTCAGCGGGTTTCGTGTTCGTCGTTGGTGCGATGCTTTGGTCCGCGGGTGGATCGAAGCCAGGGACGCATTGTGTCCAGCGAGGCACGCGGAAAACGAACGATAAAGCGAGGAAGGACAGAGGGTGGACGACGCGGTATCCAGAACGACATAGCGAGGCTGCCTCGTCCGGCCGTGCGTGACTGCCGGCTGTTAACCTAAACAAGGAGAGCCACGCCATCGATAGCCCAGTGACTCGGTTTCTACCGTGCATACCGGCATGGCAGCGTGCACACACGGCAACGATATAGTCGGCAGTCCCCTCGTCCTGTTGTCGTCGTCGCATCGTCGTCGATCCCGCACAGACACAGAGATCGGCAATGTCGCCTCTCGGTCTCTGTTTTACGCCGACGGGTTTACGATCCGAGCTCCGGATAACGGAACGCGTCAGTTCCGACGCATTGGGAACGCGGCCACTGCGTTTATTCAATGCCACACCCTTCCGATCGCGGTGCTCCTCCTCCGTTTTGTCGCTCCGCTGTCCCTCATTGCCACCTCGTCACCCCGCAACGTCGCGAAGAGACACGAAGCACGAATCGAATTAAAATTCAATTTATCAGGCCTCAAGCTTCGCGAGAATCTCTTTGACCCGTCGCACTCGAAGCTATATCGGCTCCAGAATTAAGACTTTCGATTCTACAATATTTTTGATACCTGGAATCGAAGTTACTCGCGCCACGCGTGAACATTTAGAAATTCAATAAACGAAATTTACAATTCGTCAGGGCTCCTTTCGAACGCGGTCGCGTGTTCCGTCGATTTTGAGCTGGCGGAACTTCCTGCGCGTCAGTGAGGACTAAATCGATGTATCCAGCCGAAGGAGAAACGCATGGAAGTCGTAGGTTAAACCCGTGACCAGTTCCCCGGGAGAAAGAGGGACCTGTAAATCCTTGGTATCTGTGTCTGTGTGAACGTTGTGAAAAAAGATTCGCCGGCAGTTCGTTATCGGCGATCCGATTTCGCGGGTGGGTGGCCGCGTTTATCGTTCCGCCCGTAGGATTTTCGGGAACGTCGTCCGATGGAGCGAGACCGGGTTAGGGATAACTAGTCGAGGGTTATCGGGGAGATTGGCGACCAGGCGGAAGGAAATATTACCGGTTCCCGGTACCATCCGTTTCCGTGCACGGCCGGATATCCCTACGAAATCCGATATTTTAATTTCCAGACGGGTGTGGGGTAGGTAAAACGGTTGAACACGCGGGTCGCGTCGATACACGCATCCGATTAAATCCGGTCCGTTGCGCCTCTTTCGGGTCGACCGGACCCGTCCATCCTAGCCAGCCCTGAAATTGCAATTTTTCAATGGAACGCTATCCTCGAGAAGTCTCATCGGAGTTTCAATGGGCCGCCTCTTATCGACGTTATTACTTCGCCGTTCGAACCGTCGTTACCCGCGCCGAACCGCCGCCGCGAGGAGAATGAAACCTCGTTTCCCTGCCTTTTTCCGATCGGCCGCGCGAGAAATGAAGGGGGATTCGTTCGTCGCCCTGAATAAGGCCCGTTTCGCAGCTCCTTCGATGACTGTGGATCGTCTTCTTGGCGGTAGACTCGCTCCAGGTATACCTAAAATTGTCCAGGTATACCTAAAGTTTATCAAATAATTGTAGACGCACAATCGTAGACGTTCAATCATGTGGTACTTCAGGTTAAGTGTGCTCAGATCTGCGGTGCCCAGGTAGAATGTGCGATCGCAGAAATTTCTCCAAATTTTTCTATGACTTCGATGCAGTCAGTGGATTGGTAGACTTGAAGTTGAAGGGTGAAGGATTTTCGGTATTCCCAAAACGAGCGCTCAGTATCCCCAAAGTTCTCGGAATGTATAACGACCACTGTTCCCAAGGAAATTCGACAATTCCAGACACACAACCGGTATTTCCAAGGTCCTGAGAATGCAAAGGGCTGTTCCAAGGGTTTCCTGGGAACAAACGCGCGCAGAGCCCATCCTATAAAGTTATAGCACGTTATTCCACGCGGACGTGTGTCATTGGCGATAGAAATCGGACACGATTCATGGTAACACACGTTCGAGCGTGTCTGATTTCAGATTACGACCGTCCGGATGGATCGATAACCAGCCGCAATTTATTTAACCTCCACACGAGAGAACCGACGAGGAAAAAAAGTAACCGCGCGTGTGACCATCGAATTGCGCGACTCCCCGCACGCGTATCCGTGTCCGATCTCGAAAAATTCGAACATTCCTGGAATCCGTGGCGTTCCGCAGGAAATTCGGCCGACGCGGCTGCTTGTTTCTATGCGGAATCGATTAAGTAGATCCAGACGTACTTGCGCGGCCACGCCTCGGAATGCAACCTGTAACAGTTCTACGCTGTGTAGCAGTTTTTCAAGAACTCGGACGTTCTTCCGGCTTTCTGTAAATACCCGTAGCATGTGTTCTTCTCAGAGACATCTACGATTTTTTACAATAATGTATAGTCACGATTAATTACATTCTCAACGACAACAGTTAGCGTTCTAGATTCGATTCCGGCCGCACCAGCGGTCCAGAAACCGTTCGTTTACGATGTTAACGTGAACGATTCAATAGCAAGGTCTACTATTTCGCAAACTAGGTTCCGACAGTGTCCAAAACAGACGCGAGCGTCCGCTGGTCCGGCGTTAGGCGCGAGCAACACGGTCCGCTGCATCGATTTAAACTCGCCCCGTTTTCCCGACGCGTGCAATCCGAAACGCGAGCACGTCTCGCGAAATTTTCGCTCGAGCTGAACGCGCGAATTAACGTCGTCGTAGCTGTCTAATTGCGTCTTTCATTTAGCCTTGTTTGTCGGCACGTTTCGCGAGACCCCGACGACGAAGACGCGCGCGATGTCCGACGGCAAACGAGCCGGAAACGTTGCTACAATTTTTCCGCGACGTCTTTCGTCCCTTGTTAGCGCTCGGTAAATTGCACGGATTTTCCCATGAACGTGAAAAATTATTCTGCGGAAGGAATCGCACAAATTCTCTTTGTCCGGCGGTAGATAGGCTCCCGAATTTTTCATCTCTGCGAGGATAGAGCGATGCAGAGCAGTGTGAAAATGGCTGGTCCCAGTTATCGTTGATTTTTTCCAACTCCTGGAAAGCCTATCAAGGCGTCGAGCGAGCGAATTTAATTAGAAAAGTTTCGCGGCCGAAGCCAGGCACAAACACGAGCACGCTCTCGTCCATTCTACTTCCGCGGGCTCGTCACCGTCGACAGGACTCGTCGACTACGCTTTCAAACTACCTCTTGGTTCTCTCGCGTTCTCCAGAAAGAATGGAAACAGCGTGAACGCCGTAGAGAGTGAGCCGTTTTAAACCCTCTCTCGAAAAATCCTCGGCAAACACCTGCGAGGCGACGATAGAAATCTCATCCGACCCGTTCCCGCGTGCACTCCCCAACTGGCAACAAATCAGAGGCAAACTTCCGCGGTAACGAACGAATAATCGGTGTTCCGTGTTGCAGAGAGAGAGAGAGAGAGAGCTAGAGGCGTTAATTAAAATTAAATCACGCCGAATCGTGCGATTAAAACGCCACGACGCGAGTTTCACGGGCTATGTAAATCTCGGCGCGAACGGAATAGCAAACGTCCCTCGATTCCAGCGAAATGATCCAACTAGACGATCCAGAACTCCTACGATTCTGAGATCGTTGCTTCAGAGACTGCGAACGTTATCTAGCCCCGGAGTGTTTTCCCAGGAAGAACGGTTTTGTCAGCCTCGCTATCGAACCGGCTACGGAACTTTTTAACTCGTTCTATTCAGAATCGTGGAACTTCGTCGGACATTGTCAGTGCATTGTAAGTTCCGAAGAGAACAGATAAAGGACAGACTTCTTGAAAGTAAAAGTTTCAATGGAACTTATCGTATACAGAAATGAAGGGAAGATAGATTTTTCGTTCGTATCAGAAACGTTCTTTAGTGTTCTACGAAATCCTGTTCTCGGAATAGTCCTGGAATGATATTAAACGGATAAAATTCCACGAAACTTTTACTGTACAGACGCTAAAATGACATTGAAACGCTTTTTCATAAGCTTTCCTCGCCTTCCGACAATTGTGCTGTTCTACTGCGTACAATATGCTCGGTTCAGTAATTATTCAAGTGCGGATCTTTATGCTAATCATCCTTGTTATTATGTAAATGCATAAATATCCGCAGTCTAGTATTTATCGTGACCCGAAGCAGTCAAGATCTACAACTGCCGGAAGATTATAGGTAGATTGTATAATTTTCAGTATCTTCATCGAGGATCATTTTGTGTGTCGAGCACGGGAAAATTGTCAAAGCCGTTTTTCTTCGGGGCGAATATTTCCGTATCGTTCGTGTGGAAAGTCTGAATGAATGATCGATGGTGGGTAGACAGTTTATGCGAGCAGGCAGCGCGATTCAGAGACACGGTTGTCCGCGGAGGATCGATCGTGAGGGATGTCGGTCAGTGAGCGGGTCGCGGGTCAGTCAACGAGGCTGTTTCTTTCTAGATCCATGGGCATAATTGCGACCGCTAACCGCCGATCGATCGAGCCATGAGGACGGACGCATCAGCCGCGGCTCGTGTCGCCTGGAATGTAGTTGTTTAAAGGAGCACACAGTGTGTACAAGTGCGCGACGATCATAGAAGAGTCATCACGGGTGAAACGGAGAGAGAGAGAAAGAGAAAGAAATCTATCGTTCGAAAACGAAATCGGTGTGACGGAAGAAGCCGGAAACGACCGATCGAAGAACAAGGCAAATGTCCTCTTCGAGGTTCCGACGTTCGACGTCGAGTTGCTCGCGAGAAGCGTCCGGAAACAGGGCCGGAAACGGCGACCCGAGTCGTCGATCGTCAATTTCACGATAAAACGAAGAGAATCGAGAGATCGAGCGTGAATCTAGTCAATCCGCGATAACCTCTGGCTGTGTAAATCCTCAAAATCGCAATCGATAGTGTTCAACGATCCTCGCCTGCTTCGAGCCGAGCCGCGAGAGAAAGCTCCAGTAGAAAAAGTCAACGTCTGTTCCGCCGGCCGGAGAAGACGACGTCGACTCAAGCTACTTACAATCTAGTCAAAGTGATAACGAGAATCAGCCGCGCGATCTACGCGTCGATCGATCAAATCGCAATCCGCGTGATATAATCCGTGCGATCGAGAAGCAATAATTTAATTAGCGTGTTAGAGAATCTCTCTCGGTTTTATCGTAAGTATCGGGACACGCCTGTGGTGATTACACGGCGGCTGTGGTTTTATCCTCGTATCTGTGTGTGGTCGCTGCCATCTGCACCTCTTCCTCCTTCACCTTCACTCCTCTTCTTCTTCGTCTTCTCGTTCTCTCGGTACCCGCACACGGGTGTGCGGACTTCCTGACGAAGAGAGAACACACACGAAAAGGCAAAATGGCGTTCGCCGCGGCGAGAATGATCCTTAAGGATAAGCGACGGAAGGCCAGCAAAGAGGACTTCGCGCCACGAAACAGGAGCAAGGTAACTCGACACGATTCCACTGGCAAACAAACCTAACTCCCTATGCCCGTCCATCGCGTTTATCAACGCCGTGGATGAATGTCTCCCTTAATCCTAAAACCCCGTAGCACAGTGTTTGCTCCGACACTTTTATGTTGTTTCGTTTTACTTTTGTCTCGAGCAACCGGCACACGCGCCAGATCTGTTGGCGATCGAGAACGATCTGCTACCGAGTCCTGCCATTATCCTTCCTTTCATCCTTCTTAGAAATGGGATATTATACCTTCCACGAACCCTGACTAATCAGATTCGAAGCTTGCAAAGCATTTTAAGGAAGTTTTAATGATTTCAGCGCACTGGTTCGATCGATTGTTATTTAAACACTTTTTGCAAATTATCGCAGTATCTTTTTTCAACGTTTCGATCTTACTCTAGATCATTTTCAAGAAAATTAGAAGAATTGCGTCTGTAAATTAACAATCAATATTATTGATTATAATATTATTGATTGAGTACGAATTTAAAACAAGAAGAAAACAACTGTTACCTACTTGCTTAGTGTAAAAGAAAAATTTTTGTTAGCAACAATCTACTATCGACACAAGGAAATATATATTCAGGGAAGACAGTATTGCCAAGCGATCAAGTTCCCTTCGAATCAGAATAACTTCATTTAAATTGAACGACTTTTGACTTTCAGCTTCTGCAGAAGTATTGACGTAAAGAAAATGTATAAAAGATCGCAACTTGCTTTTTAAAAATCCTTTGTGCTCCGTTTTTAGTAAAAATCGAAACCCATAAAATGAAAGTTGGTCATGAAAATTGACACAGATTTTTAACTACGTATGAAACGCGATCCCATCCCTACTGCCCCAGTTTTCATTTTCGAGCCAGCACTGTTCTCTCCTGTTGTACACGTGAATAATTTGAACGTGATCAATGCGACTGTATTGCATACATGATCTTTAATACGAACAGACAAAAAGGAAGATGTAATATTCACAATTGCAGACAGCGCCCTTTTTATCTTCCTTTGGCTGTCACGATAATAGTGATACGTCGTTATTGCACACTCGATCTCCAGAGAAAAGAAAAGAGCAATGATATTCATAATTCAGCGCGTTTTAATCATCGTTGATCTCTCTTTTGCTACGTATTCCGCTGTGGCATTTTCTTTCGTGACTAGGAATGATTTAAGACCGATATAATTCGTCTGGCATAATCTATCATGTTTCATAATCTGTTACTTCCAGTTGATCCTTGAATTCTTTTCCATTCCTGTTCGTGCGAACATCGTTTGAGCAATGAAGACGAATTACATTAACACATTCGCACCGAATGTATTTTTACGTTTTGCACGCTCCAGCCTTCAAATAAACAGACGAACCGTTATAAATGGTCCAATTGTTTCGCAAATGGACGATAATAAATAGACAGCGAATTTTACGGATTCATAAAAACTTCGAAAATTTTGAAATCGTTGAATCAATGTCTATTTTGCATGAAAATTCGCAGTCTAACAAGAGACGGTTTAGGAGCTTCTGGATTGATGAAAAAGTTACAGTGGTTCTTTTGACGTGTAACTTTGTACCCGAAACGGCCCGGTGCGAATGCGTTAACTCGGCGCTAAAAGTGCTGCCAATTCGGCTGGAGGAAAAAAATTCCGGCGATTCGGAACGACGTGTATCGAGCATGGGAAACCGTGGTTTTTCCAAGAGGATTTTCCCCGGCGCCGGAATCGCTGTGGGCAACGCGTAGCGATTCAAAAGGCGCCGAGGATGCATTTAATGGTCAAAGAAGCGTCCGCATGAATCTCGCGCTCCCTGGAGCAGATTACGCGAATGTAATTCGTGGCCGAAGAACTACACCGCATACACACGCGCGCGTACCCGTACACACACACACCTGGAAAAGGGTTTGCACGAGAACAAACGAGGGAAAAGGGGCGGCTGCCTCGAAGCGCAGGGTGCATAGTAATGAGGGCAGTGGCGCGCTAAACGCGCGTCATTTAATACGATAACGCTGCAACGTCCTTTTTACGGTCCGGTTCCGTTCCTTGGCTCTCTTTCGCGGTGGCGTTAACGAGCCTAAGGAAACGAGGCGAGGAATTCTCACCTGACGCGGGCGCAAACACACGCTTGACGAATTATTTGCTCGTTTGTTCGACGCCGGGATCACCGCGACCCATTTGCGTCCTAAGAAACAGTGAAAAACGACGCCATTTTATCGTATCCGAAGCGACAAGCTCCCGGAAGGAAAACAAATTTCATCTTCGCTGAAACCGTCCGCGATAACTCGCGGTTAATCACTTCGCCCCTGATCGTGCGGCTGGGTAGTAAAATTTTTATACAATTTCAACCTTAAATATTAACCCTGCAGAACAGCTCTTACGTTACTACCTTTGTGTATTCTATAAACTGCTGAAAACTTGAGACAACTTACGTTTGGTCGCTGAACCCCTTATCGTGCAACTGAATAGCTTTGTGAGCAGAATTTAAAGCTTGTGTGAATCGTGCTAAAAATGTTTGCGTTGTAAAAAAATAGGTTCAAGGAAATATTTTGCATAAAATAAAAATGGTCTAGTTCGACGGCGCCATCTTGAAAGTAGCATCGAGTGCAAAGAGTTAATGTCAAACGAGCAGAATTCGATTTCGTGCAGGATAGCGCGGCAAAGGGTTGAGCGGTAATCGTGCTGCGAGATATTCAATATAACAAGCAAATCGCGGTCACCACGCAGAAAGTTCAGGCTCGGTGACCGAGCACGGAGGGGCTCGTCAGTGCCGTCGGAACGATAAGAAAGTTCGTTAGGGGCGCCGTGTCCTGTCGCGAATCGGAAATTAAATCCGCCCTTACCGGACGACGAACTTCCCAGCTTCCGTCGTTCGATTCTTCCATCGCCAGAACGCCCACCCTACCCACCTCTTCCGCGTCTATAATAATTAAACGGCAATCAGCGGTCTGCACGGGATGCAAAACGATTATTCGCTGGCGTAAAACTTGGAATTGTGAAATTTCCGCTGCGGTGTTCCGCTGCTCGAGTTTTCCTGGCTACGGCGTTGCACCTACGATAAGAAGTTCCTTATCTGCGCCAGAAAACTCGCGCCTTGGAATCCTATTTAAAATTCCCGAACTATAGTGCTCGGAGGGATTGAGGCTACAGAGTCGTTCAGAAAGAGTGGGTCAAACGTGTTCCTCGGAAAATTTTAAATATTTTGAGTCGTGGGTGAAACAAAGAAAAATTTGCACACAGCTATGTTAACTCTTCCCTTTTTCCAGGAACGTTCGCAACGTTCTCTCTGTTTCGCGTAAAGAGGTGTTAGTTGGAAATTATTAGCGGAGCTTCCGGGAACATTTTTGATCCAGGTATCCTTCCTGAACGATCCTGCACCTCTCTGATGATTTTCCCGGTACGCGGGAGCCTTCTTGGAAAACGGTAATCTCAAAAGCCTTCAACAACGTGTAAACCATCTCAGCCGGTATCTCCGGTCCGTTTCGCGACGTTTTATCGCGTCTCGTTTACGTTAACCAGGCCGTTTCGCTTCCCCAGCCGAGTTATACCGACGGTTCTCGGTTATCGGGTCCCCGTGAACACACACCATGGGTCTCGCACATATTTCCCTCGGACACACGGCCATTCCACCGGGGAAAGAGAGGAGTTATCCCACCGTGGCCGTACGCGAGATCGGATAAAATCGTTGCTCCGGGAATACAGTGCATCGTTAACGCTTCTATTATTCGGCGAGTTATTTCGCGAACGGACAGAAGGCAACGCGCGCGAATTGCTTTCCGGTTTCCGTAATTGTTTCGCGAATTTTTGGTACCACCCGGAAATTTCCAGTTGTCCGTAACTTCCCTTGATCACCCGCAATTACCTGACCGGATACTTGTAACAATAATCGACCGGTCTGTTCGACGAAAAAGACCTAGATGTAGAAAGGAGAAAAATAGAAACGATGTTTGTATTCAATGTTCCTGACACGTTCAACAGATCTTGAATAAATGTTCACACCGCGATCTTGAACTCAGTGTGTAATATTCGAATGGAAATCACCTCTGAAAAATTTAATGGACATTCGCAATCACCACCAGAAGTAATACATCACAGTACCTTCATTTACCACTTTCAATTAACAAGTACACCCATCAACAAATAACAGTATCGTTTCAATTTTTCTGTTCGAATTCCCGGGTTGCCAGCGGTCGGATTAAAAATGATTTTTCCCGGTCTCATCAATTAAATCTTGCCGGCGGATAATGATAATTACTCTTGGAACGTTGACAAAGCTCAGAGGGAACTGGCTACGCACTCCAATTAGCGGACGTTTACGGTCAACTGGAATTTTAATGATTCCCCCGGTGCAGAGTCCATTAGATCCACGATTAGCAAGGGGTTGTATCGTCGTCTCGACGATGAAACTCCTGCCACGGTTCTTCCAAGGTGCACGGAGAGGTACTAAAGCGTTTCGCGAATTTGAAATCGTCGTCGTCTAAAATCGAGGGAAGAACGAGGGCCACGAAGTCTCAACGACGCTTTCATTCCCTGAATCGTGCTCTCGTCGGCCCGACGCTTCGGGAAAGTCGACGCGAGTATTCCGCGAAACGAGCAAACGCGATCGGAATTCGATAGCGCGACAACGTCGACCGTGTAGATCTCGCGACGCGTTCGCGCGGATCCGAGCAGACTTTTCCGCGCAATTGCTCGAGCGATTCCACCGTGGCACAGATTTTCGGCGGAAAAGGGGGCACGCCGAGGAGCGTACCAAGTGATCGTCGTTGCTCCGCCCATTCAGATGATAAGTTTAAAGATGTAGAATATGAAAAAATTAATTCTTATCCTTCACAGTTTAATTCTATATGTCAAATCTCGTACTCCGAAGCTTTTAAAAAACGCTGTAAATTGCCCAAGAACTGACAGTTTCAACTAGAGATCGAATTAGATCTCTCATACAAATCTTGAAAAAACTCATCCCTCGCTACCAAAGAAATAATCAGAGACGTTCGAAGGGGTTGCAAGAACCCTCTCCAAGATCGCGAAACAACTGTGCCGTTACGTGTATCGCATCGCGGCTTGCACTTAGAGCAGGGAGGATGCGAAGTCGTAGAAAAACACATCGAACTCTCGTCATGTTTCCACGGCGTAACGAGCGTATAATTGAGCGTGAAAACGCGCTCTCGGCGTGTTACAGGGGCGGTTCGAGGGCGTCGTTTTTCCAAACGTGTTCCGATAATAATTATCAGGAGAGAGAGTGCTGCGAGAAAGGGTCTTTATCGGCTGTTTTCACCGTTCGGTAACGATCGTCGGATCTGGGCGGGGTCTCGACGTTAAAGCCGTATTCGGGAACGTTTCAATCGGTCGTTTCCATCGAGCGATGGAAATACGCGAGCAGCGGAAACGCACACACCTGTCCCCAATTCTATCGGGTTTCTCGTCCAGGATCGAACGGTTCTCGGACCAGGGATCCGAAAGAGTGATTGCTCTTTGATCGGCAACGGTGGCTACGTGATTTCGAGTCGGTTTGAAAGGCGAGACCGAATACGTGCGCTTTTGAAAATCCATCGGCCGCTCCGGCACGAATCGTTCCGCGATTGATAAGGCGGGAGCCGGGGAGACGAGGATGGAAATCCCGCGAAGGATCACGGATAATTGCGTCCCCGAACGGCCAATCCGTTTATTCCGATACATTTTTCCGTCCGGCAGGTTGGACGCGATTAAAGGGAATCTCTGGGTCAGGACTTTGATATCCCGGCAATAACGGGATCTCGGAGATCTTACTTTTATCGTAATCTTGACAATTCTACGTCGTTGACCCATTGCCGTATCGCGATTGGATTCGTGACGAATACAAAATTGTTCTCCTCAGAATTCAGGCGCCAGATAGAGATGTCTTTCTTGAACAATTTTTGATCATACGGCAAGGGGTTGACAATCTCGTCTTGATTATTGAAATATACGATACACCGTATACGATGGTGTAAGAGGCTCGTACCTCGAAGAAGAAGCAAGTACAGAGATCGTCCGAAAGCGACCTGACAAGTGTGGCTGACAAGGCGAGATTCATGCGGACCACGTGATCAACTTATTGGATCGAGAAGATCGAAGGCGAATCAACGCGAACCCTTTCGTCCTCTCTATCTCCCGACACTTCCCTCCGCTTCTCTGGAATGCTTTGATTGTACAGAAAACGGCGCTGAACACCCGTCACGAGAACTGGCCTCTCTCGCGACTCTTCAACACTGAGAACTCACGCTATGCTGTACCACGTATGTGTGTGTTCGATGTGCACTGCTCTTTGTTGATACGCTCCTCACGGTCCACACTGTGCCGTTGCAAGGAAAGTGTCTCTCTCTCTTTTTCTCGTCGTTCGAATCTTATCTTAAACGGATCGATGACGACGTAGACGACGCTGATTCGAATTTATCGCGAGGAACGCGTTTCGAGAGGCTTTCCCTGCTTTGGCTTGCTATGTTCAGCGCGGTTATGACAGCGCATCAACGTTCCTTCTTCCTTGTCTGCATCTAGAACCTACACTGGAACGTCGTGTGCCCGTACAACGTTCTCGCGGATCACAGTCGCGCGAAATTGCACGTTTATGCTCGGCTTTCATCGCGCGACTCTGCGCAAAAATTGCCGCCACGGTGCAATCTGAATTTTTATATCGTGCGAAGAACATCCGCAACCGTGAAATATCGGTACTGGAAGATGGAGGAATTTCTTAGAAGCCTTTCTTCTGGTGCCGTTAGAATATTCGAATATTGTTTAATCAATTTTGTCTAGGTTTCAATCGGACGTCACTTCTCATGTTTCACTAAGGTGAAGAAAATCATAAGATTTGAGTGGATGCAGAAATCGTGCTAAATGATTGCAAGATGAGGAGCGTCGATCAGTATAATATGTAATGTTTTATGTATCGGGATCAAGTGGGACGACGTCTCCGAAAGTTTCGATTGCATCGATGCAGTATTTTCGCGCAGGATTGCTACGAGAGAGGCGAGCGTACAGATTTTTCGACGACTGCAGTTTGTAGCCTTCCGTTCCGATCTGTCTCTCCACACTCGATTCTGTTTCGTGACCATAACTCTATCTATCTGTCTATCTATCTATCTATCTCTATCTATCTGTTTATACTTACTATACCTGTATCTATATTTTGTACTTTTCCAACTGCAGTGTTGTGTGGTGATTGGTGACCTGTACTATACTTGTGTTTACAGGCCCGCAGCGCCAGTACAAGTAGCTTTAGAAGCCTGAGCCAGGTACATAACAAAATTGACATAATCAACATATAGCTGAGAAATTAGTGTAATACTCTAGCTATATTTAGCCAAGACTTATATACAAGATGTCCCAAAATTCCTTCAACATCCAGAAATGGGAGATTCTTGAGATCATTTGAAGCGAAACTTCACTTTGCAAAAATGCCATTCGCGGTTTTGTTTTGGAGGTACTAACGAAAAACACGGACCAATCAGAGCGCGGCAACAGCGGATTGATTCCGGCTCGGCCAATGGCGACGCCACGCAGCAGGACCTCTCGCCTAGTGGGACCCGGTTCGCTGTAGCCGCGCTATAATCGATCCGTGTCTTTGATCCGTTAATAACTCCTTAATAAAGCCGCAGACGTCATTGTTGTGAAGAAAAATGTCGCTTGGAATGATCTCAGGAACCTTTCATTTTCGGATGTCGAAGGAATTTTGGGACACCCTGTATTATGAATAAATTAATATTGTATACATTCATAGCTAGAAATTTAGAGAACTTTAGAGACCATCTTATTTTGCTCGTGCGTAGATATTATACGTAGAGGAAGCGCTCGCGTGTTTCACGCGGATCAACGGCTCTCGATTAAACAAGCGCATCGTCAAACACGGTGTCCTGTGGCACCGTGATGCGTTACCGATCACGATCGCCCACACCATTAGCGTTGAAAGCGACACCAAAAAGGACGGACGACGACGACGACACCTTAATCAACCGACCGACACTTTATCGCGGACAATTACGATACTGTAGGCTACCGGCCGTCGACATCGTTAACCCTTTTGACGAAGGAATGTGAAACGGTAGCGCACGGTCCCGTACGGTGCATGCAACCCTCTGTCGAGGTTATCTGACGCGCGAGAACGCAGGAATGCTGAATGAAGCATGCCACCCACACGCACACCCACCGTCCAAAACACCCTACAGAACCCCATCTAGCACACCATCGACGGCATCGAGACGATTTCCTCTCAAACTTCCTCGTACGAGTTCTTAATCTAATCTGAAAATTTTTATATCCTTCTGCAGCAACTTTTGCCGGGAACGTTCTCGAGAACTTTGTCTCTATCAAAAGTTACCTTGAAATAACCAGGATTGATGATAGTCAGATCGTCATAAGTTTTGACCCACACAACTCCCAAGAAAATGTTCCCAACAAAACTTGCAGAGCTTCTGCAAAATTTATACGACCGTGTACGAGATTTTTGTACATTCTCTTTCGAAAATCGGAGCTATCCTCGGTTTTCGTGCGACGAAGTTTAAAGGGAGAATGGTCGTCGTCGTTGTCAGAGCTGGCTAGCCACCCAACGTGTTTGTCCAACACCCACTGCCTCCATCCCCCCAGCTAGACTTGCATGGTTTACTGTTCGTGCATCCTTTTCTTGACTTTTTTCTCTATCTTCTGGTCACCTACATTCTCTTCTTCTTCGACTTCTCTCGACACCGTGGTTGTTGCGCGAGGAGGCAGAGAGTAAGTACAGTGTGCGCGAACGAGCGAACACGTTCGACTCGTGCGGAGCCAGGAGACGCGACAAGTTTCGCAGACTTGGCGACGCCTTTGGTCGACGAAGAGGCGAGCGAGCGTTGTTTACGAGCGTTATTTATCGTTATTTACGCGCCGCCGCCGAGATGGAGACCGCGGCCCCGCCGGAAAACGAGTCGTAATTTTCCGCTGGGTGTTGGAACCCGTTCGATCCGGCCTTCCGGTGGCTCTCGATCGTGCGATCGCGCGGGTGAACGCGTGCACAATCTCGCGCGGCCATGCTCTTCGAACTGAAAGCGATGAATTTCCATTCGAGAGGAATTTGATCTTTGTACGTCCGCTGCATCTCGAAGAAGAATTTGAGAGTTCCAGAATTTGTTCTGGTTTGACCGTACAACAGTGTTTCATTATTTCTGCCTTTTGTTGCCACTATTTTAGATTGTCAGCACTGTTCCATACACAAGAGGTACCTCTGAAGGGAGTAGTAAAGCTAAATACGGTGCGGAGAATGTTGTCATTCGCATTATCATATTGCATTACTATTGTGTACTGGGCTGAGGCCTCGGAACGTGTTCATTAAACCCTCCAGCTGGCCAAAAGGATCTTGAAGGATCCGAAAGGATCTTTGAATTAGATATAGATACTAATTAAACTTCGAATACAAGATACTTTTGGATCCCAACCTTAACATCACGAATAATAATTACGTACCTCTTAGTTGAACCCGGATTTAGATACTTTTGTATTTAAAGACTGCCCAACTCTCTTTAATAGCAATCCCGAAGTGACCTAAAGGGATGTGCACAATTTGAGAGTGTCCTGGTCCTCAACTTAGTACAAGTTTCCTGGTTCTGGCCGAACCACGGAAGGATCAAGCGGATGTGAGAGGCTAACGAATAGAGGGATGGTCTCGCGACTCGCAGGAGCTGTAGGGTTCGCGAGGGTGGCACCGATACCCGCTGCGTCGCGAGTTTCGTAGTCGACGGTCGATCAATCGTTCCGGGAGAGCCGGGAGTGGGACTCCTCTCTCTCTCTCCCTCTCTCCTACAGTGAAATACATGAGCGGCAGAGCCAGGATCCATTTTCGGTACAACGGGCCACTCCGTGGAACAAACGGGCCGAAAAACCCTTCGGATCGTGGATTAACTGAAGAGAGTCCGGGTGAATGGCATCTTAGGCCCCTCCGCTTCCGAGAGCACCCTTCTGACGAGTAGTCGTTGGATATAAAAGCAATAGAGAACTGTCAGAGCAACGGAGATAGAGACTGAACAGAGAAAGAGCTAGAGAGAGAGAGGTTCGTGAACGTAGTGGGGAAGCAGAGTAAGTTTGGGTTGAGGATGGTTCGGGTTGAGGAGGACGATCGATAGTCCGGCTGCACCCTGCTCGTCGGTGTTGTCGTAGCCATTGCTTTAATTATTAATCGTATCCAGCCGCTTCTAGACTCTGCATCATAGGTGCAGTGACACGTTCCAAGGTTACGGTTCTCCTCCATGTTTATTCAGCCCGTTGCCCGTTGTCGTTTCCTCGCGAGACGCTCTCTGCTCGTGATATTCGCTCGACCTTCGGTGACCTTGATCCTCCGCTTAAACGGTCTATCGGGGCTCGATACCTCGGCTCTTTGCGCCCACAGACTTATCTCGCATCGTCTAGCTATATACTCCTATACACTGGCGTATTAGAAGGACTGTCACTAATTGTGACACACATTGTGACACAAACATTAAAAAAAAAATTCCAACTATATCGACGAAAAACTGGGATGTTGGCAGATTTTTGTCCAAAAGGATGTATTTCTGGTCCACTGTGCATCGAGTCAATTGAGCATCGCATATTACAATGACCGAACGTGTGGAACGACGGATGTGCATTAAATTTTGCCAGAAACTTGGGCATTCTTGTACGGAAACCATTGTCGAGAAGATTACTGGGAAAAGTTCTGGCTTCCAACGGACGATACTTTGAAGGGAACACCATTGATATCAACCAGGAATGATACTACCATCCACTACAGCACAAGGTCGGATACTTTCCGGACGGACCACGTATATTAAATCTGTAGTATCTTTTTTGTACCTATGTTCCTGCCAGCAACGCGAAGGAGAAATATCCTCGAATCAATTTCGCGGTTGCACAATTACTTCGCGCTTCATAAATGCCAGAAACCTCTCTGTGCCTCGTTGAAAGGGACAATGAAGTGCAAAGAGTGCTCTGCCTACGAAATTTAGACTGCCCTCGCCTCGGCCCTTTTGTTTCTCGTCCTCTTCCGGTTCCGCAGTGGCCGACGGTAACGCAGAAGTTTCTCCGCGAGCGTTCCGCAGCGTAGGCAAAGCGGAAACGTCGCGCGCAACGACTTCACCGGTCTAAAGACGAACAATCCAGGTCGCAATTATCGTAATTGCTCTTCACCGGGTGTATACCCTTCTCCTTTTGTTTCGCCGGCGTAACAAGTCGGTGCCGCTCGCCTCGTTCCCGCTCTGGTGGAACAAGTCCTCGACAAGGTTCCCTCGCAGCAGCCGACACGTCCCCGTTATTCCGGAGCCTAGCTGCCCGAGGAGGTGAGAGCATTCTTATGGTTGGTGCCTCGTGGGGGTGGTTCCACGATAGATCAAATAAAACTTCGGAACAAAACTCTCCGAGGAAATCGAGTTTGAAACGAGCAGATTCCGTGGGGGGTTGGGACGAGGGGGTAGAAGATGATCGCCGTCGACTCTTCAAATTCGATTCTCGAGAACTTTGTTCTTCCTCTGTGCCCCGGGACGGGATCCAAAGACGTTGGTATCGATTATCGACCAACGATGCGTGACGGTATCCCTAGATAATTTGTTAACTTTTTAAGTGCTCCTTTCCTGCGAGTTGGAAATATTTCAGACTATATCTCCGATAGTTAATTAACGTTTTCTTAAGTTCTACAATTTTTATAAATGGTACTAACGCAGCCGCGCGTTCTCAAAGTCCTACAGTTCTACAGGACGCTTAGCTTCCTTAACTTATTTACGATCCTCGAAGCTGCTGCAAACAACGAGCTCGTGTACTCAGGTTGTGACTCAACTTTGGAACAATTGTGTTTTATCGATACGGTTTCGATGATCCGTCGAATCCTCGGCGCGCTTTTACGACGTATCAATCCTGGCGTTCACCAACCGGCGGGCTATAGCTTTTCAAGGGCGGTTGCAGTCGGCCCCAATTATTGATCCTTTGGAAGCGGCTTCCGGATCTAGCTCGCGAACACTCCGACTAAAACTTGAGTGGGTGAAACGGTCGGGACCAAGCCCGGAATCGTAACCATGGTAGGATAGAGAGGCTTCTGGGAAAGGAAGTGGGATAGAAACAACGGATGGAAGGAAGAGAAGAAAGGAGAAAACGGGGTGGGACGGTCCAGGGTATATTCCGGGTCGTTGTAGGATTTCACTCGGGGTTCCTCTACGGTTCGTTTCGGGCCGATCTTTCCGAGACAATTCCCGGCTCGAGGATCCGAGACTGATTGGCTGGAACTGCTCTTTCGTGAGAACCATTGCACGCGGCGCCGCGCCATTTCCATAAAATATTACCTTCTCCCATGTGTCCCTCCTTCGCGCTAATTTCGGATGCATAATAATCCTTCTGCATCTATCAATTGGCTAATTCCAATTCCAAACCTCAGATCCACGCTTCTCCGCACTAGAAAAAAATATTGCAACGGCGTGTTGAAGTTCACAGTTCTCTTTAACTAATAACCGTGGAAAATTGATCCATTTACAGCGCTTGATTTATTCATTCCAACACAGAGGTATGGCGAGACTAAAAGCCTATGCGTACGCCACGCCGTCGAGTGCGTTAATGTATAATTAACAGAGGCATGAATTTTGCGCAGGCTTTCGCGTGCCCTCTAATAGAAAGTCGTTACAGTCACGGTAATCCCTCTGCAGTTATGCATGCAGCCTTAGGAAATATTAATAACGCCAGAGAGCCTATTCCGTTTCCTACGAGCGCCGCGCGAATGACAATTTACGAACACCGGTGTTACCAGGTTGCCGTCTGCCGGGCGTACGCCTACCCAATGCTGTAACTCATGCCAGCGATTTTCCGTGTATCGTTGATCGCGATTCACACCGACCCGACACCGTCGCCAGCCCATAACTCACGGGGATCCCGTCGTTTTCGATTTCATTGGTGTTCTTGTACGCTTTCGTGGAACAGTGTCGCGAAGCATGACTGATAATACGAAGGCAAACTATGAAGCTGGCCTCGAACGACGCGAGTCGATGGCCGGGTTGATCGAATCGGTGGCCTTCGCGGAATCAGGACACCTGCCGCCACCCCCTAAACGTGCACCATCAGCAATTCGCTCATCGGTGATCCTTGATTAATATCCTATGCAACTTCCCCGAATCACGGGACGCCAGTTATTAAATGACGGGAATATGAGGTTGAGTGGAGGGTATTTAGGTTGATGGAACTGCCCCTTTGATTATCCTGCGACCATAATGCGCATGTAAGAGCGGAGCTTTCACCCTTTAATTCCAAATCAGCACATTTCTCTCGACCTAGAACATTTTGCCCTCGACTATCAACCCGATCTACCTCGATTTAAAATGGTTCACCCAGGATTCATCTTTTCCAAGCCTGTGAGTTCGTGGACGGGGTAGATCCAGGTAGATTGATTCCGACGGAATCGCGTAGCTACCGGCAGGTGTAAAGGACACAGGTCGGTTGTCGTCGAATTCATCACGCGACCGTGAAAATAATGGTCGTCCGCCGATTCCAACTCGGTTGCCATAACTTACGTCAAACGAGTCGTAACTCCGGATCGATGTGTGCTCGTTAATCTCGTGGGTCTCTTTTCGGGGGAGTGAAAGGGCGAGATCGTTCAAGATGACGTTTAATCGTGTGCTTAATCAACGGTGTTGTTATAAACGGTGCCGCGCAAACAAATGTACAAATGAAAATGAAGGACGGTTCTCCCGGTGCCTGTTCGATTCGTTACCGTTGCTTTGGTCGATCGAAGTTCTCTGTTCTCGTGGAAGTAGAATGGAAATCCAAGGCTCTCTTCTCTCTTGCTCTCTTTCTCTTCTTTCGTGATCTTCGCGATTCTCTTCTCGTTTAATCGCCGGTCATCATTTCCATGAACTCTGTGAGGGATGAAAGAAAGCAGACACAATTAGGAGACGGGGCTCTAACAATTTCTTAGTCGAAGCTATTCTACTCTCGTGACCCTAGCGTTAGAGGATCGACTGAGATCCTGAAGATTACGGGGCACCCTTTTCATCTCGCTACGAATGTTTCTCCTGTGGAGCAAGTAGGTCGTCCTTGCCCCTTTATGCTCGGGCCTGGCCGAGCTTTTTCAAAGGAGCTTTCAAAGACCGGTATTAAGACGTTCGAGGTTTAATCAAGCCCTCGTACGGGGCCGCTGTAACGAGCCACAGGGACGCCTAGCGAAAAACTTTCTGCCGATATCGTAACTCTTTATTTATATCGCTCGACGATAACCGAGGGCACCGAGTGCAATTTTTATACATCGCAGCTGGAGAGAATTCTACGCTAAAGGTACCTGCACCGGTTTCAATATTCAGGTGATATTTGAAACTTGAACGAAAGTACTGCTTCGAAGAGAATCATTCGGAGTTGCAAAGTGCAACCCCTAACTTTGTAACTGTGTCTCTCGAATACTAGCTAACGTATGCAAACAAACTAAAATGTAGACGATAAGTGCATATTAGCTGTAGCTTGCGTAATTTTCTCAAAATTTGCTCATTGAGTGTAAAAAACAATTATTTGCTGGAATTTGACGACTAATATTAATACATCAAAAACATTTCTGAACCTTTCAAGAGTATTCAGCTATCGGAACACTGCTTAAAAATGTGAAGCAGCCCACGCACTCGATTCGAAAGAATGAGATTAAAATTGTCAGCTATTTCGAGTCCCCGCGAGAAAGGAAGATTCGAAAGACAGATTCGCGGCGTAGAAAGCAATGGAGGTTATAGATACCGTCAAAGTCAACAGTGCCGGATCCGTCGGTATCAATTTCAGCGATCATGCCGTCCATTTGATCGGGGGTTATCTGATCGTCGAGGGCGGCAAGAATCTCTCTGAGGGAGCTGGTGGGAATATATCCGTTGCCTTCCTTGTCGTAGAGCCTGAAAGCTTCCTTGAGCTCCTTCTGCAGCGCTTCGTCGTCCTCCTCTTGGAAGTGGGACGCCACCCGGTAGAACGAGTCGAAATTCAATTTTCCGCTGCCTGAAAATCAAACCAGCCCCGATTAAAAGCCACTCCGTAAATATAGATAGATGAAGATGGAAGAAGAAGAGGAAAGAGAAAAATTGAGAGGGGAGCTGGTTCCAGGACGACGATTGTGGTAAACAACTCCGGCCCCGTTCAGCGGCTCCTTTCCCTGTTTCGCTTTCGCGTCGTTCCGCTTTTTACCGATAGGAAAACACACGGGGGACAATATACTTGGGAACGTTCCAAACGGACCCGTTTACGCAAACCCCGCAACGCCGAAGAAATTTGAAATTTATAACCGAGAGAAAACACGGTCTGAAAAGAGATCGGCGGATAGGGGGCAGTCTATCTTTCTCTCTATCCGTTTCTCTTTCTCTTTGTGAATAGCTAGATCCGTGTCGACGCTGACCGGAATAACCGAAGCGGGTTCGATCGACAAGCAGGACAATATCTGCATAATAATGCAACCAGACAAAGCCCCTCGCGACTACAGCGAGAGCCCCTCGATTCCAAGGGTTTACGCTAATTCCAGCAGTGTCCGGTTGGACGTGTGTCACAGATCAACGTCACCCTTAAATGCACCTCCCTCGAAACCTATCCGGTCTCCGGACGTGCTAACTGGAGCCACGTTCGATCCACGCTTCTTAGGAAACGGCGGAACTGCGGACCGTTTCGAACTAGTTTCTAGCCGCACCGGCCACCATTAACCCCTTTGCACACAGAAAGATGACTGACGAAAGGTCCCTCGCAAACTCATCGTTGTCGTGGTCTTTGATTCACTGTTCGGTGAATTTTAACTTGCCCGGGCTGCTTGACTTGCAGATTAACCCTTTGCGTCAGCCGCCGGTCACCTTCAACCCCCCCTGAATACTGAAATACTTTTTGCGAAAAGTTCGACGTGCTAGTTTCGAAAAATTCTGTCTTTGATGAGCGTCCTTCGGATTTTTAGGTTGTTCGGAATGAAACTGCGGGTTCTATATTGTTGATTAATCGGTGAAGGGTGATATGTAGATTAACCCTCTGTGGAGGGAGGCTTGGTGAATGGTTCTTACACGAAGTAGAATAGACTGGTCATGGTCAGAGTAAAATACACTGTTGTTGTGAAAATCCGACACGGTACCAGGATTCAAAGAGGAGTTCAAAAATGAATACCGCGGGTTGGAGTAAGGATCGAGTGCCTTAAGGGAGACAATGTCGTCCAGCGGTGGCCATTTCACCGGCGGCAGGATTAATAACGAGGCGGGCCGTCTGGTGGACTCTGCTCGACTAACCCGAGCTTTCAAATTAACGGGTGAACCGGTTTTAATCTTCTCAGCGGCGGGAATCGCGTGGGTGAGAAGCTCTTTGACGGCGGCCGCGACTAACGCGCGACTCGTGCCAGAGGGTGTTCTCGCAGTCGATACACGGTGGACCAGGCTGGGGATACGAGGAGAAAAGTATGCGAGGAGAGAGAGAGGCTATCTCTTCGCCGCCCACTTCGACCCAATTCTTTTTCACGGTAAAAAGGAGCCGCTCGGATATCTCCGGCGAGATCCTGAAGGGGTCCATTCTTCTTTTTGAAAGGCCGCTCGCAGGAAATCCGCGGCGAGGATCATGTATCTCGCGGATCACTGATTCGATCTAGCAGAGGACATCGTTGCACTATGATCCTCAATCAGGATTTATCAGACACGAATCAATATAACCGACTCTTTCAACCGGCGAAGCTTCTCGGGATCAAGACATTTCTCGTGGCCTAGAAAGTGTCCATACTGTGTGATCTTTTTCGTGTGAATTGAGATGAATTCATACGATTTTGCCTGGGTGTATTCTGGCCGAGTGACATAATCGTCGTTTAATTGCCAGAAACTGGTATAGATTTCGACGGATTCCATCAATCCTGGGAACTACTCGACGGTATACACTCGTAGGCACGAAAATCGATTAGTATGAAACTCGAGCGACCACGCGGGGCCACCTTGGGCCGAGGAAAGTTTAGGAAAGTTTTCGCGTCGTGTCCGGCTTTCGTAGCGGCTTCACCGCGTTTCCAGTCATTATATCATGAATTATTTGGCCCGCTTCGGTCGGCCGATCGAACCACCCTCATCGATCTACAAAAATTCTCGCCCGTGAAATCGTTCGCCTCGCGCGAACACACCCGTCCCGATAATCGAGAGTCAACGATTCGCAAGTATTCTCGAAACGATTAGCAAAACTATGATCGCGATACGGTACCTTCCTCGTCCTCTTGCTTGAGAATCACCTCGAGCTCGTGGTCGTCAAAAGTGTGCCCCAGGGTGTTCAAGATCGTTCTCACTTTTTCCTTCTCGATCCGGCCCGACTTCGAGGAGTCGAACATGGAGAAAGCCCTCCTGAGCACTGTAAAACAGAAACGATCACGTTGCGAACACACGGTGATCTCGTTCACGGAAAACAAAAGCTGGCCGTGCGATGTCCAAGATTCTAATTGCTACTAGAAAAGCGGTGCTCGTCTGTAGAATTTGAAATTACGAGAACAAAGATAAAAAAAAGAGCACACCGTTCGTTGATTTAAAGTGAAACGCGGAATTGGGTGAAGCAGAAGGCCCAGTATCTCCGAGGAACGTACGAGAGTTAAGTAAACGATACGAACGGTTCGAACCAAGTGCAACTTAAAAAATCGCAAATATACGAAACGCAGTGCTCGAAAACGAAGGAAAGAAGTCTGGTAAATGATCGCCGGGCGTCGTGACGCTAACAGAGCCGTCGGTCCAGCATTTATTTACACGTGCCGGAGCAGCGCGTGTATTAATATAACGAGCCGACACGCAGTCGATCCGCGGTTTATTTTGTGATTGCGCAACGAGAGCTTTTCGCACTGTGCTCCGAAACCTTTTTCTTCTCGTATGATGTTACAGGCTATTGAATCTATTAAAGAAAGGAGGATCTTTCATTCTCAGAATTGGGGCAAAAAATTTCGAAGTATTTCAACGTGCGAGATCTAAAGGGTTCAGTGTTAATCCCTGTTTATGTGGGAAGCAAAGCTGTCGAGTTTCTGTGTCGGTAGCGCGCTGTGCGTGATAGCGATAAATCGAATGGCGATTTGGCAGCGAACGTGATCGAGTCTGGCCACGTCGACGCGACAAATCTTAATGAGCAAGCACACCAAGGAGGTGGCCGGTCTTTGAAGTCGCCCCCGTTGCGTCTGGCAGCGTGAAATACACATCGTTCGCGACCTAAATTTTAAACAGCCCGCGACCTTCCTTCCTTCCTTCCTTCCTTCCTTCCGCTCTTCCTTCCTTCCGTTCTGCCTTCCTTCGAGGAACGCCCCGTATACTTGTTGACGCGACCGAGACCAGTGAAATACGGGCGAAGCGAATTCTATTTGCACGCGGACACAGTTCCGCCTCCGTTCCCCGTCATCGGCTACTCACTTTTCACTTGTTCCTCGTCCTGAAACAGAAACAACAACTCTCAGTTCGTGAGCGACCCAGTTTCCGGACGATGGAGACGCGGGACGCGACACTTTTATCAGTTCCTCAACGCCGGAACCTTAAAACCGAGAATTCTTTACGGGAGACGCGGGTCGGCGGATTGTTTCGACGTCTCTTTGACGGAGGAAAGTCTAATCTGATTAGTGGACTGCGGTTCTTTGTTCCGAACAAATTTTTGCATTTGTTGCGAGTTGCCTAGGCAGACGTCTGTCTCTTTCAGTAATAATTTCACCATGCTCTCCGTGAAATTCCTACGATATTCTTCATCCTCGTTCCTTACGTCTTCATTGCATGCATCCGTTGCGAAACGTAAAAGCAACCCAGACATCATTTTACCGTATAATATTTCTACTGTTCTAAACGTCAGCTGTTCGTTTCTATTGCAAAAGCGTATTCTAAAATTCTTGTACTCTGCCTTAAAGCTCACTCATTTTTATCGTGCATGCATAAAATCTGCAGTAGTCTAATAGACCGACTTAAAATTGAATGGCTCACGTATTGTCTACGGAATGCTACAGTGGAACAAGAATTTCTACTGCACTTTCTCTCGAATCCTCGAACGAGGACCGGAATTCCTACGAACGTCCGCAGTCCGGATTACACATTGACGCGAACGCCGAATTTCAGAGGGCAATCTCGAGGTCCCAAAGCCGTGCAACAACAACCGGTCCGAGGGTGAATCAGACGTGGAACTAACCATCTTCCGGGTTTCCTCGCCGCGGAACTTCGTCGTGTCTCTCGGTTCTCTCTTACTAACGGCTTATCCGCACTGGATATATCTTTTATAAGCTTAGCCAGGCCCCGTGGTAGGGGAGAATAAGCGTTTCCTCTCTTCTCGCGTCCCTTCCTAAGAGCTGTCGAAATTCACAGCTCTCGACGCAGCATGAGGCTCGGCCAGCTCTCGCACCGTGCTATAATGCTACGGTTCTCCGTGGAAACGGTTAACCAACCAGCTCGAAAACCACGCTCTCGATTCAAGGCCGGCTGTCAAAGAACCGAGCCCCGTTCGCTGCCTTTTCGTCTCTTTAACCTGACGCCTTTCTGAGCTCGCCGAGGCGTGCATTGTTGCGTTTTCGAATACTCAACGGCTCAAAACTGGAACCACCGAACCGAGCTTGTTCAAGCGATGACACCTCAAGATCCATTTATTTAATCATTTTCCTGGTTCATTTAATTCTATTTTAACCCTCGTGATATTTCGCATTGGTTCATTAGTCATTAGAAACAATTGAACAAGTTTCACCTATAGATACCATCGATCGAAAGTTTTTATTCGTAAGTTGCAACGAAAGCTGTGTACTTGCTAATTGTTGTTAAAAATGCATGAAAATCCACTGTCCATTGATAACAACGACGAATTAATTAGCCTAGTACTTTTTACGAAAGGCTGCTGCCATAGTGCGAATACTTGGCAGCTAAGGCGCGGAGCTCGATCATTCATCTTCCTAGCAAATCGATCTCTCACCGTGGCAATTTGCCGCACACGAATTCGCCTAATAAACATGAAGGCTCAAAGGCTCGTGGAATCGCTGGGAGAGAACATGCCGAAACGATCTCCCCTAGCGATTTGTCCGCAATCGACTCGTTATAAGAACTCGTTGAAAGTTTTGCAGTCATCGTAAAACCGAGAAACTTTTCAGTTCCGTCAGCCGAAATCCCTGGACGAGTCTGTAAATCATCGTGGAAACCTCGAGGTTGCAACGATGCAATAAGTCGGCGGTAGCGTCGCGGCGCATCGTAAGAATGCACGTCCGAAAATGGGTAATCGCGATGCATTACGCAACGGATATATTACTTAGAGTCCGGCCTGTTATGCGACTGTTTTCTGCGTGGGCTCGGAAAGCCTGCCAAAAACTTTGAGGGAAAAGCAATAAAATTTTCGTTTACGCCGCACACACGCGCGAGAGAGAGAGAGAAAGAGAAAGAGAGAGGGAAACAGTAATGGGCGGTGGGAAACTGCGGGGGTGGAGGCGGAAAGAAGAAAAGTGGGGATGCTGGGTGCTATTTCAAAACATTCCAGACTATGATACTACTGGTTTCCATTCAACCAGTCGCCGCAGCCGTCGTTCGGCCGCGATATATATCGCCGATTCTTTTTATCGGCTCCCGAGAAATTTAATATCCCTGCAGGCTCTCAGAAATTCCTGTAGATAATTAGACTTCTCGCGAGCACGGGTCCAGGGAATATTCATTATTCCGCGATACATCGACCGCAGTTCCGGGAAACGAGATAAAATTCGCTGAAATTGTCGCGCAGCCCTGCGTGGACCATTTGACGAATTAAAGTCGCGTTCGTCTAATTTTTACGCTGAAGCGGCTACCGGGGAACCGAGTGCGAAGTAAAAGATCGTTGGGAAATTGCGCAATCTGTAACCGTGTGACGTTGAGCTACGGTTTTTCAGCTGCTTGCATTTTTATTGCGATGTCTGTCGTCCCTCGGATCTTTCGGACTCCCGTGGATCGTCAATTTGTTTTTTCTAGGCACAATGGGATAAACATTTTCCGCAGTACATCCAGGGAATTAAATGAACGTTTTGTTAGTTCTTGAAACGTTGATCGCACACTTTCTAGCCTGCGGATCTTTCCGTGCACATGCATAAAGGTCTGCAGAGAATTTGTGTTTCCAGACGCCGGAGAATAAACTCTTCTCGCCGACGCATTCAAGGAACATAAACGCGCAGTTTATTCGCGAGATTCCGCTATTTATTTGCGAACGATAAATTCGGCAACGGTGAATAGAAAAAGGAGAAACAGTAGGCTGGCAGTTTCGGTGAACGATCAAGATGCAACGCCCATCGGCGAGGCACGCATAACGAATTCCTGGCTCATGGTAGGATCTTATGGTTGCACAACCGTGTAACCCGATGCATCGGCCGTTCCGCAAAAAGGTTGCCGCGTTGCACCGTCGAACGGGAGCGAAGATGTGCAGTTCTTGCCGCGTTTTTTCGTGGCCGCGTGGCCTGCCCGGTGATATAGTGCTTTTCGTAAGAACGCGGTAGACGGCGCACACGCTATAATTATCTCGTCAGTTCCGCCCACGCGGCCACCCTGCCGCCTCCTCCGCTGAATTATTATTTGAATAAACTCGCCGGTATTATTAGAACGTCCAATACCGATTGTGTATCTCACGAGTCGCTGTTATATTTAGAGGAAAGTCTACCTTGTCGGGTAATTGGACAAACGGTCGACGAACCCTGCGCTCTCTTCCCTTCGATTGCTATCGGCTCGCATCGGTTAGATCCGACCGGACCCACTCTTTCGAAAATCTCCTTTTTCTAATTAAGTACATTGCAAAAATTGCAGCAAACTTTCGCGCAACCATTTTGTCCACGAGTATAACTATACTGCGAATTTTATGCATTTATGACAAAAATGGGCAACTACGATTTGGAGCAGTGGACGTGTTAAAAATGTGTAAGGACAGCGGTGTGTTGGCTTCAGCTTAATGGGATAATTAAAAGAAAAATATCATTTTGATTTGGCTCTTGTGTCCTGCAACCAATGCGAACATTTTCTATTTCTAATGAAGATCTACTTATAACTAGAAAATTCCAACTCACGTACCTTAGAGACTCGCTTCAACCTCCAAGAGTGAAAGATTTTTGAAATACTCGCAAATGAACAAGCAAATTGAGAGTGCTCTCGAGAGTAGACACGTACCTTTAGTTCATTTCAATATTAATAGATTGATATTCAGATGGCATTCGTTTTACGAGGACCATTTCGAATTCCAGTCCAACGTGTTAGATTCGACTCGAAGTCATCAAGGTGTTTAAATATGACACGACCGGGTTGAGAAAGATAGCTCCCCTATATTAGAACTCTTTCCGTCTTCTTCTCTCTGTTTGGATCATGAGACTTTCGTGGAATTCGACGAACGTGTCGCTCGGTTCTCGAAGTATCCTCCTTGGCCTCGATGCCGATGGTTTCCGGCCGGCAGTTTGTATCAACTAACTCGATTTATTCGCCGCCGATAGGCATCCTCGCCGTCGGATTCCGGACCTGTTTCCAGAGATTCGTATCTACGTATGTCCGTTATCCGATAAGAACGATATTCGATTCGCAGATTCGCTGTGAAAAAGTCGGGCGTTACTCCGTGGCCCTTCGCCTATCGCTAATGCTCGGAAAAATTCGGGTTAAGCAATCGCAACCGGAAACTGGTCAATCCGGAAATTGCAACCAGTGGATGGCGGTCGTTCCGACCGGTGCCCGTGAACCATTTGCCTCGAATCGGTTTGCCGCTGTCACGCGAAATATTTGCTCGCCGCATGCGAAATTGCCCGGAGCAGTTCCAATAAAAATGCTGCCACGAAACATCGACCGATCTGGACGATTTTTAGAGACGTTACTAACCAAGGAAATTTCCTCGCTGGTTGCTCAAGGTTCATTCTTTCACCGAGGAAAATTCCATGCAGGCATTTACACGTATGTGGGTGGAGCATAATATGTGAACGAACATGTGGTTCGAATGGAAAACCAGCCACGCGACATCGACGAATTTGGCAATTTTTGGAAACGGTGTTGGCGGAGGGATGTGGGTGAACTCTATTGGGAAAAAATGTCAACCGGGAGTATAAAGTATGAGAGCGGAAAAAGAACGTTTTATCGGTACGTAGTATTTCGAATGAAAATGTAAATTGTCGAATTCGACAATTTTTAAAAACGTTATTAGCGAAGGGATGCCAATAAAATTTTTCTCGTGTGTAGTTCAAGGCTCGGGCTATCTCGCAAAGAAATTTCGAGCGAAAATAAAAATTGCGAGGATGTGAAAAGAATCATGGAACTATCCAGCAGGAAGAGTGATGATTGTTGGATTATCACCATAATCTCTGTTAGGAACTACGTAAGAACAGTTAGTATCGATGATAGAACCGATCTGGCCAAGTTTGAAGTAGCATAATCTCCTCGTTCCTCGAGATTGCTGGCCCGTTTGGCAGCTAAGCAGCTATACGAGAGTGGCCGGTACTCCAGGCTGGTCATGATGACGTTAGATTGATTCTCTCGATAAACCAGGGCCGAGAAAAAAAAGCGGAACAATAGGCTCGGCGGCGCGCGACGAGTAGAATCTCTCGGAGATTACCGAGCATCGTGCTGCGCAGCGTGTCATTAGCAGAGGCCCGTGAACACAATGCATCAGCGCGGTGCATCCTCCGGCCTCGAAATGTTGACTCAACGCTCGCTCGTAATTAAAGGTATTGTTCGTCCCGCGACCTTAGCAGAAACGAACCTCTGTTCCAGACCGGCGAAAAAACCGACGGTCCTCTCGTTTGTCCTCCGTTGGCGAGAGAGGGACACTTGATTTTTCCCTCAGGGGGAGACTCGTCTCTCTCTTCCTCTCTCGTTAGCGGATTTTTACCGTAGCGGGGGCGAAAATATCGGGAAAAGCCTCTCCGCGATTAGAGCCCTCATAACCGAGCCCCTCCAGCGAAACGACTAATTACGGGACGGGCCCGGAACATCTCGAAACGATCGACGATCGAGGCTCTTTCTATTTCGCTCCGCTACGGGATCCGGAACACGCAAAAATTTCAGAACAAAATCGTCGCTGGCTCACTTTCTGCCATCAGATTTTTGCGATTCCGCTGGTAGATCCAAGCGAACTTTTCTCTGAAGCAGAGGATCGGGCAAAGACTTTTCCACGATAATCGCGACGATTCAATGCGATTGAAATTCGAAGGAGATGGAAGCGTACGAGATGTGATGGAAATTAGTTCTAATCGATGTTTTTTTCGTTTCCGACGATAGGCTCGCAACAAACCAGCTGATGGAGTCGGACACGTGAACCAGAAGGGCTCCACGGGACAGAAGGCGCCGCTGGCTGCTGGACAAAAGGTCGCACCTGGCGCAAAGGGATCTTCAAAGCCGGCACAGAAGCCCTCCGCTCAAAAGGGACAGGTTAAAGTCACGCCGAAGGCGGTCTCCGTCAAGAGCGGCAAGAACAAGAAGAAGGGACAGAGGCAGCAGTACGATCTCATCGTTACCATCAACTTGGTGAGTCCTGCTACCCTTGAGTAGAAACAGCCGCGAGTGGTCAGACACTCGACGAGTCGGAAAAGAGTACAACGAGACGTCTTCTGCTAGCTTAGCTCGACTGAAAAATAATCTTCCAGTCTTCCAATTAGGACAAGCGTCGTGCAAGCATTGCTTAAATATTCTCATACAATTCATGAATATACTTCTTTCTTTTTTTTTATTGTAGAAAATCTCGTATGAGATTTATTTCAACATAATTACAATATAGAATACGATACATAGGCTTGTCCATACGCGTTATGATACAAAAATTGAACATTTTATCGTTAGGAACTATGAAACAGTATAAAAATAAACTTATGAATTTCAATGTTTGTGATAGTAGGTTAGTAGTAACTAGTGGTAATAATACTGATAACAATAACATCTTATCATAATAATATTACTAGAGAAGTTAACATCGTATAACTGAAGTTTCTTTGGCACTATTATTCCACGATAAATAATGCGTATTCAGGTCCATATGTCCGTTTCTATTGGCAGGCATTGACTAGTCATTGACATTTATTTTGGATAGGAAGTTACTAATTGTTTTGAGTGCACTTGTATCTAGATCTTCCACAAATGAATCAATGTTATGTGGAGTTCTCCAACCTGAAACAAGTGTTTGGTCCGAACCAGATGGCCCAAGGGGGGATGTTTAACTTTTGATTTTTACAACGGACGTAAATTACAAGACGAGGTGAATTATAACAGTCGCGAAACCGAATAATTTACGTGTTTCAATTTCGCGAAAATTATGGAAAACGTACTAATCCGAGGAGCGCGTCTGCACTACCGACCAGAAAGGAGAAGCGGCCGACAGTGGTCAGACGGCCGACATCCATCCATCAGATGGTAGCACCGTTCCGAGGGAGATTTATGCGCGCAGTGGCATCCTAAGATCTTGTTCTACACGCGAATCAATGTCCATTGGGATCGAGCATTCAATTGGAGATGATCTTCCACTTAACCTGCGCGCGATTGTCGCAACCAAAGATTAATTCGCTGACGTAAGAGCCGCGCGATTCCATACCATTCGATCGAGCGCAGTTTAAAACTCTCTATCTGTGTATCCAGATCGAGAATCGGCGATTCCGTGACAAGCACGACTAAGCGGGTCAGGATGGCCGTGATTTTTCGACGAAAATAGCCTCAGACTCCTCCGCCATCCCGTCGAGGAGAATCGATGCTCGAACGAAAACAAACACTACTCTACGACAGCCGATCCACCGAGTTAAATGGTTGCTCGTAATCCCGAGTAACAACCGAGAGAAGGATCGTTACACGATCCACGGAATCAGAGATTAATGACGCGGATAGCGAGTCGTGGTTTCGCTGAAAGTTGAGGCTTCTTTCTTCGGACTTTCGATCATTCTTCTTCCTGTTTAGGTAGATCTCCGCCTTTTGTTTGTATAATTCGGAATAAACGTTCCGGTATAGTTTAGCATATGATATTTGGTCCCCTTAGGGTTTCAAATCCATTTACCAATCTCCCCTTCTTTCCACTTCTCCGTATCGCATAATTTCAAGCCTCTTTCAGCTAATTTTTAGCAAATCCAACTGTTTATTACGGTGGGTTCCGAACCACTTTTTAGATAGATCTTCTCTTGGTGACCATTTTCAGTGAAATGGAAAATACGTAACATATTCGTTTAGAGATCGAGCTTGCCCCAACTTGGGAACATTTTTAGACGGAATTATTTATCTAGAAGCGTTCATACATAATTTGCCTCATGACTTAGACCTCTTCTTCTTTCTAACCCCACAAGACAAAAAAGTATGAGACTCGAGAAATCATGCTTCATCGATCTTGGTGGGACTGTCGACATCGTCTGCGTCCTGCCGAAGCCAAGAGGATGGGACTTCAGGTGTCCGGTCGCTCCTAGACCCGGTGACAATTTCGCGGTTCAAGAAACTCGATTCTACCTGGCACGGGAATCCCGTTCCAATTAGAGATGCGATGATAAGATCGGCTAAAGTTAGCGCAGCTAGAGTATTCGCGTCGGTGGCACGGTCTTGCTCGACGTTCGCCAAAATCCGCGAATGACGCGGCTGATTCCGAACGAACGTTGGTGATCGTGGTCTCTGAAATTTGTCATCGAGGTATGGTCACCAGAGCGGCCGGTAAGCTTGGCAGAATCACGAGCCGTTAACGCACAAGAAGACAGAAACAGCAATATACGAAAAAGGACGGATGACCCGCGGTAAATAAAGAAAGGATCGTCGGCCAATAGGCGAAGAAGACAGGTTAAAAACAGCCGAAGGTTGTCTAAAGATTCACGGTCGCTTTGATCGATATGCGTCTCGCGTTGAAAAAATAAAAGGTTGGGACAGCTTTTGAAGAGCGGCGGTCTCTCTGTAATCCCCTCTTTACGAGCTTGCGACAGAGAGAGGGGTCTTCGACTTAGCCCGGGGACAATTGCCGCGTGAAAATCATTTGTTTCGGGTGCAGGCAGGTCGAATGCCGGTTGACGGGACACGCGAAAACCCGTTGTGTACACGCGTTACCCTAATCCCCGCGAAGTGAAGTGAGGTGAGGTGGGGAGGGATCAGAATGAACGGTCAAGACGCATCGAACGGGCTGGCCTGGTCGCAAACAACCGGTGACGTTGCCGCTGACTGGTCCATAAATATTATTTGTGTGTCGGTGGTGTTGTCGCGACGTTGCGTTTGACGTTCGAGCTTAGTCGAACGGATAACGAAGGCGTCGATAGAGAGAGACTCTCTCGAGGAGCTTGCGGAAGTGTGTCTGATCAGTGAATACAGTGAATAGAGTGAACACAGTGACGCTCGAAGATGACAGACACCGAGAAGAAGTACACGACCGCCTATGGGAAGCTGCGCAGGCTGACGAGCACCATAGACTGCGAGATCCGTCAAAGAAGCGTGAGCAAGCCAATTTACCCGCGATTCGAACAGACAGCTCGGAAAACCGATTCGCCGTTCCACCAGATTACAATTCTCGCTTTTAGTCGAGTAGTCGTCCTCTTCCTCGTCTTCTTCTCCTCCGCTTTCGGATCGGAATTCAAAGAGATCGTGCGGCTAATGTATAAATGCGGCGCAGACAGACGGACACTGGCAAAGCCCCGGCCGACTTTTCGCGAGTTTATGCGAGCCTCCTCTACCCGCTGAAACGCCGGGAAACTACGTGACCCAGTTGAATACCGACTCCCGCGTCTACTTCCGTGGAACCATCGAACCAAGAGCCTCGACTGCGAGACAGATACGACAGCCAGCCTGTCCCTTTTCCCACAGGGCTCACGATTATATCCGCGAATGCCTCTCGAGACGTAATCCCGCGAAAGTCAGTCGTCCACGAGGGTACCATCCCGTGGAAAAGTGGCTCGTCGATTAGGGACCTTTTCCTCTTCCTTCAGACGTTCTCCTAGGTTCTGAGAAACTTCATTCGATCATCAGTGCTCCTGAGAGACGACGTACTTGGCATCGATTAGGAGCGTCGGGTGTTCAGTCTACTTTCGGTATTTCATTAAATATTCTACGGAGATTTGGAAATTTGGAAAGTGGGGGAAGGAGGTTGATTGATACAGAGTTATTTTCATCGTCTATTTAACCCTCGTACGTTCCTCAGGGTGAGAATTCACCCATTCAATATTTTCACATACTGTTAAATTATTCATCCTTGTGTGTCTACGTCGTGAGATGTGTTTCTTTAAAACGTAACGTTATAAATCGAACAAAATGTGTTGATTCAGCGTGTCAAAGATGGGTGAATTATTATCCTAGTATCTTTTATGCAGCTATTTTTGAGGAGCGTATGAGGGTTAAGGAGATAAAGTTTAACAAATACGTCCAGCGTTCTATGAAAACTGATTTGAGGACCCCAGTATTAATTTTGATGCATTTCCTAGAGCTCTGAATAGTTACTGGGAGATGCTCGTGGTCTATCTTGATTCTGATCTCGTTCTTCGATTTTCCATCGTTTTCTGCGGAAGCTGTTTCCGTTCTAGTCCACGTTTGTTATAGACTCTATTTGTGCAACGAATCGGTTATTATTATTATCTCGGCGCTTGTATGGCATCGGAGAGGCTTAACAGGCAATTGGCCAAGGGCCGAGTGAATGGCGGACCGGCTGATACACGAGCATCCCTCGCTAACGAATGAAATCGAGTGTCAAAGAGGAATCCTACGACGCTCCACTTTCGACAAACTCCTCGACGATCTTCCAAATTTCTTAACCACTTAAACTACAATTTTCTTTGCGCCTAAAACAATTGCATCACAATTTCCTAGATTAAGATAATGTACAATGAGTTATCGACAGACTGCGGATTTTATACATATAAAAAACACTGAAACAATTTATGAATGTTCGTATGTTATTTCCCATTTATTAAAATTGTCGAAGATGGAAAGAAATGTTAATACGGTCTCCGTGTCTTGTGATTTTTATTTCGCGTAAATATCCGCAGCCTGATAACTGTACATATTTGGCAAATCTTATCTTAAATATTGAAGCGTGGGAGTCTCGTCGTTGCAAGACAAGGTGTAAAGCAGGATTGTCTTGGAGCATCTTCCGCGTGCATTATCCTCTTTCGGCAGCCATAAGCGAGGTCTGATAACGGCTGGGTGGACGGCTGATAAATCAACGGCACTGTAATCGCGTTACCGGCATATGTTCCTTAATCCTTGCGTCTACTAATGCTGATTTAACAATGTCGGTCCCGCCCGCGCGTAGAAAGCGGATAAGCCGGCGTTGCTATTACGCCGCCTCGAACAATTTGCAAGTTAGAACACGGTCGTTAATTCTGCCAATTTCTGCGTGTGTATTTGTACGCGCGGCAGAGGAAGAGAGAGAGAGAGAGAAGGAGATCGCTAAGAGAGCCGAGATCCGGGGGTTTGTGTGTGTTTGATTAAACACGCTGGCCAGAGGCGGCATCGAACCAGAGTCATATTAATTAACTCGCCGCCTAGCCTCTCGTTGAGGGCGGCGGCAGACGTTCCACAAATTCCGTTGGCGAATTCCCGTTTCATGCGGAAAGTGATAACAAAGCGGAACCCGGCGAAACAAAAGGAAAAGAGCGAAAGGATTAATCGGCTAGCAATTATCAGGCCGGAGAATACGATCGAGCGGTTAATTTGATCGAATTAATGAGATTTCGGCCGTGGAATTGGCAGCGTTACGCAAACAGGCCGCGTGCGTCGCGTGTCGCCGCGCATATTAAGTTTTTAATGGGATGCTACTGCGACGCTCCGAGCGCGATAACAATTTAACGAAATCACGCGGCGCGTTGACGGCCAGCTGTCTGCCTCGCTCACTCTCTCTCTCTCTCTCTTCTTTTTCCAATCTAATCTAGTTCCTGAACTTATCTCTGACGTTTCTCTGTATTCTTTTTCAGTCCGAGTATGGGCTCACCGAGGATCAAGTGGCCGGTAAGTCTGAAAAACCAAACCGCCATTCAACGTTGCTCGCGCTCGCGGAGAGTTAACGACCGACATCTTATTCGCTAACGAATATGAACTCTCCTCTCCGCTCGTCTCTCTCCGGTTTCGTAAATTAGAGTCGAGTGGCTCGTGATTTTCGACGCAATGCCGTAAAACTCCCTAATTGACCCGCTCCGAGCTCGATCCGTTCTGCTGACGCGAAGGTTTCTTCTCCTCGATCATCGCGCCGCCATTAACCCTTCTGTCAACGCTACTAATTTGCCGGGGTGCTCGGTAACGTCATTGCACTTCGTCGTGTGTTCATATTTCCATATGCCAAGTGTAGACTAATTTACTAACGATCTAGTAAAATTCTAATTTAGATCAATACTGGCGTAAACCACTTTCGCATCGCGGATTTTGGCAGTTTTTCGCGAAAATCCGTGGCGCTCTGTTAACCTCGCCGCGGATGGGCCGTATTTAAATATTCCGCGCGCACGTGGATCCCGCGAAAAGGTCGCCCTATTTGCGAAAGTGGCTTTACGTAAGGACTCGGCTGTCGGAACGAACATGTTGCATAAAACATCGTGTTTCCGCCTTTCTCACGTGACCGCGATCATTGGCCTTGTCGAAAGCCTCTCTCTATCCATATCTCTCTGTCCGAGTGTGTCTAGAATCGTTTAGAGCATCGTCGAGAGCTTCTCGCGATGGCACGCGACCAGAGATCGCCGATTGCTCGACAGAGATATGACGCGCTCGTTTATGCACGTGAAATGCACCGTCGGATGTTTACGAGATGATAAACGCAGGCCTATGCGGCGCGAGATACGATCGGACGGCCCGTCGAAAAACCACGTCTCGCAACGATCCGCAACTTCGAGCACGCGAAACGTCGTTCTTCAGCCGGGAACGGGGCTCTTTGCAATCGTCGAATTATCCACGCGTGTTTCGCATGCTTCCCTCAACAATCGTGCGGTTTTATTGTCCTCGAGCTGCAGGAACAAAGAGCCTGTTGCTCGGAACGCCGCACGTGTGTGCAGACTTCGGCAATTGCAATGGGAATCCTCGCCGGATCGCTTCGGTCAAGTATGCACACGAAAGTTTGATATCTCGTACAGACCGGTGTATGTCGGCCGTTGAGCTTCGCTGTTTTGTCGCAAAATAGAGTCATCATAAATGCGGATGTCTATGCGAGATAGAACTTCTTCGCACCGTTTTCTAGAAACAGGATTCAAAGAAAAATTGATTTCTTAAATTCTTTCAATCCGTCAACGATTTTCACTTACTCTTTCGTTTTACACGAATAAAATCTGCAATCGTAAACTACCTACAAAAGTTGACTGAAATACATTGGAGAGGAATATTACGAGGAGCGTGCGGGGGTCGAAGTACAAATCGTTGAAGATTCTTTCGTGCAGCCATTGCCGAAGAATGCACGAAAGCGGGCAGGCAAGTGCGCGAGCCTGTCCCTGAGGCATTTTTGAGGAGCAATGCAGTTTTATCGTGGCCGAGGTTTCGAGAGGGGCCGGCACGTGGATGAAATATCGCTGTGGAAAACGATAATTTGCGTGTCTCGCAGCGATGTATCCTTCCGCGGCGGTGGCGTTCCGTCCTGCGAGTAATTAAACGGCTGCGGGGCCGAGATTCAAGCGTGTCCATCGAGGAGAACGGACGTCTCGTAATAGACCGGCGCGGCGGGTCTCGTGAACTTTCGAATGTTCCCCTTTTCCCTAGAACCGGTGTCGGACATCCTGAAAATTTATAACGCCGTATCCCGCGGGATTCTGTCGCGGCTGGCTGCTTGCCCGCAACCGTCGCGCGATCACCGAGCTTCTCCGCCGTATAGCTTTTCTCCTACAGACACATACAGACGCATACAAACGTATACAAACACATGCAAAATCGTACAACCACGTTCAGAGCCATACAGACACGATCAGAGACAGTCAGAGCCATGCGGACGCGTACAGAGAAATTTAGAGCCACGCATACACCCAGGCACGCGTTCCTCCGCATGATTAATAGACATTTAAATCCGCGGATTCTCAACAAAGCGCGGCGACTGACAGAGGCGTTGTGTATCGTTCTATTGCCAAATTTCCGCCGTAGGTACTTTTTCTCCGGTTCGTTATTTACGGCTCGGTCGAACAGAACGCTCCCTGGAATTTCTAAAGCGACTGCATCACGGGAAACACACGGTGTCTCCGTGCTCGAGATAGACGGAGGAGCCGAGAGAAGTTATTTTAGTGGTCGACACGAGAGAAACGAGACTCGTGGTTCGAGTCCAAAAATCGCGACGATGTCGGTCGCGATTCCTTTCGATCGACTTTTCATTGTTTATCAATAGAGTCTATTGAAACGAGGCAGAGACGCTTCGAAGCGGGTACGGGCAAGAAACATTCCCCGGGGCTAAGTGAAGTCAAACGAGGAGTATCCTGATCTTACAAAATTGTTTGTCTTCCTAGTTGCGTGTGCTCTGAGAGGGCGTGGCTTCGTGGCACTTGGCTCTAATGAACCTTGAAAAGATCACCTTACGACAATCTGTGTAAATAGATTGCATGTAAATGTCGTGAGAAGGTGTAGTTTTCATTTCTCTCAAGTTTAACAAATATGTAGTGCCTCATGGGGCAGAGAGCCTGAAAGGGGCGTGGCCTCGTTGCCCTTAATTCTGACATAACCCGGACTATGTTCCATAAGGCAATATGTGCTTGTATCTGATCTAGAAACCCGTATTCGATTAAAACCCAACACAATGTTCCTTGGGAAAATCTGAGCACATGGCTGGAGTCTCAAATGGGCGTGGCTTCGTTGCCCCCAAGTTTTATAAAGCGATGTTCCAGAGGGAAATTCTTGCCCGTGTTCGTCTCGAATGCGATCGTCATCGCGTACAAATGGTGGAGACAATTTCTGGTTGCAGAGTTCAAAGAGGCGTTTATGCTGTTCGACAAGGACGAGGACGGCACCATCACGATGGCGGAACTCGGCGTGGTCATGCGATCTCTGGGACAGAGGCCGTCGGGTAAGTGGAACCTTAAATCATCCGTGGAACGGTGATACACGCGGAAAGAGGGATACCGTCCGCGTGTGTTACATCGTGGAACGCGATCTGGCCGCAAGCCACGAGCTGACGAAAGCTGTCCGCGCGCGCGCACACGCGGGCCACCGAAGACTATAATGTTCGGCTGTATCTTCCAGAAACTCGTTCATGAAGTTCCAAGTCGAAGGACGAGCTCGAGTCCGGATTCGAGCCAGCTGTTTTCTTTTAATAAGAATCGAGCCGACAAACTCTAAACCTTTGCACTCGACTTATTTAGCCTAAGACCAAATTTATTTTATGCAAATTAAAAATCTCTTAATTGTCTGGAAATTTTATTTTGTTTTTACATCCACAGTCTAGAAATCTCTTTTTCGAGAGATCACGAACGGTATCAATCAAATTTCGTGTGACATTTAAATGGAACAATTATTTCTGGCACTGAATACCTCCGAAAGCAGAGAATTAATTAAATAATTTGCTTTGACTCTGCTTAATTCTCGTGGCCGTCGCGAAGCCGGTAACCATCCGATCTAGCTAAATTAAATCTCGGAGTCCAGGGTGGCGACGACCGACTTGGAAACTCTTTATTAACAAAGAAGTTAACGCCATCATTCGGGCACAAATTAGCACCGCCGGTCGTTGGAAATGGAATTTCCAGAGTGGCAGCAGGGTCGAATTAGCGAAAAGTTCGGATCGAAACGCGAACGCGGCCGAGAGAAGCGTCTGTGTAAATGAATGTCTCGGTTTTCTAAGACACGGGGAAGCGTGAGAGAGAGGAAGCTGAACGCCGCGGAATCCCCGAAACTAGGCTGTGACAAGAGCTTAGGGAAAATTAACTTCGGGAGCGATTCCGAGGGGTAGAAACTGTGACGGCTAGGCGCACGTGCAAACGCTGGTAATTAACTGCATGTCGGGCCTCTTCTGTCCTCGCCCCGGGGGATGTACCGGGGAATTAAATGTCTCCCATGGAACGACGTCGAGACAGTACGTGTGCATTACGCCCGGGCAAATTAGAAAAACGACACAAAGAGAGCCAGAGGATCGTTTAAACCAGCGATCGAAAAAAACTATCCCACGTTCCTGGAAAAATGATCGACCTCCTTTCAAATAAACCCTCTCCCGTCGAGAATTAATGTTAATCCTTCAAGTCGCAGTCTTGCTCTTTTGTTATTCCTATTCAAGCATTTTAAATTAATCGTAGACGTACAGCGAATGTATAAATATCCTCTTTTTAAAATTATGTTGCAATTATTTTATTTATCAGTGTTTTATTTCAAATTGAATATAAATTTTCTCTTTTTAAAATTATATTAGAATTCTTTTATTTAACAGTGTTTTACATTTTCAAATTAAACGTAGACATACAGTTAATATAAATGTTCTTAAATTATATTAGAATCACACATTTTATTCAATAATATTTTCCAATTATTCAAGATACAAAAATTTCAGAAATTTTTTTACATGTAAAGGTCCTGTATCTGTTCTCAAGTGACCTTATATTATAGCGATCTTCTTTAAAAGTGTCCCCAGTGTCCACGTTTGGAAAAGAAACCCGATGGAAAGCTTGTAACTCGATCTCTGGTTTAAATCGACCGGAAATGCGATTGGTCGTTCAATGTTCGAATCGGTAATGGCTCGATCGATTGCAGAGACGGAATTACGAGACATGGTGAACGAGGTGGATCAAGATGGCAACGGGACCATCGAGTTCAACGAGTTCCTGCAGATGATGTCGAAGAAGATGAAAGGCGCAGACGGTGAAGACGAGCTGCGCGAGGCGTTCAGGTATATATACATGTATATATGTTGCTTTTAGCACGAACGTTTATTTTAGCAGTGACGATCTCTGACGTTAACGAGCCGCTTGTGACACTCAGGGTATTCGACAAGAACAACGACGGCATGATCTCATCGAAAGAGCTGCGACACGTGATGACGAACCTTGGGGAGAAACTCTCCGAGGAGGAGGTCGACGACATGATCAAGGAAGCGGATCTGGATGGCGATGGGATGGTGAACTACGAAGGTGATTGTTCTCTTAACGTAATCTCTCGAAGATGCTCGGTCTGCTCGTAATAAAAAGCCAGGTGTAACAATGAAAATCAGACTCGCAGAGTGTAATCACGTGGTGTCCTGTTGCCCGCAGAATTCGTGACAATCCTGACGTCGAAGAATTAGCTCTGCGGCGGCGGATCGAACGAAGCGAAGCTACGAAGCTGCCGGAAGTCTTCGTCGAAGAGCAGAGAGTCGAGAAGCGAAGTTCCTCCCTGAAGAATGGCGATTAAAGACGACCGTTGCCCCGCCGTCGAAGACAAGCCTGCAAACGATCGTGGTCTCGTAGAAGGAAGAGGATTGTCCCCAAGTTGTTTCGGGTTCAACGGGTTTGAAGAACGTTTTCTCGGCTGAGCCGCGTGAACCTAATTCTCTTCCCGGCGCCGAGAGGGTAAGTGGTGAATACCGGAAGAGGAAAGAAAACGACATCGGGTCTCTCGAGCGACGGGGTAGGTGTCAGGAAACAGGAAGTGAAAAAAAGAGGGGAGAGGTAGACGACCAGAGACCGACTTCCGCAGTTGCACACGCACTATACACGCATATACACACCTCGCTCCTTCGAATCTAAATTTTACAAGTGTAAGAGCTAGCCGAGACAAACAAAACAAAAAAAACAACATGAGATGACGTGTGTGAAGGCGAGTCCATTACTACGCGAGAAAACACGAGTGAGGTGCTCGCTCCCGAAACAATCAACTGAGCTTTGTTTAGCGTTTACCTACCTACCTACCTACCTACATAGTTATACTCTCTACTTAATGCTATACAAGGTCGTTAATTGATATCGTTAGGAACCAATCACCCCACCTTCGTCGTCGTCGTCGTCAATCACTGTGCTCGCACACAACTCTTCTTCTCGCGCGATTGTCTCGCTGAACGGTGTCGCTCACGGATCGCCATAAGATGGCCTATGTGTGTCTCTCTTTAGAGTGTAGCCGGCCCGAGGATCGGAACAGTATCGTTGTCGAGTACATTGTATCGAGTACCTCGCTCGATCCGCGACACGACCGATCGAGACACTCGCACGATCATGCGCGCCGATCTTCTGCGTCGGATTTGTTCCTCCTAGCTGCGTAGACTCGCTTTGCGAACGAGACGACACTAGCCTGACACGGGTCTCGTTAACTCCTTGCACTATACAGTTTTCCTTTCGACTAACAATCAGAGCCTCTTCGACTCTTACAATCTCCTAGAAGAAAAGGAATCTTCATATTGATCATTAGAACTTGATTTCAATCGCACTCGATGTGTTCGGATACCAATTCTATTCGTTTACCTGCATCTAGAAAAAGATCGAGTCTAAATAATCGCTATCTTCTCTTACATTATAGATGTACCAAGAGATATCGACATTCATGGTGCGCGTTGTGTTAGTGGATTTCTTGTCCAACTTCTAGAGCAAGGGGTTAACATTCTGGCCGCGGGACTCGACGCGAGAGATAGCCCCGTAACGATCTGTCTTCAAACGTAGATGAATGTCGTTGGCAAGTAGGATTAGCTCTAACGATGATATACTCGTCGCTGAATTTTTAGACGCACTTCTGTGGCGGCGTGCCAGACATGGCCGCCGCTGGAACGCAGGAATCGAAGCAACAGTAGCGAACCGTTTTTTCCCCTGATACGTGTGGTGTAGCTCTGAATCTTTTTTCCGTTTCGCACCCGGTCGAATCTCGTGACGGTGTACCGCCCTTGTTGTTTCACCCGCCCGTGACGGAATTGGCCGTTCTTTCGCGCTGCTCCTCAAGATTGTCTTCGATCCAGCGTTATTGCTGAGAGCGAGTCGATCCCGTCTTGGTTAGAGCTTAGATCGGGCACGGGCGCGAGGATTGCCCTATAAGGCTCTGTTCTGAAGGCGCCACGTCCACTCGGGCTATTTCACGCGGTGATGCAAGGTACCGTTGGGAACTGAGAAGTTGACAAGCGGTAACAGTAGATCTTATCGATAGGTCCGCAAGAGAAAGGGGGAAAAGACAGCACTATTCAGAGAACAAACATTTATTTTTCAATCTATAATCTCACACCGTCGTGCACTAGAATTTCTAATAGGTATTCTACACCTCAGAAAAACGTTCACTCACGATCACAGACAGTGATTAAACTGAACTCAAAGTTCATTAAAAACATCGATGCTCACCCCTTTTCACCGTGGATCTTTCAATTGCTTAACGAGTGTGTCCTGTTTAAGGGCTCGGAGAGTACGAAAAGCGAGGGAGAATGAAGCGAACTATGTTTCTCCTCGTCTCTCATAATGTCCAGACTGCCAACTTCCCGGATCTCAATGGTAGAGAGTCCTTTTCTTCTTGTTATGCCGCTGATGGCTCCTGGGGGCAATTGGGGGCGTTTCCGGGGCAAAGTGTTGCCCGTGCCTGTTGTAGACCCTCCATCTGTGTCAGATCTCTCCCAACACGAAGAACACCGTCCACCTAAGAACCTCGACATCCTAATCCCAAACTGTAACAATGTCGTGCACCCTTTCTAGATCCTTAAGATAAGAGAAGCCACAGCCGTAGGTCACGATAGAGGGTAGTTGTTTAGCGCCTAGATGAAATACGTACACGTAAACCAGAAAAAAAATAAATGATGCATTATACACATTACCTATTATATATACATATACCTATACATGATGTTGCTACCGAAAGACACATGAAGTAACGTTATTATGGATATTCATATATACATATGATATATATATATATACAATATACTTACCGTATTATGTGTATATACATATATATATATTTAGTATATACTTATACATGCATACATACGAACATATATTATATATACATATACACGTTAGCGATGTACGTCGGTGGTATACTGGCATTGATATTTTTATGGTTTTAAAAAAAAATAATAATGCAACAAGAACAAGTATTAGTGTCAGAAAGAGAGAACGAGAGAGCGAGAGTGTTGAGAGAAAGTGTGAGTGAGAGAGAAAGTTGGAGTGAAAGCGAGCGAGAGAGAGAGAGATAAATTGGTTTGCGTGCGTTGCGAATTATATTCTGGCAAGAGAGCGAAAGGGAGAGAGAGAATGCGTGAGAAAGAGAGAGAAAGGAGAGGAAAAGGGATATAAAAAGAAGCAACAATAAGAAGAGCTCTTAATCCTGTTGTTAGGCGATTCGGTTCGTCCTGAAATAAAGAGAGTATCGGTATTCTTAATCGGTGGTAACGTTGGTCGCACGAAGCGGTGATTTCACAGAGAGACGTTCGCATAATTACACGCGCATAGGAATAGACAATAATTCTGTTCTTTAGTCGAGCAACACAGTTACGTTGCGTCGTTCGGTTCCATCGCCTGGCTAGGCTGCGACGATCGCAAAAATGACACAGACACGCGGTCTTATCCAATGCGACGGTCAGTCGTCGGTTCGACCACCTCGCGACATTGTCCCACGATTCAAATCGACACAGTGTCCTAAGAAAATGTTTCAAAGCATTTTCTTTCGTCCCGCGAGTGATAGAATAATTTCTTCAAGATTAAGCGTCCGAGTCGATGCACCAGGTACCCATGTAAAAGTAACATCAGGAGAATTTAATTTCTCGTAGATTTAGATAATTGATCGTTTAATTGTTGACCGTCGAACGCAAAGCCATACGCAACGTAATTTTCGAAAACGCCGCAGGCTGCGCAACCATGGGGTAAAAAAGAGGATACGATGAAACGCGCGAGCAAAAACAGATCCGTTGAACGAGGCGCGCTTCGACAGTGGAAACATATAAAAAAGAGCTCGTCAAGACGATGCGGAATAGTAATATATAACGTCCCGAAGACAATATCTTTAACGATTTTATTAAATGGAAGCTTATCGAGATTTACCTACGAGAGATGGCCTACGTTTTGCCACGTGTGTCCGAATCAAGATAGATTGTAAACGATTGTTTAGGGTGTAGGGAAGAAGGGGAGATCCGAGAGTTTACGAGAATACGGAAACACAGGGAATGGTGCTGTTTTAGCTTAGAACACCGTCGACTCTTTCTTTCGAAGTTCTAGTTCTCTAGCCCTGCTTTAGCCTCACCAAGAGAGTTCTCACCGCACTGATTTTCCTCGTTGTCTCACACGATTCTTTCCGTTTCCTTGCATTTTTCATAAAAAAACACGTACACACGAACACCTGTCACTTGTCTGTCCGTCCTGAAAAAATTGCGACGAACAGGCTCGGTTCATTTGGATTCACAACAATGCACAAGAAGAAATCCCACCGCACCCCATGGAACTTTCGGTTTTCGATCCTTTACGTCCTTTCACGAGTAAAACACCAAAAAATCTATAAAGAAGAAGAAGAGAAAAGAGAATGGAGGAAGAAGAGAATACCTTTATCCGTAAGATTATCTCTCGACAAACGCTAGAACACAAGTACAAGAATTAACGTCAATACCTGTATATATCTTTCGCAAAGAAATCGTGGCCGGTGTCGAAGAGCCCCGGAGTCCCGAGACGCATCGGACACGCAACACAACGCGTATTATGTATGTATATTAGTCCGTCGTCGGGTGCATTTTCGGTTCGCAACGCGACAAAGAAACGCACACACTGTCACGCGCGCGCTTGTAATAGGTACCTATCTCTCGTTAATATAGATCCACGCGGGACCACGGGCTCTTCGATCATGTCGCGCGCACGTTCCTCGAATCAATTAATACATAACATACACATAATTACGTATCTGCCCCGCGGCGAGGTTACTTCATCGCATTCCTCGGATCTCCGATGCAGCCCGAGTCCCTTTGGTTCAACCCTTCCAGACCCAAACTGGTCCCGTAAACGAGCTAACCGTTTCGTTCCTACGGAATATTCGTTCCAAGCAATATTCCTTGAACGCGGTCCCCATTCTCCTCGAATACGCAGATTTTTCTTCATGTACAAAATCACTGAAGCACTCGTTAACCCTAGACATCAAAAATACAACAAATCTCACACAGAAATCTTTTCCAAACGACGAAAAATTGCAAAAGATCGTAAAACTTATTCTAAATAGTCAAAATTTGGCTTTTACTTTCCCTTGAGAAAACGAAAATACCATCTCACCGACCTAATATCTAGGGTTAACATTTGATTGGCACGTCGGGGAACGCGTCACCCACATCCGTCCCTCATTTCTGCTGAATTCGCCCCGTGACGTCAAAGGTACACTCGCTGCAATAGAATGGAGGATCGTGCTTGTAATCCAGTGGGATTGAATTTCAAAAATTTTAATCAGCGGCGAACAGGTGTGATTGACGCAAGGGACGAACGAGACGAACCAAGGGACTCCGAAACGCAAAAGGGACGAATCCATGCCGGGCAGAGTTTATCATTGATGAACCCTAGGCGAATAATATTTTTATAGAGAGAGTACTCTTCGAAAAAAAAAGAAAAAAAACAGATTCTACGATACATCGCGTTACATTATATTCTATATATTGTATTATTTTATATTTGTGTCATTGTATGCGCGCGCGCGTGCGTACAAAACTGTATACATCGTCCTATTCTGCTGGCAGATTTCAATTGTGTAGTGTAAACTAAAACTGTGCGAGAGGGAGAGAGAGAACGATAGAGAGAGAGTGTGAATTTAAAAAAGAAAACATGGGAGCATGTAATAATCGTCGCGAGACGATCACAGATGTCCTTAGAAGGAGAACGCAAGTCTTCCTTTCGATCTGTGCTGCTCGAGGCTGGAAGATCCTTGTGATCCTCGAGCCGCGTGTCCGCTTGTTTTCCCGCGCATCATTGTTTCCCGATATACTAGAGTTGCTCAAGTCGATACTCCGTAAGTCTTTTTGATACCCGTCGGAACGTTGATTCATCCCCACCCCCTAGATCGCGAGTCTGTGGATCGGAATCGCGTACCGGGAGGAGAACGCCGGCTAACTTGATCTAATAAAACCTCCTTCGCCCTCCCTTATTTACGAATCCGTTCGCGAACAATACCGACAAGTTGGTCCCCGTTCGTCCTTCGACACACAGAAACGTCAGATCAACGGGAAACAGTTTTGTCATCGAGAGGCTTGAGCTCGTGGCATTTCGAAGACGTTCTCGGCCGGAGCCGCAACCATGATCAAGGACCGCGCGCGAGAAGGGCATAGAGTGGAGGAGGACTAGTTTAATGTCTAAACGAGTTTAAACAAAATAACACAGAGGCAAAAGTAATCAAAGAGTTCTATGTACGTTGTTAAATATCGATGAGAAACTTGATCAACATAGGTGTATTACTAATAGTGATCGTTAAATAAGTGTAATCTACGTTGTACCGATCTCGAGGCCGTTCCCCGGCGCCACCGGAAGTCCTCGAGGACTCCTCTTCGGAGGACGTTGTTTTTTGAGCTGGGGAACCGGTTTCTCGGGTCGATTGTTTCTTAGTGTAATCAACTGTGTCTACGTTTTGCATCCGTTTAGCTGGCGAACACGCTTCAGAAGGGCTTCAGAAAGAGAGAGAGAGAGAGAGAGAGAGAGAAATAGAGAGAGGAAGAGTATGCGAATCGTTCACGAATGAGGCGGCCGTTTCGATCCGAGATCGATGAGATGAGATTATTCGGAAACGACGCGCGGAGAAACTTCCGAACGATTCCCGGACGATCGCGAGAGCTCCTTTGGTTTTGCCGGATTGTTAATTTTTCTATCTTGTTGGCAATGAAGCGGCTTCCCCCGTTATTATACTCGCTAATCGCTATCGCAGAAGTTTTTCGTCTTAAGTTTTTCGCCTAAACCTGAAGCGGTCTAACGTAGTAGCGTGTCGCGAAGAAAATAGAGGCAATACAAGACGACAGAGAGCGTCGTCAGCGACGGTCAAAGGAATAATTATTGTAATAAGAAAACGTCTTTCATTACTTTATTAAATCGCGAGTACAAGTCGTTGTTAGTTGAACAAAAAAAAGAAAAATAACGTGAAACTATGAAGGAAACGGCGGGGCCGTGCGAGAACGAATAGGGAGACCCGTTCGAGATGTAGGTCTTTGGTTTTTTCGTGGGGTGAAAATTATTTTCGAACGGATACGGCGCGAGAGAAACAAAGCAGAAGAGAGAGAGAGTGAGAGGAATGCGTATTAAAATGTAAGAGAAATGATTATCCTCGATGGGAGTATTAAAAAAAATCATATAGCGTTTAAACACTAAGTCGAGCGAGGCTACACCAGAGATATCGCACTGTGAACGAGAATATTTATATTTTTACTTGAGGAAAAAAATGAAGTTATAATAACGTTTGTAACGTCTAATTCCCTCCCCCGATCCGGTAAGGAGTGTTTATAATGTTATTTTTCTATAGTGTATATCGGACAAAAAAAGGAAAGGAAAACGATTCTCAATTGTGTTATATGACGAAACGTGTGACAAGCTTCTCAAAGTGCAAAGCGCAGTCGAGACCCATATTCTGGATGCGAGTGTACACGACACGATTACAGAATACGATTGTTATTAAACTGTTGTTCAACCCACGGTTACGATTAAACTTGACTTCGTTCGCTTCGATTGTTTCTCGTCGTTTGAACTTTATTGATTCTCTCTGTAAGGCAGCGTATATAGTTGAATGTCTTTCTAGATGCTAGGCGAAAGAAAAGCGCGAGAGAGAGATGAGAAACCGGGGAGAAAAGAAAATGAGAATTCAAGGAGTCGAAATGCGTTTCCCGCGGTGTTCATTACGAGTTTACTGTTTGTAAATACAATATTATTTGTAACGACTGTGTGCAGAGAGAGAGAGAGAGAGAGAGAGAGAGAGAACGCGGTATTGACAGGAAAGCAAAAAAGAGAAAACGAAAAAAAGAAAGGAACCACATGCTCTTTACTTTCGCTTCATACTCCGCTTGTGTTCGCTTGGCGGAAAGCGACATTTGGGACTGCGACAAAGACGAGAAAACGGATAACAACAACAAAAAGATAATAACGCTCTCTCAGTTCGGCGATCGTGAAAAATAAAGAAACAACCCGTTCTCACGTGGACACACAACGGTCTTGGTGGAAAAAAAAGAAAGAAAAATACATTCTATCGATAGAGTTACGGCTCGACGACCATATTTCTTAAAAACGTTCCTTTCTACCTTTGGGAAACGAGTCTGTACGTTTTGTTCTCTAACTGCGGTACCTGCGATCTCAGGCTCTCCGCCTGAGATCTGCTCCATTCACGTTTCGTCGTAAGGTGGAAACAAAACATAACAAAAAACGGAAGTGCTGGAAACTGTGGCGAGAGTGCAGTGTGGATGGTTATTAGCTGTATGAAATCATGTTACGTGTAATACTATGTACTGCAAGATTAGAATATAACATAAAACGGTGATGGCGTGTACTGCTGGAATGTAATACATGTATCGAGTTACCCCTAAATACAGCCATTTTATAATGGACATCTGCCGCTGCTGCACCATCCTCTTCTCTCGTAAGTTTTAGCCAAACCTCCGATTACTTTGCAAATTGTTCGTTTCATTATTTATTTCGTTGTTTAATCCGCCGTCTAGTAACCGACGAAAATATTTAATGCAGACGTCGACATTTAATGCAGGCATCAAGGATGTTATCATGAACAGTGGACGTTATAAATGTTTGACTTAGAAATTCTTTATTAACAGAGAAATTAATATACCATCATCCATACAAATTAGCTTCTTAGGAGTATCTCGGCGCTACTACACCGTACCAAATCAATTTCATCGCTATCGTAAATCCTCTATCGCTGTTTTTCGAGACCCCTCGATTCTAAAATACTTTGCCCAAGAAGCGATTACTCTAGATAAAAACAGACGTTCTTCGTAAACGTTCCCATTCACTCCCGCGCTCAGAGCACTTTGAAAATCCAGTGTGATCAAGACCGAGAGCTCGACGATTCTTCGTATTGTTTCTAGACCACCTTTATCCAAATGTACACCAACTACGTGCTGTGATTTCTATCTTTTTTTGTGCTGGAGGAAATCTCGGGGACGTGTATTAGCTGGACAAATGAATAATCCGAATCTTTGCGAGCGGGAATGCAATTAATTGAAACATTTTATACGCAACAGGCCCTTAAAACTCAAAATATTAGAAACCATCAAATTATTGTGACCTATACGTGCACTGTAATAATTTCTTTTGCAGTTACTGCTTTTAACTATAGTAGAGTCGTTAAATGATGTACCAATAGGTTTTGAGTGCGTAAAATGTTAATTAATCGAAAGTCTAGCACACAATAATCCATGAATTTCGCTAGACACATTACATTATTCATTTGTACACCTAATAACCATGAAGTATCAAAAGATGATCGCCTTAAGAATTACTCCTAATTACCAAAAACCTTATCAATTCGAGAACTACTACCCCTGGCGAAAAGTACTTGACATAACTATGCATCTACTATAGATATTATGGCCAAGTAAAACTTACGAGTGTCTTCAGCAAAAGCAAAGCAACGATATAATAGAAATAGCCATGTTTACATAAATAAAAATCTATTCTAATATTACTATAATGTAGCTTATGCTTTTTAGTACATTTTCCAGTAATTTTTCAATGAATTGATCGTTTATTAAACGCTTTCTGCCAAGGATAGTATGGGGTACCATAGGACCAGAGTCCATTACATCGCAGCCATCTTGTCCAAAGTACGTTCGGCCATAACGTATGGTTGAAGTTCTCGCTCTCATAGAAAACGATATATTACAATGGATCGCCTGTAGATGGATAATTTCTCCTTTCTATTATCCTTTTATTCTTAATCCCCGTATTTTCCCTTAGCGTTATTTTGTAAATCCTGTGTTATTTAATTAAATCGTTAACACCTATTGTTCTGGACCCTAAACGGTCATTCGTAATTTGATTTCGAAGAGCGATTAACCGAGAAATCTGGCACGAAACGAAAGTTAATATAAAAAGCACGGGTTTTATGTAAAAATAGAATGAAATCTACTATCCCAAAAGTCTCTACGAAGGTCTTGATTCGAACGATATCAATCCTTTACAAGTTTAGCGTGTATAGAGTAGTTACGCGTATAAAACATTTGGTAGAGGCGTAAGATGTATCGATGGGATTTTATACATATGTATATTATGTATATATATGCATAGCTTTTTTTGTCCTTAAATAATAAGACTTTCCTTCCCATGTTTAATGTACACTAAATCATCGTTTAATTAGAATACTGTATAAAACTGATACGAAGAATGCTAAACGCGCGTGTAACGTCGATATCAATAGAATTCGATTTAATAATAATACAACGGATTTGGATTGCATCACTGTAAAATAACTAACAAATCGCGTAACCAAAAATTATACAAATCTTGTATGTCCATCATCGTCACTATAACATTAAAGTTCATCCCTGAGTAACGTATACCTGTTTTTACTGGGCGCTAGTTTTTTGAACGTGGATTCAGGTGGGGTTGTAGGCACCTTGATTTGACCCACAATTTGTGGCAATTCGTTATTACTAGGATCCGGGCCGTTGTGGAACTCCCGGTGTAGCTTCCCGGAATACAAGTCCTTCAGGAAAGCCTTAAGTCTACCCTCTATATGAATATCGTTAAAGTTTGGGAACAGGTACATATGCCTAAAACTATCTATAGCGATCAAAGGCAAGTCAGCGGGTGTCTTCTCCAAGTGATGAAGGGGGTGAGCAAATTTCAAACCATCTGCAGTCAGGAAATTGACATGTTCTGAAAAGAGAGAGAGAGAGATAATTATTTTATTTTAACTGGCCTATTTGTAGATCATGATAGATTTTCTATAATTTACTTACGTTTCTCGTCTATTAACTGTTTCGAGACTACATCTTTGTACAGTTTAATACTCTCCACATCATCGGGAGCATGGAACAGTATGAGGAATGGTAGACCCTCTTCTGTTAACTCTTCAGCATTCACAAATGTAATCTCCCTCACAAGGGGAACACATTTCTCTTGTGCCCAAACATTCAGCTCATCAAAGTTATGCAAGCTACCATGGTAGGTCTCGTCATCATCATTGGAGAGTGCTTTATCTGATCGGAAGACTATAATAGGCTCCCCCGGAGGATGCATGGATCTGCTTGCATTCCTGTTTTGCATTTAAGAAAAAATTGATGTACATTTTCGCTTCTAAATTTCGTTCGAACATTCACATCGTAGAAAATTGCAAAGTATAATTGAAAACGAAAACACTTGAATACAATCGGGACCCGTAAAACGCGATCGAAAAATAGCTGACTGCAATTGCAGAGATGAAAAACCACAAAATAACTTTTCAATCGCGTTGTACGAGAGTACTAGCAACTTTTCCATCAAACTTAATTCGATTTGCCTAAGAACAATGCACACAGAAAATGCTGCAACCTCAAAAAACTGTGCAAAACGAAAATCCATCTAGACCATGCGCATTGTCTTTACTTACACCAAGTGAAAATGTTCTCCAATGTCACAGTTTTGAGCAGAGCATGTGCTTGTTAGAGGAAACAAGAGAACCATTACACACACACCCTCGTACAGCCATACGTAAAAATTCTCAGGTATAATTTCAACAATATTTGCAGAATGTAAAAGAATCACACTCACCCAAAACCAACGTGGAATTGGCAGTCATCGTGGAGATTGGTAGCAACCCTCCTGAACATCTTATACTCTGGAACATCTTTCCGATCAAAGTATCCGATAATCATTCGTTTCTTGTCATCCAAGTTCATCAGTTCTTTCAGATCGTAGAACTCTCTTATTGGATCCTCCAGTTGTTTCTTTATGAACTCTTCGAAGGCGTCCACAGACCTTTGACCCCTGTACTCCCTCTTAATTGGTTGGCCATTTCTAATAACCTTTAGCGTTGGATACTTGGTGATGTGAAACCTCGAGGCAATACCAGCTAAAATCACAATGTCTCGCTTAGAGATTCGAACGATTCTGTTTCCATATTTACATCGTAATCATCTCGGTTTACTCACATTCCCTGTCACAATCTACTTTTGCCATTACAACTTTCCCGGGCTCGGGGAAAGCGCGTCTTATCCTAGTCGCTGCTTCTTCAAAAATTGGGGCTAATAAGTTACTAAAACGGCACCATTGTGCGTAAAAATTTATAAAGACCAATTCGTTCGATGCTGGAACAAAACAATAACGAATAAGAACGGCGAACGAACCTCCGGGAACGGTTTACGATTAGGTCAACAATGGCCATATCTGTGTGCGTTTCCGTATTGCTTGTCGCAACGTCGTGACTTACCGAGCGTCATATCAATATTTTGTTGAGTGAGTGATACTGCGCCTTCGTTTGCATCGTTCGCTAAAGTGTTTGGTAAAAATGCCTAGAACCAAAGTCGATATATTTTTTCAAGTATTTCTTATCAGTTAGTTTATGCAACGTGTTACAAAACGTGTTATAAAATATTATATTAACACACAGAATTCGAGCGTTGGAATAATTCACGTATGGGTCCGTCGAAGAAACAAAAAAAAACAACAGTGTGAGATAAAAAACGGCATTTTTATCTAGCGGCATGGTCTTTCGGGGCGTTGGAGACGTGCAACGTCAGCAACCGAAGGTTTTACAGGAAGCAGATTGTAGCGGGTGCGGTTCTGGTGTTTGAGCGATTTTCCAAAGGTTTATTTAATAAATGTGTTGGCAGAGTTATTATCTTGTGTACATGTATAGGTTATGCCGCTATTTCATGCTGTGAAACGAGACCAAGGGCCTTTAAATTTAGGCTCTGCGGCGAGCCTGACCCGGTAACGTATCGTGGGCTTGTCGGAAGTTTGTAGGTCGTCAATTGTGTGTCATGTAACGCGTGACCGGAGATTTTCGAAAATCTCTGTCATCTGATTGCTCGTTTTTTATTTCGCTTTGGTTTCATGAAAAACGGTACACAATGGTACCTCGGATGTTACTCACCAGTAAACAAGTAAGTATAAGAACTTTGATGTCGAAAATATCACAGAAGACCAACATCTCGTGATCTTAGAATATAAACTTGATCAGACACAAATTTTTTGAATAACCATCAGTAAGCAGCTGGCTCTGCGTCAAATTGCCACGAATTTGTAGTCAATCGAAGCCTAGTAAAATAATGTCGAGGCTTCGATTGCAACAGGCAGGCCACAGGTAACACAGAAATTCTCTATACAGGTTCTGTAAGCTTGTCGGCGGCTTTGTTACGTCGCCGTCTTTACCTGGCTCTCCCCATAACAGGTCACGGACCCAGGTCTACGTCCCATCCCATTGTTCTCTACAGGGTGTCTCAATATTCCCTCAACATCCGGAAATGAGAGGTTCCTGAAATCATTTGGAGCAACATTTTCCTTTCAAACATGGCGTTCGTATTAACAAAAAACACGGACCAATCACAGAGCGACCTAGACGCGTGCGTATTAGTCGGCCCAACGCGCTAACTATCAATTGGCCAACTGTGCCAACACGCGTCTGGGTTGCGCTCTGATTGGTTTGTGTTTTTCGCCCGCGAATGCCATTTTTGCAAAGGAAAATGTTCCCTCCCATTTCCGGATGTTGAAGGAATTTTGAGAAACCGTGTATATATATTCTATTCCTGCGTGCATGTATCCTGGAGGTTGAAAAAGTTCTCCAGAAAAAAACACTATAAATGAATAATATTTGTTGTTCTACAACGGTGAGAAAGAGAATTGTAATATTGTATGTATATCCAAAAATGGAAAAATTAGGGTTCGATAAATATGAACGCAGATATGCTTTTTCAATTCATTGTCTTTATTTATTCATTGCAGATACATACATAAAGTGTTTGTGTATTGTACATCAATTGTACATGTGCATAACCACCGACGAGATCCAGCGTTACGGGACTTCGTGCACTCGAAGATATCGGTGTTCTCTTACGCCCTCTAGGATATATTCTGGTTGGAGTGAGAAACAGAAGATCATCGATGGCATTTCGTCGGTGCAGAAGACCACTGTTTCGCATACTTCAATTTGTAAGTTCAAAATATTTCATGAACTTTTGCGTAAATTTTGTGTAGTAGAGTGTAAATTAATTTCCACGATTATTTCAAACCTATTCCCTTTTATAACATTTTGTAATGTCAGGTTCCCTCTGAACAAAATATATTACCCAAGCTTGTCATTTAATTTTTGTATCAACGCGATTAATATTGCTTCGAGCCTCGAGCTCCTTATCTTTCTGTCATTTTCCCGAATGTTTATGTAACCATCGTGTGCTAATTTTGTTCCATTCTGTTCCTAGCACTTCAGTACGCTATAAGTTACACTCGTCCGTGATGCAAAATTCACGAGGATCACGCTGATCCAAATAAAAAATAGCTGCCGCTGCCTGGGGAACAGCCACTTACATTCGTATTCGTATGGACAATCGTACTTACGTCACCGTAATCCTGCTAGAACCCTTCGTCTCATCTCGTCACGATACACATTCAATATGTAATCTTTTGGTGAAATATAAAGAATATTAGTTACACTTTTAAATGTCTTCTTTCTTCTCTACCCTGTAATAAACATGCGATAGTACAGATTAACATCTTCGAAAATTTCAAATAAATCAAGATTACTTAATGATTAACTTATCGTTGACTTGTACTACTGAATTTCGGATACCTCCTTCGACATCATGTTCTCCTAATACAGAGTCCGATTTTCGAGGAAATCGAAAAATTTTCCCGAATTTTCGACCGTCTGACTTGTCGTCGAGTTGTACTACTGAATTTCGAAAATTTTCGGGCGTCTGACTTGACGTTGACTTATACTACTGAAAATTCGGATACCTCCTTCGACATCATGTTCTCCTAATACAAAGTTCAATTTCCGAGGTTTTCGGAAAATTTTCAGAAATTTTCGACCGTCTGACTTGTCGTTGAGTTGTACTACTGAATTTCGAAAATTTTCGGGCGTCTGACTTGACGTTGACTTATACTACTGAAAATTCGGATACCTCCTTCGACATCATGTTCTCCTAATACAGAGTTCGATTTTCGAGGAAATCGAAAAATTTCCCTGAATTTTCGACCGTCTGACTTGTCGTTGAGTGGTACTACTGATTTCTCAAAATTTTCGCCCGTCTGACTTTTCGTTGACTTGTACTACTGAAACTCAATTTTTGAAATTTTTGGGAATTTTCGGGTTTCAGTAGTACAAGTCAACGAAAAGTCAGACGGGCAAAAATTTTGAGAAATCAGTAGTACGACTCAACGACAAGTCAGACGGTCGAAAATTTCTGAAAAATTTCCAAAAACCTCGGAAATTGGACTTTGTATTAGGAGAACATGATGTCGAAGGAGGTATCCGAAATTCAGTAGTATAAGTCAACGAAAAGTCAGACGGTCGAAAAGTTTCGAAAATTCAGTAGTACGACTCAACGACAAGTCAGACGGTCGAAAATTTCTGAAAATTTTCCAAAAACCTCGGAAATTGAACTTTGTATTAGGAGAACATGATGTCGAAGGAGGTATTCGAAATTCAGTAGTATAACTCAGCGTCGAGCCAGACATTTGGGAAGAATAGGTGGTGTAATAAATATATACGATTCTTTATGACATTGCCTTTATTCATTCATATTTTTTAAATAGATTTACATAGATTATATTTAAGTGAAGTAAAAGAGAAATCTTCAAATTTAATAATAAAATGCATTTTCCTATGTGCATGGTCATCGTTGTCATCGCTGCTTGTCAAAAGGTCAATATAAGATGATGTAGGTCTTGTCCGGTCTGAGAATCGATGTAGGTTCTTGTCCGGACGAGAAAGTCGATGTAGGAGCTGATCCAGGCTAAACACTAGACTAGGGGGCAGCACTATAATGGGCACGGCCAAAACCCGGCCGTGAGCACTCTCATTTACTCTCTGGCAGTATATAGACAGAAGAATGCATTGCATGGAACGTCTATACTGATCTTGTCTATGACGAAAACCTCGCCAGGGTCACCAACCGTAAGAGTCCACAAAATAAAATATTCCTAGACGACGACCACCACACGCACGCGCATTTTAGGGTTATGTACCTATCGACTTGAGTCTGCTGCACCAATGATGTTAGTCTTTGCAATATGGAAACAGCTGATACCATAATATTTGGTAGCTGGTGTAGAAGCCTCGAGTTGGCAATCAGTTTGCGCGTCTTTGACATCACGTCAATGAAAAACAGTTCTATCGTGGTCACTTGCACGGAGAATGTATCGCAGCAACAGTAATTCTCAAGGAAATGATTATCCTGACTTGAAACTCTGTACACAATACCCTCTCAGCTGTTTTACCTCTCATACCACAGTGTTTGCAAACTATCACAGGACTCTCGTGACTGCGAGTGCACAATGACTGACACAGAGAGAGCTTTTGCTTGTTCCTCGTCTGGTTGCACCATGGTAAGCGTGTAGCATTTATATTTCTTCCTCAACCTCTATTAATAATTGTGCTTTTACAGAGTTTCATCAATGAGAATCAGTTGACGGTGCACATGAAGAAGCACGACATGATGTTGAATCTGGGTAGCGGTTCCAAGAATGCTGGCTTTGTGGGTAGGTACCCATGATCAAATTATCCAACGAAAGAACCCTAAGATTAATGGAAATGTCTTTGCCAATAGCTGATCAAACTCCTACACCCACAAGATTCATAAGGAACTGCGAAGAAGTGGGTCTGTTCCAGGACCTACAGAATGTGAACCCTTTCGAGGAGACATTCAGGAGAGCAGTGGAATCTGGGAACACAGGCACGCTCTCTGTATCAGAGGTAACGAACGAACAGAAGAAGCAGAAGCCTCTAATCCAGTGGTTTCCAACCTGGGAACACAGACGATTTTCATTTGCATACCATAACAATAAATAACGATAACAATGTTTAAAACGTGTGTATATCATTATATCTAGTAACAATATAAAAGGCATAAAGGTTGGAAACTTCTGCTCTAATCCTAAAAGTCTCAGCTCTAATCTAATAAGTGTTCCTCTAGGCTGGGATCACAGACGACACTCTGCACACTCCTCACATATTCCCCCATATAGTCGACGTGCTGTCTGGCAGTAATCAGATTCTCTCAGAAGGCAGTGTTCAGGAATGCACCAGCAGCATTTCTATCACAGAGAAAGACACCAACGAGAGTACCATCATAGACACGGAGGTCTGCACTAGTGTCAAGCTCGCTAGAACAGAGGAGCAGGATTTGTTAAAGAATAAAGTGGATGGAGTAAAGAACGGAACGCTTGTAGAGAATATTATCAACCAAGTGACGAGCACACAGATTATACCGAGGGTTTTGGATGAGCAAGTTGGTCCCCAATTGTAAGTGGATTCTCGAACATGTAGCAAAGGTCCTTGAATTATTCCGAGTACAGTCTTCCCTCGCATAGTAACTTTCGCCTCTACGGACAGTTGAAATGAATTCGATCGAAAAACAATAACGCCTCAGTTGTCGGACCCGAACGTGCCGAACGGATTCGTGTTCACAGATCCTTGTACACGGATCCTTAAAATTGTACTACATCGTTCACGTACCATGTATATTTATATACACGTGAAATGGGTATCTCTATGCGAAGGATGCGAAGGAAGACTATTATTTTTATGTATTGCCGTCTTACGGATCAGGATGGATCCTCCATTCCCCGTTTGGTTGAACCGTACGTCTGTTTCAAGATCGATAAACGGGGAGGAGGTCCAACTGCTGTTGAAGACTGCCGATGGTAAACTGATGCAGCTATCGGCAGTACCGGTATGCGAGCCACTTAATACCTGCGTGGCGCAGACATCGTTGAAACAACAACAAACGGTCGTAATAAAAACCGAGCCACCTCTACAATGTGCCGCAAAGGTAGACCCCAAGAAGCCTCCCCCACTATCCCTGGCCAAAATGGTATTTAATATTGCCACGAACCGTTCCCGATTGCATTTTCTGGATGTACTTGTTGTAATGTATTCTGTACGTGTGATTGCAGAGGCTGAAGCAGGTCCTGATCAAAAGCACAGGCTCGCAAAACGATAGATCAAATGACAGCTCAACGAATCGTGAGTCAAACATCTCGAGGAAAGAGAATCAGGATAAACAGCCGATAGACCAGGTGAAAAAGAAGGAGATCCTCGAACGGAATCGCGCGAGCTCGATGAGGGCGAGGGCGAAGAGGAAAGCGTGGATACAGCAGCTCGAGAGGACGGTCTCTAACGTGAACGAAACCAACGTGGCGCTGCAAATGGAGATCAAGGTTCTGCGAGCGGAAGTAGCTAAACTGAAAACGATCCTGTTGGCCCACAAAGACTGTCCAGTCACAAAGGCGATTCAGAAAGGTAGCCGGATCGAAAGCGATCGTATCTACAGCTGTGGACTTACCTTGAAACTGGGTTTGTTACAGGAAACGGAATAATACTCGGGCAAAAAGTGATATCGCTCAACACGGATTTGACCGCAAACTCGAATAATCCGCTGGGAATTTCTGTGAAGAGATCGACGGGCTTCTCTGCATCCGAAGTTCCCATAGTCCCTAAGAAAAAGCTGTCCCTAGCACCCGCGAAGAACCCAATCATCTTCCCCAAAGTCGACTGCACCGCGAACTTGACGATCCCAAGCGCGACTCTAATCAAAACCGTACCTACCTTGAAGATCATGGGGGTTGGTCAACTTCTAGCCGAGAAAGAGGAGACCAAACAGATACTGATAGTGCAAAACCCGCCTAGGAAGGTGGAGAACGCTACGAGACAGATCATTCAAATTAATCCCAATTACGAGGTCGATCACGGACCAAAAACCCCAGGAACTTGAACTGTACGTGCGTGTATAGTGACGAGGGTTGAAAACCTTTGATTAATCGTTACACGATTATTGTTATATTTATTTTCTTCCAAAGGAAATTAATCGCGAGCGTGAATGTTTGTACATAAGAAATTTTTTTATTTATTTACGGAAATAAAGAGCAGTATTTTGTAACACAGTGTTATTACTCTACTCTATTCTTAGCCTTGAATTAATCCTTAGAATGGGGTGAGGTATAAATAATTTTAAGACTATAATTAGTTCCAGAACTTGTAAGGTTGTGAAAGTAAATGGAGAACCACTCGGTAGCTAGGACGAGTGTTGGATCGATTAATTACTTGTTATTTCTATGTAAAATAAAAATTAAATTAAATTGGAACAATATAAATTTGCTTTTTCTCGAGAGCTGAAGATGGGTGGATTTAAAACCGTCGAAAGAATTTCTTGTAAAACATCTTGGGTATCTTTATTGTAGGTCTACAGATTGTCCACATTGTTACACATATTTCTAGGATGTTTCGCTGGGTTGAGGCGAGTCCCGCGCTGACTCTGTGACCCTCGGGCCCTTATCAGTTCTCCGTCCAGTCGTCTAAAAACTCTACACCGGACAGGAGAATGATAAGGGACTTTGGGCACGGAACGTGTGGCTTCCACGTGATTGCCAGTTGAAATTCCAGCTCATCTGTGGTTCCCTGCTTTTTATTATCACGTTGCGGGCCAAGAATTCGAACCGTTCTCCTCTTCTTCTTCTTACCATTCGACGACGACGGAGAGAAACGGTTTAACGATCGTGCAACATTTTTAGCAGGCGAACGCTGCACATTTCCACGCCGCATAATATTATCTAATCGCCGGCGAAATTCATGTTTGCTCCCGATTACAGTGAATACAAGCGCGCGCCGTCGGTTGCCGAGTAATCTCTGCGTTTTGTCAGCGAGTCTGCGGTCGCTCCTCCGAGACAGACCCGTGCAGATACTACTACCGGCCGTCGAAAGATATATTGACAGAGTCCATTCAAAAACCGTCTCGCGTTTTTTGACAAACAAGATTCCTCCGGCCGAAGAGGACCCGTGACTCATTGCAACACAACGGGCCAAGTGAGATGTAACTCGAATTATCGGTTGCTCTGCAAATACCAACGGTTTCCCTACACCGATAACGATTGGGGGATCGATAACGCAGAAGAATTCCCCTTTTGTACATATGAGTCCGTCGTTCATGGAAAATCTTCGTAGACCACCGCGGAAAGACTACAAAAAACGTCTCGAAAATCCTATCGACGTCTCCGTCGACCCTGCAACGGCACCACTGTCTCTAAAAACGTTCTAGAATGCTTTCAGCCATATAGTTCAAGGCCAGAAAATCCAACTGTCCGAGAGACGCGGCGTATCTGCAATTATTCAGCGATGCAGTTACTAATTCAGAGCACAACAAATGTTGACAAAGTTTCAGAGACTTCGAATGTTTTCGGCGCAACGGTTCGATCCTTAATAATTCAGGATCGAATCGTTGCGCCGAAAACATTCAACTAGGGCTGTAATTTTCCTTCAAAGGTTGAAGATTTCGAAGCTTCGAATGTCAAAATTTCGATTTCAGAACCTTCAAAGCTTTGAAGTTTCGAAGTTCCCTTTGTTCCTTCCTGCTTCGCCCTACTTTCAACTTCAGTTATTAACAACAAATACGATTGATGTAAGAAACATATTTTTCAGACTTCGTGTGCCATTGCAGGTTCGACTAAATACACTTTACACCCACGAACGCTCGAACGAAGTTAATCTCGACATATTCACCTCGCGACATTGTTGCGGCGGTTCGTAATTCGTTATACAGGTTAGTATCTCGCACGGAAACACGCGGGACCTTCCGCACGGTTTTCAGTTTCGCAGTTCGAAGCCTCGGGTAAAAATAGATCGCGTCGCCCCGCGAGTCCGTCCAAGTTTTACGGCCCTGGATCGAGTCCTCCGCGTGGCTATTATACAACAAGCCATCCCTAACCTTGGACCAGACCGGCCAGTTTCTTCAGTTTTTCAATCATTACAGAGAATCGCGGGCACGCCGCGCTTCTCGGATAAGTCCTCGACCTGCACAAGGAAAAAACCTTGATCCATAGATCCGGATCCACCGCGGAACCCTCGGGCGATTCGCTTTTTACTCCCATCGATCATACTTTACTTGTTAAACGCGTTATTTGCGATCACTGCTCGCTACGACGTCGAGTAAATATTACTTGTTAATGACAGTGTAAATTTGTTGAATCAGTCCGGTAAATAAATCGTTCCGAGCCAACGCGGATATTAAAGAATCTTTCGTTTACTTCCAAACTAGAGTTTACTGGCAGACGTTTTGGAACTCGACCGCGGAGCCTCGGAACGGGAAACTCGTGACTATAAAGAGATATGTGCGCACTGTATTCGACAAAATAGATAATAGTCACGAGGTTCCCATTCCGTTGTACACTATTTTCTGGTTCTCTGGTCGGAAGAGGAGAGAAATAATCATTCTGATTTAGACTCTAACGTTTACCAGAGAATTATCCGAAATACGGAACCCATTTTTACGCAGGCTTTTATAATCGCTACAACGAAATTACAATCTGGTTGGTGTAGCAGGCCGGTGTTCTTTCACGGTAAATTGTTTCGGAGATGCGAGGGGGATATTAATTCGCAAAATACCTAAACAAGGCGGGGTTGTTCGAATTCCCGAAGAGTCACGGGGTGCAGAGAGCGGGGCTGCCCTTTATGGGGTTTCCGGTGATTTAGATCAACGGCCCGTGGTTTAATTGGTATCGATCCGATCGGCTTCGCGGGCTCGCAGAGAGCGCTAGTGAATTCAGAGATCACTGATCAGACGCGTATGCGACCCACTTCCGTGATTCACGGGCTTCTGTTTCCACCGTCTGAACTGTCCGCGGCAAGGATCGATCTACTTCGTTCCCATCAAACAATGTACTTGTAAATTCGACTTTTACCGAAAGGGGATGACGTGAACAATCGCGCCAATTTTTCACAGTGATTCGTTATTCTCGTGATCGCTTCTGATTGACGGAGGTCCTGACTGTTCTTCGCGCAAGTCATAGCTTGTACGTTTCATATTAACAACATCAAAACAAAACCGCGAGCTATCATTTGCGTTCCCTACAATTGTTAATTCTATAGGTGCACGTACATAGACGTAAAAGAGATTGTCTGCAATTTTACACAGTATTGAATATTACGATTTCGAAATCGAGAAGAAGAATGAATATATTTCTTTTTTAAATACCGGAGTAAGGCACGGCAAAGAAAATCGATGTATTTCAAAAACTAATTGAATCGAGATGAAAAATTAGGACGACAGTGAGCAAATTGAATGAAGTGAAAATCACCATCGATCGCGTCAATGATTTTTATTCCGCAAAGATAAAAACCGAAAGTGTATACATATATATACCTGGCGTCTCGAGTCTGTCGGGCCTCGAATTAATCGTGGAGTCTCAAGGTTTCGGCGGGTCTCGATTTCTCGGATAAGTGAGCGTTATCTGTAACGGAGTAAAGTCGTCGTTCCAGTTATCGTCGGCTAAGGTCTTCGTGCGCGACGCGGCGACACGCTGTTGGACAGTGAACTCCCCATAAATAGACTAAGCCGCAAAACAGTCTTCGTTCCCTTTATTTAATCTCTTTTTCTTTTTTTTTCACGGAGCGTTCCGCTGTTTACCGAGACCCATAGGAGCGTGTACAGAGGACAGTCCCCGAAGGTTAAGCTCTGTGCTCGTAGGATCGAAGAGAGCCGCAGGAATGTGCCACGGGAAACACGTGGCTCTCTTCGGATCGCGGTGAGAGAACCGACCGATGCAACGCACGTGCAACCATGTCAGCACAGACCGGCTCTCGAGGCCCGACGACTATAAAAAGCTACATTGTATCGCCGCTTCCTGGGAACCGACCAATCGAAAATAAACTACGGAAACGCCAGATATCGTATCGTCGCCCAGAAACGCGCTCGGGAGGCCTCGTGTAATCACTAACCTTCCTCGTTATCATCGTACCATCGACCGACCAACAGTCAGCTAACAGAGAAACCAGCACGGTTGGTAAAGCAGAGGATTGGCTCCGGCAGAATATTCCCTTCGTCCCTCCCACCAACCCTTGGTCGATCTACTTTCCCTTGCTAAGTTCTTTGCAGAACGAGACAATTGTATACATACCAACAACGTTATTTCATTCGAGTTTTCATTCAACCCGGCTTCCCACTTTTCACTCAAAATACTATGCAAACTCGTGATTACATTCTTCACGAATCCTCCACTTCCGTCCTTGCCGCATCATATTCGAACCTTTCTCTGACCACGGCATCTTCAAAATTCTGACCCCCACTGTTCAAGTTAGAGCCTATACGAATTGTACCAGATAATTTTTTTTTAATTAAACATTTTTTCAAATGGATACTTGAACGTGTTTTTTTATTGGACTTGAATTTCAACCCTGTGTCCACCGTGTTTAGAGTGATCAGATCTTCGTCCTTAATAATTAGGAGTGATTCTAAGAATCGTGTGAACTGCTGTAAACAAATGTGTGACTGCGTGCTTAGTACTTGAACATTGTGTACGCTGTTCTCAGTCTTTCGAGAATCCCGATTCTATCGGGAATTTCAAAATTTTAGTGTACTCGTCTCTCGATCGCGAAAAAATGTCGTGTTCCCGACCCGATATTTCAGGTTCTCGCACACACCTCTACTAATAATTAATTACCAGAAACAGAGAATTTATTTTCGAGGCTTCAGGAAATAATCAGCACTCGACTCGTGAGAAAGTTCGAAGACCGAGTTTGCGTCACGTCCGCACGCCAACCGGGGCCAGCACTCGAAAAGCTTGAATAAGAGATTATAGCTACTTGAAAATTGCGTTGCGCGCGTTCTCGCAACGAAGCAATTAAGAAATGGTTTACGATAGCGACGGCTCGTAAAGTCCACAGCGGCGTGGGCAATGATTTTCGAGGGATCATTCCCGGATACAGCGGAGAACCCGTGCGAGCGCGGTTGTTAATCCGTCGAGTTATTCCGGAAAGTTTATAATTCCGTGTAGTACTCGGGAACTCTGGTTAAATCGTATCGGTTAGAAGTTAGAGCGTATCGTTTTGCAAGTTTCTGGGATAAGATCTGATCGATGCCGAGTTTCTCCGTTCAGGTCCGAGAGCTTTTCGCCCTGTCAACTCGGTAATAGAATTCTCCTGGCCGAGAGAGGAAATCGCGACGGGAGGAACGTTCTCCTTGAGAGAATTTTTTCGATGCTGTACAAACGTACACGGGTTCGCGAAACCGCGATAAGAGCGTTCGCGCGCGTGTACATCCGCGTTAACGACTTTTAGCGAATGGAATAAAGGTTGGCCGAATAAATGCGGTGACTTTTATGGGGTTCCCGTAACGGATAGCCTCTTGAAAACCAGTGGAATTGCTTTTTGGCTGGTGAGAAAGGTTCTGCGAGCAGCTGGTGCCTTCAATTTTTCTGTGCAACTTTGTAGCAAGTCTGCGAAATGATCCGTCTTAAACTGTGTCGTGGTTCTCAGATGAATGGAAATGATTCTAACAGAGTGACTATATTCGATCTACAGAATGCACGGTCCCGACTGAGACAATACGCGGCACGATAGCCTTGAGACGCGGTCTGCGCTTCCTTTTATTTTTACATCTGACCCGAGACAACTACGCGCTCCACTCAGCGTTCCCCTCGGTAGCAAATTCGACCTCCTGGTTCGTGAACTTGCACGATTTTTAACATGCCAACAGCGAAGCGTTGGGGATACCGAGACACTGTAACACGGCTCGTATATAGTCGTGAAACAATTATCAATTACAAGAATTAACCAAAAAATTAGGAACTAGATTTATCCCGACCGTGATATAATTGATGCTATTTTCCGCACTGTACATTCGACCCAAGAATCTTTGTCAGAGAAACGGAAACGTTGAAAGCTCGCGACGGTGCTTTGACATCCGGTTTCCAAAAACCGATAACGACCGGAATCCCGCAAACCGACACAAACCTAGCAGCTAGAATCAGTGAAGCTGCGATAATGTGACTGAACGCAGTTTCGTATGCTCACATGTACGTGATTAGATAACAAATTCTGGTATCTCTGGTTTCTGATTCATTGAATAAATTCCCTCGATTAAATAAGGTTTCAACAAACTTTAAACAGAATCGAACAAAGCCGAACAATGTAACATCGAATCCTCCCCCGAAATAAAATTGTCCTTTCACGGAATTATTAAGGGCAAGAAGAACCGGAGTCATCGCAGCCCCGGCGAGGGTTAAAAACTAGAAGGAATCCCGAGGAAGGTAGCCCCTTATTTACAATTCACGATCGCAGCAAATTGAATTGGAAATTTGGCTGGAAACGCGCGAACGAATTTCTAAGAGTTTCCCGATTGGAGAGCGATTTCTAAACGTGCAGGTGACGGCGGCTACGCGTCTGGTCCGTCTAGTCGCGTCGCCTCTAACCTCCTGGTGGTCTTTGACCGGTCACATGGTTGGCCCGATCGATCTGCGTCCAAAATACCCGATGGTGCGTCTAGCTCGGGTGTCTCGGCACGTTTCCTCTCGTCGAAAATCCCGCTGCGAGTTTCCGTTCCGCGACGGTTCGCGGTACACGCACAGACGGGCGCACTGATTCGTTGGGAAACAGGGAACGGTTCTCCCGCGAGCGTTGCACGAGCCAATCGCGAACGGCCAACGGGCCGGGCACGCAGATGCAACCGAACCGGGGATTGGTCGTCTAGGAACGCGAGGACCGGAGCAGCGCGTGATCGATCACATGGAACACTAGCGAACCATCACGAAAAGTGTCTCGCGCACGACTGAACCATCCGACGATCGCGCTCGGACGTCTCAGCCCGGTCAGTCCTTGTCTGGCCGACTGGAGAGGGGGAAACAAGAGAGAAGGGATCTCCCTCCATCTACCTCCCACCTTCGGAATCCTATCTATCGCTACGTGCACGCGTAGCGCCATCTTTGAATACCCCTCTCCTTGCCCCCACCTTTCTCTACCCCCTCCACATACGCGACCGAGCTACGATTCCCCGCTACCCTGAAACGAATCTTTCGCGCGCGCTTCTCTCGAACGCGTCCCCTCTGCGCCCCGAGATGCTGCGCCTATGACTTCTAGTTTATTTGTCCGGGATACTTGAAAGAATTCGGGGATGTTTTTCAGTCCCATCGATGCGACGAGCGGTTATTTTTTCGCCAGAAAACGCTGTTCGAGTGCAGCGTCTGTTTCTCAGAGACTGCAGAGAGCTTCTTCCGGGGCCACTTCCACTCGAGACGCCTTTTTTTCCAACGTCCAATTCGTTTCACTCGGAGTAACACGGAGCAGGCTTTTGAAACGGTACAGATGGGAATGCTTAGATACATTTAGGCTGTTTGTAGTATTTGGCGGAGCCCAAAGAGCTGTAGGACTTTCAAAAGATCGGTTCAAACATTGAAATATTTGTAGAGATTCTAGCTACATTGTATCTGTTCTTTGTCTTCGCAGCTTTTACGCAGCAGCTCTCGACTGTTTCGAGCAGTGGAATTTTAGCGATGAAAAATGGAGGACAACCCGTGCGAAGGTTTGTTACTTTGTAGGAGCTCGGAAGAAACATTGTACGTGGAGAATGACTGAATCGAGCAAAGTGTCATTACCTAGTTTAATTCTACGATTGTATGTTTTTCGTTAACGTTGTGGCAGACAGGTAAAATCTCTCTTTTCCCGAAGAACAAACTGTCCCGTAAGAGTCGAGGTCTCCTATGGCGAGTAAACCGTGGCTGCGGGAATCCCCGAAAACCGGGAAGAATCTGTGAAATGCGTTCTTGGCGTCCCGGGTGACAATGCAATTCCGCCGCGTGGTTGCGCCCGTTGAATCGGCCGTCAATTGCGCGATCTCGGTGTACATCGTGTGATTCTGAGTTTTAATTACCTATTTAGAGGAAGGGAAACGAGCGCGTTACCGAGAAGAGAAAAAGGTGGCGAGCGAAGAAAAGAGAAAGAGAGAAGGGTTCCGGGACGTTCTCTCCCAACGATTTCTTCTCGGGCTAATTAAAAAGCTGCGGGAGTTTGTCGGTTCTCGTGGAACGTCGCCAGGAGCTCGCTTCTCATCTTGAAAACCGCGGGTCTAGGCAATAAAGAGGCTCGGCCCGTTTAAACGCACGATTAATGGCGCGAACCGGAGCCAAACGTTTCGAGCCTGCTGCACCGGAGAGCGACCGTTGGGTTTTCCTCCCTTGTTTCAGACCTCTCCTCTTTTTTCCGTTCGGATGACCTACTGAAACAAATGCGAGAGAGAGGGAGGATACCAGGGAAATTAGAGGGTCAATTAGAAATCGTTTCGAGCTCGGTGGAAAAAGCAAAGTGGTCCAAGTACGGCTGGAAACAGAGAGAGAGAGAGGGAAAGGAGCTAAACCATGAAGAGGGTGGAGAACAGATACCAACACACCGATCCCGCGGAGAGAGCAAAGTGACTCGATATCGGGGAGTGTCTCGGCGTTAGCCCCGAATTAATTCCTCGGGGTGGCTGGGGGATTCTCCATTACCAGCGCGGAACGAGCAGCAGTAAAGTGTTCCGCCTTGGAAAGAATACCTGCGTCTTCTTCCTCCTTCTCCTCCTTCTTCGCATCCGCCTCGACGTCCCAAGCAATTGCTCCATCCCCGCCTCCTTGCTCCTCCTCCGTGCTCGCCAAACGAATTGTCTGAAAAATCTCAAAGCACCCCTCGTGCGACTTCACCGACGTCCGAGGCCCTGCAACCGATTAACCAAATGTTTAACCCTCCGCAGGTAGCTGCACTCGATGATCGCTGACGTTGACATTGCTCTCGTAGAAATCTCAGAAAATCACCAGCATCGCATCGGGCTGTACAAGTTCGATTTCTACAGTTCAACCCCTTGCACACCGGTACAGATTTTTCGATACACTCTGCAACTTCGAACATTTTATTCTGAGAAGAGGAACTTGAAGATTTACTCTGATTTAGTGTTACTAGATTTTATGCACTTTTAACGAAAATGATTAAAAAATGTACGATGTTTTCGACGCAGAGGTTCGATCAACATCATACATTTTCTACAAATTGATGGAATCTGTGCACCGAAAACATCATACATATTCTATAAAATTGTTACGATCGACAAAATTTAATATGAAAAATGATTAGGTTGGATACAGAATTAAAAAGACAAGAATTTAGGGATGTTATATTATTTCTCGGCAGCTCTTGCAATCTACTCGAGATCTAATTAATTCTACGTGTTCTCTATAATTTTTCTTTGCCTTCTGGGAACTCGACGAAGCTCTAGTTGCAGACGCAAAGAAAACTGTGCAAGAGGTTATGGCGAGCGTATCGCACGTGTTTAATTACCGATCTGTCGTGCAGCTGCGTTTGGAAAATCCGCTCGTAATCCAATCTCCGTAGAAGGCTCTGCGAGTGTCTCGAACGATTCTGGGAATACCGGCCAAGGTTTTCCCGAGTCGCAGGGGCGGCTAGGCTGGGATTTTCCAGGGTTCAGGAAGCAGCCTGTTCCGCACGTGTGTCAGCACAAAGACCGATTTTCCAAGCGACATGGCGTGGATGCGTGTTCCGTAGCTGGGCCGCGCTGGTCGGCCCCATAAGTGGCGGACTAATTATACTCTGTGTGGCCGGTGACCTTCGGTGCTCTCTCGCCTCAGCTGTTCCCTGGATCTGTAAATCAACGGGAAACATGTCCGGTGAATGGTTTGCTCGACGCACACGTAGCTTTTCGAAACAACGATAAAAGGAGAACGAGAGAGAGGAAGAGACAATGCACTTTGATACTTTTCGCGATCGTGAAAACAAGCAATCTGGAATCAGTCGTTTCGGGACACACACGCACGGAATTGAAAAGAATGACACGGCGTATGTCCGGGTGTACGAATTGAAAAAGACAGATCGGGAACGCCGCCCGCTTTGAGCCTTTTTCCGAGATACAGATAACACGCGCGCGGAGAGCGATTCGAAACCGAGCGCGCGTTTTCTCTCTCTCTCTCTCTCGCCACGACTGATGTGATTGAAAATTCGCGAGAGTGAGCTGAATACGCGTCGCCCGGGGACACGGCAGAATGGAGGACAGATAGAACCCAGCCGAGTCATTGTGGCCGAGATAAGGCCGGAATTTTCTGGCCGGATAATGCGAGAGCCCACTCTTGGTTTTCTGCCGGTGATAATCGCGAACACCGAGACAGAACGCTTTCGAATGTCCCTCGATACTCTCTTGTCTCTTTCGACGGCGTGGCTTTCCGTGCCGATGTTCGAATCGGAGGCTACAGGCAAGTCTTCGGTTTCATTTGTGATCACGCCTTGTCGTCGCGTAGTTCAGACGCGCTTGTAGAAACGCATCGACGAAATTCTCACAGGCGAGATCGAAAGGATTAATATCCGACAGGATCCTTTTCGGATGGATTGCGAGTGTACACAGGCGTTACAAGCTGCTCGCTTTAATTAACCAGCTCTGCGGGGGCCAGATGGGAGCGCAATTATTTAAACTTTCGACGCGTCTTCCGTTCACTTTCCTTCGCTGAATAAACGGAACGGCTTTTTTCTCGTTCGGTACACGCGGCTCTCTGTTTGCACCTAGGTTCCACCCCCTTCTCCCGTTTCCGCTTTAACGACGCGAGGGAGCGAAGTTTCGCGAGAGCTTTTTCTCGCGCGGTATGCTAATTCCGCTGTCCAAGCTACGCCTGCGAGTAAATCGGCCCTGTTCCCCGTTCCCTCCCCGGGTTCCCAAGGAAACCGAGACGCCAAGAAACGACGCCACTCTGAAATGCCGCTTTGGATCGCTGCTTAGCTGCAGTCTTGGCTGGTAATGCGTTCTCTAGCTGATTTACTATCTGATTTTCCACCTGATGTGTCTCAACTTTAGTAATTGCCACGGCGAACCTCGAACTACGATGGCACTATTTCCATCTCCAAATGAATTGGTAAATATCCAAGAGAATTGGTCCGGGCTCTCTTTGAATATTACTCGAACGAGTTTAAATGTGTAAGCTGTCGGTCATGTTGCGCCACCCGGTATATTCTTAACGTTATTTACAAGCGGTTCGTTGGCAACGACAAGCGAACGTCAAAAACGAAACGAACAGTCTCGTCAGGTCCGTCGCTGGAAAAACACGTTTAAATAAAGTTGATTCACTCTTATGACATTTATCGTTTTGATTCTGGCCATGTCGTACAAATGTTCTGAGAAAGTCTGCAGCGTCATCCCACGCAAAGAGTCATCCGTGTAGGTTTTACGAACGAAGCAGGAAAAATTCCAAAAATTGACTTTTCTTGCAAATTCCAGGAAAACAAAGGCAACGGAGAGCTCGGACTTGCTTTCGGCGCATCGGAATCGGTGCATAGTGAATTTATGAATGAATAGATCAGCAGTTCAAGGCATCCGCAAGGCGAGATAAGAGAGTGGTAGAGTCGCGGGATAAATCGAAGAAGCAGTTAGGACACTCGGAAGCAGAAGGGTCTGCCTCGGGGTGCGGCGAGTCTCGGGTTCCTCGAGGGTCAAGGTTAAGCCTCAAGCCCCATATGCACGGGTTCCGTGTTTCATCCTGCCACGTTTTCCACTCGTCCCTCTTCCCTGTTCCCCTCTTTTCTTTTCTTTTTCCTATTCTTCTTCGTTCTGGCCTGTCGTATATTTTTTTCCCGCCCTCTCGCTCAACGGAAGCGTCTGCTCGAGAAAGAGTCCCCGTTCTCTCTGGCAGCAGCATCCTCGATCCATCGTTTTCTATTTACGGCGATCGATATGGTCAATTTCCGGGCCATGACCGTGCTACTTCGATCGACGCGTACCGTCGACGTAGCAACAATTTTTCTTCCCGTTCGATTTCTTCGGCTAAATTAGGGGATGGCACTCGAGAGCGATTAACGCGACACTATAAAAGTCACGCCGGGCTATTTGTTCCGCAATGTAATAATAGAGGACGCAAGATTTAGCGCTGCAATTATTTCTGCGGCCTTCGTGAACGTTTCGGGACAAATTTTGCAATCAAACTTCGTTATTAAGCGATTAAAACACGTCTCCATCCCGAAAAACGTCGTAGAAGAGAAGAGAATATTTCTTTTTAATTCATCTAAAAGGAAAAGCGTAACATTCGTATTTGTTAGACTTTGTAACAGTCTCGATCACGAGTCTGACTCATTAAAATACGGCAATAGGTTGAACTGAACTTGAATGCATAAGTCGATGCAATTATGTGAACCATTCACTAGAGAATGAAGGAATTGTTTAGCATTTAATGTTGGCAATAATGGATAGAACGAAACGAGGAAATGAAATATAGATCGAAGACTACAAATGTTCGTTGTCCGAGAATTGCCAACCGCTATCATTCCCCTGTATTTTCTATGGAACCTTCATTTATATTGATCATCAAGAGCTCCTCGAATGGCAATCGATTCTAACAGGATTCCCAGCGAGAGAATACCGAGGGGAAACTGCATTTTTACTAAGCGATCCTGCAAGAAATGATTAGTGTTTCTGGAACGGAATGGCGGGCGATTGAAATTTTTTATTGCTATCGGAGAATTGATTAAGCGAATCGGACGGTTTTTAAAAAATGTTAAGCATCCAGCGGTAGTTAATGCGTTACATCGACGGGTTCCCGAGGGGTTCCCGAGAGGTTCGCGAGGGATTTTACCGGTAATGGTTCGCAGATTCGGTCCCAGGACGCCGCCCACGCACTGATTACAGCAAGAACCGCGACAGTGCCAGCCCATTTCCCCAGCTGATACGTCGCTCCTTAACGAGGTCGGTCGGTGTCGGCGAGGATACCGTGAAATTCGGGTGAAAAGTGCAGAGAACCCTCGGGAGAGAGAGCAGGTCTCACGTCGACGAGGGAGCACGACAGGAACGAGGACCGTTTTCGACGGGACAACGACCACGCTATCGTCGCTCTATTATACCGCGTCTATAGTTAGTGGTCGCGCGGAGCGGATTTCGCCGGCGAAACGTTATTTATAGTCGTCCTAAGAATAATATTATACGGGCATTCGCGAGCGGTGGAATAATTTTATAGAAGTAACACTGACACACCTTGCTCGACGGGCACAGGTGTTATTTTCGATCTAACCGCCCGGTTTCGATCGTTCACCAACGTCCCACTAAAAATTGTCGCACCGTTATCCTGAACAGTTTACAACGATAATTAACGATTTTTATAAGGCACAAATAAAGATACTGAAAACTACATTGGGATAAGAAGAAAAATAAAGTAGAACATGCGTAATTCGTCGCTTCGTAACAGTATCGAGGAGGAGACTTGTATCCTAATTTCAGATTATTCATTCAGAGAATTCACAGATTATTATGTGACACGAGAAAACAAGTTCGGAACCGCGAGAAGTCTTTGAGAGATGTTTAACAATTCTGCTCTCGAGACGCGGCGGCGCTCGACGTCGCCAGCAAATTGAAATTATTGGCCCATTACCGGCTCGTTAGCAAGATATCGCGTTCCGCGAGACCTTCCGCTCACTTTTCACCGATTTCCCCTTTTTTCCTGCATCCGCTGCGGCGTGCATTATGCACGCTCGCTCGGTGCATCTCGTTTTCCAAGCGGCTGCGGGAGCGAACCGTAGAGGAGGGAGAGACCGATCGTCAGATCGGGAAATAATGATTCATTAAGGACTAGATTCGGGACACGTTCGACGTGTAATTTGCGATAGGAGTTCTCGCAGAAAACGGGAGAGACAGACAAAGAGAGAGAGAGAATAGGGACGCTGGTCGGTTAATTATTGGTGGACTTTGAAATTCCCATTGAGAGATCGAGCTTTTTATCGGGCTTTAACAGGGGAGAACAGAGGACGATAAAGGGCCTTCCGATCGTGATTAATTCACAGCGGGTGACTCGAGAGATCGAAATCAACCGATCGTGTGCACCCATCTTTCTCGTTCTCTCTCTGTCTGGAAACCTTCCTAACAAATTTCCTGAGCGCCGTTTCCGGGATAAAGTCTCGCTTGTATGTTATCGCCGAACTCGCGCTATCTCGATCGAACTTATCACCAATTTTCAAACTTATCTCCAAGCTTCCATCTCGCTCGACGATGTTTTCCAATGCGATTCTCGCGGCCTGCCGTCGTCGCGATATCGAATGACAACGCCAGTTCTTCGGCCGACTGTATGTAGCTGTTCGTTGTCAGCGTTGGCAGTCGCTTCGAACGCACCGGACGATATTCCCGAAATTTATTGACGTTACACGGGAGAGCCCGACACACGATCCTGTTAATCATTTTCATTATCCGACCGGTGCACACCTTCCGCGGAGGCTCGCCGTACGTAATCGACGATGTAAATAGCCCCGGTGATCTTATCAGCCGCTCTCTGTCACGAATTTCATTCCCGTAATGAGCAAAATCATTTAAAACCAATTTCAATTACCGTCGCACGCTCCATTTAATGAATCCTTGGAAATCATCCCCGGAGACTTTCGCGGATCACGGGGAAATTGATTTCGCGGTGGCACGAGCGCCGGAGTGCATACTCGGGGCACGAAGTCTGCGGAAGCGTTTCTCGAAGTGGCGATTCTCGTTTGTTGCAACTGTTCAGTGGATCAGAATTATCTACAGGGTGTCCCAACGGTGTTATACCTCATTACTCTTAATCGCGATACTCGAAATACGAGCGAAGGATAAATCACGGTAAGGTCAAACTCCGGAGAACACGTTTCCTTATTGCTAATTTACAATACCTCAGCTTGGTGTCTACAGGTCAAATTCGACTATACTTGGAGTTGTCGATAGATCGGTAGTCGAAACAGTTCTGATCTTCCGGTGTTCGCGTAGAAAATGAAGAAAGGTTCGAAGGTAGGGGTGGTTCTTGGAAAAAGTTGGATATGATTGGCTGGAGGGTGTGTTTTAAACAATGGTGGAAGTAGTGGAAAATTAGGAAGAGTAAGAGTAGAGGTACCTCCGGTTACAGGTAACCAGGGTTATAAAAATTATGGCCTCGGTGCGCTACAGGTAAAATGGTTTCGCATGTGTTCGTCGGCTGCGGGTCCTAACGGTTTGTCGAATACTTTAAATTACGGTCGACTAGCTATTTTTTGGCTATGTCTTTCGTCCTCGATGGCGGTCTCGTTCGCTACGTCGTCCGTAGAGGTAGGCTGACCTTCACGATCGCGAGCTTGTCTCTTCGCAGAGGGTTTTAGGACGGAACAAAATCGATTTCATTGAAGAAATTCGGTCGACGGTCTCTGGCCAGGTTCTGTCACGGTCGGTGGCATCGCGGAGTGGTTGGTTTCATTTTTTTTCTGCGAATTAGCGCTCGAGGCTCGCCCTTGCCCGAAAAACCACTCGCTCCGCTGCGGAGACGACGACGACGACAGGCCGAGGCCAGCCGCCGACTACAACGTACGTAATTAGCATAATTCGCGAGGAAATACGAAGGCTCGCGGAGGCGGCTTGTCCTCGTGAATCGCGCGCGGAATTGCGAGAACGAAGAATATCGCTCGGGCTGTGCGGGCCCTTCAAAGTTCATCTGCCGGCTCGAAAACTCGACCGTTCTCTTCTCTCGGTGCATAGCCACAGAGCCGGGTTGAAAATTCCTCCTTGCTTTTGCCCTTTTCGAGAATCCTTTCGACGGTTCCGTTACAGGGGAAAAACCGCCTCCGTAGTTGGGGCTCTTTTTCACCGTGAGAACCTGCAGAATCACCCTCGGCTCCTCTCTCTTCCTCCGTCGAGGCTCGTCTTTTTCTCCTAATTAAGAATAACAACCGTCCGCACGCCGCTATAATCAAAGGAGCTGCTTGATCCTCTCTCGTTCTCTCCTCTCGCGCTCTTCTTCCTCGATCCCCTTGTTCCTTCTCGCTCCCTACCTGTGTCTGATTCCCGAGGAAAATTCCGCGAGTTAGTGGCCCGAGCCCGCGAGATTAAACCGATCAGCTCCCGGAAATGTCGAGTTCGAGAGAAGCTGGAGAGAAAGGTCTACCGAAGCTTGTTGCCACCGCTAAATCGATGCAACCCTTCCTCCCTTTCTCCTCCTCCTCGCTCTAACCGATTCTTCGGTTAACCAGCTGGCGTTAACCTGAACACCGAGGAAAAAAAGATTCGTTTCTGCTATGCACTATACCGGGAGCTTGTATCGCTTCGTTTCAACGACTGGGTCAGAGGTGACACGGGGCCGAAGGGGCACCAAATGCTAATGAACGAACCATTGTATTCGAGCAGTCGCATTATTATGTCGGCCGTGAGACGACTCGACTGCGAGCCACTTTCTTCCCCGGGAAATTAACGCCACCTCCGACCGAAGTTCCCGATCGTTAACGCGGCTCTATCTTCGATGACCGATTCGTTTTACTGCCTATTAAAACGCTAACCACTCGTCCCGAACATTAACCCCACTGATATACTCTTTAACCCCTCGCGATTTTCCTCGCGACAGCTAATCTCGACAGAAAAAAAAGAATTTATGTTTAGTCTACGTTTAATCCATGAATATATTGATTACGGAAGGCAGAACTTTGATCGAAAAAGGAGAACAAACCGTTCTCATAATCAGTGTAAAAAATCCCAGATAAATGTGACAATCTTAAATTGTTCGTGAATTCAGTGTTTCATGTATGCACAAAGATCCGCAGTCTAATCATCACTGTTGTTCGGCGTACGTGATAGAAGCGTTCTCTATCCGTCATGCGCAACGTCAGCTACACTTGAAATTCAATTTGGGGTCACGCAAAGGTAGCAGAGCAGCGGGGTTAAGAGAGGAGGAGAGCCAGCGTGGCAGACCGCGATTTAACTTCGACGCAAGTACAATTACGAGTTGAGCAGCCAGGTTCGCGACAAACCGGAAAACAAAAGATGTGATAATAACTGTCCCTCTGATGCGACGGAGGATCAACAATACCGGCCCGCGGAGCTTCTTCTTGGCGTATTAACGAAAACTTCCCGCTGCTTTTTGTTCGGAAACCTCGGATATCTTCTTATTGCAACTTTCTTTCGTCGGTTGTTCTTGCACCTGACCTAGTCCACGGGAACATCGGGTATTCGTCGTTAATTTCAAGAGAGAGAGAGAGAGAGAGAGGGCGAGGGAATGGTCCGACGAGTATCCATTATAAAAGTTCCGGTGAAGTAACGGCCCCCAGGTTTTTGTTTCGACGGAGCAACTTTTCAAATACCGTTCAGTCTCGCTCCTCGATTCGAGGAGATCTCGACGGAGGAAGAATTCTTTCGAGACGATTCACTCGCGAGCAGACAGAAAGAGAGAGAGGGGGTTCTCTTCTTCGTCCGGTTAGCCGCATTTTGTATATTTATTTTTTCCTTTCGCACGGACGTAAGCGAAATGCTAATGCCGAGATCTGAAATTATAATTTTCTCTGGATACGTTAATACGTGGGAACGAAAGCTGTCGCTTGCTTTATTTCCGAGAAGCACGCTCCCCTCTTTCTCTTCCTCCTCCCCGATTCCTCCCCTCGATTTCCAGTCTCTTTCGGACTATTTCCGGCCCGACGCATTCAAATTTCAAATGATAATCGGACTCGAAATCGGAAAAGGAACACGCGCCGCAAAGTTCTTCACAGGCCGAAAATCGTCTCGTGTTTTCTCGTCGACTACCGCCAGTTTTGCTAGGTATTTGTTTATTATAAATAGCTGCGAATATATTAACACGTTCGTCCACCGACCGTCCCAAAATATCCCTCAAAATTCAATTAATTTCGCTAATGAACTGCGAGAGCGACGCCGAGCCGAAACTCGCTGCAGTCGAGTCGCGTATATCTCGCGACAAAAATTCATTTTTCCGAAATGCTGAACAAAATCGCGTGAAATATTAAAGCGTACGACAAGTTAGAGGACCGTGGAATCACGACGGATATCACGGCGTTTCGTATCGATATTAAAAAGGTCGACTCTCTCCCGCGGGAATTCACCTTTTCGGCCTCGGCAAGTTTCCTCGCACATGCCGTACACGATTATTATGTTTCCCAAGTAAACAGCGATATTAGCTTGTCGGCGTATGCAAATATGGCTCGGCCCGCGGAAAGAAATGAGATTTCACGGGAAACTTTTTAAAAGCCCCGAAATTACGACGGAAAATTGAAACGGCACAGGTGGAGGAGGTTGTGGTCGGAGAGGTTTCAGGAGGAGGCGATGGTGGAGGAGGAGGAAACGTGGGCGGGTCTCCTCGTGGACTCGCAATTTATGCGTCACCTTGGAGCCAAACTTCCTCTCGCGGGTATCCGTCGACCGGATTCGAACTGGTTCGCGGGGCCGAAACTTCTTGTAATGGACTCGACAAAGAGCACGGCGCCGTAATAAGCGCTTTAAGAAGGCACAATGGCGCTAATTGTCACAATTACCAGTCGGTTTTCCGCGATTCATCGACGAAGGCCGAGTCCTTCGTCGTTTACATCGAATGAACTCGTCGACCAAATGGTTGTCGCAAGCGCTGCTTGAAAATCACTGCCTCGAACCGTTGTACAGGCTGCAAGCTTCGAACAACGCTAAAATGACCAAGCAAGTCCGCAAAATAAAAACTGTCCACGTCAATCGTTATTTGAATCGTAATGCTACCCCACTGAAATCGAACTTACACACGTTACGATAATGCGTTAATTTCGATCATAAACGCGCATCAAATTCCTCGACAACATTTATTCAAACGGGAGTGGGGTCTCTCGCCTAAATCGATAATATGGCAGTTTTGAAGCGGGCGAGCCTGCGGGAAAACTGTATGGCCGCGACCGGAAATAGATAGGCGTTCGATCGCGGTCGGAACAAGCGAAACAAGAGTAGAGCAAACATTTGTCGATTCTCGCCGAAAATCCACGCGCGTGTCCCGTCGCTGTCGTGTACGGCCCTGCCTCCGATAAATATTTATAACGTTCTCCGGTGGTCGACGGACGAAGACTTTCCACGGAATTGGAGTTAGCCTGAGTGCAGTGGTCGCGATACGATGGCCAGACGATGTAACGTAACGCGTTCGCATAAGTCGCGTCTTCGCACTCGAACGGCTCTCTCGGCCATTACATATGGAAATTCCGGGTGTTGAGCAGACACGAGTCGACCGCCGCGACACTCTTGACCCCATCTTCGCCATTTCCGGGGGATCTCGATGACCCGTTGATATGCCCGAGTTTCGCCGAGCTAATTCCTCTATCTGCAGCTCGGCGTGTACACAGAGATTATTTTATTTTCAGAGTCGCCGAGGTCGCCGATATATATTTCAGCTGCTCCCGTTCCCGCTTCCCCGCACCTCCGACGTGTTTTCTTCGGTCTGCGGCTGACATAATCTTTCGCTTTATATCTTTCTGCTATCGAGCGCATTGTACGGCCCCGCCTCTTCGCTTCCTCTCGCAGGGACGCATGCGAGCTGATTCTCTATTCTTTGCACGGCTGGTTTTTTGGAAATGCGGATTTAACGAGTCTGACCCCTCGCGATATGGAGCCGCACTCGTGACCAGAGTCGGCAGATCAGGGGAATCGACTAGAATCGAGGGGAAAACGTCTCTCTCACTTTCCGCCAGTGCCGGATTAGTCACGTGAATTTGTGACACATACACGGTAGAGAAGGGGGAGAGTAGAGTGGGGGCAAGTGTTAAGATCTCGAACGATATCCACTTACCGCCGGACGTTATCCATTGCTTTTTGATAGGGTCTGTCTTGTATTCTCTCAATCTGATTTTCCTACGAGATGATTTCGCGAAGCAACTGAGAACTTCTTCTGAAATGATTAGCTCTATTCGGAGAAATTTTTCGGCGATCGCAGGCGAAGGGAAAATATCGTTGCTGGCCTCGGAGCTAGGTAAACGACTGGACGTGACGGTTTACGTAAGGCAGGTTTAATTAAAATTGATGAGGCGGTCGGGAAACGGAGAGAGAACTTTGTTGAACAGAGAACCGTTCTCCTCGGTTCGACGAGTCGCGCGTAATACGCGTTGACGTTGCAGTTGACAGTCGGCGTGCAGGGAACGACGAGAGCGATGCTGCTGCAGAGCCGTTCTTCTGAACCGTAGGCTTCAAGAAAAAATATAATCGATCGGGAAACTTAACCCCTAATGCGATCCCTGTGCAATTACGTACTCGCTACTCCTACGAGCCAGATCCTATTATTATTCTTATTAACGTTATACACCTACGTGTATTGAGGCTTTCAGCTCACTGATTCGATCTAATGTTACTAACTAAGCTATTTTGCAAATTGCTATAAAATTTTCAACGTTTCGGTCTAGTTTTAGATCGAGGCCAAGCGTTTACTGGCCGATCCGCCAGGTCAGCGTTCGCTTCTTTTCGCTTTCTTGTCAGATTTGCGACAACGGTGTTAAGCAAACGGACGGTATAACGACGGTTAATGGATTCAGGAACACTCCTGGGCTTCGTTCGAGTATGCAAAGCGAGAGCGAGAGTAAACAGAAGCATATTCCGGCGATTGGGACACGACGAGGAAACGGGCTTAACCTGTTAACCGGATGATTCTTCGGCCATGACTTCCCGTGTAGCCGCAATTAGGTGCAAATACGAACGATCCGCAATGGCCCGCACCACTGGGATAGGAGTTTTCAGGAAAAACCTGTGCAAGCCTCCAGATCACAGCTAAATATTTTCAGAGATGCTCCTTACAATAATGTCAAAATTGAATTTACGTAGATTTCGTACCAGGTTTGCTTAAATATGTATAATAGAGAAGTTCACTAAAAAAAACTTCTCAGAAAAACGTTTTAACTTATTCGGTAGTTCCAGTGTTACTCCTGGACTATTATAGCTTGCACGAAATTACTGAGTATGCAGGAGACAATAGATTTAAGCTATCGAAAAAGTGTAAGAAACTGAAATATGGATGGCGACGAAATCAATGATTAGAAATCACTTTCCACTCGAGGTCCCCTGACGTGTGACATGTTATAGAAAATTTTGCACAAAGATCCACAGTCCACTGATACTTGGAGAGCACGAAACTGTGACGAGGATCAAGTTGGAATGTTATTTTGCACGGTCTGGCGGAATGATCCCTCAATATTTGACACGGCGAACAGTACAGGGTCTCGGAGAGCGAAGATTCTCGGGTCGCAGACAAGAGTGATTCCGTAGGGGTTGGTGTTCCGCTAAAGGTGTTCATTAATCGATAAACTGGAAGCGTTTCCGCGACCCGTAAAGAATTTAATCTGATCGAAGGGCCTTCGAACGGTGGCAGGGGTCGTCGAACGCAAGCTGTGGTTGAACAGAGAGAAGATTCCGTCGCGGAAGAGACGAGACGGAACGAGACGCGATACGACAAAACACTTCTTCCACGGGAAAAGTGATAAATTATACCCGCTTACGATCTTTAGGCTGACGGGGCGTTATTTCCAAAAGATCGCTGCTTATTTCCAACCCCCTTTCCGGCGTTGGTCCGCGACGATTGCTCTCGCCCGGCTCCGCTTCTTCCATCGAGATCCGATAGCAATCTCTCCACCCGAGATATAATGGAGAGCGCCGCGAAAGGATCCGTCTCTGGAAATCCTTTCCTCGTTTTTCATCCCGAATACAGAACGCGGCAAATCGGAAACGCGTGCACGCCCCGTGTTCTCTATCTTTCTTGCTTCCTCCGTCCTAGTCTTCCCCCTTGCTGCGCTTCCCGATTCAGCTAGCCAGATGGGTAATAAGGTTTCACGAGCGCGTCGAAGCGCCCAGGAGAATCTGTTCCTCGACGATTTCCCGTTCAATGTCGAGTCCGTGACGCGCGACGAGAGACGCGCCCGCACAAAATGGACCGCGATGAGGCAAAAATCGATACGAAAACGAGCATCGAGCGATCGCCGGAGCCCGGGTGGAACACGCACGTGTCACGCTGCCAGCGGTTCTCATCTTCTGACCAACACCCACGCTCCCTTACTCGTCGGAAGTTCGTCGTTACACATTTTTGAAGAAACAAGTATCTTCCGCGATACCTTCCACTTTTCGGAAGGGAAGCGAACGGCTTCGTCGATTCTTCAGACTATTTATAAGCTAATAATTATAATCGTATTTTCCGGGACACCTGAACCCCGCTTTTCAGAAGAAAATTAATGTAGCTCTGTATTGCTTCGTTCGAAAGCAATCGTTTTGATCGGATTTTCTGAAACACTGGAGGAAATCACAGTTGTAATATTGTTAACAAGTAGTTAGACTGTTGGATGTTGTTTACGAAGCGTGGAATATTTTAATGAATTGTTTCCGTGTCTCGGATCGAGTTGTTCTAAAATATTCCTGATATGAAAAGAATCATTTTGAGAGCTTTTATAATGCAATTGCTTTATGTTTTGTTCTTTGACGTTACGAGGGTTGATGCATTTAAAATATTGACTTTTTCAACCGAGAGAGATATTCACTAATAAAGCGCGGATTTTGAAGAAGAATTATTGTAATTGTATGTGAAGACAATGATCGTAGATAAGTTTCACCAATTAAAGGTAACGCGGTTTAAAACAAGAGTATTAAGGGTGAACGAACGTGGTCGTCGACGCAGGGTCTGATCGCGTAAAGGTCGAGAGGCAGAGCCGTGATTTTCGCGTGCAGTTATCGAGACTCGGCAACTGCGTGAATTCGGAAAAGCAAGGGACATCAATACCTCCTGACAGAGAGGAGGTATAGTGATGCTGGAGCTGACCGGGGGTTGCGCGAGGGTGGCGAGCGGTTTCGAGAGTGCTGCGGCTGGCTTCCGCTTTCGATTCATCGCGGACTCGATGAATACGAGATGCGTACGCGAGAGAGCACGGGGTAATCTTGATGCTAAGGTCAATGTTTTTGGGCCGGTTGGATGGTGGCAAGGGCGGCTAGAGAGAGCGACTAGGGCAGAAAGGGAGAAACTCCGGAGAGGCATGGGCAGAATAGAGAGAGCGGTTGCTATGGTGACCGTGAAGAGAGGGGTTGGTTGAGGGGAGGCTGCTAGCGAGAGTGAGAGAGAGTGACTACGAGAGAACCGGGAGAGACAGACAGAAATAGAGAGACGCGTTAACATGTGACGGAGGAACGAAGACAGAGAACACAGGCCACAAACGAGGGAAAGAGAGAGGGCGGAGAGAAAGAGGGAGAGGGAGAGAGACAGATTGGGAAAACTATTACTCTCCTCTCTCCTCGTTTCTCCGACGAACGCGGTCTCTTTTTGTCCTTCGTCACTCATCGGGCGGAGGGTTTGAAGCCAGAGTGATGTTAATTGCACTGCTACCGCCAGCAGGCAATATGTATTCGTGTACAGAGCGATGTGCCACCAGAGAGAGGGAGAGAGTGAACGTAGTCGGCTCGTAAACGGCAACCAGCTTCGAGCCGCTACCCCGCTGCAAAGGGCGGAAAAGTAACGCCACCCTTCTCTCTCTCGCTCTCGCTCCATGTCGAGGCCTCTGATAAAACTGGGCTAGGTCGGTCTTGCTCATGGAACACGCTGTTATTTGCTCGCGGGACGAGCCGCCGTGACATTTCCCGTCTACCACGGATTTCTACACCCCCGTGTTTCGCTCCTTTCGCCTCGCTGCCGAGACAACGGGCACCGCGGACCTATCCCGCAGCGGCAGAGGACAATCTCAAACTTCGATTGTGTACAATTTTCCTAGCCGGATCCGAAAGAGCTTTGCCACGCGAACGTAATAAATCTCGCCCGTTCTCGCGCCATCAACGCGCTTTCGCTACAACCTCGCACACCCTCCTTTTGTGCCCGAAATCTTCCAACAAGCCTGCACTGTCCTCCACACGACAAAATGCTCCTTCATCCGAACCGTAAATTGCAATCTTTGTTACCTCGCGTTGTCGTTCTTGAAATTTGTGTAGCTTTCGGGATCTGCACAAAAGACCAGGGGAAATTCTGTCTCTGATCTGAAACCTAAAGTTTCAATGTTTCCAGACCCGGCCTCGGCGCCCTTGGTGGACAAATTTAGTGTGCATCTATTTATAATTTATTCTCGAGTGCACTTTCATAATCAATCAGAATTTTATTAATATACAAGATAATACGACAGAATTAAGGTTGGGATAAGATTGCGTGTCTAAGGGTTGTTCAAGTTGGCGAGACATTCCCGACGGAAAATTGACGGCGAAGGAAAAGCGTTGAAACACGACGCAAAGAGGAACAACGCGTCCAACGATAAATTCCATCGCGTACAGGCTCCTCAAGGCAACGGGGCAGATTGTTAATTCCGCGCAAATGTTTTAATTAACTCGCTCGGTAGACGCGGGGTGGTATTAACGACGCGGTGGAGTAACATTGGCCCGAGCTTTCGGACAGAACTGGGCTAACTTCGCGCCATTAATATCGCGATGCCCCGCAGGGTGGAACGACGCGGAAAAAGTAATTGGTTCGGGGGGTGGAGAGGGATGCCGCGCGCCGTAATGGGGCCTTAATTGTGAAATTAAGGAAATCTGACAAACCCAACTTCCTGAAATAAGCGAACCGTGGTTTACCGTAGAAAGAGACCGACTCGCTCCTCGTTTTTTGTTCGTACACATAAAAAAAACGATATTCTTCTTGGTTTGATTCTCCTGTGAAAAATCAATAACATGCATAGATACTTCTTCGTATGCACAATGTTTGTGAATTTTCCCCAGCGGTTATTTCGATCGGGCGAGAGTAATTAGAAAAATCAACCGGCGAACAAAGTCACCCGGCAGCGTTACAACGATGCGCAAAACAATCAAGACGATCCATTGTCCCGCGGGCCGAGATTAACAGCGGTGAAACCGCTAATAAGCGTGTAAACGGGTCCGCGCGAATTAGCGGGACGGACGAGCGCGAGCGCGGAAAGAGGCGATCACGGTTTTAATTTGCCTCGAGTAATCAGCGTCAGCTAGCCCGATTATTTCGCGACGGGCGCAAACGTGTGCGGGGTACACGGGAAAAATTGTTGGCTCTTCGCTACCCCTCGGAAACGCGACAGAGTCGAATTTTCGCCCGTCCTCTTCACAATTTCATTCGGTACATTTTTATCCCGTGTAAACGGTGCGGTGGAAATTGTAAATAAAATTGTATACAATTCGGAACCGACATTCGACGATTTTAGAGAACTTCGACCAAGAAACGAGTGTTCTTTGAATAACCTAATCTCGAATAGCAAAGCTTCCAGTATTACTTTTACATTTTTATCCGCTTAAACGATGCGGAGAAAATTGTAAATAAAATTGTGTTCAATTCGGAACCGACATTCGACGATTTTAGAAAACTTCGACCAAGAAACGAGTGTTCTTTGAATAACCTAATCTCGAATAGCAAAGCTTCCAGTATTACTTATATATTTTTATCCGCGTAATTTAAAAACTGCAAATAAAAATTTATACAATTCGGAACCGACACTCGACGACTTTAGAAAACTTCGTTGAAGGAACAAATGTTCTCCGAACATCGTAATCTGGAATAGCAAAGTTTCCTGCATTACTTATACATTTTGTAATGACACAAAAGGGTTGATGAGCCGAATAAATGTGCGTTGCTCGAGGCAGCTTAGTGGAACAAAATGGCAACTGTAGTGCGGCAAAAAGGGCTGTATCTGCCGACCGAGATGAGCATAATGGAGCAAGAGGCTTGTGTCCCGGGAGCAAGGCAGTGTTTCTTGCGCGACGAAGGGTTAATACCCCGAAGAATGGCGAGCTGAATGGCTGAATGGAGGAGTCGCGTTGGGAGGATTCCGTAACTTCCGGTGGCCGACGAAACTCGGTGACCTTAAACGGTAGAGGCTAGGGTCCGAGGAATCGCATGTGACCAGGCCGATACACAGGACGAGACAATTGCGCCCAATCTTTTCATTCGTTCCTAAATGAACGAACCGGTGGCCGGTGTGAAAGGCTCGGGCCTAAACTAAACAGAGGCAGCGGGCGCGTGACAACGAGGACCTTGACAATTTTATTCCCTGTCTCGTCGACCGAGTAATGCGACCTAGTATTCGACAATAAGACGAACACCGTGGGCCTCGGCAAAGATTTCCGTTTCTGTTCTTCGCATTTGTCGCCGACGTACGTATCTCGCCTGATCCGAAGAGACACGCGCGTTGCCACGGAGATGCACCAATGCATCTGCAGCGACGGCGCGGCCTCTCCTTTGTCACCTGCTTAAACTGGAGCACTGCCCACGCGGGAAGACGCCGCCGGTGATACTCTCCCGAGAATATTAATGCATCCGTTTCATCTCGTGAGATACGCGGTCGAGGCTGCGGGCACATTAACGCGATCGCTACGAGCATTTATTTCGGCAACGGCCTTCGTCTACAAAATGTCATCAAATAACTCCCGCAAAATATCGTCAATTGTATTGTCACGATTAGAAACTTTCAGAGCATCGCACACTGGGTATTTTATACATAACTAAACTATCCAACGAGAAATCATTGCTGGATCATTGAGCGATTGCGTTCATCGATCCTCACGAATTTCAGATATCGTGGAATATCGTCCAACGAGCAACTCCAGTTACAAAGGATCCCGAGCTAAGCCCGGTTCATCTGAAGACTTCGAAACAACGATTATTCACCGCGGATGAAATTCGTAGGCGACTCGAGTTACTCTCTGGACCAGGAGAGCTAACTTCGGCTACTTCTCATCAGATATAACAGAGGAGAACGCGGAATTTCTCCGCAAACTCCAGCCGAGACCATGAGTTCCAGGTGGATCCGATAGAACGGCTCGCTCGCGTCGATTACGAACGCGGTCGCAACTTCCAGCGCAATGTATCACAATTCTTTGGACCGCGTGTTTCTTTCCATCCTCAAGATTCCTTATAGCAAAAACGAAATAAAAATATCAGTGATCTCTGCCGATTTGAAATGTGCATAGACGAATAAATCCTCGAGTGAAAACAGAATGAAAATGACACCCGATGTCTGTCGATGTGAACGTGTTTCTGTTCTAAATAAAAATTTGCGGTCTACGCGAAAAGGTAAAAATAATGTTCGGAAATGTTTTCGAAGGTTGCGGCTTCGTCGAATTCCCTCGTATCTGAAAACACGATGCACGTTTCCCGTTCGATCCCGAAGAACTGCCACGAGAAAACTGTACGGCGAAGAAATAGATATGGCAGGCGAAATAAAAATAGAAGATAGAGCCGGAGACCTGGAAGATCGTATCGGTCCGCATGTTTCTTTTTCCGGACGAAGGATCTCGCGAGTGCAGGCAATTTCCCGGCGATAACTTTATCACGAGAGATCTACATTAGAGGTTCGAGTGGTCCGTCGAGGTTGTTCTTGCCCGGTGCGAAAACGGAAAAGAAACAAAGGGGGAGAGAGAGAAAGGGAGAATGGAAGCATGCGGCAGCTGGCGTTCCGCTCCTTTTGTAGATTACTGGCGTCGTATCGGACACGTAGGAAATAAGATGTCGTGCGAGTCCGACGTCAGCGGGGCCCTTTTCTCACCCTTCGATGTGTGCGAGAGGTTCCTCTGCACCTTTCCAACCTTTCACGTGGTCAGGACCCTCGACTCTCGCACAACCCCCTATGTTCTTTGCGGACCTCGTGCGAACCTTCGCGAGAGCTCCTAGCCCCCTTTCCGGCCAGAGGAAAGCGGAAGAAAACAGGGCCAGGACACGATCCTTTGTCACCAAGGAAACGTGTCACTCCGGTTTTCCTTCGGAGCCGTTTTGACACCCGATACTGCACTGTCGATCCGCCTTAGCTGGTCTGAGGACTAATTAACGATAAGGACACGTCTAGGAAGTAACGTTTTATCTGGCGCTACAGGATCTACAGGAACATGTAATGGACGTCCTCGCTTCGAACAGAATTCGTATTTCCTTGTCCATTTAGTATTTAATTCTTGCCAAAAGGAACGAATACGTGGTCAAGTTTGATCACAAAACGGTCTACGAGAACAGGAATTAAGGGTTGGACAACGTGGCAGAGACAACTACAATTTTCCTGGATAAAATAGAAAATACCGCGAGAGAAGCAACCGAATGTGAATGGAAGCAGAGTCTGCGTGCACTGGGAGATACATTCAGTACACGACTACGAAAGAATGGGAGCGAGATCATTGTATCGTCGTTAGTTCGTGCAACAATTAAAGATTCATCTCGGAGACGCGGCTTTATGAGCAGAAAAGGCGATTTAAAAAAAGAAACTGTCTCTTCACCGGAGAGAGAAAGAGAGATAGGCTAAAGAGGATGAGGGGGAAGAAGTCGGCCCCAACATGGCCGTCGAACGATAACGGCCCGCTGATAAGGGCCTACCCTCGCTTCGACGCTTTAATATCTCTCCCGCGCCTGCCTTTTTAATTATCTCTCCAGCGATAATGGGCGTCCTCCGCGGCTCGAGCTTTCGACGGATAAATGTGAAGAGGAGGAAGAGGGAGAGAAGAACCGTGAGACGGCTCTCTTTCTCTCTCGGAGAGCCAAAGAGAGATAGCGAGACGCGGCTGGAAGATGAGTGACGACGAAGGAGAAGAAATCCTTCCGGGACACGGATGCACTGGTTGCTGCACCGGTTTGCAGCGGCGGCTCGCGAGGGAAAATGAAATTCGCGGATGCATCTGATAACCACCGGTAGAACTACCCCTTTACCATGCACCCCTTTTCCTGGCTCTTTCAACCCTGAGTGCTTAAAGTTACTTGCGAGAATTCCGGAGCGCTGAAGACGATTATCGGGCATTTCGTCTCGACGAAATCAATCTGCTAGAAGAAACGATTCTAAATCGATGGACCCTGAGAATTTTTGACCTCACGATTCGAAACTCTCTTTCTATCTCTTACTCGAACCCGGCGACAAAAATGCGAAAGCGTTACATCATCGGAACGCGCGCTGGCCTCGTTATCGGTGATTTACGATAAGCCGGACACATCGATAGCCGCCGCCACCGACGCCGTTATTTATCGTTCCGCGAGCGCTCGAAAAACATTCGATATCTGTCGGGCAACGCGTTCAAGAGTCGCCGGGAAAGCCTTGCTCGCGGGAAAATTACCGCGTGCGCGTACACGCGACCGGCCCCATTGGTAATTGATGTTCGCGTGACAATTACGCGCCTCGTAACTCCTCGACGGACGATTGCCGCCGTTTAGAACCGTCAACGAACGACCTCGAATTTCTGCTGGATCGAAACGATCCCACGGTCCACGGTGCTGCGTATTCCGCGAAACTCAATTTCTTCTCACTATTTTCTATTCCGCCAGCTGATTTTTGCAATTATCACTAGAACTACCGAGCGATAAACGCAATTGCGTTTAGTTAGATTTACTTCGATAGAGAAGTTCACTAAAAAGGTTTCTCAGAAAAACAGTTATAATTTTGATATTTTTAAAAGAATAATCAGAAGCAAGTCATTTTGACTCATTCAGCAGTTCTAGTGTTAATGCACAAAAGCTGCGGTCAAGTGATAACGGTCGACACGACTGCTGAAATGATCTAATGCAGAGGAGATAGTGACACAACTATAGAATGTAATTGCGACTAGTTATCGAACAGATTCATTAATTAACGCGATTGCATTTCCGTTGAACATGGCAAGTGGGTTCCGATGAATTTCGAGGGAAATTTGCGAGGGATGGTAGGCAGTATTTCCGGGGATCTCCATAAAGGCGAAACGAAGGAAATCCGTGCCTGCAGTCGCCGTTAATTTTTCATCAGGCCGGCACTTAACTGCAGCTTAATTTCTTGTCTCGCGAGGATGATCGTGCCCGTCGCGTTCAGTTTAAGCTAAAAGGGACAACGAAAGGGGTGGATGGATGAACGTTCGTCTCCGAGCTTAAAAGGTGTCGAGGCGACTTTTCGCGAAAGACCCCCGGCTTTTCGAACCATTACTTTTTATTGGATCGTCCGGATAGATACTGCTCTCTCCTCCACCTTTCGACGTTCCTTTCTCTCCCTCACTCTCTTCCGTTTTCGGGTAACAAAGCGCGTTTGTCGCGTTCGGAACGGTTCGATCGCGGGGAAACTGTGAAAAAAGGCGCTCGAAACGGTTTTCCAAACCGTGGCACCAGCTTCCGGGAAGAGACGATCACTGCGTCGGATGCTGGAGCATCGTTAGGATCGCGATGTCGTTAACGAGACGAACCTCTTTGCTATTCATGCCGCATCTATCCGCTGTTCCGCCGAACAATCGATGGAGTTTTACCCTACGCTGAATCTACGCGTCCGAGCCCCGGGATGAAGCGTTTCGAAACCCAGAAATTGTTAGTCGTTTGTACAAACAAAACAGTCCTGTTTGTAAATACTCGCAGCTGCGTAGATACTAGATTTATTGTAACAAATACGCGAAGCTGACTTTTAATCTACGTGGTCGTTCTGTTAGAAACACTGTTCAGTAAATTGAAGCATTTATATTTTATACATGAAAAATTAGAGTGTCATTATTGGACATTAAATTCTATTTGATTGATGGTCCAATTCAAAGACAGCTGTTGGGTTGAATAATCATTATTTTAAAATTGCACAAGCGAAAAGAGGCTCTGGCGATCTAGTTAAGGGTTGAAATTATTTTTCTACCGACCTCGACACACAAACTGGACGTTTTCAGCTCGCCCACGTGTTCAATAAATCACCACGAGGACTAAGGTCATTCGTGAAACGCGAGGTCTGAATCTTGCGGGCTATATTCCGCGTATTAGTGGCTCGAGAAAGTCCTCCAAAAAATGCCTGCAATATGAAAAGTTTGGGGAACGCGGGCGCATCGTTTCGGATTACACGTTCATTTTGCCGAGAAGCAACCATCTAAGCCGAACGCTGGACACGTACCGACGAGAAAGAGAGTGCGCGAGAGAGGGATCCGACTCAAGCAATCGTAAATAGGATCTGTCAGTAGCTCGGACAGCTGCGTAAAAATCTCCTCGAGTCCGAAGCGAGCGGTTCGATGCGGTTTCAACGCCGGAATATTACACGATACCCGGAGAGAGACAGAGAGGACACACGAGGAAGGGACGGTGGCGGCTACTACCCAGCGACTGGTATCATCTGTCAATCAATCGCGGAGGAGTCAGGGGGGAACGGAAAAAAAATACGTGAAAAGTGCATGTGACGCGACAGCCATGTTGCGATTTTTCCGCGCGCGCACAGATGGGAATTATTTCCAGCATCGGTTTTGTGCTTTCCGGCCATTCAACCACTCTGGGCTACACCTCCGCGCCGAAATTCACCCCTTTACCACCCCCTGTGGTCCCGATGTGTATTTGTCGCTCGTTGTTTGCAGGATACTCCCGACCCTCGCACCGGAAACACGTTCCTCGCTTCTGGAGCTTCTTTTCTCAGGAGAAACGCGAGAACATGGGTTTCACCTAACCTAACTATTCGTAGCACACGGCATAGTACTCGTAGACTCGACTACATTTCTCTGTTAAATTATTTTAAATGTTATATTTCATAAAATAAAATGAAAATAATTCGAAGGTAAACGAATTCCGAGTTTCCGCGGTTTTTTCGCAACGTCCACTCGAGTAAAACAGGATTCAGAAGGTCAATTTAGGGTCCCGCGCTGGTTTCTCAAGAATCACAGGCCGATAATCCAGTTAATTGTTCTTTTGCGACCTCGGGGAGGGAGCACTCCGCCTCCGGGGGTGGTCTGGGTAAAAGAAAAGCAAGTCAGAGAAACATAGTCGAAGGCGCGGGAGCGGAAATGGGCCATTAGTCTCGTGACGAGTATTCAACGGGACGGATTCTCGTCGCTCGGATGGAAATCCGGCCGAATGGGTGCGCATCGACCCCGTCTTCACCCCCGTTCTTCTTGCCACCCCTGGAACATCGTCGGAGGAACACAGAGCCGCCTCCTCTCTCCTGCGACGGCTGCACGTTCACGATAGTATTTACGTTACTGGAGCGGGGCCAGGCGCGCGCTTGGCTTATGATAAATTTCCCGTGTACAAACTAATTTCAGGAAGCGTAAACCCTCCCTGTACGCGCCGGCGCGAGAACGCAACACGAACCCCCCGACCGATCCGTCAACTTAACCGCGAGTTAATTTGAAATTGTGGACCCGAAGATTTTCTCGTAAGTTTCCGCCGTTGAAATTTTCTTTTCCCTCTCCACTCTGCACAAGGTAGAATAAAACGAATCTCCGCGGAGGTACTTTGCGCTCGATGCGGGAAACCGCATCCCGTTTCCTTGCCCCATTGTACCTTGAATCTTGCTTTCTTTCTCTCTCTCTCTCTGGTTTTTCCTCTTCGATGGTCCCCTTTCTCTCGCTCTCTCCCCTTTTCCGTTTCCGTCCGATCCCCTCGCCCCTGGTCAAATTAGACCGGGGGCAAACCTGTATCTGAAATGGGAAACCGTTCCCGTTCCCGGACTCGTCGGCTGGGAACGACACCCGACCGGAGCGAGTCGTTTTAAGATGGCAACCGCATCAATTGCGCGAATTAACCTCTAACGAGAAATCTCGACCCCGCCAGAAGTGGAAGAGCGTGGACCACGAACTGCGTCCTAACCAGCTATTTTCTTAACAGACCCAAGCCGGAAGGGGCTGCCGCCGAACGTTCCTCGCGATTTTTAGTTCCCGGAAGAAACGTTCCCCACCTGGACCTTCGGATGAACTATGAAGCTGATATAGCTAATTCGCGTCACAGCAGAGAGAAAACAAATTTGATAGCAGCAATACATTAACTCCAACTTGTAACAACCATTAAAGGAAGAAACAAATTTATATTCGATTCTAGCACCTGGTGAAAGTTTTCATTACGCTGTATTACTGTTAATATTATGCTATGCACTACTACGCTACACATGTAGATAACATAAATTTGACTATCTTTGAGTAAACTTTTGGATTATGGACGTCACTTATCTAATAGCGAACGCGATAAGCTCTAATATGCTAACACGAGATCTCGCTGATCCCCACCATTTGCGACAGCGATCCAGATCGGACAAAAATTGCATCGACTATGAGAGTGGCTTTCAAAGTTTGATTTTTGGCGGTCGGAGATTGCTCGGTTATTTATAAAACGCAGTAATTCGGTAATATTAGAGCTCGGTCGTGCGATATCGGTTCGTCGAACACCAACCGACCGGTCCTTATCGTTGACAGCTTGCAATTCGCGTCGGAGAAGCCGAACGGGATATACGCAGGACGTGCCACGTCGCGGAATCTAATACAACTGATGACATAATGTCGCAAAAGTCAGTCGAGTCGATAAGCGCGAGCCGCACACGGACTCCGCTTACCGAGGAGACGAAAATGTAACAAACAATTTCAATATCGTTTTACCAGGACTGTAAACGAGGTGGACGATGTTATGTAAATGATTATTAGTCGCTGACTCGTTCTGGCCTCCGGGAACCCTCGGGTCAAAAGTCTTCGGGAGTCAGTCGTCTCGATCGAGAAAGATCAGGAGAACGGAACGCATCATCAAAAAATGAATACCTTGCACTGCGGTTCTGTTGAAGCGTCAGAAGATCGCGTAGTTCCTTCCAAGAGCAGATTCAGCAACAACGTTCAGGAATACGATCGTCAGCTCTTCCGAAAACTCGCGGTAATTTATTTCGATCGAGATCACTGGCTACTGGAACCGAGTCGATATCTAGACTGGATGATCGACTATGCACAGGAATGTTTTACAACATCACGGCCAGAGGCTCGGATCGCCCGGGTTAAACTGAGAGATAATTGTCCGCTATCAGCTGACCCTTGTTGTACATCCAGGCAGCCCCCTCTTCTTCGCTTCACCGGCTGTTTCTCTCTCTCTCTCTCTCTCCCCCTCTCTCACTCTCTCGGTTTCGATGCGACCAAGTCGAGCGCATGTTTGCCACTACACAGCGACCGACAAAAGGCATTTTGTCGCGAGATCGAGCGGGAGAAAGAGGCAGCTGACGATAGACCAGGGGCTGGAGGTTGTTCCAGTCTACGCGAGATAATCGGAACGCGTGCAGCTCGACAGATACGTGCACTAATGCCGCCTCAATAAGGATCATTATGCACCCGATGTAATCTCGATAACCACAATACGCGTCCTATCAGCCGGATGCTACGGAAATCGTGCCCAGGATTCCATTTTGGATTTTAATCTGCGGCTTCGACACCTCAATGTGATACAACAAAAATTCGACGAAAATTCCGTAAAAATCGTGGCGAAAAGAGAGATTCGCGATTCCACCGCGACGATTAATTTTACGACGGTCCGATCCGCGTTTCTCTGCTCGATTCCCGGTAAAAATCACTTCGCGGGATTTCAGTCGGGTAAAAAGAATCGGGATAGACAGCGTACTTAGCGGCGGTCGTAAATTCAACGCGAGAACGCGGCCCGCTATCGTTTCCGCCTTTTCTTTTGGTCCGCGAATCCTGGCCGATACCGAGGGCCAGCTTTTTGTCCGGAGAGAGAGAGAACGTCCGGTAAAAACGTTTCCGACGAAAGGAGTTTCTTCCCGGTGAAGTATCTGTCTTCTCTTGCACGCGCGCTGCTGGAGTTGTTTCAAGTAGCTTTGAAATATTCGCGAAAAAATTATTGGAACGTCTGCATCGAGCATGGAGACGAGGGTGGAGGAAGACTATAGGGGATGATCAAATTTAATTTCGAACTTTACGGTCTTCTTATTACTTGCCAATTGACTCGAGCGAAATTCAACGTTGCGGAGTTTGCTAGATAGCAAAGACATATTTAATGTTCGGAAGAAAATTTCTGTTTTCTCTGGAACACTGAACGACAAGGTAGTTCTGATTTAAAGGCGAATTTCTTGACGGGAACGTTTCGTTTGACACCAGTTCGATTATTCCGAGACGAGAATTCTCGTCATCGGGAATGTTGTTAATGGATTGTTTCTCCCCGACGATATTCCCGGTTTACGGTTCATAAAGACGACGGAAGCGTGTTTAAAGAGGCGGATAATTTAAAAGCCGAGGATGAGACAAGGCACGAGAAGTTACGTCGCGAGGAAAATTACGCTGATGGAGAACGCTTCGGGATTCCTCAAAGGCGCGGGTTGCTCTTGAAAAATTAAAAATCTTCCGCGGATCTCTTCTCCCCCAGCTTCGGCGTGATTATAAAGGACCGAACGGCGGCGAATCGACCACCATACTTTCGCCCAGGGTATCGCTGTGCAACTATGACTGCGCTGGACTGCAGATACATATCGTTAGGAGACACCGTAATCAAGCGAAGCCTTGACTTCTTTCTTTGCACTCAGTTGTGTTTGGAAGACCATAGATAAAAATTGCAAATACGGAGAGTCCAATATTCATGGTATGGAAATCAAATGGAAATACAGACACTGTTGGAGGCGCACTAAATAAAATACTTCAAAGAAAATACTGCTGTTTCGTGTTCGATAAATGCGGCATATCAAGCCGATAAAAAGTTAAGAACGTTTATTTTGCAAGAAAAAGAGGTTTCAAAAACTTGATTCGCTTAGAAAAAGAACTACTGTTCACTCGACAAAGTATTATACTATACGATTTCCTTTACTCTGTGATTTGCAGAGTCGCGATATTCTGTTCGACTGCCTCCGTTTTTTGCATCTCGGGATGCATCTGCAGCTTGTTAAACGGGGTCCCGCAGAACGGTGGTCCCGCTTTCAGGAACGAATCCTAACGATCCGGAAAAGGAGACGGAACGCTTACGATCCACCGAATAATTCCGTTGGGGGTGTGGGCCTGCAGGGTCGGTAAATTGCCGTAGTCTCCCGCGGCGTCGTTTCTAACACCGCCCCCGCATATCCGTGGTTGTCGCGGGGATGGCCGAATATCGCGCGCCTCTTTTTTCGCCCGGATTTCGCCGGAGGATATCGACAGGAAACGACGAACAGGAAACGGAGCGAGCGAAACGAGAAAGGAAAAGGTTCGTTCGGAGGAAGGGGGGACGCGAAAAATGGGGGCGGTGGAGGGTTCGAGATTGCGAGGGGGTTGGAAAATGAGCGGAGAAAGACGTGGGTGGGGCGAATCTGCTCTGTTCAACGCTAGGAAAGAGAAAGATAGAGATTCCGAGTCGGTGAGGCGGAGTGTCCGGGGGTGGTATTGTCTCAGTGATTATTTATGGCGAATTTTAAGCCCCTAAGTGTGGCTGCTGTAATAATTAACAAAAGGCATTATGCCGCGTCGAGAACGAACCCTGGCTTCGTTCGTCCGCCCCCGCACCCCTGGCGCAGCCCTATTTATATACACGATGGGACGCGGAAGGCAACGGCGGCGGCGGTGGCTGTTCTCGTTCCGGGGTTGTTCGTTCGTACGCTGGCTCGCCAGGAGAGATAACACCTGGGACCCCGCCACTCGATTGCCCAGGGCTCATTTACTAATGAGTACGTCCCTATAACGTGCACGGGAGTAATGCCGCTTCTTCTTTCTCCTTCCTGGTTTTACACGTGTTCCAGACAGAGTCGGTTCGAACGCTAACTAGGGAGCCACCAGGTTGTCCCGAAGCCACCCACCCTGACTCCCGGATAGAGAGCCACCCTCCAATGCCCGTGAAATACTGGCCACCGGATCATTTTAACCCTCGTGCGCCCTTACAGAAAATTATTGCCCTCGAATTTCGCGAATCAATTGGATCAAAGATGTTAAGACATGCTGAACACGTAAATTGATTTGAAACTTGAATTGGTTTCCTCAAGCTGCAGAGACGATGTTCGAAGCCCGATGGCGCAAACCTAAAATTCACGGTGTAGCTAGAGGACCGGAGAACCCGTCGTCCTTCTCGTCCCCAGGATCGTGTCGCACGCTCAAAATTTCAAGCCCCGCTCTCTACGATTACGAGAACCGAGGCGCGCGCGCTCGGATGTCGCGCCGTACCGTACAACATCGCACTGCTAACGACGCGTTACACTAGTAACGAGATTAATGACTGCGACGTCGAGACCCGGTAATCCGTCAAATTGATTTTAATCGCAGGAACAGCCCGCTTCCCTCATCCTCCCCCCCAGCGTCCCTGTCCCTCTCCTCTGCCCCAACTATCTCTCTGTGCTGGCGCGTAAAGCGATTCGAGACCGTCTCGATTAAGGGAGACGCGTTTCTTTCGTGTCGTTACGCAATTCCTACCCTATCCTCCTCCGAGGGCTTATCGGACAGACGTACGCTGGGGAAACATCTCCTGAATATCCTTCTCCTGGCCTCGCTTGTTCCAGTTTGTTAAAATGCGCGAAAGTGGCAGGCTACTCCTCGCAATGAAGTCCGGATTTGATATGAAGAAAAAGTTCTGTCTGCCAAGGACCTCCAAAGAGAAATTCAGAATGTGCAAATTCGTCCTGAGAGCCAGGGAATATATACATATTTATGAATAGACTGCGAATCTTTGTGCACCGTTTTGTAAGAAACGAAACGAGAAGGAACGACTTGTCTCGCTGATTAAAAGATTCCTTGCGACACAAATGAAACGGACACGATACTGCGAACCGTCGAGGCTAATAGAACTGCATTACTGGACTGCGGATTTTCTGCATTTACGACACGAGACAGTTTAATATAGTATAAAACTGCAGAGAATTTAGTAACAAGAAAACAAATTTCTTGTCCGGTCCATGTTTCTTCGAATCAGGTGATTTTCCCGGATTAGAGCGAGTCGTGTACGCGAGAACAGCATACGCGTCCACAGCGTTCGTACGACAGGGAGTTAGCGGTTGAAATTTAGAACGGTTTAAGTGGCATATGGTGGCATTTTAATTGACAGACTGGATTAGGTCATCGCGGCTCCGTATCGTCGTAACACATGGACGACGAGTGCCGTTCCCGGGTCGGAGATACGGAGAAGGCTTAACCACCACGTGGGGAACAGTTTATGGGAATCGGAGCACGCCAGAGGCATTCGCGTGTGCGTGGGTGGTGGTGATGGTGCCACGTTAACGCGTTTGTGTGTCGCACGCCGGCCAATACGTCTCGTTTCCCTTTTCTCTGTCGCCGACATGCCCGCGCGTCGATCGTTTCAAGTTCATCGTACCCTCACTCGATTTTCGGAAGATTGGTTTTTTAATGTATGCATTAAAAATGCTTTGTCATGCATGCGCACGAACCTCGCACGCGGTCCCTGCGCTCGCAGTTATTAGACGCTTAGGACAAAGCTATATCTCTCCACCGTTCGATTTGCATCCCGTGATCTCGCGAACAATTTCGCGATTCTAACAATTCCATCGGTACAACGAAGAAGTCGACGACAGAGCCAGAGGGATCGGAGCTAGAGGAATTTCAACGAGAATTACAGGCAAGCTTCAACCCGATTCTTCGCCGAGGAAGCCGAGAGGACGAGTTAACTCTGGCTCTCGATCATTCCTCGTCCTCCGCGTTCAATTGCCTCGCAGTCGATCAATTGCTATGTACACGAAATACTCGGCTCTCTCGCGGAGCGAAATTATTCGAATCGATAGACAAAAGCAGAGGAGAGTCCGCCTCATTGTGATATTTATTATTTATGTTGCATCTCGAGACTCGACGCTTGTAATAGAATAATATTTAATTAATTGGAGACCCAGCTCCGTCATCGGAGGGTTAATTGTACTTGGAGCGACGCGAGGATCGAAAGCGCAGTCTCTCGGATGCACTAGTTTCTTGTCCCTCTGCTACGATCTTGCGTTTATCGATTCTACGATAGATTGCGATCCATCGTTTGTTTCACTCCGTGAAACAATCGAATCAATTTATACAATCCAGCTAGACTTTCTATGTGGCTGTTAATAATCTTCGATCATGAAACAAAGTATCGAACGTCTTTGTGCTACGTTCAGTTGACTGTGTTACATTGTCGCGCTCGATTATGTAGAACCGTCGAAAGACCAGGCTCAAAGTGCTCCAGTCAACCCGACTGCAATGTGTTCAAATATTTAGAGAGGTAGTGCAATTTTAACCACGTCGCCTCGTTCAATTATTTTACATATTCCCGTTTCGAGCTGCAGCAGTCCTGGCAGCTAAAACAAGAAGTTTCACGACCACAGTCGTTTTAACCCTGCTGCTCCCCTCGATTATTTCAGATATTCTTGACCCCGATCACAGGACTTCATTAAAGACACAGTACAGATCTTTTCTTCTTCAACAATCTTAGTTAAATTCTATTGATAAATTGCATGAAATCGACCTCGTCGTGAATGTATAAATCTAATCATTAATATCGTCGAGTACACTTGAGGAGAACGTGGTGGTTCGGCATCAGATTGGAAAATCGGCGATCGATCAAGATGGTTGAACTACGCGAGAGTACAGTTAGAGAATAGAGAACCTTGGTCGTACCTGCGGGGTTGGATCAAGGGTGTCCAAGACTCGTGCGTTGCGGATAGTATCTCCGTGGGATCGTCGATGATCGACCCTGGTTGGAAGCCGGATGATCCGTCCACGCGAAGCCTCTTCACTTTCGAATTCAGCCAATTACGGGAGGCAGACTCGGCTTATCTCGCGGCGCACTTGTATCAGTTTATCTTGTTCAGCTCACCACAAACTCCTCCAATTAGGAGTGAGAGAGAGAAAGAGAGAGAGAGGGTCTCGGATGTCCCTGTTACACGATGGGGACCCGGACCGTTGCGCAGACCTACGAGAACTGAATCGAACCCGCCGAGCTGTCCCCTGTGCCACCAGCAGCTCCGTGCGACGAACAGACCCGAGACGCTCCGAAACTTATCGAGCGACATCGCGAAGACGTCCGACTGTGATCTTCGTCGTGACGTTTCGGGACGCAAATGCATTCGAGTCCCCTTCCCTTCGGGGAGCATCGCTCTTCTCCGCCCAATCCAACCCCCACCGCATCCAACCAGCCCCCTTTTTACCTGCAACAGCCCCGATTTTTTCCGCGCTCCTCAAACAGATCCGACCGTATCTCCAGCCTTACAATTTTCACAATACTTTGAAAGCAATAATTAGATGGTTTTATGGATTCACGACAAAAACGGATGGGCGCAGTTTCAAACAGTGAAACGAATTCGAAAATATTCAAATGATTACCCAGGCAGGTAAGTGTTCACAAAAAATTTAAACACGACTTGCACACGTCGTTTGCGTATCTTCGTGAAATATTCGAAACGCGACTTCGATCATGCTCCCGCCCCGAATCCGTATTACAATATCGTGCTTGGAATTGTTGCGGTCGCGTTTCCGCCGTCCAGCCGCCGAAATCGAGAAATTTCAATTTAATCGGGCTCGGTTTTAAACCGGGATTCTTCCGATATCGAAACGCTGATGGGAGCGGAGATAACGCTCGTCGATGTTGTTCGAGCCTGGCGAAAATTCTTTCGACATTTTTTCGATTTCCTATAGCGGTCTCGCGCCGTCTAGACGCATGCAAAAGAGCAATCATTCTACGGCAAATGACACGCGCTACAGGGGAAGTAAACCATTTTTCCGCTGCATAGTGCAACTATCATTCTTTCGTTAGGGTCTCGAATGGAGCCTCACTTTTCACGTCAATAGTGGTACGTTCTTGGTCACGTGTTGTCTGCAGTGACGACCAACGAAAAATATCGACTACTACTCGATAACTGTACTTTGGAGAATTGGTATTTTATTATTTATCATAGACGGACTGAAGACCTTTTACATAAGTGTTTACAATAAAAAAAGAGTAAGATATAAGACTACTCGTCTAATATCAAACAAGGGACATGCACAAGAAGAAAAAAAATGGAAATATAAAATAATGGTACAATCGATATGGTATTATCGTATAATCCTGCGTAGTGGCATTTAAGAAATTTTATAGAAAATCAATAAAAATCAATATGATTATAAATAGCGCATGATTTTGCAGTAATGCGGTTTAAGATTATATTTAAAATATACCAATTTAAGTAAATCCTTGGAGGTGTTACGAGCAGCTAAAATGTCGTCATTCCTGTCGATGAGTCTACAATTGTCCCAGCCCTTAGTCTATTCTAATTGCTCTCAAAATATTCCAATTTAAACAGACCGTCCGCGTAAAAATGTTTCACCCAATTTTAGGAGGTTCTCGGGGCCGGTGAAACGTATCTCAGGGCAAGGGAAGATGGAGGAACGCAATTTTCCGGATTCTCTGGCCAAGGACTCGGAGAACGAGCGAAGCCGAAGGCGTGACGCCAGCCCGAAGAATTACGGCGTGACGAGGAGGCTCGATACACGACGCGCCACAAGTAATTACCAGTTTGACGAACGATCGCGGGGGAGGGATAATAAATTCGGCCAAAACTTTATTTCGAGCCTCTCTATATCTTTTCAGTCGCAGCTGCTGTTCGATTGTTCGGATCGCACGATCCAAGGATTATTAATTTGGCTCACGCATCGGTTAAGCGACCAGAGGCTGGTCGTTACGATCACGTTCGATTCCCGTCACGCGATCACCTCGTGTCCGTTTATAATTTACAGAAGTCCGAGGTTGTGCTGCACGCCCCTAATCGAGCACCCAAGGAGTCCATACTACACTCTAATTACAATTCCTGCGACGCTTCCAGTGTAATCCCCGATCTATACCCGCATGAAACGCGACCACCTTCACTCGTTATACGAAAAACTCTGCCAATCGATCGGTAACCATCGTCTGACACAAGAGAACGTTGGATGGGTTTCCACGAGAGTCACACACCAACGATGACTTCATCGTCCGATTCGGGTGTCGTTATCGCGGCACTGCGACGTGTCCATTAGTCATTTTATGCTGCCCAACACGCGAGCCAACGAAAATTAGACCATTGAATACTTTCAAAACGAGCGATATTGAAGAATCTCTTAGAATGTATTATTCCCGATGCGAGCTGTTCATTGGAAATTGACTGTCTCAGACTGTCCATTAAAAATTGTGCTACGAGATACTTTGTATAATCATCTCAGTGATGATCTTTCAATTAACCCAGACCTACATCTTGAACCAGCATTGTAGATCCTAGAGAACACGATCGGAGAATAAAGACCTCTTTGTCTGTCGATAAATTCTTCGAAGATTCCAAATTGATGATACACAGCGTAGAACGCTTGCGTGATCGCTAGACTGTGGATCTTTATGCAAAATCGAACATCTCGGATTCGTCTTTTAATAATTTCAGCAAGTTGAAAATTCACGTTCTCAAATGATTAGAAGGATAAATTTTAGTACGTTCACTGGCTCGATTTATAGTTAACAAATCGTGAGAATAAATTTACTTTGATCTGATAATATCTCATGCGGACGTTCATGCGATTTTTAATTCTTTCAGGCAAATTTCAAGGAAGTAAACAAAATCTTGTGGAATTTTATAGTCTAGCATTTCTTCAACAATTGTTAAATAAAGATCCACAGTTTATTCGAAAGAATTTTCGAAGAAATTCCCACGTTATCGATCTCTCACCGTCCTGTGATCTCGAGAGAAACGGAGTTCCGAAAACGGTGTAATGATTTTCGGTGTACCGACGAGGAGCACGACAGAATGGACACGAGATCAGTGATTTTAGGCGTGATGGCAGTTACAGACGAAGCGCAGGGAGAAGAGGGCTCGTTGCGTGGCACGCCGGTCGATTCGTGGACACCGACGGTACGCAGCTCGTAACTTCGGACCCAGGGCAGGGTCAAACGAGGTCGTCCGGCAAGAAGAGCTCGTAGCAAATTCATTAGTCACCGCAGAACAGACTGTCCGTCGTTTCACGGGCTCGCGCAAGTCTCTCTCCTCGTTGCTCCAGAAACACGGGCCCCGTAACACAGACTGAGGGAGAAACCCGACGCCTGCGAAGGAAGGGAGAAAGAGAAAGGGTTTCGATGGGGCGTGAAGGAAACTCGTTCCGGTTAGGGTTATATACCCGTTGGTGAACGGGCTTTTCGCCCCGGAGAAGAGGGCATCGGCGATTCTTCTTTATCGGTCACGGGGCTGTCGGTGTGAACGACTCCCTTCTTCGCACCGAAGCCGTCCGGGATAGCTGGGTCACTCCTGGATTTTTAATCGCGTGTCTCGGGATTGAAAGTCTAGTCCGGGACTTCCCTTTTTACGAGTGCTCCTACGACTTCGGGAAATTATTCACTTCGGAGCTTCACCGAAAACAGGATAGCCTATCTTGAGATGAATCTTTGACGAAATGGTTCGAGGTATACTTCTTGGGATGAGGGATAATTTTGCGTACTGTGATCATTAGACTGTGGATTTCATGAATTTATCTATAGTTATTTTCTGACTGCTGGTTAATATTATAGGGTTGAAGTACGGATGATGTATGTGTGCATGTAAGCGTGTTGACAGACAACCCTATGTATAGCTAAATTTATAAAAGTAGAGAATCGAAAATATAAGAGGAGAATTGTAAAATTACGATCGTCAACGAATTGGAAAAAGAAAGTCTGTCACCAACGATTGGTTATTCGTGCATAATAAATACGGCCTTTCCTTACAACATTTAAAATTGATTATTAAAATTGAGCAACAGCTAGCCGAAGCAAAAACTGTTCGAGATCATTGCGGAGAATTCCAAGGCCTGCGGGGGGTTGGAAAGCGTGTGGCGGGCTAATAGCGGGCCCCTAATTACGAGTAGACGTGGCAGTCGGCGAGAACGAAGGCGCGAGTGTCTCGGGGCCCGAGAACAGAAAGATCCGAGCGAGAGAAATAGGTGGAACTGTGTTCTTGCTTCTGTGTCGCGGCACATATGGAACTTAGACCCCTGAATGCTTGTGCCACACGTTCTCTCAGAGAAAGAGAGAGAGACGAAGAGAGAGGTTCGCGCGGAAAGCTCGGCCTGGCTAGGCCTTTTGTGAGAGAGGGTCTTTTGTCGTCGCGACAAAGCCCGAAGAATATCCATCCTTCAAATGTGGAACAGCTGCCATCGAATGGCCCCGGCCGCCTTTTTTAGAGTCCCGTGCACACATCGAGCGTACACGCCGCTGCCAATGTGTGTACAGGGCTTTAAGCAAGAGAGAGAGAGAGAGAGAGGGTCGGTGGAGCGAGGTCGACGCGAAAGTGGATGAGAGAAAGAAGAAAAGAGCGAGAAGAAGACCGGGAAACGAGAGAAAGGGGGTTGAGAAAAAAAAGAAGAAGGGGATGGAGCAGAGGGGTATGGGAGAGGAACACAGTGTTGTTTCCAAGTGGCAAGATTCGGCTTCTATCTTTGAACGAACCTGTAACGCGCCACGGCTTTCCGCGGGCTCTTCAAGCGGCTCTTGCAACGATGTGCGCCGATGCACCAGGGCTGAAAAACGCGACGGGGACACGGCCATCCATCGAGAGATGAAAGTGTCTGCCTCGGCGATAATGCGTTCCGAATGTACGCGCGAACCACGAAATGGAATACGCGATGAAGCAATAACCGTCTACCCCGCTCTCGCAGAGAGACACAAGGGGAGACCGCGGACATTAAACTTGCAATTGCATAATTCGCGGGATGCATCACCGGTCTACTTACCGATTCGAGGCTTCGACCGTGCGTCCCCGGACCAAATCGAAACGCGCCCGTCGATCTGTTCACCGATCATCGGACGATTGCAGCGATTCAATTTTTCAGACCCGACGCGAACCGTCGAAGCTTCCGGAACGGGAATTGCGTCACTCGTTTCGGAATTGCTTTGCGCGACGGATTTGTATGCGCGATGTAAATTTTCTAAAGTCTCGAATCACTAATCAGGCGATGCTGCAGCAGGAATCAACGCGGTAGAATATTCGACCACCGAAATAGAAAATTCCACGCTGCAGGACTGAGATTTACAGGGGCGTAAGTTTTCTTTGAGTTGACAAAAATGATGTTGGCACGAGCCAGTGTACGGTCCCAGTCCCAGAATAATGATCTCTCGAACCAGGTCTACTCGACGATCACGGGGTCCCATTCTTACCCTCGTCCATTCTGCACGTTTCCTAGTTTCCATAGAGCCGACGATGCATCCCGTTCACATTTTAAATTTAGAGGCAGTTTGGTGCCCACTGGAGTAACCGTGCATCGGATGCAGCCTCGAACGACCTCGCAACTCGACAGCGAAGTTAAGAGCCCCGGGTTCTCTCTGCTCGCGTTATTTACGAACGCAGATTGTTCGCCGGAGGCTTACGCACGCGAAACGCAATAGAAACTCCGTGGAAAGGCTCGGTTCCAGCAATTTAATTCAATATCGCGACGTTTACGAACGGTACACGCGGCGTGCCCGTGCTCGCGCTCTCGCGAAGAGCTTATTAATAATACAAGCGACACCATAACTCCGGAATTCCGTGTAACGCGATAAGATTTCATAAAACTTTCGCTCTCGCTCTCTCCCCTCCCCCCGGTTCCGTTGCGAGTTCCCGGAGTAATTAAAACGAGCCTTCGCCTTAAGTTCGCTGGCGAAACAGAAATCGGGAGAGAGTGAGAGTCGACGCGGGGGACAAAAACGGGGGTGTGAGACGCTAGAATAGAAGGTTAGGGGTGTATGTATGTATATAGAGTATAGCGGAGAGAAGCGAGTCAGCAGAAGGTGCGAAAACGTGGCACGCGGAGAATATATCCTTAACGAGCCGGTGCGAATAAGAGCATTCGAATAATGCGCCGGGTGTGGGCGTCGTCGGCGCGGGGAGGGCGGCTGCATCGCTGAAATAGCGATTAGTTCCGTGATTTCGGCTTAGCCGCAGTTCGCAACAAAGTTTCCGAGAGAAAAGTAGAGGGGTATGGGGACGGGGATTCTGCGGGTAGACGTCGGAATCTGGCGGCGGCGGCAAGTTCCGAAACGCCGGATGGAAATGCCTCGGCCGGATTAGCCCCTGCTGCCCGATTGTTCCCGGTGTCGGCCGCCTAATGTGGACTGCACAGCACAGAACACTGCACAGAGCACACTCCTGTACTGTGCCCTGCCACGAGGGGGATTTCCTGTCTGCGCGCGCCTTCTTTAGCCCCCTTTGCTCTCCTCTCCTCTCGCACTCTCCGTCCCGTGTAATCCTGGTCCGGGGCCCTCCCCGAGGGAGATCGCTCCGATCGACTACGGCCCTGCGCACGTCCGAGAACGTGACCGTACAATTAAGCGGTCGACTCGAATGGAATTAAGTTCGAAAAGTAGGATGCGTTTAATGGGGACCACCGATACGACCCTCCGACGGCGACCCGACTCCCGTTTCTCTTTTCACCGGGGCTTTTCTTTATTTTCGAGACCCTCTGCAATTCGCCCCGCAGACCGAATTAATGGAAGCCGCGCGCCAAAACTGCCAAACCCGTCGAATCATTCCACGAGAACTATCAAAACCGTGTCTGGAATTATTATTTCTCATTATTCGATACATCCTTGGACGCCGACGTTCGGAATTGAATCTTAATGCGGATCCGAATGATTCAGTCATTCTCGTTCGCCAGAGACACATTATTAAACCGTGGATTTTATGCATCACCTTTATTCCTCTTTTCTCTTTTATTGGCACACGCGATGGTCCCAGTTCCCAATTCCGCGGATCTTTAAAGATCGTAGAAACGACTGCCGCCATTATTATTATTTATGTCCCGCGATACGAAGCGAAGCGAGGAGCCAGAGTTCGTTCGTTTTTCGTCGGTCTTTGTCCGCTGATTTACGAAACGACGACGCCTGGATGCATGCGCCGCGGCTCCGGGCTTTGTGTTTAACCGTAAGGCCTCTTGTTCTTCGCGGCACGATTTTCGTCGGGTTTATGGACTGCTTTTAAGAGGAGTGGTTTCTCGGAGCAAGAACAGAACGGAGTAGTAGTCGAGAGTCGAGCAGACCGCCGATAAAGGCGACGTTCTTTTCTCTTATTTTTTCGGGGGGAAATCGACACGTCGACGGCGAAGAATGTCGTCGGACAATATGGAGCGAGCGAGAAGTCGATGGAGGAAACGACCGATTAACCGTCGCACGCGGTTGCTATGACTTTTCCGCGCACTGACAACCACCTTTTATTGTTAATTTGTAGCGAACGGCCGAGCTGAAAATACCCGAATTTGAATCAACGCGGTCAGAAGTGCATGCTGCAATTTATGCATCTGTCAAGTCCGAACTGAGACAGGACGCGTACAGTTTAGTTTATTTTCAGCCTGGTTCCGTAAAGGACTCGGTTTCTAATTCCATACAATTAAATTATTGCTTGACGGAATTTTGATGAGCCGACCAAAGAGCTGGAATTGTTAATTTGGTTTATCCAGACAGGATTTGTCACTTTCAAAATTGAGTAGATGCATACTTTCGGAGAATACTCGTTCTACATAGTCTATTTTGAAGTCGCTAATTTTCAGAGTGCTGCCGTTCGATATTTTTTAAACATCCGCGAGCAGCCGCGATTTTATTACGCGTCCAGCTGGAGAAGCGCTGCGAATACTTAGCTCCCGCGGCAGCTCCCAGAGATTTCCCTCGCGAATTCTCGCAGTTTCCACTTGCATCGTCGTCCTCGCGCAACTGGTCCATTATTATCCCATTATCGTGCGAACACAGATTCCCGGAAACCGACGCGGCGACGCGTAACGCGCGATATGGCGGAAAATTGTCGAAATTCATCTCCACGGCGCACTCTTTCCTAAACGATGCGTCACGTTGGAATCCGGACGAAACTGTATCAAGTATGTACAGGGCAATACACGGTTGGAGTGCGTGTAACAAGGATCGAGAATTTTCTATGGCTCACTTCCACTGCTGGGTCTAATAATCAAGGCCTTTACTTAATTAATATAACTGTAAAACAACGGGTTTGAAGCGGTTGCTACGAGAGGCTCGAGATGTGCTCGCAAAAGCAATAAACGTAAAACACAGCGAGACAATTAGTAACGCAGTAATAAATAATTACGATTGACAGGAGCTTCGAGAAGAGGCTAAATTATGTACAGCCAGGCGACCCGCGACAGAAGTGTCCACGGGATTGCCAGTCGCGAAACACTCCTCGGCGATCCGATTAGGCGTGAAGAATTCCTCGCGAGGCCCAATCAATGCGCAAATTTAATTGTCACGGTGTGCGCGCGCGGTTCACGGAACCTCGTCGACGACGAAAAAAAAGGGTCGAGCACCTTTGAAGCTCTCCGCGAATTCCAAGGACAATCAATCCCGGCCCTAATTAAAGCATCGAGCCAGCCCACGATCGCAATTAATTTCGCTTCAACTGTGCCGCGTCCAATCCGTTGGTCGGGGTGTAAAAAAATCACAGAGAGAGAGAGAAAAAGAGAAAGAGAGAATGAGTGAGAGAAAAATAAAATAAACTTGGCACGCGATTATGTATAGGGCCGAGTGTTCTCGGTTCCCGCGAGCTAGAGCTCTTTTTCTGGAAGAGAGGCGTTTATTTGCCGGGTTCTGGCCGTGGTTTATTGTACACCTCCGGAGGTGGCGGAGCTTTGTGATATCTTAGCCCGCAGCGGTTCTCAATGATCCGCGAAATCCACCGTCCACCCCAGTCCCGCCACCCCCTGAGCGTATTAGTCCCTTATAAACGGCCATTATTATTCTATCGCGCCCGTAAATGCAGGTTCCCGGCCGAGCCGAGGCTGTGGTTTCCGTTCGAATGCGCCGTCAGGACACATTGTTGTATAAAGCTCACTCTCTCTCACTCTTTCCCGAGCTTTTTCCAGGGCATCGAAACGGCTCGGCGACAATGCGACATCTTTGAATGGGCCCTGAATGCCGCTGCGACGCGGCCGGTAATGGGCGAACTTTTTAATCGGGCGGCCGAGAGGGATGCAGTCGCGAGAAAGAAAAAGAGAGCGAGAGTCTTTTTCAGCTTTCAATAAATCATAGGCGCACGTACGACTGTATTAAGGGCGCAGAACGGAATGGAAGGCTAGACGAAATCCCTCCCTCGAGGCAGAACCGGTTAAAATATCGACAAATTTCCGATGACTACCCCTCCGCAACCATCCCCGACGTCGACGTACTCGCGCCACCCCCAAGAAAGAAATATCTCGCGGACTCGCCTCTCGTACGCGCGAGAGCATATTTCTCATTTTTCAAAAGCGGCGCGGGTATTGACGGAGATTCACGGCGGAGATAATTTCACTGGCGTCACGCCGGCATTTTGATTTACTGAATCGCGGTTTTCGCGCGACCCTGCGATATCCCGGCTACCCCGGCGATTTATTTTCCTCGGATCTGCCGGAGTCCCAACGAATTTTTTCCAACCCCGTCGCGGACCGTCCGCGCTAATTAACCTATGGACGTTGCTATTAAATAAATTCCGCGAACGAATTCGTGGAATTGCGTCATCAAGTCGAAATGAAAGCATTGTTTTATACGGCCGCGAACTTTTGCACTGGTCTACTACTAGTTGCAACGTATGCTCTTGTGAAATGCGAAAAAGACGTGGTTTAAATAACGCATGCAGAAATTTAATAACCCGGTTTGATCTATGGCGGTGAAGCCAAATTTGGAACATAGTCGCCACGAAGTTCGAGGGATTTGCAACGGGGATCGGACGGTACGGGGAAAATTTATGGGATCACGTGGAGAACTCCGTTCGAGCACGAGGGATCGCGTGGGCGTCGGGCAGCGCGCACGCGGAAGCGCCGAATTAGGAAGGTTAGGAAGTCGCTTCGCGGTCGAATGTTTGGCATTCTAATGAGGAAGGCGGCGTTTACACGCCTTATGGTTCGTTCACGGTGCGCGTACGCTACGTGAGCGCGATTGTTATCGCGTCGTCGGTTGCGTGTGGGCGACACGCGTTGAACGTCGAGCGTTCCAACGCCACACGTGAATCCCGCGTCTCCTTCCAATTTCCGATTTCCGATTCCCGATGGTATACGCGTTTCGTCGATAATCCCCGAATTATCGGGATTCGCTCGTGTTTCGCGGCAAATTAGCATGTTGCCGCTCCCGCGGAACGCGGGGCGTACCATCACCGAATCGAAAACAGAGGTCGGTGCCTCTGGACGCGTTGGCGATCTTGCTTTGGCCTGATACCACCCGAAAACCTATTGCTCCGTGTTGATCCTATTCAGCTATCGCAGTCTGCTCTGTTCTAGTCGAAGCCTTATGCATCTCAAATTTACGAAATACAATCGATAGATAACCTGCTGGTATTTTTCAAGTACAAAAAAAGATTAGTGACATTTCTACTTTGCCGCGTGCGGTTGTGCAGGTTCTGCGCCGCACACGGGCGCTTCATCGAAAGAGCGGCGCAACATGAACAGACAAGGGCGTCCAACCCTGCAGATATTTTTGCTAAAACGAAAAGTTTATTCAAATCATTTTCATGTTTGAAGAGGGCGCACTAAATTTCTTTTGCACACGGGCGACTCGTACACGCGTGGCGGCCCTGTACTCTATGATGAACGTCAGGAACTCTCTAGTTGGTAAATTCTTGCGCCAATTTCGGTCAAACTCCTACGTCTATGCGAGAGTTTACGGTGAAAGATAGTCGGGAGAATTAAGCGGGCGAGTTTGAAGTATCGTGCGCGTGCGGAGTAATTAATTACGCGGGTAGTGAATTAGAGGGCGGATCCGCGGGACAGTCGCGTCTTCCCGCGCGCGGAGCACTCGAATTACCATCTCGATTCGGTCGCATGATTAACCCCGAGGGGGTCACGGTAACAACCGGAGAAACCTCGAAGAGATTCAGGAGCGGCGCTCTGGCATCGGTGCCTTGCTCGATTACGTCGCGCGGCGATATTTCACGTCACTTCCGGTTCCACGGACCCTCCAGCTGGAGGAGCTTATGAGACTTCGGTCTCGCCGGGTGCGCACGCGGGGAGGCGGACAAAGAGCGCGAGAAGACAGAGGCGGAAACAAAGAGCCTTCACCCGGAGAATTAATTTCAATTGGATTACCGTGAATATTGTCAGCGTTCGCTCGTCGCGCCAAGGCGTCGCGTCGTCGCATTCCTCTACGGAAGTGGAACGGCAACGCGTCAGGCCGACACTCTTTCATCTCCCAACGAACTGCCGGGGAATGAGCAATTATCGTTAAATGCAAGAGTAATGCTCCCAGGGAAAGGTATCCCTTGATTTTTTCATTTTCTCCTTTGCGTCCCTCAAGAAGGCAAACGACGCCGAAGAAATGGCCAGCGAGCCTACAGTCAAACGAACCGTGCACCTTTTAACCCATTGTCAAAGTGGACGGAACTTCTGTCTGAGCAAATTCGATGGACTGCGTTTTCCGAGAAACTTCGCTAATAGCTCGAGCACCGACTTCGGAGCGCTCGGGCCACGCCTGCTGGGTGCCTGTCTAAGACACGCCTACTTTGTACGGAGAGAACAAGAGAAATTACCTCCTGCCTGTAAAAATTGCGAAGACTCAGAGTGGAGAATCATTGTACCTTCAGAGGTACATTTTTTAATTTTCCCTTTCTGGGTCACTGGTCTAAATATTTCGGAAATAAGAGCACCGAGACCACGCCTACTCTATTTGGAGAGAATAAGATAGATAGTCTTCTGCCTGTAGAAATACACAGACTCAGAATAGGAGAGTCATCGTGGTCTTGAGAAATGGACTTTCAATTGGCTTCGTTGGTCAGTGATCCGAGGCCACGCCTACTCGGGTGACTCTGGACGCGGTAATCAAGATCATGGGTGTTTCCTTTCAACTCTTCCCGCCTCTATATCGCTGCGAAGACAAACGACGCGACGATCCTCGAGTGAAACGAACCGTGCAGCTTCCGATTGATCGCGAAGGCGTTTGGTTCGCGGCGTCGAGGATTCGGTTACCCAAAAGTTTTCCTGTTTAACGATCTCCCCCGGCTCTGAAATCAGGATACCCGAGGTATCTGTACGTTCCCGAATATTTAACAATTTGACCTGAATAGTAACCCGATTCGTCGGAAGGGGATTTCCGGGGGAGCAACGGGCCGCGATAAACGATTCAACGCGAAAGGGCGGCGCGACGGCACGTGAAATCAGGAGATCCTGCTGGATCGAGAGAGCAGCTCCTCCCCCGCCTCTTCCCGATAATATCCGATCGCGTATTCTTCCCACGACAGAGGGAATAATAAGCGAGAAAGGTTTCCTCTCGTTAGCCGACACAATGTCGAGAAAAAGGGAGAGAGAGAGAGAGACCGGGTCGAGTCCATCGGGTTTCCAGGTCCGGCACCAGCCCCCGGAGGCATCCCGACAATGAAGATGAATGCAACTTTTTCCTTCTGCGCCTCGCTCAAAGGCAAACTGTGACACACGCTCCTAGATTGCGCGCGCCGAGAAAGGGAAAAAAAGGAACGCGGAGAAAGAAAGAGGCCAGAGGGCCGATACAGGGTTCATTGTTGCCGGGCCTGCGAGCCCATTGTACAGGAGTTTCGTCAAAGTTCGCCAATTTGCGTCTTCTTCGAGGAACGCGACAAAGAACGCGCGCGACCCAAGGATAATATTTCCACCCTCCTCGGCAGCAGCCTCCTCTTCATCTTCCCCGTTCCGTTCTGCAATATTTTTTTGCCCGGTCCATTCTCGCGCGTTTTTCTCTCATTCTCTCTCTTTCCTCCTCTCACTATTACATACTTCACAGAGTCCTTTCATAGGACACCGGACAACCGAGGAGTATCGCAATAATAATCATGACTCTTAACCCAGATACGCTGATTATCCTACTCGGAAGCGCGATTTACACGTTCCCCGTTTAAACTAGTCGGAGAAATAACGTCACTTTCGGAATGCCGACGAAAAAATTGGCGGGGCAGGATCCAGGTTAACGATCGTGATTTTTGACAACTCGGACACCGGTGACTGGGTCAATCTTTACTCCGGAAGCAATGATTCATTGAATTTGAAAAGAGACTGCAGAGTCCCTGAAAATCTTTACCGTGAATATTTACACAAGACTACCTTAACTGGAGATCCAAATATGATACATATTGAGGATATGAAAAAATGTTAATTAATTTATTGAATAGAAATAATCGACCTCGGTGTCGGCACTGGAGTGCTAAGGGTTAATTACCGGTGGCTGGGAGCGAAGTAGCGCAGGGAATAGCAGACGAGATTTGTCACCGATAGCTTCACGGTGCATTTTCTCACAGGAAATTTATTTGGCAAGTTCCTCTAGCTCGACGGTATCAGTCTGCGTAGCTTCGACGCCGCGGGCAGCCCGGTGCAACACGGTTGATGGAATCTGTCACTCGTGACGAAAAGACGAGGAGAGAAGTGGAGGAAGAAGAAGAAGAGGAGGAGGAGGTGGGATCTGAAAGACTAAACGGCGGGGCGCGAGGAAAAAAGCTGGGGGGAACGAGCAGACGAAAAGCTGGAAGCGACGGTGGAGATGGGGAAAGCGATGGGAGCCGGCCGAGGAACGAAGAAAGCTCTGGCGCACGGTGGCGAGAACGGTAGAGTGGTTCTCGAGCCTCCGGCGATCGGAAAGTTTCACGGAAATGCGTTCTCGTGAGAGGATTTTCGACGCCTTCTAGCTCGGTGGCGCCGCAAGAGGCGTCTCGAGACGCCGCGCGCCAGGAAAACGGATTGAAAAGCCGCGGAGCGGTGCGGCGCTGTGCGAAGCTGTGCAAAGCGGAGCGGAGTCGCTAGAGTGAGAGAGCGAGAGAACGAGCGCGTGCAAGCTAGCGAGCCGGCGAATTTTCCGATAATCTCGTAAAGGAAATCTTTCTCTGTCCGATGCCTGGCGCGACGTTCGAAGGCGTGATGCGATTTCCAGCGTGTCGATAAACATCGTGATTCCTCAATCTCGCCGAGAAGCAACTGGTTGACGCGCGCGCCTTGCGAATCGCTTCGCCTAAGGTCGTGGGTGGAGTGGCTATAGAGAGAGAGAGTACAGGACGAGAGAAAGAGAGAGTTTAACATTCATAAAAAACAGAGAAAGAGCGAGAGAGAGAGCAGGAAATCGATCGACCGAGTCAATTTCCTGGTAACCTTGTAAACTCCTGCCGCCATTCTCCGCGTTCCTCGACCTTCCGCCATCGCGGCATCGTCGATCCGCACCGAATCCGCCGCTGGAAGAATTTAATAAATTTCGTATTCACCGGCAGGAACGCGCGCTGGATCCGCGGATGCTCTTCGGAACCAACTCCCCTCCCTAATAGTCGGATAGCAGATCGTCCCCCAGAATTCTCCCGATCGGATTTCCGTTTCCGCGCCGGCAGAAAAATCGGACCCCGTTTCTGGCCGCTCGTTAAAGGAAAATTTTCCGACGGCAACAATGGCTCTGGCCGATCCGGGTCATCGCCTCTCTCCATCCATCGCGGAGTCGTGGAATATGCTCTCGCAAATGACGGCTGGCAAAATGCTGCAGCATGCGTCGGCCGACTGTTTGCCTGCCCGTTTTTCATAGAAATTCAAGGGACTCACCATGGCTCTGCTAGTAGGGGGACCTGGTAGAAGACCTTGCAGCTGTTGGGTCGCTGGCTGCAACCTTGAACAGGATGATCGGGGCACTGTGATCTTTGGCTCGGCCCTGGAAACAAAGAGAATCAAATAGTTAGTGGAGTTAACAGTTTTCCCGTGTTTGTAGATACTATATTAGTTAAGAGTACTGCTCTGGCTCTAGAGAAGGGCCAATAAGCCACGCCTACTTAGTTCAGATTTCAGGAGCAACGAAGCCACGCCCCTCGGGGCCAAGATCTAGTTCCCCAAGCTCGTAATAAACGTCTCAAGCTGCTTTAGGACCTCATAGGATATTCCCATCCTTCTAATGACAGAATATTGGATGTACAGTTTTAGCAAGCTGCACGAATGCTCTCGCAAGTAAGCAGGGGCCAGTGACAGGAGCCAATGTATCTGGTTAATTAGATATACGTTCGCCGATCGATTCTGCCGGTAATCTCGGACGATGATCCTCTCTCACGGCGGGAGGCTAGTGCAGTGCGTGTTTCGAAGTCGATGCGGGAAATCTTGGGACGTTAGTTGATAGCCCAACTACCGAAGTTAGCCTTTATAATGTTGCTACGGTGGCTCAAAGTGCACACAGCAGTTCCGGGGGGCAGCACGTGTAACCGCATTGTTAAACTTCACGCTATCACGTACGCTTTGTAACTAGTCGGTATGAATATGATGGGGGACGAAAGTTAGCGGGACGCAACGGGGATATTCGCGGTAGAACTTGACTCCGGGACGGACGAACATACGGGACACGCGGAAAACAGCCCAGGCGAATCGTATCGAATTCCTGCGTCCTCGCTATCGAGCGAGTAAACGCGGCGAGTGATCGATACCCGCGTCGTGGAAAAACGAATTTAATCGAGAGGGATCCATGCCGCGAGTGTACGCGTTCGTTCTACCGAGTCCCCGTAATTGCTTTTCCGTTCCTTCGTGCTTTAAAGACTCACCCTCGGCTCCTCAGCGGCGCTGCGAGTCGGTTTCTACAGGGTGGCGCGCAAAACGGATCGCATCTTTCTCCCTGTCGCAAGTGCGACAATTTAGTGTTTCAAGTTAAGCTACGTTCTCAACATCAGATACTTTTTGCGAGCAAGAAAACGCGCGTACAGTGGACAATGTAACATTTTTTTAAAAATTAGAGTGATCTTTATGAACTGTCTAAATTGCGAAGGAGTAGAGAATACATTCTTCAATGCGGCGAGTCCCATTTTTGTGAATGCTACAAGAAGGTACGATTTGGTTTTACGGGTCACCCCGTAGATTCCCGACCGAATATCCCTCAAAGAGCGTGTACGGGCAAACACGGGTGTGTGCAGGGGCGCGCGGGTGTGCGCGCGCGCTCGAGCGAGCCACTCGTATCCCCTTCTACGAGTACATCCATCTCTGCTATCCGGACAAAGCGAAGGAAGCCGTATGTGCATTGAACATTGATTTTAAACGCGCGCGCTGCGCTACAAGGCTGTGCCGTATAAAAGGTCTGAATCCGCCAGACTTCCAAGTGCCTGTTCCCGTTTCTAATGGAAAACTGGAAACACCGTCGCGCCGCGCGCACACGCGATTCAGCACAGACACACGATGGATTGATACGACGGAGGAGAGACAGAAAGAGAGATAGAGAGAGAGAGAGAGAACGAAAGAGGAGATGGAGGATTCGCGAGAAACGTCTATCGGCTCTGCTCGACTCTGTGACAAGCAGCTTCGCAGACAATGGCGTAGTTACGCGGCCATTCTCGATGCAACGTTTCCCAGAAGCGCATCGCGCGGCCCTGCAAACGGTTAACGCAGCCGACGCCGCGTACCACTTTATTTCTTTTCATTTCTCCCTTTCTTTTTGAACCACTCTCCTCTTCAGGGATGCGCGTCTCGCATTCGTGGATAACAGATTCGTCCCACTAAATGGTACTGCATTACCAGGTCCACGATCGGCGAGAACCGAGACCAGCCCCTCGGCGTTTCGGGGACTTTTCCGGTTCGCTGTCTCGAGATTCCACGTGCCGCGAATTTTTCATTATTATTCCTATAACAATGGTCTGCCGACTGCTCGACTGTCCGGAGCCACGAAACCACGCCCCCTGAGCGCACTGTACTCACGGAGAACGGTAGAACTACGCCTATTCATGAGCCACGTCTACCCGAGCCACTGTGAACCGAAGAGGCAATTAAACCACGCCCACTCAGGACAGTCTACATAGAGAATTGCAGTTAAGCCACGCCTACCCGGGGCATTCTACCCAAACGAGTGACGAAACCACGCCCACTAGGGGCTCTATGCACACGCAGAACAGATAGTCAACTCTTTATACTTTCCGCTGGCCTCGGTGGGTTCTTATTCGACCGATTCTCGTCGCGATACCGATGAAAAATAGATTCGCCGCCGAGAGAAATTTAATTGTGTACCGTGGAACGGGATCACGGTTTCGGGAACGGTTTCTTCTGGCTGGTTACGAGTCTATTATTCAAGGGGACGGCAGCGTTTGATGGCAACGAGCGCCGGTCTACCTTCGTCAATTATTTAAACGGTATAAATATATTCCGGCCGGAACATTTCGTCGGACCTGGATAATTCAACGGAGTTATTTTTCGTGGGCCAAGAATAGCACGATTTTTCCTTGACACGGTCCTGTGGGGGTGCCCGGCGACGATGCTGTCTATGTATCGCGAGCGTTTGGATTATTTATCGAAAACGAACCGTTTCCTCTTTTCCACTCCTCCGCCCCTCCCCGTTTATCAATCCTTTAAAGGGCCCCGACTCTTGCCATCGGTGTCCAGACAATTACGCCACGTCGTTTCTCCTGTATTCTATTCGATTTAGCGTGGCACGTGACGGGGACGGGCGCAAGGGACACCGTTCGAATCTTCTTTGGTTATTTAAAGGGTCAAAGCGAGCATCGACAACCCTCCCACTGTCACGTGCATACGACGCCCCTGTGTATAGACACGATCCTCCAAAGTTATTTCATCGGGGCGGTCACGACGACCAGGCAAAGTGCTTTATATTGGCGGCCGAAAACGCGGGTCCGACGCGATCCAGCGTGAATTCCCTGAAAAATTGAAAAACCAACGCCTCGTCTCTGTCCCCGAAATAGTAAAACAAAAGGCTTCCTTATCTTCCGTTCAAGACTGAATGTACAATAGGACCTTCGATGAATAGGCGAGCAAATATTTATTATGAAGAGTTCTCCCTCTTACCGGCTTCCGCCGAAATTACTCGAGCAACCGTGTGCATAATGCAACTACTCGAGAAGCTACCAGCTGCATCCTTGCAAATTGTTCCTGTGGTCGAAAATTCGCCTAGTTTCAAAAGCCAAACGTCATCATAATCATGAGAGTGGTTTAATTCAAAATTTTAAAAAAATGAATTTATCCGTTATTTCACATCACGTAATTTTAAACTATTATTAATATAAAAACTAAACTAAAATATAAACTAATTATTAATTCAATGTAATCATTACGATATTGTCAAAAACGAACCGTTGGACAGTGCTTGTAATTTCAAAATTTCATGAAATTCATGGACCACTTTCATAATTAAGGGCACAAATATCAACTACAACAAAGTCGAATTTCATTTAGGTTCAAAGGAAATTAATTACATACATATTTAGTAGATTCCGTTCGAATTGCTCATCAGAAGTCTGACTCGATATATATTGTAGTAAGTTAATGAGTTACCTCGGACGATAGTTCAGTTATCTAGGTCTAAAACGTGGAAAGACAAACACGACGCAGCATCTGGATCCAACGTGTGAAACGAACGAAGCGTTCTCGCAGAGCAGCATCTCCGATGCAATTATTCTCGGGAATCGTACTCGGATCAAGAGGCATTTGTACGATGTAGCCACGCGAATCCTTTCGTTTCCCTAGAATGTCTGCAGCGACAAGCACGGTGGATGCTCGCAAATCGTTTCTGCCATCGTGTACGAGCGAAAGATGACAGATGACTTCGTATGCACCCGGTGCAGTCCGAGTCGCGTCTCGGTAGACGGACGCAGGAACGCGTGGCGCGGGACCGAGCGTGTGTCCCCTTGCAAATATTTTGCGATGTTCAACTATATTCAATTTAGCGTCGCGCGTGTCGCGTAGACGACGAGAGAGGAGCGTCCCGGTGGTCGTTGCCTTTCTCTCTCTCTCTTGCTGGTTATTTAACGGGTCAAAATGTATGTATATAGCGCGGGCCGGGGAGACTCTTTCGTCGGCACGTGCATACGCCACTGTGTGTAGATACTCGGCACTCCAAAGTTATTTCGCGGGGGGCTACCGTCCTGCTCCCTATGCACATACAATTTCCCTATGTACGAGGACCAGGCAGTCTGTGCGACTGTGCGCGCTGCGTGTCTATGCGAAGGGGAGAAGCACATGGACGATGGCAGGAGACGGAGAAATATGCGACAGTGCCTGGATGGAGCGAGAAACCCAGCGAGAGAGCGAGAGAGAGAGAGAGCAACAGAGCAAGAGATAGACAGGGACGGAGAGAGATATGTAGAGTGCCATCGGTACTATGTAGAAAGAGAAGCACAGAAGGGGTGGACTGCAGGGGCGCGAAGGGGTACGAGCGTAATATCGGAACCCCAAACGGTAATCGATATCACATATATCTCCTCCGATGTATATTCAACCATCCTGCACGGTTTTCCGAAAGGAACTCCTTAATAAAACTACTTACGAGCTCTCCGGAGATCCCTCTCTCTCTCACTCACTCTCCTTCTCCCGCTCTTTCCACGTCTTCTTTCGTTTCTCGTCCGGTTCCGTTCGTATATTACGCTCGGTCTAACAGACGCGAAGCCGAACGGCTTTCGCCACGGAAATACGAACGAGTCTGCTCCTTAGACGACCACCCAGACCGCGGGAAATATTAAAACGCGTCTGCCCCCTCCCCCTCTCAGACCACTTTCGAACCCACCAATTAACCCACGAGCTCACCACCACTCAGACCCGAAACGCGGTTTTTCCGTAAATTTCCTTAAAGATATTCGAGCGAAGGACGTTGGAAACGTCGTAGATCGTCTTACGATTTATTTACAAAATTCTTGTTTCGCACAGAGACGGAGAATCAGCTTCGCTACTAGAATCGATTTCAGTAACAGTCTGCATGGTTACATTATTCTGTAAAATGTATCTTCTTTATAAATCAGAAGAAAGACATCATAAATGTCATAAATGAATAAAATCCGCTTTCTAATAATGAATCAATTTGATTTTTCACAGACTGGTAACGAGCACGTCAAATTAGAATGATTTTCTCAGGAACAGCGCAATCAATGTCTTAATTTCTGTCAATTTTCCTAGATCGTATGAATTTTGGATATATTATGAAATTGGGGGAAAGGTTCGGCGAATAACCTCGACTGACGCGAACGATATTACTTTGTTTTATTCGTGTGGTTCGGCCGCAGAGGTTCGGGGCGGTCAGATTCGAGAATGTACTTTGGCCAGCGATTTTTGAATGTCTCGTGGCGGAGCGACCGGTCGAGGGAACGCGCGAAACGCAGCCGAGAGCGGCGCATTTGCATAGGTTGCATTGTGATGCGGCAGCGGCGCGAGAGACCCTTGAAAATTTCAGGGGTAGAGATTTCGTCGACGCTGCGACAGGGAGAGCAACCGAGCGACAGAGAGAAGAGCGTTAACGAGTCGGCGATCGCGAGCCGTGGATACGGGGGCACGGAAAGAAGGAATGAATACGAAATTAATAGTATTCCGCGAAGTGCAGCCCGGCGCGCTTCTCCCATGCATTTATACGCGCTCGCCGGAAAGCTTGAGCCTCTGTCGTCTTTTCTCTCCTCCTCCGTGCTCCGACGTCGCCTTTTTGCTCCCCCGCGTTATGCTTGTCTCTCTGTTTCTCCTTCCTTTCTTTTTTACGCTACATTTTCGAGTGACTCTTTCGGCGTGTCCCGAGATTCCTTAGTGGCGCGGCGCGTGTGTCAGCTGAAACGACAATGGACAACGAGCATAAAATGTCAACTGAAAGGGTCCGTCACGATATATTGTTCTTCCGAGGGAGCCGACCGTCGGAATCGCAGAAATTGCTTCTCGCGCGAAGTGAAGCCGCGCGACGACGCGGCGTGCGTTCTCCCTTCCGTCGCGAGTCTCGCTCGACGGCCCGAGCGTGCGTTTATTCGATTCGCGTGTGCGAACCCTGCGTACTCTCTTTTTTCTCCCCGAGGTTTTTTGTGAAATTCTCCGGACACTTTGACGGGTTTGTTAGCGGGCACGGCACGGCGGCGTTTCCCCGCCGAGCGATACAATTTATGCCGTCCTCCTCCGGATACCCCATTTCCTCGACGAGAGTTCGTTAAAACGACCGTGTGATCTCGTTAAAGCGTCGAAGCATCAATCAGCCGGGTATAACCGTATTTACACTGGGCGACGTCGATCGATCGAAAAACTGTCTCGCGGAGACACACCAGGGACCACCGTACGTATATACACACCAGACAGAAAACTAATATACCATTGCCAACACGGTTGTACACCGCTTGAGTCGTCGCGCCCGCGCGTCTCTTTATCCGCAAGCGAGCACCCGTCCGCCACCGCGCCAGCCCGCTTGTCTGTCTTCGATGAAAATTCCTCGGGAATTGTACAGCTCGCCGAAACCGAAACGGGTCAGAGGCGAACTTTCCGGAATTATTGAAATACCGGCGTGCACCCGGAAAAAACCGTCTGTGCGTGGATCGCGGGGAGAACGTTCTCGGCCGAGTAATGAAACAGTTGGCCCGGAAAACAGAAACTAAACGAACGAGTTTACCCGATGCGAAACGGTACGTCGATGATCGAGGAAACTGAACCGTTCTTCGCCGTACATTGGACGTCCGCGAGCAAAATGTTTGTTAGTCCTCGTAAGAACTGCAAACACAGTGTGTTTTATTTTCCAACAAAAACCCGTCATCTATTCGTAAGACTGACCTCATCGGGTCTGAGCGATCTCGAATCGTGGAATCGTTGCGATAGGAACGCGACCGAACTTGCGGAGAGACTGGAATAAAATCGCAATGGACATAGGGCAGCAAAGGGCCGAGTCGTAGGTCTGGGTCTGCGGACAGCAAGACAGTGCACGATAATTAGCCGGAGAAACTTGCCGGGCGAATTGTAGCGTGGGCTTCGCGGCGAACTATGCCCGCATGCCCCTTGGGTACCAAATACCAGCACCGGGTAGGTGGGTTAGGTGGTGGCGACATTACTAAAATGTCAGAGAATGTCACCCATCTCATAATCTATGCGCCTAGGCGTCCCACCCCCGACGGTCCTCCCTCGCCTCCGGCCTCTACCCGACCGCTAACCTCTAGGTTCCGTAGCCAGAGCAAGAGAGAGGGAGTTAGAGAGCCAGAGCCAGCCCTCGGTTAAACCACCCTCCTCTCTCCGTACGAGTCTCGGTGCTGCGGCCCCTCTGGAACTCACCCTTCCCTCCCGGAATCCTCGTCGGACTCCCTCCCGAGCCCCTCAACACGGTGCACTCTCTCTCCGGACGGCTACTTCTCTTCCCTGGGCTCTCCTCTCCCGGTTGCAGCAGCCGCATTCTCGCGAGAAATTAATTTGGCCCTATTAAAATGATCACTTCTGGATTTAAGTTACGATCTACCTCTCCTCTCCAGCTTCTCTCCAGCTTGTTCTCTCTCTTGCTCCCTTTGGACGGCCTCGTTTCCACGTAGAACGCGTCGTTTTGGCGTTCCATCAGGAGAATGGAAGGCCCCCGGTATATCCCTCTCGGCTTTCTCGGTGTCATTCGTCGTGGTAGCGGGTCCGTGACGTTTCAGGAGCACGATTGCCGGCTCTCGAGGGTGGCTCGAGGTGACTGTGACGCTGCTATACGAGCTAGAAGCTCCGTTCTCTTCACCCCCCAGACCCCCGAGACACGGGAGGTTTTAGCTGCCGCATAAACGGAAGAGACCGCATTCGTCGGCTGATACGCGGATAAAGGTCGCCTTGGCCGTAGAACCGCGAGATCTCGCCCGCGTCGCGCCCGTGAAATAAAGGATAATATACGACGACCCTGCGTCGCTGGATCATCCCCTTTCTCGGGATAATTGTCACTGAACGAGATCCAACCCGGTCGCGAAGCACTCGCAATCTTCTATCTTCGGATCGGTGGCTGTTCACATCCCGTTCCAACATGGAACGAACCTACGCGCTTTCTCTCTTCGTATACCGAATCACATCGGGCTCCTTCTAATTTTCTTCCAATTTTGCTCGTCTATTCGGAGGAGAATGGAATACTGATAGGTCGACGGAAGATTGCTGTAGACAGCTAGGCTGGAGGGAACCTGTTTTATTAGTGGACTGCGTTCTTCCACAACTTTTAAGAATTTAAATGAATATTTTCTCTAAGGAAGTGAGTTTATTGTTTGTCTTTTGTTAACCATTCATTTGCTTAGAAGTTACGAATGATCGTACCAGTGCGCCAATAGCATTAATATTATTTATCAACAAATGTCGATCGAAATAAGGAGAACTGCTATAATTGTATAGAATTAGTATAAAGCGCTATAGATGTGCCATTGAAATTAAGAGAGACTTTAGGAAGTGCAAAGTTCCGTAATGATCTTGATTAAACCACGCTGCACGGGCCAAGCATAATAAGAGGAGGTGATTCTGCATGAGAAAACGAGTCGAAAGGCGTAGAATAACATTTTTTCATAAGAGGCTTCATTTTCGAGAAAATGGCGCCTGAAGTTCCGTCGAGCACGCGAGCACTGGTACGTAGGCGAAGTAGAAATGGTAAGTCAGGATCAGACAGGCCAGCAGTAACCTATTCAATAGCCCGCGCGCCTCAGGAATTTTAAACCTCGTTTCTCTTGAAAATGGAGCCACGTACAAGGAAAACGTATTCTACACTTCTGACCTATTTTTTTCCTGTGGAATCATCCTCTCCTTTCTTCAGAATGAAAAAATTCAAAATCCAGATACCGTTGTTCGACATAATTACGCGAGTAAAATGAATTTCCTTTCAGACCTTTTCATAGTCTTTTGCAGAACAGTGTGCTTTTAACTCTTTGCAATCGGAGCTGTAAACTGAAACATTTCTCCTACCTAGAATAATTCCGTTCTATATCGTTCTTTTCATTCTATGAATATAAAATTTACGCGACACCTCCCCGATACTTAAATGTTTAGTAATTCGTTAGATACCAACATACTTAATAATCTAAACAATGCTTTGAATAACGGTGTAGCAATTTCTAGTAGACAGCTTTCGGATTCTCATAGTGGACGAAATCCGGAGCAGAATTTTTCAGAGAACGGTAAACAGTGAAAACGATGATTCAGGATGGGGAGAAGCACGCGTCCAATGACTGGGCCGGTGTTTTTCCCGAAAAAAAATCCCACAAATTTTCATAAATACCGCAGCCTCGTTGACTCGCGACCCTGTCGGGGATAAAAATTGCGCGCACCGGCTCGCGTTAATTTCTAACGCGCGCTGGGATTTATAAATTGCCTGGCATCGATGGCATGGTGCGCGAGTCACCACCGCACCATGACCACGGAAAAACCCCTGGGGAGCAGCGCAGCCGGTGTACGCGCGGCCCGGCTGAATAAGTAATAAAATATGTCGTCCAGGTCCTCGGGATGCTGAAAGCGTGACCGGGCGTAATATTACGTGGCTGGCACCAACCCCCATGGTCTCCGAACCCACCCTGCGTCGACGGGGAAACAATTTTCCTTCGAGGAAAATGGTCAGCGGAACGCGAGCCTCCCCCATATCGGAAAGTTGTTGCAGTCGTTCTACCACGGCGTTACCAATTAGACTCATTATGTTAATTGGGTCCGGGGTTTCGTCTAGCTTTTTCCCCATAGTCAGCGACCCCATTTCTTTTTTCCTTCCGGCGATCGGAGAAACGGCGACGCTTGCTCTTGCTCGCTGGCCCGACGATAACCGACTCGAATTTCTGTTATCTCCGCGTGCGATCATCGTATCAGCCGGACGCAGTAATTGGTTGGGTGAGAGAGAGGCCGCCTCGTGCTGGTGGGCCACGGCGGGCCGCCGCGATATGCTTTCTAATATTTGCACACTTTGATTGGAGTTTGCCCAGACGCCCCCCATCGGCCCCGCGAACGCCCCCTGGCCCCTCCCCCAAATTAATTACACGCTTTCTCGCGTGTCCCGCATTCGACGTACCGCGTGAAAACGATCAATCCTCCGAGGCGATTCGACGGCACCTAGCAGTCTCCACCCAACGCTTCCGGTCTATTGTTCTTTTGCCCTTTCGGCGAAGCTCGGGCTTCGAAAACGTAGATCTCTGAAGCAATTGGAAAATTTTTGTTCGAAACTGTCCGCCCACGAATACAAGCATCCGCTTAAAAAAATTTTGCACTCTTTGCTTCGATACAGTTCATAGATAAATAACGAAAGAAATTGAAAATGTCGAATCTGCGAATAAATTGAACACTTTACAAGGGTCCCACAGTAGAATGCTTTCAGGGTTCGGGGAATGGTTTCCGCCAAAAGACGACGGTAGAACCGTTCTCGCTGCTGCTCTGCGTTCCCTGCAGCCAATTACACCTGTCTCGCAATAGCAAACGGAAGAGGGCAATGGGAAAAGCGCGTTGGTTATTCAATAAACGCGATGCTCCTTCAAAGGTATCTCCTCAATTACCAATCGGAGGCAGATATCGAGAGGAACGGGGTCCGATCCGTCGAGAGCGGCTTTTGATTAGCGAGAAACCATCGTCGATCGACAACGACGTCGACATCAACGGCGGTGGATGGTGAATAATTAAGCTCGCGTTGTCGGATCGTTAGTGGACCGAAGGATTTTCCACGCAGCCAGAGAGAAGGATCATTTTACCTATTAGAATCGCTCGTCGAAGACGCCTGCGTTCGCGATTCCACACGTAAGAGTGCCGTGACGCGCGAAAATCGACTGGGAACGAGAATATCGTTGACCCAGGTCCGGAAACGGGTTGCGCGCGCATTCCGCACGGCAAAAGCCGCGAATCGAATTAATTAAAATCCGCCGGGGTGTGTATAGAGGCTCGTTCGCTTGGCGGCCAGCTTCTCTCCGCGGCGAGACATTCTCTCTTTCGCGAGATTTCGACGGTAATAATCGCTAATTACGCCCGGTATCGACATCTCGCTAATTAACTCCGAGGCCCGGGCTTTAATTAACCGCGCGTGCCTCGTCAGACCGGCCGCGAAAACGGAAGCCTTCCGTCGACGCGATGATGCCAGCCTCTCGAACGAGATGCGAACTGCGTGTTTGCCATTCGCTAAACACAGTGGCCGCTAAACACTGCGGTTTCACGATTTCATCTCCATTAGACACCCGAGAACTCGTGGAATGTTTTACTTTCTGTTCTTTCATTCTTTCCATTATCTGGTGAAGGTAGAATTCATGAGATTGTTCTAATTTTTCTTCTCTCGATTTAGATTCTCGCAGACCGTAAAATGTACTCGTTCTTTAATACTATCTCAATGTGTTTCTTAAGCGGATTTTCATGAGAGATAAAAATTGCATTCATTGCAAAAGACTGAAGCTATACGTTTCTTTTTCTTAATCATTTCTTTAAGTATAAAATAAATTCGTATTTCTACATTCTTGAAATACTTCACCGTTTTGACGAATTCTCTTGTCTAATAGAATTACGCTGGTTGAAGTACACTCGCGTTCTCATTTCGTGAAAATCAGACGATTTTCCAAGGTGTTCCACGGGATAGGCAACACTGGAGAAATGTCGTACATATTTTCTTTCAAGCAGCTGGGAGCCCATCCATCAGATATCGAAGCTCGCGCTCGCTTAATTTCCGACGTCATGAGGATCAGGAATGACTAGGTGAAAATCGTGAGAAGCATCGGTTGTCGATCCGAAAAGAAGCTTGATTAATGCAGATCCGTGAGAAGGAGGTTCTCTCTTCTCTCCGACGAGAGGCGGAATTAAAGAAATCCAAGGGGTGGCCGGTCTCGCGAAAGTGTCTCACTCGATCAAAGTTGCCTCGGCGTCGAGGATCGATGGAGGAACGAGGAGGTTGGCGTCTCGAGTGAAACAGATTCAAAAGAAGCGGCGAACGAGGTAAAGAGGAGGTGAACGAGGACTCGGAGCAAATACAGAGATATCCAGATTGTAAGGCGACTGGTAGAATCGTGGGGGCGTGCAAGGGTAGAGGGAGTGTTGGCTGGGAAAGTATGGAAAGAGGAGAGAAGAGAGAGAGAGAGGAGAGGCTCGATTTTCCCAGGGCTGGCAAAATATTTGCACGCTCCTCCGGCCACCGGAATCTTTCTCCTCTATTTCTCTCGCTCTCTCTCTCTCTCTTCGGCAGTATCTGCTCCCGGTCTCTTCGATATCGGTTATTCCGTCTCCATATTCCGAAGTTTCACAGCCCGCAGCGACTTTCGCGCCGCGCGCTCGCTTTTTTCTCTTTTCCTCTCTCTCGCCCCGGTCTCTCACCCTTTCGTCAGGTTTATCTGTGTTCGCGAGAGCCAGCCAGTATATTCTGTCCCGTCCTATACGTTCCTGTCTCTCTCTCTCTCTTTGGGAGAACGGTTCTGGCCGGTGCGCGGGGCGCATTGGGAAATATGAATCCTTCGTCCCGTCCTGCATTGTCTGGGATCCGTGTTTGCCACGGGCACACACGCGAAAACCGGCGCTCTCTCGCAGGAACAGTGCGTGGTGGTTCGTGCGTGGGTGGTGCGTGCCTGTTAGCCTGCTAGCCTGCGTGCGACTGTTTGCTCGCAGGTGGTGACAAAGATCGATCGTCGCCCGGTCTGCTGGCGGTGCAAGGGATGGTGAAAACAAAAAAAAATAACAGAGCAGGAGAGAGCAACGCCGAGAGACAGAGGCGAACAACCGGTGTGTACGTGTGAGGGGGAAACCGGGGACAACAGCCAAACGAACGCGGTGTGTCCGGCCAAACGATGATATGCCGCGGTTGCCTTCGAAATTTTCACAATTAACGTCGCCGTATCTGTACCCGCGGAACATCCAAAGACCCTTGGATCGTCGAGGGGCAGACTGCTTCGCTCGATGACGACCTAATGGATCCGTGATTGACTGACCATTTCATTCGTATATATATATTTTTTATTAAAGCTTTTTAGATCTTTAGATGGGTCCATTTCGCTTCACAATTTAGTATTACAATGTTGCAAGTTGACGTTACAATGATACAAGATGTCAATTGATAGTTAATAATAATTATCGTCCACTCTACATCGGAAGAAATGTGAAATTTTCTAAGAATCGTTGCTAGCCAAATCTGCCGGATAAGGATTCTAGTACCCTGCTTTCCCTAGAATTCTCTAATACCGTATGCCCGGTAGAAGGTCTCGAGAAGGAATTCGGTGTTCAAAGAGCTAGAGCTCAGGGGCGAGGAAGGCGTCCTATAACTCGGGAGATTGAAGCCGACTAGAGGCGAATGCGGTAGCCGTGGAGCATGAATCCGATAATTTAAAGCCGGGAGAAAAATGTTACGTCCATCAGGGATCTAGACGAGGCAGGGTCCAGCGGTTCAAAGACGAGCTACCATTTGTCCGCGTCAGTAGCAGGGTGAATTAACGCTTCTCCCACCCGGTGCCTGTGTTTCAGGGGGTAGGTAGTCCTGTTACGGCGAGGGGTGGTCGCGTGGTGTTGGTAGAACACGCGAATAGAATTGGTAGCCGGAATGCGCGGACGCACGCGATACACAGCGGCTCGCAATAACTGTAAATAACGGACGTTGGCCATCGGGCATTGTGCTTGATCCGTGGAACGTGTCTCGAACGCGCGACGCGACGCGTCCTCGAGATAGTACGGCGGCGAGAGGAGAGCAACGCGTCGACGGACGTCGGGGGCCCAACTTCAACTTCTTCCTCTCTCGAGTCGTCACATTGTGCGACGAGTCGCGCACTCTGTTGTGCTCGTAAAACAGCCACTTTTCCCGCCGCTACTCCCCAAGGACCCTCGAGCTTTCATTGTTCGATTTCGAACCGCCGCTCTTTCTCTCTCTCTCTCTCTTTCCCTTCAACTCCTCTTTCTCCAACTTCTATCGGATTTTTGTCCCCACGGTTCCTCGGTCAATTCGCACCGAGACACACGCCACGATTGCTGCGAATTCCGCCGCAATCTCTGCACCGAAACCGGAAAAGTCCACCCTCTACAGTGTTTCAACCCACGTAACCGGAATCTACGAGCTCAGGAAATTCTGTTCGAGAGCTTTGTTTATTAACACTGATCTCGAGATACTCGACAGAGGTAAATTGATTTTCCTCTTCATCGTTTTAATGACTCGACTTCTCGGTCCAGGTTTACATTGCTTTCATTTTTACAGATGCATTTATATGAAAAAAAGTTTTTCTTGAAAATGTTCTAAGACTAGACGGAGACGTTGAAAATTTTATAATAATTTGCAAAATTGCTTAGTTAGTAACGTCAGATCGAATCAGTGCGATGAAAACATCAATATACGTTGTTTATAAAAGGTATATATAGGGTTGTCTGCCAACACGCATACATACACATACACCATCTGTACTTCAACCCTACATAATAGATGTGGTTTAATGAAATTGCTGGCTAAAAATGTTCATTATGTTCGATGAAAAATTTAATCTCTGAGCAACAGCAATTCGGAATATAATGGTCGAAAAACCGGCTACAGTGGCAGATTCTGTTTAATCCCCGTAGGTGGCCTCGGTTAACAGGTTAATTTCGTTTCGAGCCTGGGCGCAAAACAGCGGCAAACAATCGTCTTCGTTTCCCTCTGTGCAACTTTCCGGCTTGTATCGCGGCCAGAACGCGGAGTTCCGGCGGCTAGCGTGCTTCATCGCTTGTTTTGTCGCGGCGCCTCGGGTTCCCTGCCGCGGATACCCGGGATAAAGTTAAAATCGCGCTTGATACCGTCTCTTAACCTCGTTGCAAGAGTTACACAACGGGAAACAGCCCGCTTTTCTCGCTCTCCTACCTCGATTTCTTCCATTCCAGACCCGTGTTCTCATGCATTATTCAACGGCGTTTCGGATATTAGCCGGTGCTTGCTCGTAAAATCGTTGCACCGCTGCACGCGGAACCGTACGATTAGTCTCTCGCACACTGTTCTGCGAGCATCGGAGCCGATGACTCCAGTGGCTTGAACTTGGATGCACTCTGTGCCACTCGAAAATCAGGTTAAGTTCACTACACCTGTTTGTAATTGGCTTTATTCCGGAAGCTCGAGGATTTTGCATTGCGTCTAAATCTCAGTGAACGACGGAGATGAATTCTTTTGATAATAAAAATGTTGTGCATCGATTGTAAGCTTTCCTCGTGAATAATTCTGATCCCGAGAAGGTTCTGATTTCAATTAGCCAGTTTTCTTATTGCAAATGATAAGTCATGAATTCTTGTAACCTGTTTACTATTTTTATTATTTTAACTCGAAAATTAAACATTTCTTCCGACCTAGAATAATTCCATTGTATATTATTCTTTTCATGTTATGGATGTGAAATTGTTATATTGCCACACACAGTACTTGTATTTAATAATGTAAAAATATTGCGAATGGTACAGCAATTTTTAGTGGTGACTCTGTCGGTGAACATATTCATTTTTGTTATAAAATTCACAGTATAGTTCAGCTGTTTGAAGATCTGTCGCACCGACTGGAAATTTTACAGGAGGTTGGATAGATTTTAAATAAATTTATCGATACGATTGATCGAATAGACTCTAACATGTAAGGTAGTCAAATTTGAACGTCGGAGAACGAGTCGCAGTTTCCCGGTAGCCGATAAGAGGAGAGAGCTCGGTGAAATACTGGTTTTATCACTCGGACGGTTTAGCGGGCCCGTAGCAAGGGGCCGGAAGCCGTTTGATCCCGCGGAAACTCTTTGAAACGGTGTACCGCGATCGGCGCGACTCGAAGGCAGCTTTCTACCCCCGCCTGTTCGAAGGTGCACCGACAACATTCGGTTGTGTTCGTGAAACAGCCACTTTTCCAGCCGATACTCCCCCATTCTGAAGAACCCTCGAGGTTTCTTTGCTCGATCTCGAAATACCGTTTACTATCCTGTCCCGTTTTTCTCCTGTTTTACCCCACGTCTCGTCTCTTCTTTTTCTAGACGACGACAACGCTGCTGCCGTCTTTCCTAAGGGAGCGGGTTCCGATCGGGTATCGATTACGCTCGGTTTGAGAACGGCCGGGTAATGAGTACGGGAACCGCATTACTTTCGGCTGGGGGATGGAGAAAGAACCGAGAGAAACCGGTTAATAGTCGACGGGGAGAAGCGCGGCGGAAAGAGTAACGTCGCGACCGAACAAACCGCAAAGAGCTTTCCGATACGGTGTAGAAAACATTGGTGAACATAGAGTGAGGGAGGGAACGGGGTGGAACAGCGCGCGGAAACAATTTGTTGGCCGCGAAACGGTAAATCGCTCCGAAGGCCGGAGCATTATTGCCGCGACGAGCGCGGGACGCCGACGTTTTATCGGGGTAATTAAAGCCTCCGATGCTCGAAACCGGAATTCACCGTGAATCGCCACGCTCCTCGGGATATCGAGACCTCGGGACGGACAATGCCCGGGAAATAAAATATCGAAAAAATACGGAACACGAAGACTCCGCGCGTGAGAGAATAAAATTGCTCGTTACCTACGAAAACTGAGTACACGGTTCGATTTCACTCGGCAATGTTCCATTGATCATCCCGAAAACAAATTAAAATAAAAAGTTCCAGTAGAAATTCGATGACCAGGGTCTTCATTTTGATCCCCTTCGTGCGAAATAAAAATTGTTTGTACGAGGAAACGGGTTCAGTTTACTATTTAATTGGTACTTCGTAATGTGTTGATATTTTTGTTTCAGAACTGCTTTTGTCATACATGCGTAAAATCCGCAAAAAATTAGGGAGGGTGGTGAACAGGGGACGAATTGCGGAGAGCTATGGAAGCGAAATTGATTTTTCCGAGAATGTACCGCGATCAATTTGTAGATACCGTAATCCACTTATGAGAATGTTCTTTCCGGGGTTAATTGCGCGTATCTATAAAAAGGGCGATAAAGTTGAATTGGATAAACTGCATCCCGGTGTGCGAACACTTTCATGGACCGCTGTATACTTGACGTAAACGCCTCGGAATTGAATTGGCGGACGTGTCTGCCCGTGCTTGCCTATTCTACTTACGGTTCCGCGGAATGCCGGGGCCGGAATACGGCATTTACACAAGAAGCTTTTGTGTTCCCGTGGAAGTAGAAACAGCGAGCACTACTCGGACACGTTCTCTCCTCTCGTCTCTTTCGTTCTCATTCGAGTGGCCTCGCTCCGTTCGCACGGGGTTAAACGAACAAGCCACCGAAGGATTTCGTTCTACGGTTTTCTTTCCCCCCGTTTTGTTTGTATTAGAATCGTGATTCAGTAGTCGACGTTCCGGGGAAAGATGTAGCCACTTTTCCCTCTCTCTCTCTCTCCGTGTTTAACGGGGTTAGCGAGTTAATTTAGGAGCGAGTTCACGGCTCCAAGCACGAAGGCGGAAAGAGAAACGAGTGGGTCCTCTCTCGCCTTCGACTTCGCTCCCCACGCGAAGAGAGATCCTCTCCTCCAATACCAATTTCGGGAACCCTGTCCCGGGATTCGCCGGAGAGACAAGGAAACAATTACCAGAAGCGTGTTACCCTAATCCGAAAATCCTGTTAGCCGCGATCCACCCGCCTCCTCGCACCCCCGGATTCTTTCCGAAGACAAACTTCGCCCTCGAATGCTCGCCGACAGGACACCCTTGCTAATTTGCTGGGCCTGCACAAATTTCCGACACTCCCAGCTGCATACCTTTTCTCCGTTGAGCAAATAATCGAAAACCGTATCCCCCGACAGAAGCTCGCTGAAATCCGCGCGCTTCAAAATATCAGTTATGAAACGCTGTTTTTCGCCACGCTTTTCGAAACTATAAACAATTCCAGTTCTACTGAAAAACTGAGAAGGTACAAGCGCTAAATCAACCAATAGCCGAACGAATAAACAAATGAATAAATCCGGTAGAGCGACACGACCAACAACGACGCGCAGCCACGGCCCCTAAACAAACGAACGGACCAACCAACAAATGAATACACACGGCTGCTGAAATAATTGACGACCATACAGAGTCGGTAAAAATTGACCGCAACAAATTGTATCGTCGGTTTGTAAAGGAAAAAAATTGTATATGAATTCCATATGAAGTGACGTGTTTAATCAACGATGTAGCTGTCGCGTCCCACCACGGTTTTCCGATATTACACGTGCGGGGAACAATGCCGGCGCGCATTAGCGCGGCAATTAAACTGGAATATAAAATCTGGAGCAGCGGGATTGCGTTGAAAGCTTCGGTAAAAATCGAGGAACGGTGGATTATCGAAGGCGGCGATGCAAAGTCGAACGAGCACGTGAAAAGCGGCGCAGCGAAGTAAATCTCGGGCAGCGGGGGTTGCGTTGGACGGAGAGCAGCGCGAGAAGAGCGGGGGATGGAGAGACCGTAGGTGTCCAGGCCAGGAATTTAGCGCACGAAAATCGACGGTCCAAGAGAAGGAAGCGGAAAGTCCCGGGATAGAAAGAGAAGAGAGAGAGGCTCAAGTGCGACGATATCATTTCGCGAGTGTTCCAACACCGGTCCCCCGTTTCCCAGCCCGGTTTCTCTTTCTGCTTCCGCAACGCTCTCGAGTTACCGCAGCGGTTAATTAACCCGTCCGAGTAGGATCGCTGCAGCTGACTGTTCCGTGATCTTCATCGGGTGGTTTAAGGGCATCGAATAAATTGTTGCTAGGCGTTCTGCACCGTTCCGTGCCCGCTCCCTTGGTTTCTAATTCCTCGAAACTATGCTCGAAACGGCGGAAATTGAAAATCGCGTCGAATCGTTTCGCGGCGCAGTTGGCGCGAATCGACGAGAGGATTGCGAGCGTTAAAGAGGCCGGAGAGGAGAAGAGAAAGGGCGAGGGAGAGTCGAAGGGAGGAAAGTTCCGGCGAGTAATGGCTTTCAAGTGCGCGAGACCGTTCTTCGCCGCTGTGTCGTTCTCCAGATTTCCCCTGTCATCCGCGCTGAAAGGGCGCGCGCGATTCCGAACGTTCCATTTTTTCCCTTTCTCCTCTCGCTCTCCTTTTCTCTGTCGGTCCAACTCTCTCTCGGTTCTAGCATGAATCGCGGTCGAGATCATTACACGGTATCACACCGGCCAAGGCACCTTCCAGTCGATATAGGGGTAGTTCGGGGTTGCAGAGATTCGGTTGGCGCCGGCGCTAAGCCACCATTCTCTCCCCGCCACCCCAGTGCCGACCACACCGGGATTTGCATCCAGCCCGTTTGTCTTTTCTTCGCCGAATTAGTATGGATTTAATGGCAGCCGGAGAGAATGGGGCCGAATCGCGGAACGATTTTAATTAGCTGCCTCGACGCTGCGAGCGACGTGCGGTTATGAGCGAAATTAAAACGATGGATCACGTTGGCTCGGTACCGCACTGTGAAAAGGAACTGTAAGAATCGAGGGTGCTGGAAAAATCACCGCACCGTGCTCTGGACACCGCGTTCATTATAGTACCGCCGAGTAAGCGACTCCGTGCGAAATACTGAAACGGAAACGTGGCGCAAGGTATTTTCGTGGGATCGTCTGTTTTCGAGAAAATTTAGGTCAAAGCGCAAGAGATTGTTCGAGTGCGGTCAAGTACGAACTGTACGTAGTGGTCAGACGAGCTGGACTAAATCTGCTTGTACTGGTAACCGGAGGATTTTATAAGCATCCACAAAGGTGAGATAAAAGACCAATTAAGTTAATGAAATGCAAGCTTGGTCGGTATCAATGCAAATTAGAAAATGATTGGTAAAATAAAATGAAGAACCTGCAACTTCTCTGTGACGCTTTTTCAGATTTTACAATAGGATACATTTAATGGAATATTGTAACGGCGTCTTGTTCGCATACAAAAGTTCCCAGGAAAAAATCTCATTCCACGTATTTAGCACAGCTTTTTCCCCCGACGGAATCGGTCCACGGGGGTGAAGTACGGCGTGCTCCGTACGTCGAGGGTGAGAACGATGTCCGAGTTATTTCGGAGTTAATTACTGGGGCACGGAACGATGTCGGGTCAAGCGCGGCGCGATAATCGCGGATGAAATTGTATTATGCGTAATTAGCTGTACAACTATTTAAAGCGGGCGGTTGAGGACCGACGAACGACGGGCGGACGGCGGGGAGAAAGCGAGAGCCGGAGGAAAATACTCGCTTTTTAATCCACGTTTATACGCGTCCCACGGCAGCCTGCAAATCCCCTGAAAATCCTGTTTCCTCGAGGCAAGCGCGCGCGCCACGAAAAACCGGCGAGCAACAACGTAGTGGATCGAGGGTGGAGGGAAACACCGAACGCGTATCCGGTGATGGCGGTTTTCAACGACGCGATACACACGCGAGGGCTGTTCTAGAGAGATCATTACGATATCGCCTGGTTGGCCGGAGAGACTTGCTTTGCTGTCTCTGTCGGTATTGTAGTCGAAGCCGAGGAAGCTACGTGTTCGGTTAGCGCCGGCGCTAAGCTTCTCCTCGTCAGCTTTGAACCTGGACGTTTGCATTTCACGCTACCCGCCCTGGTCGGACAAAGACCGGGCTAGCAGAGGGGTTAACAGGAGAGACGGAGAGTGGCAGAGAAAGATAGGAAAAGAGAGGGAGACCAAGTTTAAGAAAATGAAGGGAGAGAGGGTGGAAAGATCGAGAGGGTGGAATAAGAAAGACACAGTGACGTGTATACACGGAAAGAAACAGAGAAAGCTACGTGGGTGGGGGTGCTGGAGAGAGACGGAAGGGCGTGCAGAGGGTGATACAGCCAGGGGGTGAGACACAGAGGGAGGCAGAGGGATAGAGAGCAGCCCGAGGCCATCGCTAACGACGCCATTGTCACCGGCCTGGCCATTGTGCGAAGCGTCCTGTACGAAACGCCGATTCCTAGCTGCGATCGCGCGAATCTCTCGCTCTCTCGCTTTGTGTATATATTACGGCGCCAGAATAAAACACAAATCATTCCGTCATCAGCGAGACGGAATCGATACGGGCTGAAAAATCTTCCTCGGCACCTCAACGTCGAGGAAATGGTTCAAGATTTTTATTTGGCTGCAAAAAGGACTCGAAAATCTCGAAAGTTATTTGTATTTGATTCGTATTGAAATTTCTAATACTGTGATAAACCTGATCGGTCTGAACGTCTAGGACAACGAACGAACTTTTTTGAAGTTGGAGAACCGAGGTCGTCCCGTGGTTTTGAGAGAGAGAGAGAGAGTGTGTATTTTAACGAGGTAATGGAGAGGGAAAGTACTCGCGTGGTAAAAAGGGCGAACCGCGAGGAATAAAATTAATTCGTCGAAGAGGGATGATAAAGGAAATTACAGTTTTAATGAAAGACCGCGTAAAGCCGCGTAGAATATGAATAGTACGGGGCGCGAACGAGTGAACGCGAAAATTTGAATGAAAAACGTCGTCGCTTTATTTATTAATCCAGAGAGTCCCGTTGAGCGCGTTCTATGGCGAATATTAATTCGGAATTCCGCTGGCAGATATAAGCTCGGAGCTACTTCACGCCCGCGGAATATTATTTAATGGCCGAGCCGAACAGTTGTCCCGAGAGCTGGCCCCGTTTAAAATAAACTTTCGACTTTATTCCAGGACGGGATCGATTGTTTCCCGCCTCTCTCCTCGAGTTTCCAGTTTCTAGGCTTCTCTCTCCCCTTCTCTCTCTCGGTCGAGGAGGAATCGTCTCGACGGCAGAGAACAATTTCGGAGCGGAGTTCGCGGAATTCCGGCAAGAATCCCGTCCGGCCTTTCGAATACGGACCAAGACCGATCAGCCGCGTCCAAACTTTCGGCCCGCTCGATATATTTATACGACAAAAAAGAGATTAATGGGCCACGGGGCAAATTCCCCGGAAGCAGTACACGTGCCAGAGGAGGAGACAAATCTTCCGTCTTTCCAACTTTTCTATTGTGCGGTCGATTTTACGCGGACTCTTCCCGCTACGCTCCATCGACCTCTGCTCGCAGGTACAACCGCTTTTCAGGGCCGAATGCGGACGCAAACCGAACTGTCTGATTTCCAAATACTCGACTCCACAAATGGTTGAATACGGAAATTCTTAAAGCCTTAATATTTTACATACACTCCTGGCAATGAAATTTAAATACCAATGACTCGAGTCTAAATTTTTAAATCGTTGCACAAGCATTTAATTTGCAGATTACTGCGAGCGTAAATTTCCAGACACGGATATTTACATTTCCAGGCATTACACCGTCTAAATTTTCAAATGAGAATGTCCTCGGTATCCCCGGAGGGATTTAAATTTGAATTCTTCGTGGAGGTATCGGGTGGAACCTTGAGGTAGGTGTTATTGTGAACGCGGCTGAATCCGCGTCACTGGCTGAAGGGAGACGCAGCTGAAAGGTAGGAGAGATGACAAGTTCTCGTTTTGCTTCTCCTCCACAATGCGATTGAATCGATGTGGCTCGGATACAAGCTGTCTACGTGGTGTGAATATTTAATGAATGTAACCGTTAATGAGGCACGGTCATATTAGTATTAATTAACGGTGGTCCGTCTCGTCGCGCGTTTTCCATCGCACAGAGAAAAGAATTTCGATGAAAAGAGCCTCCAAGATGAGGAGAGGCTTCCCTCTCTCACACTCTCTCGGTCTCTGATCGTTGAATGCGCACAATGTCCCGTTTCCTTATTAATTTGCGTGCACAGACGCGAAAATATGTCTTTTATTGTTACACCGACACAACTAACTCGCTCAAAAAGTAAAAAATCAGCCGAGAGGAAAAATACATCTAGATGCCCGCCCTCGTGAAAAAAATAGAGGGATCGATTTTTCATCGGACCGTTCCCCGAGAGCCGACTAATTATCGCGTTGCTGGAGCATCGACGAAACAGCGTGTGGCCCCTCGGTTGCAATATTCTACAGGGCAGAGAACGAGACCGGTGAAACGCGACAGCCAACGAATTGCAAGCAACAAATAACGTTCGCCGTGAAAGATTACCCTCTTTGACGTTCAAGGCGGCGCGTCCCGAACGGAGGGATTTAATGGGATCGAGAATGAAGATATCTTTGTACGCTGTGAAAGGCTTTGAATGTGTTGATAGGTTAACAGGATTAAGCCGGGCTGCACTGTGACCCCGCAAAGCACACTTCGCGGATCGACGACCGAAAATTTCAACTGAAAACCCGCGAATAGAGAACCTCGCCTGCTGCGATCATTACCAGTACAATACATTAATTATCTACCGTGTTATCAATAGTCTGTGTATCTTCAAACAAAACACAAGTTTTCTTCATTGATTCTAAAGTACCGATACCAAACAAAAATTGCATTCTTTAATCATTTCGATAAGTCGATGACGATATATGGACAGTCTTAAATTCTTCGTATGTTACTCGTATTTTATGTTGAAATTACTTATTTCTATTATAAATTCATTAGTTATTGTCTACGAAATAAAATTCTTTTTCCAATGGTAGTACACAGGAATGCGCCGTCCATAGTGTGCGTACGGGTTCGACTTCGAGACAAAAGGCGTCAGACGTTCCGGTCGTGAGCAGTGTTTACAACATCAGTCGGCGAGCGGATATTTTCCCAGGTACGCGATAATAATATCGAGAAATCTGGAGCGGCGTCGACCTTCGATCGCACGAAATATTTGTTTTGAAACCGGTGGTTCTCTCGTCGACGTTTGACCCAGTTCGCGCCCGCTAAATGGACGTATCGTCGTCGTTGACGGCCCGATAGCGAGCGGTGTGCTGTTAACGGACATTGTTGGAGAGAGAGAGAGGGAGAGAGTTGCTCTCCGCTCTCCACGCCAGACAATTTCATTCAGCGAAAATATTCATTTACTCGACTTCCTGTCGCAGCTGGCGAATATTCTATCGCGGACGGAACATGCGCGCGCGTTAATCCCGCGAGCTGCCGCTGCTGCTCTCTCCCGCCCGACCAAACCGCGTCCATTTGACGTTATTTAACGACCAGTTGTTCTCTCCGGCAAAGCAAGAAATACCATTTCTGTCCGGTTAAATTGCGCCCGATAAAACACAGACCCGTCTTTGTCCGGCCCCGGCCCCGGCCCCCCCGGTTCATTGTTCGACAATTGGAAACCAACCCCGGAGAGAAAACAACCGAGAAAAGATGCCGTTGCTGCTGCCCCGTGAGCGCGATCCTTAGCCCTCAAATCCCAATGGAATTCATCTCTCTCTTGCTCGATCTCCAGGTTGCCTTGTAATTTTCATTTGCAGAAGAGAGGCAAACCTGCTATTTCGATCAGCCGAGAAAGATTCCGCCCCCTTGTAATTTCTACGCGAGCAACGCTGATAAATAATTCATCCTTGTAATTCTAATTCGGTACAGCAGAAAGCAGAATTTACACAGAGAAAGATTTACGAGCTTCATCCGGAGGTGCTCGAATAATTTTAATACATTATCCTCTGGCAATTACCGGCGTTTTTTAGTAGATTTGGTAATAGTGATTGCAATATTAATTTGGAGAAAGTAAGATCCGCTGTATCCCAGGATCTAATAAATAATTCATTATCGGAGAAGGGAAAATGTAATCTAGTATTACTGTGATCGGTTATCGATTGTTTTTAATAGCATTAAGTAATTCTCATCGAGAAGTTCCAGGCTTTCGAAAAATGTAAAAATGTTCTGGAATACCTCTATCCATATTAAAGAAGAAGAGAAGTTCGTGTAATCTAATTATTTCTTGCGAGACTACTATTCGAGTCAAGATTTCGTAGCTCCCTTCTGATGTAGCACAGCGGTTCGGAAGCCTATTAATAATTAAACGTTGATTTGGATAGTAAGAGGTTTACTGCCAGGCAGCAAGAGCTTCTGTAGAGCAATTTGTAGCTCGTAAAAACAGCGAAGCTCCGGCGCTCGGCATTTTTAATTGTGACTGAATTGAAGGACCGGCTCATTTGAAATTGCGATTCGAAGTTCGTATTGAAAAATCGTCGGTGAATAATGGGATTTCGGGCAGTCGAGTGGCTAAAACGCTAGAAGAGCTTCTCCGGACGATTTCGCAGGAGCGCGGGGGGTTGTGCCCGTCTCTGTCCCGCGACCGGCGAAATAAAACAATGCAATCAGCGCGGGCCAAATTGCGCAACGTTTCAATGGCCCTCGACGACAGCGGTAATTTCAATGCGAGTTTTCCAATTTCAATCGGCAATCAAATATACCGAATCCCTGTTATTAGCTTCGATATCGGTAAATTTAACAGCAAATATGGACGACGCGTGTGTGCGAGAGAGTTGCTGGTCGAGGTTCGAGGGTGGGGGGTGGCACGTCGAGCTGTTCCGACTGTTACCAGTGCTATTAATTAATCCATGCCGAGTTACTTCTGATTAATTGGAGCGAGACAACTTGACGCGCCAACAGATCTAATTAAATATATAAATTGGAACGTTGAAGTGCGCTCGGGGGAGCGAGACCCAAAGAGAGAGAGGTGTCTGCAGAGGCTTGACACTCGTGCGTTATTCCGCCGGTAACGACGGATCTCGCGGGGAATTACGGCGGAATCGAAGACGAAAGTGGTCGTGCAGTGTCGGTGTGTGCGAACGCCAGTCGCCGAGTATGAGTGCGAATGCGGGGGAGGCCGCGATGGACGTCAGTCCTGCTAGTCTATGACCCGGCGAGTATCTACGCACGTCTTTTACAGTGGCAGCCACGGTCCAGCTCAATCGATCAATCAATAACCCTCGTCGGGCTTCGATAAGCCTGGTTTACCGAGCAAAATCTGCCGCGCGTACTATTCCGCCTGCTAACATTCTACAACCTAACCACCCCCGAGACAGAACCCAACCGGAACAACCCTCTCGACTTTCCAATTTCTGCAGACTCAACTTCTCCGATCTCTCCGACAATTTTCGAACCCAGCACTTTTGATCCGACATAGAGAGAGAGACTCGTGAATGCGACCGACCTCCGCGAAAAAAAGAAAATCACCCTTTCAGACACGTTCATCTTAAACTACTCGCGTTTCAGGTCGGTCATTGTGCGGCTTCCCTTCGGGTAGATCGCGCTCGAAGGTTATGTAAAAGGTAGCTCTGGTTGACGGGTACTTACCGTTGCGGGTAGCACAGAGGGAGACAGCAAATGCAAGACGGAGAGAGAGAGAGAGACGTCCTGTCTCTCGCTTCCCAAAGGGGTCGAAAACACCTTGAATCTCTCTGGCAGCTGGGTTCTTCTGATGGACGATGCAGCAACAGCAGCAGCAACGGCAGGTAGAGAAGCCTTTTTTGTTCTCGTGTGGACAAGAAGAGCACGGTGCGCCGTATGAGAGGACAAGGGTCCCGTGTGTGGCTCCGTGTGGGATTCTCGAGAACGATCGTCGCAACGACGTGACCGATACGCTTCTCTTGGACGAACTGAGCTCTCCCCCCCTCACGCCACACTTATATAGCACCCCCACCCCTCTAACCTTCCCCTGAGCTTCCCTTCCACTGGTGCAACCCCTGCACGGTGCGCGGCGGCTTCGTGGGGATGAATCCTAGTGGTCCATCGAAGGCTCGTCGTCTTCCTCTCTCCCTCTCTCCTTCTCAACCCCTCCCCCTCTCTCTTCTCGTCGAGCCCTCTCCGAAATTCTGCCTCTTGCTCGCTTCTGGCCTCTGCTCTCGCTTGTCCCTCTTTGGCTCTCCGTTTCTACTTTCCGCTCTTTCCATTCGCAACTCTCTCTCCCTCCCTGCCATTTTCTGTCTCTCCTCTTTGTCGCGCCGTGTCCCAAATGACAATGTGTAAACTTCGTGCTCGAAACCCCGTGGCTCACCAGCCTAAGCTCTTCTCTAGCCCGTCGACGTCGTCGTCGTCGTCGTCTGGCTCTCTCTTCGTCGCTCAGACCTAACGCGTCACGCCAGGAATGTCCCTCAGGGTCAGACCCGGCGAGAGCGAGCCGGGAAACGAGGAAAAGTCCGTCGGGAGAGCAACGGAGAGAGGACACCAGGCCACACACCGGCATCAGGCACAATAGAGAACCGACGCCACCGCACGCCCGGATTATCCGCGATAAATATTTACGCGCTCGCGGTGCTGCCCGCTCTCGCTCGCTTCGTTCATTGAAAAGCGCAGCGCTCGGTGCAAACGCACCAGAACACGCTCGTTCCCGCCTGTACTCGCCACGTCCGCTCCCGGAAGCTAGAGTTTTTTTTCGACGACTGCTCGAAAGTGCCCGTCGATCGCCTTGCGGCTAGCATAGATTCCTCATCTCGGCCAGTGAGTTAGACCGTTAGACCGATTCCGATCGAAGTGTGACATAATGTAATAGAAAGTTGAACGGTTAGGGCAGAATGTGATTCTTTGGGAGTCTAGGATTAGGTTTTGGAAAGCATGATACGTACGTTGAGTGATCGAATCTCCTAGTTCTTCAGCTTTTCGAGTGAGTTAGGCTTTTGCACCAATCTGACGCAAGTGTGAAACAATGTAATGAAAAGATGGATAGTTAGAGTCGCAAGTTCTTTCAAGGCAGAGAGTGATGCTTATTCTGTGAGTGTAGGTTTAGGATTTGCTAATGAAAAATTGAGCTTCTTGGTTCTCGATCTTGTCGAGTTGTTTGGACCCCGTGGTTTGTTCTAAAGCAAGTATAATTTGCGATTGGATAGGAAGATCAATGAATCCGGATCAAGTACTATAAAAAATATATTCAAAACAATTGCTGATTGAATAGGATCAAAGATTGGCATAAAGATCCTGAGTGTTAATGTAATAGAAATGCGGATAACTGCGTGTGGGTGGTGCACGGGAAGAGACGCGTCGAATAGAGAGAGACAGCAGGTTTCGTAGATTGCGAGACGGCAAAGAAGAACGCTCGAAATTGGAGCGTGTGCGGTGTCGCGGGGCCTGTCCGCGGTCAGATGCATTTAAACGGTTTTTTAATATCGCGAGGCGGTTACACGGGTCCGCGAATGAGACGCGATTAAACGCGGGAATAACGATATCGTTCTTTTAAGATTACGCGCGCCGCTGGAAGGGTATATACGCGCGGCCGTGTACGACGCGACTCGTATCAAAAAGCGCGGGGACAAAGCGGCCCGTAATAAAGGGAGAAGAACAATACCGGAAAAATCAGCCGACTCGTGTTCTCGTCCCGTTTAGTCTCTCTCTCTCTCTCTTTCTCTGTTTCACCCCCGAGTGTATCCCCTTTGCGCGCTACTTGTACAGTTGCTTGTTCGCGTCCCGGCACACGAATGTCTAAATCGGGACAATAAAACCTAGCTCCCGTAGTATCGGATTTGTTCTTGTATTTTTTAATCAATTTTATCTCCATGTTCCTACCTCCCTCTCTCTCTTGGAATGCGGGTGAAAATTGGCCGGAACACATTCGAAATCCTTGAGAACGATCCCAAGAGAGAGACTGGAGGTTCTCACGGGATACGAGAGCTTGCGACACATTTTCGTGGTTGTTGGTGTTTTTGCGTGGTTCCGGCGACTCTCGACCGACGAGCATATGCGTGATCCATGTGCGGCCGACCACACATCATACACTTGACGCGCATAAATATCATTATCTCCAACAGGCCGCGTAACTCGATTTGGAGGCGGATCGAATTCCCTCCTCCAACGCTTCTACTCGCCCTCTCGCTCCCTCTCTCTATTCCCGTCTCGATCTGCCATGCGTTGCGGTGTCCTCTTTCCGCTCTCGCGGTGATGTCCACCTTAGCCGGTCCTCCTTTCGCTGAAGAGAGTACGCGCGACGGACAGCTCGCACACGCCCACGATGCTCCTTTTTGATTTATGCGCTGACTCCCCGAGCTTACCAAGTAGCGCGATAGACGGTGCGCTTGCGAGCCACCGGACAGGATTACTGGGACACCTAGTTTGACAGCGAACCCCCTAGTCCATGGGGGTCGTCTCGCATCGACGCTGTTTGCCCCAGGAGCGCTCTCGATTGCCCCGGGAGCTGAGAGAGAACGCTGGTTCTCCTGCTCTCGTTTCGTAGTCTGAATTTCCCGCATTGCTCCCTCTTTGTTGGTTAAACTTTCTGGATTCCCTGGAAAGTTTGTCCTAGACTTTTTACATCCCCTGAAAGTCCAGTTTCCAAGACAACGACGAGCTTTTTTCTCTTTATTCATTGGAATAGTTGATTTAGCTACCGTCGATGCGCAGAATGCAAAGGTGAAAAACCACCAGCTCTCTTTTTACAGCCTAAATTTAATGGTACTCTGTAGGAATGTCTAGCAGCGAGTCAGAGCTGCTGCTATTCATTAGAGCAGATGGATTCTAATTTGCAATAAGGATCCACGGTTAGCTGCCGACTAAACCAGAGTCCAGGCGGCTGGGAAGAGCGCTTCAGATTGCCCCTGGGGGCAAAGTTTCGTGGGCAAAAGGAGCCGCTCGATCTCGCAAGTTCGACGTCACTGACAGTAAACTATTCGTCTTGTTCTCAGCGAGCAAAGTGCTAACTAGGCGTGGTTTCGTGGCTCTTAATAGAACCGAGGCAGTGGCCCCATGGGGCAATCACTGCTCTAGTTAGATCGCGGCCGATCAGCTAGCAGCGAGAGCGAGACAGAGATCCCCTGAAAGAGCTAAAGGAGACAGTTGACGCGTCCGCGAGGGGATCAAGGTTCGGCGTTGGTGGCGTCGGCGTTGGCGTCGGCCCCGCTGGATTCTCGTCAGGTAGATCGTGATAATCGAATCAACGATCCAGAAATCGTGTCGACGGTATCGTGTCAGGGCCGAGCCACCTGGAGTGACCCACCTGACCTCCGATGCACACAGGAGCAGACCGGGACACGCACGGTGCCGGGCGCGCGCGAGCGAGCGAGCGCTTATCAAAAGAGAAAGAGAAACAGCGAGAGGATGCCGGAGAGAAGGGAGAGACGGGGTGAGAGACAAAGAGAAAGAGAGACAGAGACGAAGACCAGGGGTATCGTCGAAGGGGGTAAGGAGAGGGATACGAAGGGAGACGGAGAGAGCAGTCGAGAGGAGTCAGGAGAGGGTCAAAATTCCCTGGTCGTCTCCCGCACACCCTAGGAATTCCTTGCTGCGGCGGCGATAGGGGTGCGCTGTCACCCCTTTCGCGGCTTTCCAGCCTCCCCCACCAAAAGGTTCTCGATCCCAGTGGTGGGGGTTGTAGGGATGCTGTCGTCATGGAGACCCTTGGACCGGTGGGGATGAAGCATAGAGGGCCGACGGTGGCATTGATCGCTGCCTGCGCCCGTGGACCATCACAGTGTTGCCACGGATGTAGAAGGGGTGAATACAAACCCCCCACTCCCCTCGGTCTCGCGACGACGTGGACTCCTCTCACCGCACACGCATTATGGACTTCGTATTCGTACGGAAGCACGCGTCCAAGTATGGACTTACCGTGCTTATGCGCGGCTGGCGTGAATGATTCGCGACAAGAGACAGCTATACAGAGCTCCTCTCTCGCGTCGATCTATCAGCCGACAACGCGCCGAGCGACGAACGTCGTCGTCGACGTCGTCGTCGCAGCGACTCGACGCGACGTTGTCTCTTTCCAGTGATCTTCCGCCGGCTCGGAGATCGTTCCCGACCGGCAGAGATCATTCGCGACAGCGAGCTGCGTGGCATTCACGATTGCCACTCAGCCCTCCATTGCGGCTCGCTCCGCGACCCCGCTCTGCGCGCCTCGCGAGCCACCGTTAAAGAGGAACGCGTCAAACAACCGAGAACCGAAGGGAACCGAACGCTGTCCGACTCCGATTTCGACGAGCTTTTGTACGGTGGTAGTATACAAGCCTTTTACGCTGTGTATGAAATATCAGCCATAGTTGCTTCGTTGTTTCAAAGATACGAATCATTCAAGTTGCGTAACTCGTAATGTATTTAGAATACAAGCTCTCGTCACAGTGCAGCGCGATGGTTGCATGATCGTCACCCGGAAGTCCCGGGTTCAAATCCCGCCGAGGAGGATTTTTCGAGTCAGTGTTAGACGTTTCTAATTTTTGCAATCATTTTTCTAATTTTTGCACGTGCAGATTCGTTTGGAAACAAAGCGGAAACGGCCGACGTTATGTTAAGGGTGGTTTTTAACGTCGCGGTAACCCCATTACCTCGCTCACCCCATGGACAGCGGGCAATAACGTCGCTGCTCGACCAAGATAAAGACAGCAGGGAATGCAACGCCGAGATGTTTTCCAAGCGACCGCGGAATTGATCGATGACATACTTCGACCGCGTCTCGACGACCGGACGAGAGACATTTTTCAGATTTCATGTCTACGATCCTCGTCCGAGCTGAATGGGCGAGAAGTAGCCGCGGCTTTTGAATTCTTTATCCGACGCGCGCTCGCCGTGATACTGACGTCGCGTCGGGCATCTCGCGCCGCGCCGGCGATTTAATCCGCGGCCGAATAATCGTGCGGGAATTTCGGCGTTCCGCGCCGATTCAGTTATGCAGAATCCAGTTATCCTGAAATTCACCGAATCATTTACCAGGCTGATTAACGCCAACGTTTTAATGTTTGTTCGATCTCGCTCGAGCCATCGGCTGCCGATCTTCGGCATATTTTGAATCATCGCGCGTCAATTTACAAGCGCCTGTTTATCGTTTGTCTAACATCAATCTTTTCAATCCTCCGAAAATTTGAACCAGGAATCGGTTCAAGTTATGTGCTGATTTTGTAGCACAGTGCCCGAATTTTATTTCGTAGTTTCCAGAGGATTGCGGTCGTGTCTCCGTGTCGTTAATTTGACATCCACAGCGTTCTTCCCCACTGATAAATTTTATTCTGGACGGTCTCCACCGGTTCCGCAGTTTCTCGGATGGCAGCCATTCGTTTCAGGCTACATCCGAGCGAAAGAACGCTCTTATTCCGACGACCGTAGAAAAGAGCCAGTGCTGTCTTAACATTCCCGGCACCTGCGCCATGGTCGACTGTTACACGAGATACAATTATTGCCGGTCGGATCGCGAAGTAACACGCGAGGTCCATTTTGAAGCACTGCCGACGGGCACGCACCAACTAACCAACTATGTCAATAATAAACGGCACGCATCGTTAAATCGATCGCTCGCCGATTATTGGCCATCCGGACGCGCCGAAAAGGGGGTGTGTTCTATACTCGATCTCTCACTCTCTCTCTCTCTCTCTCTCTCGTTTCTATAGGATTCTCGTCGATGTGCAACCACTTGCACGCCGATGACTTCATCCGCGGAGCGGAATCGCCTACCACGCTGGGGCATCGGGTTTTGCTTTTGCTAATTAAAAAATTCCACACGAAGTCAGATTTCCTCTCCCCCGTCGCGGCGGAGAACGCCCCTGCGAGCAAATCCAATACCACACGCCACCCCAACGGCCGAAGCCACCCCCGACATCCTACCCCAAGTTCTCGGGAAACGCGTATTTAATTCGTTCTACTAGGTCATCCCGTGTGCCATACAAGACGGGTCATTTTGTTCACCCCTTTTCTCGAGCACACGATGCTCTCCATGCACTTCGCCATGCAGAGTTTGCTTTATTCGTTAAGAGATCGTCTTCAGGATCTCCTCGCGAAAATTTTCGTCTTGACGAGCTCATTTACGAAACAGGCGATGCTTCGTGGTAAAAGTATTCATTCTTGTCACTTCAGATCGATATTCAATTTCGTTTCTTCTCCATCAATTATGTCCACCTTACAGACCCTTGGCAAAAGTCAAATAAGTACTTAACAGAAAACTACCCCAAATTCTAACAGGAACAAGAAGAGCAACGTTTCAAGTTTGGAAAATGTTTCAAGCACCAATACCAAAGGTTCACGGGTCACGTTCGACCCAGACTCATCTACGGTCGCTCGCAAGTCGAAATAATTCGAAATTCAGACAGGATCGAGCTCGGGATTCGCGAGGGATCGTCGGGAATATTTTGATTCCATCAGGCTCCCGCAAACGTATCGAAAGATGGATAACCGTATAGCCCATCGACTAAGTAAACCACCCGGGAGCCAGAGATCCGCGCGCGCGTTCTTTCTTCCTTCCGGCGGCGGGCAAAGGAAAAAAGATCGCGCGTTTCGAATTTCGTGCGCAATAAACCGTTCGCTCAGGAGTCGCAGGCACGCGTGGAACGCTTTTCGCGTTGCTCTGCCACGGGGGTAGCAGGGGGTTGCGTTTAAGGGGTGTGCGCCACGGCTAACGCGGTACGCGCACGCATTCTTCGCGAAACGAGCTGAACAGGCTCTGCTGCCAGTGTCTTCTTCTCTTGCTGGACAGCACTCGGAGAAATTTATTGGTCGGTTCATTAACCTCGAACGCTACCATTTTCTTTACAGTCATAGGAATTAAAACTTGTCTGGTTAGCTGAAATTCCCTAGTAGAAAGCTACGTGACAGTAGAACAACGTATGTGGTCTCGTTTTAAAGTTCGAACCCTCTAGACATAATTACTTTTTTCACAGATAATTTTTATGGAACAGAAGTTTAATAATGTTGGATTATGAAAAATCAATTAACTCAGGATCGTATTTTCTAAACAGAGATTTTGAAGTATCGATGGAACGTTCTCTGGATCGTATTTCTAAACAGAAATCTCGAGGTAACCCATTCTATGTATACTTTCTTTGAAAAAGCTGGACTGTGTAGGGCTAATCTAAACAGTCTGGTGATACGAGGGGAACCTGGTTTCCTTTTGGGGTTGCAACGTTTAGCTCTGAGAGTTAGTCGAAGTTAAGACATCGTTCGGTAAAGAACTTCCTCCCGCGCCGTGAAATAAAGACTAATTTTATTGTACAAAGACCAGTGTGTTTTTTTGACACCCACATCCAATAAATAAAAGCGCTGAAAAAATCGCAGCTCAAGTTTTACGTGCTAGTTATAAAGGGGATGCTGGAATCTTCAAATCTACGGTGGTTTCATACTCCAAACAAATTTTCCTACGTTTCTGGAGAAGTTTCAATTTGTAACAACGTTGAAGAGGGACTGCCTTCAGTTTTCAGGCGGCTGGGCCACGTAAAAGTACTTCAGGAAAAAATGAACAACGGGATGCGAAAATACGGGCTTTAGGCTTTAAAACGAGCCGCGGTTCATCGTTCCGCTGTATCTTACGTCAAGTTTATAGGATCTTGAATATTGACGATTTGTCTAAGGTTGGAATAGCGTTGAAATTGACAGAATTGAAAAAAAGTTTTGCGAGGTAGATCGAGGTTCGCAGAGGATTGCTTGTAGGGCAAAGGAGTTAAGCCGAAGAATGTGACTTTCCACGACTCGGGAAGGATCTCGGAAGCGAGAGAGTAGTCGAGCGCAATGGCAACGCGTTAATTCGACGAAGCCGGTGGTTCCGCGGGAAGATCAACAGGAACTTGGTGAAAAAGTCAGCATTACCGGGGGATCAGCCCTCGGAATTAAGTTCGGGCATTGTTCGCCAGATTTCGACGTGGAACGGCGGCGAAGTTGATGGCGTTTCGCGTCGTCCGCGGTATCGAGCGCGCTAAAACTCAATTATCCGTCGGATCGTCGGTGGTGTCGGGGATTCAATTCGAAAGTATCGGGGCGCGGCGGCCAACCATCTCTCTCTCTTGTCGCTCCTCGTAAAAAACAGGCAATTTCTGAGCGCGCAAGATCCACGGTGCGCGGGCTGATAGAGAGGCCGCGAACAATCGGACAGGTGTATCCGAACGGTGCGGATCGCGAGCGCGTCTCCTCGTTATCCGATATTAGCCGATCAATTTTCATGCGATCCAGCACACTTACCCGCTTTTCATTCGTCGCGAATCGCGTCCCTCATCGCTCGCACCACCCCTGTGTGCACACGCCGGTACACCTCGGTGTGCGGCGAGAACGAGAGAGCGCCGACTAAAAAAAAATAGAAGAGAGAGAAGAAGTAAAAAAAATACGCGGAAGAGAGTGCGGGGAGAAAGGAGAGAGAGAGAGAAAACACTGGGGCTCTAGAGGGAGGAAGAAAAGAGAAAACAGAAGCATCGGGGCCGGTGTAGCTCCGGTCTCGATTGGAAATTACTCCCTTTCATCCTTTCACGGGGTGAAAGAGCAAGTAGGAAGAGAGACGCGCACGGCCCACGCCTATATATCCAGCTGCGGCTCGAATACATTTTTTTACTTTGCCCGTTAATGCGTCCCTCCTCGTGAATTTCGTTAGCTCGTCGAAACGCGCCAAGCTCGCATGCACGTCTATCATCGATACGGATTTAATTAAAAAATGTTTAACAAACTACGCCGCGCCTCGGTGGCTCCTCCGCGGGAACCGCGTAAATATTGCCCGGCATTCCGCGGTTAATTTCCTTGACGTGCCGCGAGCGTTCCCGGCCGTTATTATCGCCCCGAAAAATAAAGATAAAACCCCGGAGCCGGCCGCAGCCTACTCGGTCCACTATCCCCCTCCACCCTCCTCCTTCCTCTCTGCATAATTGCACCGGACAAATTAAAAATTGCACAATCGTCCCTCGCATCGTCGCCGGGCGGTCGTTTGCGTAGAACGGGACCTGGGACGAACAATTATTATTAGTAGCAGTTTTATCGGTGAAATAAACTGCATCAGATGTGTATGCGTGGCGAATTATGACATTTCCAGAAGAGTCTTCGCGGTCTAATTATTTGTACACAATGGTAGAACGAACGAGTAGACGAAATGTTGGGAGGCGACGTATTGTTCATAGTGTAATTGCTTCGAAGCTAAAACAACAGAACGCATTCGCGAATCGAGCGGATCTGGATCGAAGGGGGTTGAAGCGAGAGATCGACTTGAGAGGATTTTTCGTTCGTCGCAGGTGTCGGGACAGCATTGAATTAGAGAGAGAATCGTGGCAGGGAGTGGAAACTTCGAACCTGGCGCACGTATGAATTATAACAGATTGCTAGCTATCTGAGGGAACAGCGTAAGCGAATTAGGTGGTGCCTCCTCGCGCGACGAGGCCAAGGATAGTCGCGATGATGTCGCATCGTGACTGTGCCACGCCGAGCTGGCAAGAGTAACGCGTTTCACGCGGTGTGTGCTCTCTATTGAGTAACTAAGTTTCGTACCCCGGCAGTCAGGTTTGTCTGCCACCGACAACGGTGACAATACCGCAACAGTATCGTCTCCGCCATTGTGCGCCGATTAAATCTCCGAGACCGAGGAAGCGATATCTACCCGCGACCCGTTCCAGACCCGAGGTACCCTTCTCCTTCTTCCTGGAACGGTAGAGAGAAAGGGTGGCCACCCTGTGCAACCCTTCCCATGGGGGTGCACCAAATTTCGTCCGACGAACGAAAACACCACGGGTGTATCGGTTAAAGAGCGGCCGACGGAAACCTGTTCGCGGCTTATCGATAGTTTACGGATAACCGGGTCGGGCCTGTGTGTGTTCCACACCACCGCGAATAGTTCTGTAACTAAGTTTAATCCGTACAACGGAAGCGGCATTAACGCGCCCCTGCGCTCGCGCTCGCCCGCGCGCGAGAGAGCGAGCTCGTCGGCTACGCTCACCGTCACGCGTGTCATTTATTAACCGTGCTATTCATCGAGTTACGAGTTCCCTCTCGTTAATGAAATATCGCGTAACGCTTACTGTCTCCCGCGATATCTACACCCCCGCGCTGCCAACCCTCGGGACACTTGCTGGCTTCGCTGCCTCAGGAAACTTACAATTTCTTAATCCCCCGTAGATCATCTCTCCGTAACGTTAATCCCACCACCGTTGGTCAACCGACTGGTTTTAGATTTTCTATTAGAAGAATCCTTCGAAGTTTCTCTTCATAGTTTTCCAAAGTTCATCTCATTGTTCGAGAATGTCCCAGCGAAACGCCGATGCACGCGCAGCGTTCCAGATAAAATCGAGGTTCACCGTTTCGTGGGATTAAACATCGAAAAACGTTCTCTCATCCGATGCCTTTGAGCTCGCGAGAAAGCGTCTTGCGATTTCGACCGCTCGGCTTGGAACGTCATTAAAAACACACGCGGCGATGCCGCGCAACTCAAAGATACTACTCTCAACCTTAATCTTTGTAAAACGGACTGACAAACTTTGGCCGGCACTTTTCACCCGAAATCGGTGTGATTCCGAGCAAATTTTCTAGTTCCTCGATCTTCGATCCTCGCCGATATTGATAACAGACTTTGCCCATCGGTTGTGAAAAAATACAGCCCCTTCAAAAAAATCTAATCCTCAGTTTCTAAGTGTTCGTACAAAAAGCCGATACTCTATGAACGGGTCTGGCAAATATTATGGCGACTCGATTTGCAGCGAAGAAGCCGAGAGCATCGTGAAGCTGCAACTCGCGGTCGAAGAAAGTTATCTCGCGTCCTGTTTAATTCCTGGTGGTGGCGAGCGACGCATCGGCTGGGCGCGCGCGTGTGCGAGGAGTTTGCTTGGTGTTGGTGCATAGAAGGACGACGATAGGCTCGTCGGTGTTGGTGCACTGTCAGTGGTGCAGGCCCATTGTTCGTCAGACACAAAACAGTCGGCGTACAAAGTGGCTGCTGCGTTCGCTGCGGCGAAGGCGAAGCCGAGGAGAGCCGATGGGTGATGAGGGGGGGTCGAGGGTTGTGGGTGCGAGAGGGGAGGGCGGGAGGTAGCAAAGAGAGATAGAGGCGGAGAGAGAGAGAGAGAGAGAGAGAATCACAGAGCGGTATCAGAGAGTGGGTATTGTCTACAGAGCTAATCAAAACCAGCCCTTTCAACGGACCAGTCTCTCCCCCTCTCCCTGGTTCGGTCGCGAGTACACACACGTGTACGCGTGTAGACACGCGGACGAGGTGATCGTGTTCGTGATCGGTTGCAGGTAAATAAGAGTCGGCTTCGAGCTAAGTTTCTACGCGAGCGTGTACGAGGGATGAACGGGGGTGGGTGCACGCGACGTGTACACACGCGAGGGGTGGCTGGCAATAGGCTGCCGGAAGGACGGGATCCGTCGGAATATTTTTGCCGGCGAAGCTTAGCTTTTCCGCGCGCGAGTAATTTCACGGTCGACAAGTTCGCGGGGTGGATGAAAGGGTGGAAGGATGAAAGATCCACGGCCGAGGACAATGTCTCGGCGAGATAAAGGCCGCGAATGAATTTTTTTACCTTCCCCAATAGCGACGCGAGCGCGCGCGCCTACATGTCGTGGGCGCACGTTGATGGGGTGTTCTACCCCCGCGTAATTGTCGCGCGCGTGGGCACGCGGGACCACCCCCGTTCGCTGATCTCTCGCTATTAAATCATTCGCGATCCAGTTAACGCTCGATTAAAAACGGTCGCCGGAAGATTCGCATTTGATTACGGCTGAAAGCTGTTACCGAGCCATGCGAGAGCTCGCAAGAACGATAGGAGAGATGAGAGAGACAGATAATGTTTCTAATTTCCGAAACGAACCGTAACCGCGCGCCTCGCCGCGGAGAATCGTTTAGCCGAGACGTCGAATGCCTAACCGTCAGCTATCCTTCTTTCCAGGGCTGACTGCTGAAGCTGCGAATTGACTCGGTCCCGGATCCGTAGGTACCCGAGCCTAACGCCTCCGCAAACCCCCTTTAATTCCAACATACCATTATCATTATTCGCGTTATCTCGCACGACGCTACCGTAACCACCGGAATTGCTACCTTTATTTTTCTTTTCACCGCTCTCGACGACGCTGCCGTACATTATTCGGCGAATCCACTCTCGTTACGCCTGTCTTCGACCTGGTCCACCGAATTAATTTCGAGCAACCGGAAATTGCAGTCAAATATTCTCCCTTCTGTCTTTGTACTGGAGCTCCTAATCCATTTATTCGTACTGCACCAATTCGTACTATGGTTCACAGGATCCATTTAGCAGAAAGATTCAACAAGTACCACATAAACGCGATCATCTCAATTTTCCATTTATAACTGTAGCGCGCAAATGTTATTTCCTCAATCATTCTTTTGCAACTCCAACTATTCCGTTCACAATAAATTATCGCATCGGTTGCATAGCTCTAGTTCCATTGCGCTAATTTGCAGCCCGGTTCGCAGGATTAATTCTACCAGGGAGATTCCACGCGAGTATGGGATCGATCAAGCCGATCACGATCCGTGCTACAACAGTCAAGACGAAGGGAGTTGAAGGGAGAGAACGAGATAGAGAGGGAGAGAGAGAGAGAGTAAGAGGCAGGGTATACATTTCATAAAGTTAGATGTGCCATTCGTATTTTCCAGGGACGACGGTGGTGGCGGCAGTGGCTCGGGCTCGGACGGTGGGGGTTGTATCTCTAACTCGAGCGCCTATAACATCCATATCTATATCCCATGTACCGGGTGTCCAATAAATCTATTACCCATCCCCGTGGGGCTGGAGCCGGCGGGTGCCATACGAACGAACATACACGTACACATAGACAGCAGCCCAGACACACGTACAACACCACCGGCGTATAGACTGCATGAGGGATAGCTCGGATGCGCGTCTATCTCCGTTATGACTTCCAGCCGAGCGCCACGAAACCCGATCGCACCTTTTTCCACGCGACCGTGCTTGCCTGCCTTTTCTTCTACTCCTCCATCTTTCTTCCGGCGGCCGTGGGACACACCGAACAACTTTTCCGTTCTCCAGTCCAACGTTTTCCCGCCAGCGAAGGGAACCGTGGGCCGCCCATTATGATTTTCATTATAGTTTGGAACTCCCTGTAATTCTACAGGGCTGCACAAGCCTTCTTCAGTGTCCGCGTCCAAAGATGAAGCCATCATTTATCAATGATTCAATGGTTGAATAAATGTGTTGTTATGAAAGTGGAAAATAAGGAAGAAACGATTGAACTCGAAATTCTAATTTGCACGTGGCAATACAACGTAATAGGTTATGTCACAGTTTACACTCTTCACGTTGTCGCTCATTAGCAGAGCACGTTACAGTGAGCTGACAGTCAAACCGCGAACGCGGAACTACACGATGCTTTTATGACTCGCGTAGTATATATTATATGTTAGTTGAACAGAATGAACAAATAGTTGATTATTAATGCTCTGTGGTGTTGGACTGGACCTGTCGAGGAGCGAGAGCCACAAAGCCACGCCCACTTAAGAGAGACTATACGAAAATGAACAAACTGGTGTTCTGTTTCTAAACTAAGAAAAATTTATGGAAATGTGCTCCGTTGGAGCTCTAAAAGAATCGAGAACTATCGGTCGGCGGTCATATAGGTAGCCGTCCCCGTCTTCCTCAGGCTCTCAGCGATCCGTTCGTGTCGAATCCCTGGAGCTAAGGGTCTCTAGCGGAGGCTCAGCTGTTTTGGATGCAAACAGGGTCTGGTAGCGCCGTCGAATTCAGTTGGGAAGGATCTCCATCGGGTCGCGAGGCTGCCAGAAGCGAGACGATCGGCTCGAGCAAGCTCGGTGGCAAGCGGAAACCGTTTTCCGAGCAATTGTCGTGGACAAAAACGTCGGCGGAACCGTCGAAACGACCGGGGAACCGGTAGCGATAACCCGTCGGCGGTATGGACACGGTTGCCGATGGTTGGTCGAGGGATAGAGGCGCGGCGTAGACAAACGGAACGAAACGAAGCCGGCTGAGAGACCGGCTAGAAAATGTGGTAGAGGGATCGGATGCTTGGAACGAGGGGACGGGAAAGACAGAAAGAGAATCGGAGAGGTGAAGAGAGAAAGAGAGAGGGGGGCACCTCCGGGGGTAGGCAGAAGGGGGTCGGACGGAGGGAAAACGGCGAGGAGCCCGGGAGGTGGGAGGGCACGGTAATACGCGAGACGGAAACGGGCGGGAAAAAGGCAGTGCCTAGCGGAGAATAAAACCAGAGAAATTGTCATTGTGCTGAAGAGGTCCGGGCGTATAACAATGACAGCGGCTGACGCAGCATCCCGCAGCTACAGATCATCCCTGGATATTAAAAAGTCGGCCTACCGCGCGCGATTCTCCTCTTCTCTATCTCCCTTTATCTTTCTCTCGGTCTCTCTTCTTTCCAGTTGTCTTTTTTTCCTTCTCCACGAGTACGTTTCTCACCCCATATCCAAGGGGGCGGGGGGCGAGAGAGAGGGAGAGTGAGTCGACGACGGGGAACGCGTAACCGATACCGGAGGGACCAATGAACGTTTGCGCATCGAGATGGGGGGCCGGTGGCCGGGACTCTCTCGGCTCCGCGCCGCTCCGCACCGCTTCGCTCGGCTCGGTACCCGCGCGTGCGGGTGCTCCTCCTTGTCCTTTCCTATTGCGAAAACAATGGACGAAGTACCCGCGATTTCGTGTCATCGAGACTCAACCCTCTATCGGCGGGAATATTGTCCTTCCAGGAGAAGCGGGGCCGTTCGACGAGGTACTTCGGGGTTATCGAGGAACGGTCTCGTGCTACTCCCTGTCAACTGGAAGCGGAGCTGAGCAGAACGGTGTGTTCCCGGGCCACTGGCCGGGCGGCTCGGGAAGAAAGGGGGTCAGGTTGAGCGGTTCCGGATGACTTCGACGAGAACGGATACGTCAATGCGACCGGATAGCTGGGTGGGGTTTGACGATTGCACGACGCTCGCTAGTATTGACATTCCTGCGGCGTGGAATGGCTAGAATGGAGCGGCAGCTTCACGGACGATCTTGCTCGACCGGAATAACGCCTGCCTTTGTGCCCGCGTCGGGGAAATCGGCCTCGTAGGCACGAATCAGCCAAGATCCACCGTCGAGCTAAGTATTATTGGCCGGCAAACAGCCTATTTGCCACTACCGAACACGATACGGATCCTCATCGCTCCCATCCCTCGCCCCCTGCTCGTCGCAACTTTCGGACGGAACGCAACCCAGGATTAACGTTCCCGTTCCGGGAAATACGCGCCGCAAAAAGCGGAGGAAGAACCGTACAGATTTCGCATTCTGTCAATGTCCAACTGTCGATCGAGCGACACGGAATCACCGCTCGTTGGAAACCGACGCGTAGCCCACGGATATCTCCATTAGACCAACGATAATCCGTCGGACCGGCGAACGGGATCGCCTCTAATGCAGAAATTCATCAGGACACTCTTCTCATAAAGTATTCAAAAACGCGACCGAATTAATACCGATCAGCTCAGCAGGGACGCGCCCGGTTATTAATGGCCCCGCGGATCCCTCGGCTATCGATCCCGCAATGCGAAAAATCCGGAGAACGCTCTTCACTTTGCGGAATTATTTGCGAGCCCCGTCCGCAGCCCGCATCTTTCACTACTAAGTATTAGAATCCTGAGATCATAATTGTGTGGTGGTGACGGGGCACAGGTTCGATCAATGATATAAAACAAGCAATTTTGCAATTAATAAACTTCCAACGTTTCGATCCTGATGTGGATCATTTTCAAGGGGAGGAAATTTTTGCGTCTGAAAATAATATAACTATAATGCATGTTAACAACGAGAATAACGATCCGATTCCATGACACGAATCCTGAGATCACGAAGCACGAATAAATTATAATTTGCAGAAACATCCGCAGTCTAGTGATCGCTTTTGTCCAATCGAAACAGCAAAGATAACGAACGTCGTTGCAGCGAGAACTCGGTATCAATCACAGGAATTTCAAACGGGAGAATTCAAGTGCAAAATCGCGAGCTGTATCTTTTGAATGATGTGACGACAAATGATCCGCCTTTGGCAGTTTGAGGGTTTTCAAACGATCGATGAATTCCAGTGAAAATTGGTAGGACTTTGCGAGGTAGCAAAGATAACGAGTTCGACAGTGCCGAGAGTCCACTGGCGAGAGGCGCGTTCATGTTCGAGGACGCCGATGCAGAAGCGTGAACAACCGGGATTTTTCGAATCGCGGGATGACGAATGGTCTGCCTTATCGCGCGGTGTTTCGCGGGACCAACGAGAATCGACCCAGCTCTATCGCAGCTATGGAGGTGCATTGAGTACCGTCGAAAATTCGCAGCTAGGTGCAAGAGTCCTAGCGCGGCCACTCGACGCGGCCAGGGTAACACATTGCGCTGCAATGTGCACCCGTTGTTCCTAGCTGGGTATGCTGTGCGTATACAGGATCATGCAAATGTGACGCGTATGCGATACTCGTGTGGCCCATGACGTCTAGTGTCCTGCCAATGACGTTTACTGCAACCACGCCCTGTCCGTGCTCGTTCGACGTCCATCCACGACAGGCATCTGCCTCCTTAATTACCAAGGATTCGACTAACGAGCCGGGCGATCGCTTCTTTACACCATGGACAACCATACTTTCCAACTATATCGTTTCAGACACCTCTCACTTCATTTCTCGAAAATGTTAAAATTTTTTTTTATTCGCAATCAATTCTAAGCGATGAAACCTTAAACCACGTGATCTGGCAGTGTGGAAAGTATGACATTCAAGGGTACAAACTTTTAAATTCCCTATGTAAAATGGGTTACCAGCTACCTCTAACTATTGATATGTTTATAGCGGAACCTAATATTAAGGCTTGTATTTGTATCAATCGTTATTTCACAGATTGTAAACTATCTATTTAAATCTTACCTATATCATTGTAATACTAAATTGGAAAGCGAAATGAATCCATCTAAGGGCCTAAAGTGCTTCAATAAAAAAAATTCTAAAAGGAGAACTGTGCCACAAATTATCGTTGTTGAATCGATTGGCTAGCCTAATGTTCTTCGCATATTTTGCAAATAGGATTCCTCCATTCGCTAATAAATTGTGCGGTCAAGCAGTTTGATGCTATAATATAATTTCTTTCGGTAAATAGGTCATTGGCTCGTCGAATTCCATAATGTCGTACGAGCGGGGAATTTCGGGCACGATTTAGCAATAGCTGGTCAGCCGCGGTAACCAACGTGTATGTTGGCCCGGAAACGTGTAATAGTTATGCGCGCCGAGCCAACGAATTTTTCATCATAACATCGCTGGGAACGTGGTCGCGTTGATCGAACAGGCTCCGCAGAAATTATACGTTTCCGATAACCACCGAAAAGCCTCGCTTCTGTTTTTTATCCGATCGCGAACTAGTTTAACGAGTACTCGATGATATTAGGGTGTGTGCTCGTTCGACGACCTGCTGTTTGCTGGGCTTCGACGATGAACGATGAAAACGAACGAAGTCTCTATCGTTCCTCAGAGGAACGAGAACGATATGTAGAATTATCAAAATGCAGAATATCTGAGGTAACATCGTACAGAATTGTAGTCTTAAAATTGGTGTATTTCCATTTAGTGTTCTTAAGAGTATTACAATACTCCCTGTTTAATGTGACGGGTGCTGATAACGATTGAGTTACCCATTTCTCAGAGGGGTAAAATGAATTAGTGATGGATTTTTGAAAAATCCCGCGCCTGGCAGCCGGGGTTACCGACTTGTCAGGCTGTCGAGCACGATAGGTAGGAAATTGTTTGATTCGCCCCGCGAGCGACCGTTTTAGCAGCGAATCCGGACCCACCGACCGACATCGAGAAGTCGAACACGACAATGATATTCGATGGGAGTTTCGAGCACGACATCGAAATATCTGGTAGGCCACAGTGGCCAGAGTATGTACCTACTCGGGTACGGAAATGTCCAGCGAGATAGCCACTCGTAACGAACAATGGCCGCTTCTGGTTTCGCCAAAGTCGAGCGTCCCTCCCGTGTATACAGGAATCGCTTCTCTTTCTACCCGTCCCTCTTCCTCCTCCTCCTTCTCCTCCTCCTCCTTCTCCTCCTCCTATGCCTTCTCCTGTCCGTTTTCCCCGTTCCTATTGCTCGCTACCGAACCAGCCATAATACACGCTGGTATCGCTACTTCTGCCAAGTGAGCAACTTCCGTCTTCCTTTTCGTGGTGGCACGACAATGGGACACAAATTTAAGAGTGTCTGCGAGAAAGCCCGCGTACGGCCCGACGCTTGCTGCTGCAGGCTGCTGCTCTTCGAAAAGCTCTCGTCGAGATTCGGGAAACCGCGGACCGGGGAAGCGCGTTTTCGTGAATAGACACGCCTCGCCATTGACTGGCAATCTTCCGTCGGTTTCCGGCGGGTCCTGATGCCGAGACAGAAATTTTACACGATGAATTCTTTCCTCAAGGCGGAGCACCCTGACGAGCTCCTCCCGCCCTGCCTCCTTGACTTTCACGCGATCGAACCATCGTTGAAAAGTCACCGGCTCATGGGAGGACCATATTCTTCCCCTGGTTGCATCGCGAAATGTCAGCGAAGTGGTCTGCTATTCGCAGAAACCACGAGAGACCGAAGGATAAGAGGATTTATCCAAGGATTATATGTTTTATACGTTCCCTTTACTATTATTTCCTCATCATGTCCACGACTTCGCATTCGCAACAGATTAATAACTGTAACAGCTAACAGAACGAACTATGACTATACTTTTCATACGTTCTTATCCAAGGATCATTTTCTGTGCAATTTTAGCGCTCTTTAATTTTATAACTAGGAAGATAATTGATATTTTCCTGTAGCCAATACGCAATATTCTAACTTCTATCGCCGTATAGAAACTTGGATTTTTTCTGTCAAAGAATCACATTATTAAAATAACGATATTAATTGCATAAAGGCACCTTCGATCCCGCGCCTCGTGATCAATGGCGCAAGCAGCGGTCCAGCAGCTTCACGAGGACGTATTGGGAGATCTCGATAACGTATCGCTCAGATCTGTGCCATTTTTCGCAATTTAGGGCACCGGCCAATCTAACGAGCCAGGATTTCTCTGTCCCCTCCGTGGTGTATATGCTATATATATACTATATAGATATCCAGGAGAAGAACGTTCCTCGAGAACTGTCGCGAAAGAAAGCTCGACGAAAGCAGCGAAAGGGAAAACGACGTGTCAGACTCAAACCGGGCCCCGCGGAAAACCGATTGATTATGATTTATGGAGAGGAATTTTCGCGTCGGCGAACCCGGCGTGTCTCGCGATTCGGAAAATTTCATTTGCCTGGGGAAAATCTGAGCGCGCGCACCCGGCGACCGGAATTCCGATTTCTGATCTTTCCGAATGGAATTCGTCTCTGCGAAACGATCACCGCCAGGAACAAATGAGACCGGTGCTCGATGGATCGCCGACTTGGATTAAGCCGACGAATTCATACGGGGAAAGATGGTAATTGGTCATGCCCACTGACATGTTTATCGGTCTCAAGGGCGCGTTGTCTCAACGAAAGGAAGGGTGAAGCTAAGCTATTAAATTAGGAACGACAACTAATTAACCGCTCCTTGGGAAACGACACTCATAAAACTCGGAGAACATGGTCCATAAAGCCGAATTTTAAAAACACTCTCCGTGAGTCCTGCAGATTCTTGTTTACGTGGACTAGCAATTAATATTGAAGTCTAGAGTTAAAGGACATCACTAGACGACGGATCATTATGCAGAATAAAAATGTTTTACTTTTTACAATTTTATTTATATTTTTCAATATACATTTAACTTCAGTTATTAACAACAAATACGATCGATATAAGAAGCATATTTTACATTGATTGCAGGAAGTAGCAATAATATAAAAATTGCTTTCATCCCTTAACGACGTTGTTATATGAAAAGTAACGATGCAACGTTTTGAATTATTTTAATCTTTCACTGATTGATATTTCACCCAACCAATTTCTTCGTAAACGACTTATTCAGTTCAGAGCGATTTCGCGAATAAGTGTGTGCCAATTGCCAATAGACGATGTAAGAGAAGTCTACGAGTCTAGAACAGTAAATTGCAGTTACGTGGAACATTGTTAAGTAGAAATAAAGTGGTCTGCGCTGCGGGAAATGGTTTGAAAACCGCGTGCCCGTTGTAGATGCAGAACAATCCGCTCCCTTGGTGTTTCTACCCCTATTCAATCTACTTTCCGCGCGTCCAAAGAATCGCACGGCGAAGCCGTCAATATTTCGCCGCCATTCGAGCGGCAGGCCGGGTCGGTCTTATTCAATATTAAGGAACTGACCGCGCCGAGAGCCGGACAATGCGTCTCACTATCGCAGCTGTCGACCTGGACGAGCACGCCAATTGATACCCCGAAGGACTCGCGAATAGTTCCCCTGGGACATGCCTTTCCCTTCCTCCGAGCTATTCCGTTGAATTAATTCCATCAGCCGCCTAACGACGACCTACATTCTACGCAATTTCGTTTCGTTTCTTTTAAACGGAGATCCTGTCTATCACCAAGGATCGATCCAGTTCGCTTCGGAGAACGGTCCTACCTCGGACAATCACGGTTAAGGTGCATCTCGAGTTGATCATTAAACGTCCAATCCATTAAACTAAACGTCTACTGGTCGCTAATAAAGTGGTCATTCTCGTGGCCCAGCTTAACGACGCGAGTTAGCTGACCTAGCGCGCCAGCTCCGTCCCTGGAGGGCCAGGCTTTCGCAATTTTGTCGGTTGGGCTCCTCCATGTATGTTTACTCGTTAGGAAAAGTATGCAGAATCTATGGTATCTATGAAAGTACCGGAACCTAGCACTGTCGTTAAAATCACACCTGTATCTCGCAAGGGTTGCAACTTTTTCCCCGGAGTTTCCCGAAGCCTCGGTGGATGTCTCAGGAAAGGCGTTCGCCGACAATTAGGGGCACCGTGTTTTAAAAGGCGCGACGTCCCCGTAATAGCTTCGGGATCCCCGAATTAATGTGCGTGGATGTTCGAGGGTGGGTTACGATGGAAGTCGGCAAAGATACGACACGGACAGGAAGGCAGAAGAGTCCAGGGAAGTTTCGCGGGACGTTGGGGGGTGCGATTAAACGGCGCCATAAGGTAAAACAGAGCGGTGCTCGTTAGGCGGGGCATGGCCTAAGTGATCCCGTATAACACGGGATTTTATGGAGAGTGCATCCCGTGGGTCGCTTTGCATGCATTCCCGGGGAGAGCCGGTAGGCGGCTGAGTGCCCTATCCAAGTGTGCTATCGAAATGACGATTATCGTCCATCTTGCCTGAGGTGTGGCTCTCGCGCACGGCCCTGCATAGTCCTGTACACATTTCTCTTTCCGTCCAAGATTTAAGGAGGGGCCCGTAGCCGTTCTTCGCCCCAACTTGGCCCCCCATGGGTCCATCAAAGATTCATCGGACTCACCTTGCGACGCCGACGACGCAGCTCGCGATTCATTATCGAGGCTCTCCCGGCATTGTCGCGCCTCTATCAATATCTTATAATACCGGGGACACTTTAGAATTTCGATCGGAATCACTGGAACCATCAACAGGCATGTCATTAATACACATTGGGCCTGAGAAGACGGTTTGCGGAGCACCGACTCCTGCCTGATTGAGTCTGTAATATTAAACGCAATTCAACTTCCCAGACCGGACGGTGTTACTCGGCCATACCACCGTAACATATCGGGGCAAATGGCACACCGAAGGGCTCTCTCCCTGCGACACGACGAACTACACACCGTCCTCCAAATCTCAACGACCCGGACGCCTTACGAGCTGACCGGTAATTAACCGCCGCTGACATCCGAGACCGTAAACTCGCGTCTCGATCGCACTTCCCGGGAAACCGATGTTCTATTAACGAACCTCTGCTCCCCTTTCCTGACCCCTATTACAATACTTAGATCCTCTTAACACAAATTCTCATTTAATTATTCGTGCAGTGTCTCCCATCTTGACAGCGTTCCTTCTAAAGATCGTGGCTTTGAACGCGCATTAATAACGCACGTATAAATACATACACGCATTTTCACGCGCACCATTCTACGTGTAGTGTTTCACCATTTCACGTGTATTTAATTACGCATGCATTAATGCATCCTCGTTTTAATTTCTGTTAGACATAATCGTACGGCCGCGCCACGGCCGACTCTGAAGTAGAGATCCCCATTTCACGTGTATACAGGGTGTTCGACTACAGGTGGGAGAAAATTTAAGGGGTGGTTCTTAACGATGATATAAGACGAAAATGAAGAATTAAAAAATTGCGATTTCAGCTTCGTTATTTAGTTATTAACAATTAAAAATCAACAACGCGTCTAATAAAAGTGTACGTTGTGTACGTCAAAGAGTTCAATGTTGTCCAACGATTTGTGAAAAAAATTTTCACCTCGCTGGGGCCCCAAATGAGAACCAAGTTATGCATGCATCTGTCACTTGATACGTGACTGTCGCGTTGTTAATAGCTAAATAACGAAGCAGAAATCGCAATTTTTTTATTTTTTATTTTCGTCTTATATCATCGCTAAGAACTAACCCATAAATTTTCTCCCACCTGTAGTCGAACACCCTGTACAAATACACGTGAAACAGGGATCTCTAACTGCTTCAGAATTTCAGAGATTCTTTCTAACAGCGAATGTCCCTGTCCCATGGTCGAGCCAGGAAAGAAGACGCTCTCTTGCCGAGGCAAAGGGGAACGCCTGGAATTATCCTTAGGATCAGGACCTCCCCTCCCGCTAATTTACTCCGGTCGTAGGTTTATTGCTGTCGCTTTATGCGCGGGCTAGATGTATCGTATGCCGGGGATATCGTTGCCTCGAAATTTGTTTGGTTTGTTTTACGAGGGGGCCAGGTTGCATCAGCTGTCTTATTGGATTCCGACACACGTGGTCGGAACGGACCGTGTGTTTTCCGTGCACACATCGGTCCTCGAAACACGCGTGTATCACCGTCGGAATCAACCTCGACGAATCTCGGTCTCGAGAAAGAACACACACCGGGATAACTGCATCTCCTGGCAATAAGACCGAATAAGATCCTTCGCGTCGGGATAAATTCTGTACAAGAGAAGCCGTCCCCGGGATCCCGGGCGTCTAAAGGGTTCCTGTAACTTCTTCGTGGAAAGAAGGACGCGCATCGTCGCCGAGGAAAAGACACGGGGCCGTGAGAGAGGGGCGCAAAGAGCAGTACGATGTAAAAGGAAGGCAAGGTAAGACGTTGTTGGGGAGCGGAGGTGCGCAGGACGAATAGCAAGCAGTGTCTCGTGGGAGTGTGCACCAGGTGCCGGGTTAACCCCTGCGGCTTAGATGTCTTTAGGCGGCGCGTTACCCTGTCGTTTCGTAACCAGAAGGTGGTAACCAATCGGTTGGTAAGGTCTGCCGGAAGGCCTGGGGAGCCAGACAAGGACACCGAGCGATGAGAAAACAAGGCGAAATGCGGCGTCTAGACGAGAGAACGGCAGGAACGTTCTCTACGTGACCGGGAAAAGTCATTCTTCTTCGCCGAGGTCCCGCTGGAAGATGATCCTGCGGCTTCTTCTTCTTCCATCGACGTGCGCTGTCAATTTCGTCGAACCACCACCGGTTTAACGCAGATATTTATCGATGTATCGACGCGTATGTGCTTCGACCGAGGAGCAGTTGTCGTTTCCCGAAGAGAAACCCGGCTATAAAACGACGTCTCGATCCCGATGAATTCTTCAGCGAGACGCCATACTCGCGGCAGTTAAGCATCGCCGCCCGTCCGTGTGCTCCCGCCAGGACCTTAAAAGAAACAGAAGGGAACGACGGAGCCGTACCCGTGGACATTAAACGGACTGCGTCAAGGTAAATGGCAACTGGTTGCGGCGACGTGCGTCGAATTCACCGCCGTGATCGTTTGTAATCCGAGAGAGAGAGTTTATCCCGCGGAGAAATAATACTTTCTGCATTTTAATTCGCTCCGGCTCGAACCCTCTCGCGTTTCCAATGTCCACGGTTTTTGTTCCTTGCAGGGGTCGTTTCATTTTTCCACAGTCTGCTGTGTTATGAAAGCTGACGATTTGCGCCGAGACGTTCTTGAATGATCGAATATTTTTGCTTCAGCGAGAACTGTCGAAATAATTTGTTCATGCGTTCCTTCTTTCAATTCGTAATGTATCAAAATCATCTTCCAATGTTTTAACGTTTCTGCATTTTACGAATTCATCGAGGTCGTCGCCGATGGCCTGGTTTCCTTATGTATCCGCTGGATGCGTCAAAATGCATAAGCAACTAAAATGCAGACCGCACGAGCAACGTAAGAAAAAGGGCCAAAGGACGTGGCAGGGGAAATAAGAAAAGAACCATGGTAGATCCCAGTTTTTCCACGGTACCCGATTTCAAGAATTTTCTGGAGACATCGAACAGCCTCCGAAGAAATACGGAGGGCCACCGTCGATGGGGGGCAGGGTACAAGTTCGGGGTTGTATGGGAGTGCATTTTCGCTACCCCCGTACCGGGGATGGTAGGCGAGCGTGGGCGAGGAGGGCGTCAGGGCCGAAGGAGCCAGGAAAGGCGCATGCATCGAGGCCGGTCGGGTAGCTAAGTAAAATAATAAAATACAAGCAACGGTCGGTTGTACCGCGTCGATACGACGGGACCAATGAGAACCTGGGAGAGCCCGTGACGTCGTTGGACGCACGCCCGTTGCTAGGAGGGTCGTAGGTGGAGCTTGCAAGAGCGACGCCCCAGGAGGACAGGTGGAAAACGCAGGTGAAACGAGCGAGACTCCTACCCGGTGCCGACGCTGAATTCGTGACGCGTACACGATGCACCCTTTTCTACCACCCTCTGTCCTCCGCATCCCTCTCCCAAATACGAGATAGCCAACCCCCTTCTCGCCCCTTTGTCAAGGCACCACCGCCCCCGCAAGATCCGCGAGGCGCACGCAGGAACCAAACCCCTCGCTCTCTTTCTCTCTCCGCTCCCGAAAAATAGAGGATATCAATCCCTAAATGCGCCACTGTTCCGCGGGAATAATGATCGAATCCGGATTCCCCGGCCGCCGCGAATTAGCCAAGCCGCGATTCGTGAATTCGAGCTTCGGCAAAATAACCCTACCTCACCCCATCACCCCACCGAGAATTTTCGGATCGCGGCACCGTTTCGAGGAACCCCCGGAATACCCGGGATTTCGATCGACTCCTCGTTTCGCTCCGCGGAGCCACATCTTTTTCACGGATCCGCCCGTTGTCTTTGCTCGACGACCAGGAAAAATCCTCCCGGTCGGGTCCCTTGGTAGCGTTCCGTTTCTCTACCGAAAAACGCTGTTTCGTCGAGCTCGTCTCGCCGTTCATGACTATTTCGACATTTAGCACCACCCAGGAAAATTTGAACCGAACCCTAGACACGGTTTCCAAACCGACATTCGTATTGTCTGGAAGAATCGTACTAGACGCGGATTTCACGCATTTTATCACCATCCCTTAAAATTGCCTAAGTAAGAAAGAACCTGGCCCCTGTTCCTCGAAACTGATATACAACATTTTTGTCCTTAAAGTTCTTTTCATCCAGTAATGTGTGGCAGCAAGAATGCGATTATTAATAGACTACCGATTTTTGAAATGGAAACAATGAAAATTGTTTTCGTTACTTAAAACTGAAGAGTACAGATTGCACAATCTGCTGAAATGTTACGAAAGTCGTCCACACACCTCCGAACCCACAATAGAACAAGAATATTCTTCTGACTACAATAAATGTTATTGGCGCACTGGTACGATTTATTTATTGTAGTTATGAACAATCGTCGATCGAAATACAGTGACCTGTTACAATGGAAGGCGAAAAAACTGTTACAATGTTTGAGCAGACGTGCTAATAACAAGAGTAATAATGAAAAGGTGCGCTGGATTGCTTTTGAAACAGTGTCTGTACAGTGGCGCGCCTTAGCCGATACACATTTCATCGAAAGAAGGCGCGTCATCGTGGAGATGCAGGCTCTGTTTAAGGACCGGTCGCTATTCCCATAGTGCAAGGTCTCGGTTGTCCACGGGGGGACGTAAATCGCCCAGCCCCCGGGTTTTAAAGGTCAAGAGACGTCCCGGGGACCTTCCTCTGTCCACCTGGAAGGCGTGTCGAGTATTCCACGTACAGGTCTCGGATATGGAGGCACGTAGATACGTATTTCGACGGGGACGAAGAAATACCTTTTTGGTCGTTCTTCGTTGGAGGGGAGTGGCGGCACTGGCAAGATCGAAAGAAGAAGAAGGAGGAGGAGGAGGAGAATGGAGGTAGCCGGAGGAACCGTAGCTTGGAACCAGACAGGTTGATACCTGTGTGTGGAAGAATCCAGGCTGTGTTGCCAAGACACCGACACACCGAAAAAGAGAGAGAGAGAAAGAGAAAACTCGTGTGTCTGGCCACGTATGGGCGTAGCTCCGAAGACGCCTGCAAGTTTCATGCCGCGAGACGCCAGGAAGATGGCTGCCGGGGAACAGCCAGCCGCGAATAAACTGGTAAATGCTTTCGAAGCTACAACCAGCCCGGAGAAATCCATTTTCGATTTGTTCACCGAGTGCTCTCTCCGAGCCCCAGCGAAATTTCGTTCCCCGGGATCCGGCAATGGCGGCATCCTCTTGATCCGATACTCGTCCCAACTCTCCTGCTCCCCGGGAAAACCGAGTTTCCTTCCCAGAATTTTCTGCTACATTTTCCGGATACCTTCCAGCGCTAAATAATTTTTCCGATACCTCCCGCCCGCTGAAATTTTTAACAGACGGAGAACGCTCCTCCGCCTTTCTCGAAATTATCCAGTGGCGCTCTCCCTTGCAAGTTAATCGATGTGTATTTTTCCGTGGTTCGTCGAGATATTTAACGTAAAATTATTTGCTGCACCATAAGAGTTAAATAATTATTCCGACAAATTTTTATCGGAGACTCGTGCAGCGCTCTTCCGTCTGGTTTTTCTAATTTACCCGCAGTCGGGGGCGCCACCCCTTGCAAATTAATTGCTGTATTGTGTTCAGAAGCTTCGGAATTGTATTAAGATCGTCGCGATACCGCGAAGATCAATAAAGCACGTACGCGCATTCTTTCCGGATTAAAAGTCACGGTCTCTTCTATCGAAAATTGAATCTTCTTGGCGTGGGGCTACGCCTCTACCATAACCACCCCTGCTACAACCTGTTCATTGACTGACACTTTCCAGTAAATGAATGAACTCGATTAAATCACACGAGGCGATCTCGCCAAGAAATTTATATTACTGTAACAACGTTCAAAAACGACAATCGAGGATGAACACAACTATGTCTCGCGTGTCGATAAATTAAGGAAACAGCAGAGAAAGAAACGCGCTCTATCTCGGATAGTCGCAAGAATGTAAAGGAAGCCGTGCGCGGGGCAACGTTTATTATTTATTTTCTCTAATAAATTCGAGAAGTTGGACACTTTAATCCGCGGGAAGTTCGAAGTGCCTGTCAGTTAGGCTCGCGTACTTATTACTACTTAAGCGTTTTAATGGACAAGTTATTATTCTGATATATTGGCTTTTAAGCCCCGCAGCATCTCCGCGGCCGAGAGCCCGTGATCCCCGGTGCACCGCGAGAAAATTATTTGTCAACCATCTTCGGCTCGTGCTAATTGATCAACGGGATAACGTTGTTATTAACGGACCCATTACGTTCACCCGAATAAATTCTTTCTTGCGAATGTTACGCATTTACGACGTTTACTCTCAAAAAGCTAAATTCATTTTTACCAGAACTTAGACTTTGCGAATCGCACCATTGAGATGAATTACAATGACTGACTCGATCGAACCGAAATTATTATCAAAGGGAAATAAAATTAATGGACCGGGTTGCACTTTTGGAGCAGTCGCTTAGGTTCAATTAAGAGTCGATTCCCAGCGCGTCGGGGGCTTTATGGTCACGACAAGCATAATGGCACTTCGAGTACGTTCTCCAGAGCGAACCACCAAAAACCGTGGACGCAGAAACAACAGAAAGAACGAAGGGGAGAAGGGGTACAGAGAGTTTGAAGCACACGAGGTTCGCTCTGTATCCTGTGTGTCACTTATTCGCCGCGACTCTTATCCCAGAAGGAGGACAGATCACACGCGATTTCGTTCTCTTTCAAACGGCGCCGGTTAGGGCAACGGGGACGGAGAAAAATGGGCTTTGAGCCGGGGCTTGCAAATGGTGACGGTAGGACAGAGATAGGAAAGGAGAGAGAGAGAGCTGAAAAAAGGAATAATTTCAAACGGAGCCCGCATGCGACGCGATACACGCGTCCGAGCATCCTTCACGTTGCTCGCTTCTGTCTCTGTTCGGCCCGGGTTCGTCGCAAAGTACCGTTTCGCATTAAATCGCGGCGTGCAAAAAGTCGCTGAAACACGAAGAGGCCGGGGCCGCGAGTTTTAATGGCGAACACGCGAAAGATAGTCTCTTTCCTCTTCAAAGCGCCGCGAATCGAGAGCTGCTCGCACAACGATCCTAAATTAATGTTCAATCGAATTTCCATCTGTTTGTAAATCTTCTTCAAATTTGTAATATTCTACAGAGTCTACAGATCCCAAAGACCCAATGTTTAAATCCTTAATCGAATCACTGAGAGTGTTCCGGAATCAAAATCGTGATAGTAAAGAGTCATATTTATAAATGTGTGTTCCAATCAAACAATAATTTGATAATATCTGTTGATCAAAGAAAGATCACAGTGCGGCACGATCCGGGAATAATTCAGTGCGAATCATTTTCGGTGCGTGATGGCAGTGTAATCGCTGTAAGCTCGTGTTCACCGAGTTTTCCAACGTCGTTGCTTGCGTTTCCAGGTGCGCGGTGCAGCGAGACCCTCAGTCCGAGGGGATTTTCATTTTAATTACCGTGCGGTGGATACGGCCGCGATTAAATCAATAGCGGCGTTTGAATGCGATATCGATCATACGGGTGTTGGGAAAATAACGAAGTTATTTCCGCGACTCGTCCACAGTATCGTGTCACGCGTTTGCTCTGATCTAACGTGCGACGGATCGGTGTGTTTACGGCACGGAGCCTCGATCAAAGGTATTTATTCCAACCGTGTTCGGAGACAAACACGAGCGATTCGAAAGTTCTCCGAAGCGTGTCCAGTGCAGTGAATTTTTCTCGTTGGGAAGATCCCAGTTCCCGGTGATAAAATTCCACTGAAAGGCGTGGAATCACTGCTCTCTCAATATAGAGTGCTCCGAGGGCGTGGTCATGCTGCTCTCTCGATGTATAGTATCCTGAGTGCCCAGAAGACGTGGTTTCATCGTTCTCCAAGTGTAAAGTGCCCCTAGCAGGCATGGTTTCATTGGTCTCTCGATGCAAAATGCACTGAGGTCGTAGTTTTGTTGCAGAGCGACCAAAACGGGCATGATTTCGTTGCCCTTGTCAGTTCTTTCGCTCCGGAACGATCCGCGAGCTTTGAATTTTTCCGATCCACCGATTGCGATCGACGAGGAACGCTGACGTTGTAGAAAGACGGTTTTGAAGGCGATGGTCGAGGATACGGCGGAGGATCGCAAGATAGCTGGTAGACACGCGGTGGCTATTCAGATTCCCGAGCGAAAAACGTCCTCGCGTGGCCCGCCGGCGCGGAACCATCGTCTTCACCGGTAATGCCTGGTCTGATATGCATCTACGTGCCTGCCAAGGGCAGAGCCTCCCCGGCTTATTAATATTAAACAGCGCCACTTTCCTCGAACACGGCCGTGCTATTGTCGATCGAGCCGCGGCGCGTTCGCCGCCGGTCCAGGGGACTTAACTTACCCGGGTACACACGGAGGACACTTTTAAATAGCGGAACAAGCAATCCACGAGTGAAGGGATTGTTCCCCGATCCCGATGGATACTTCATCCCCCTCCTTGTCGCGCGCGTCGCCGAAGGGGGACACGGCCGTTCTCTCTCTCCCCCCGTGTGCTGTGGTGGCGCACGAAATTTTTTTCATCGACAGAAAGAGAAGGTGGATGTCGGCATCAAAGACTCTTCTTTCGAAACCACCGGCAGGGTTCTTCGTTTAAAAAGGTTCGCGTTTCTCGGGGAAACAATCCCGGGTTTTCCTTGCCGATCGGCGAACGAGAGGATAGGGGGTGTGCTGTGTGGTTCGCTTTGTCGGCGACGGATAATCGACGAGCATAAAAATATTAGGCCGATATGGTGGCGCGGTGTGTCGCTGCTCCCCTTTGAAGTCGTTGCGAAGGGATTCCTCTGGCGAAGGGAGTGCACAGCCGTGTTCCGATTAACCCGGGAAAATCGAGTCGTTCCATTACGATCTAGCCAATACCCAGGTAGCTCGTGCTGGCTCGTCGGTGAAACGTTAATCGACGAGTGCATTAAGGAAACGGTCTTTTTTCAACCTGGCCGCCAGCAGTGGCAGCACCAGCCGATCGTGGTAGTAATTGTCGGCGAACTTATTGGCACAATTTCTTTTATCTTCCCGATCCCAGGTGCATGCCTTAACCGAGGAAACTTTGCACGGCAAGGGAAGGGCGATCGAATCGTTCGAGGGTATGTGTTTGTCTCTGTGCGAGAGTGTATAGGTGGCAGGGATGGAGAGAAAGAGAGAGAAAGGGTGCACGGTTCGAGAGACTCGCGGAAAGGAGAGCCGAAGCTCGAACAGCGAGCGAGAGAGAAGAAACAATGAACGAGGGAGTTATCTGTAATGGAATAAGTTGGCAACAATGGCGCATTGTTTGCCGGGACGTTCGCATCGTCCCTGTTGACGGACATTATCGCCGGACGTTGCGTTTCCGGCGCGCAGGAACCGTCCTCGTCCCGTCAGAAGACGTGTCAGCCGGCGTGATTCGCGGGCGGAATGTATGCCACGCGAGCGAGCTCCGCTCCGCCGCTGGCAGAAAGCCATCCATTCAAATTCGCGGCCGCCTATCGAACTATCGCGAGGCGCGCGGCCCGCGAATAGAAACGCGGCCGCAGTCGCCATCGGCGAACGCCGCAACCGCATTTTGCGCCCGACACCTAACTGTCGTTCGACGTTTCTCGCCTTACAGGTCCAACGATAATAAACGCGAGCCGATGCCTGGTTTACACACCAACGAACCATACCCTCGCCGCTCCTTCCACGTTCGGTTGCCCTACAGGGCCACGTTTTGCCATCAATGACATCTGAGACAACCTACATCTTAAATTTTTGACGATGCCGTTGACAAACTGTCTCAAACAGGCGTGGTTTTAATATTGGTACTGCTTCGAGTGCTTTAAGTGGGCGTGGTCTCATTGCTCTCGTGTATACAGTAAGCTTAAAGGGGCGTGCCTTCACTGTTCTTACATATTATAATTCCTTGAAGGCGTGGTCAAGTTACAGAGTGCCCTGGATAGGCGTGGCGTCATTGCTCCCGGTTTCAGCAGAGCCAGAGCAGTGCCCCACGGGCAATGACGAAGACGTATGTGAACGAAGAATGTATACTTCCAGGTCTACATTGGTGATAACCGACGCGATCGTAATCGCAGCGTCAAGGAACAACAGGATTGCGTCTCGGTTCATCCTTTAACGCGATAATGCCGCAAACAGACGCGGATTAAGACAGCAACCCTTCGTCTCGCGATCTTTGCTTAGCAGACCGACATCGTTGGGCACGCAGCCCTCTAAAGACAGCTGAATCGCAGGATTTGCTGGGGTCCTACCTGTGTTGCCGGGACCACGACGGAAGAAGTCGCCCCGTTTTCCGGGGGTGGTTTTTAACTTTAACAAGCGCAGCACCGCGTTTCCCACGACAATCTCGTTGGGGCGAAACGCGTAGACACGCGTCGCGAACAATTATCTCCGCTCGCGGTAATGGTTGCGGAGACAGCGGAGGTTCGTCGAGGCTGCTGATAACGCGGACAAAGGACTGGTAGGCCCGAGTGTCACGGAAAAATTGTCCCGCCCGGCGAAATTATCATAAAGACCACCCCTGGCGAGCACAACAAATGCTTCTCGAAACGGTCCTCGACCGAAATTGTGACCGGCCAACCGCGGTATCCAATGTCTAGCTTGGTTGGTTGGTTTTCTATTTTGTCTTCGAGGCGACAGACGAGCGATGAAATTATATGCTGGTGAAAGAACTCGCGGCGGTCGATGCGCGCCGGATGCACGGCGACGCGCATTGCAGCTTGCAGAGCTTGCAGCAACATCGTTCGAGCAGACCGAGGAGAAGAAGAGGAGCGACGGGGAAGAAGACATCCGGATAGAACGCATCCCGGTGGACTCGGCATTACAGCTTGTGTAGGTGCAAAGCGGATTATAAAGATGTTAAAAGTATTAAAATCACGATGCATTTTAGCTGCGAGGCTGCGTCACGCGGCGTTCTCGAAAACGCGATGACGGCGCTGGAGCGACGGAGAAAGAGAGACCGGGAGAGACGAGGAGAAAAAATGTTGAGGCCGGAAGAGGAGGAACGCGAAGACTGGAGTGGTATGAAGCGCGGAGAAAAGGACGGAGACCAAAGAGACCGAAAAAAGATGGCGGGTAGGAAGGGAGCGGAGGGAAACGAAGAGAGAGAGAGAACACGGAGTGTATAAGTGCTCCGACTGCAGAGACGAGAGATGAAAGGCGCAGCGCGCTCGAGGACACAGATACATTTGTCAGGGAGGATGCTAAAAAATAATGAAAAAAACGGAGGCAGAGGACACGGAGCTGGTGTTCCCGGAGTCCGATGGAATTTTCGCAGTCCTCTGGAGAAATCTTTTCCGTTCCGCGTGGCAAATTGGTATCGCGCGAAGGTAATCATCGCGTATCAGTTATTAACCAGCGACTCGTTCCTCGTTAACGCGCCGGAACTGATGCGCGCAGCCAGCACACCGTGGCTGTCGGTTCCCGATATTTCTCGCGAGACGAACAGCATTCACGTGAAAAGTAATCGTAGAACCGCGTCGCTCGCATCTACAACGTTTAGATACAATTTTCAGTCCATCCGACCGGCAGGAGAATTAAAGAACAGAGGATTATTCCTCGAGGGGTGCAAAAGGAGGCGGGCGGGGAGGGGAAGCCGGAGGGTGGTTGCAGAAGAACGGGGTGGAATTAAGCATCTCGCCTGAAGAGACTTCAAGTCACTTCAGCGTCGCTCCCTTCCCTTCCGCGGGTACGACAAGGATTAAAATCTGCCTGCTATAGCGTCCTAACCCACCCTCGCTGCGCTTCGATATTAAACGGATGTTTCGATACCGACGAGTCGATCGGCCGAGACTTTCGAATTTTCACCGCGAACACGGCTCCGAGCTGTCTCTGTCCGTTCCAAAATTCCTGGCTCCTTATAGATACATGTACAGAAGTTAATACGGTTTCAGCAACTATTGTTCCCACTATCTGTTCCCCCTCTGCGCTAATGCGTAATCGGAGAGGAATCGTCGTCTGATTCATGGCCAACCAATTCCACTTTCGGTGGATTCCAGGCCACAAATGAAGCGAATGATTAACAATTGACGAAATAACATATTGATTCAATAAATCCACGAAACGTGGAGGGTATTAACCACACAATGGATGTTAATGGTCCATCAGACGTTAATTCGGTTTGCAACCGGTTCGCTCCCATCGCTGCCGATTAGCAAGCCAGAAACAAAATGCGCACCGCCGCCAAGTGGCAGCGAATGAGCAGCGCGATGTCACCGACAGGCTTGACAATCCCGGAAACGTCTATATCAGGATCGATCGGACCGCGCTGCTGATTACATGCAATTCGCGCTTCTCCGTCACAACGTCAAGATAGCGTGATCGCATTACAACAACCCTCGAGCGACAACGCTATCGTGTGCGGCGACAAGCGTGGTTAGCCCCGATTACGGCAAGGTATCGACGACACCTCCGCGTTAGAAATCAAACCGTCCCGATCCTCCAACACACCAATGGTCAGAGCAAACTGAAACGTGATCCTATTGTTGGTGAGGAGGCTGTTCAAGAAGAGCGGTAGACGGTCTTGACAATCTTTCTCAAAAGCAACTGACATGTTCAAAGACTTCAGGACACACTGACGGGATCGTCGACGAGTACACGTTAAAGAACCAATGAAACATAATCCTATAATTCTCTAGGTGCGAGACCTGTGTAACAAAAGTAGTTTCACCAACAACTTTTTCAAATTTTTTTTTATCGCAGAAAATCTCATGAGATTTATTTTAACATAATTATAATGCAGAATACAATACATAAAGTACGGAATATAAAAATTACAAAACAGAATAGGAACTGAAGATACATACATTTTATAATAAACACATATGAATGGTAGTTCGGTATAGATCAAACACTTATACTTTAAGACCGCAGCTCTTAAAAAATGATAACATGTAATGACAGGCTTTGATATTAGGTTTGGCAATTAATATTGAGACATCCATTGGAAGCTGTAAGTTAATCGTACGGAGTTTATTAATTAATTTGACAACCGCAACAACTTCAAATTCTTCAGGATACACAGCGAGATAAAATTTCCTTCGTACACGCACGGAACGGCGTGATCATTCAGCCGAGGCCTCGGAAAATAATATCAAGCCAGACGAGAGCTTTAATTTATCGAGTTCGTCGAAGAGAATTTTCATTTTGATGAAACGTAACGACGGCAAAGGCCATCTAATTATTTAACTCGCTAAAATCCCGAGTGGGTCATAGCAAACCAGCGGCTGGAACATCGATGATCCTCGACACCCTCGTCGCGCCGCGACCTTCCGGTGGAATGACACGAGAATCAATGACGTTTGAAAATCCTTTCTTCCACCCCCGGTTCATAAAGTACGAAGGAAACTCTTGTTCCCCTCGGTGATCGGCGTACACTGTCGAAGATCGAGGAACCAATACCTATTCGGGGGTTGGTTCTCTGCGCGCACACAGTAACGCGCGGCAAAGGTCAGAGTGCTGCGGACGAGTTATGGGGACGTAGCCCCGAGGCCTGGATGTGCCATGGGATCACCATAAGGTGGGATATTTCGTGAGGCTGTCTGTAGCCTGTGCCGCGAGACGCAGGACCCGTCCAACTCCCACGAGAGTTTCGGGATCACCCGTTATGTCCGTGGATGCGAATTGACGAACGAAATAATGTGCAGTTTCGGGGAAAATCGCCCGAGAACGTATTCGGTTGTTGCATCCCATTTCATTGTATATTCATGGAAATAAAATTGCTTTATCGATGCCAGATGTCTGAATTAAATCTTCTAATATCCGACATTTCGGATGCAAGAACCACGCAACACGAGTAGCCAGGGATCCGTCCATTTTTCCCGTTCAACGCGTTTCCGCGATTCCCGGGCACCGATAATTGGAGCGAGATTAGCGGCCGTTCTTCGCCGATCGATTAAATCGTGACGCATTAATTATCCATTATCGCGGCGCGGCGGGACCTAACGACGTCGAGTGGCCGCGAGCCCGGAATTTTCCGAACACCGATCCGATCCGATGGAAGTTCGTCCGCTCGGTCTTGCCATAAATTTTCCCTGAACCGTGCACGAAATTGAAACCCCGGGATGACGCGCTAACGGAGGAAGAAAGGATTTCCGAGGAGCTTCCCCGAGGAATCGAGATCCCGCCGTCCGAGACACCCTGTCTTCTCTGTATCTGTCCAGTTATCGAAATTCTGAGGCTCCATCGCCAAACTTCCCTATTACGGTGATCCTTCTGACGAGTTTCCATCGAAAAAGGCGAGCTCGCGTGACACAGTTAGATTTGGACCCTCGGTTTGTAACATGAATTGAAGATCCGAGGAGAATCGTGCATTGGAGGGTTGCTCCCTTGAAACATGATTTAAACATGTTGGATAGGGTATCTCCGGGAATTTTCTTTAGAATTTCTGATGATCGATCAATTGCTGTTTCGATGACCTCCTTTCGGAAGAAACTGCGGCAGGTTTCGAAGGATGATGCGGAGCATGGTTCAAGGTAGGAATCAGGAAGAGTGGATTTTCGGAAACGTAGAAACACACACGGCGACTAAACGTTTATAGGCACTTAGGGCAACTTTTCCTCGCGCAACGCTATATGAATAAGTGATAAACCGGCTGGTGGTGTGGGCTCCGGCAGGGCCGTAGTATAAATTCCAGAAGGTTGTCCTTTCCCCGGCACTCCCATGGGTGCACCGCGGCCCCCCTAACCGCCGGCATAAGGGTTATATTTGATAGATACGGCCGGGCTAAGTGCTTATCGTATTTCGTTCGGATGCTGCTTCCGAGAGACCGGTGCGGTGGCCCGGTGTATCTTTGTGAACGCGGCTTAATGGCGACACGAGTTTAAAGGTCCGACTTGAAGGATCGGCCGAATTGGAGTCGGGCCAACAGCAAATTTTCGCTGAGCGGAAATATATTAGCGATGAGTGTTCCTCCCGGTCTGCTGAATTATGAAATTTTTTGTTAGCTAAAAAGAGGAGGGGAGCAAAGCGAAACACCGGAGTGGAACACGGTGCTCGAAATAATTTATAAAGCCTGCGGACGTCTTCGATACACCGAGTAGCGAGTGTTCGGTCGCCAAGAGGGAATCATGGGAATCGTGGAATTGTCGCGATGATCGATAAGGCAATCAGAGTGTTTCGCCGCGTGGCATTCGAACGGAAGGGGCGGATTTCGTTCGATTCGCGGGGTTAACGACCCATTAAACACCCCGTGGGTGGGCCGAGCCAACCCCGCGATACACGACGTTACCCACTTCATTAACAATCAATCGGCTCTTTGAACCGTTACGCGATTTCGAGCGGGTGATAATTGATACAGCGCGCGCGCGCGCACGTCGATTTAAGGCTACGATGAAACGGAGCCAATTTTTCGGCTCTCTTTCAAAGCTCGTGGAGCTTTCAACGCGGCGTCAAAGCTCTCCACAGTCGAATTTTTTGAATATCCGCTGACCATTAAAAATGGCTAAAAATGCTACTGTAGCAGTTTGGTCTCCCAAATAGCTGAGAGGCCACAGGATTTTTCGGTAGAGAGACCGTGTCAACAAGTCGGACAAGAACTGGGCTTGAGGTCCCGGGGCTGCCGGAAGTGGTTGCGGAGGGTCCGAGTTGGAGAAAACCGCGGAAAACGGCGACAGCGGCGAGGCGTGACCAGGTGTAGCCCGCAAATCTGTCAAGGATTTCGCATCGACGTAGCTCGGAGGGGTAGAGGGGTTCGAACCTCTGCGAAGAAGAAGAGGCAAAGAATGGGACGAGCCTTAGACGAGGAGGCTGGGGATAAAGAAACGAGAGTAGGCTTACCCGGGTGTTCGAGATCGAAGCCGCCTTATAGTATGCCTTTTCGATGGTCGTACGGAGGCCTTAAGGGATAAGGCCTCTCCTCCCCCCGCCTCCTCTTTCATTCGCGCTTTCCTACGTTTCGAAAGAAGAGAGCGAGTCGGTAACGGTGGGAGGGGGTGGTAGAAGGGAGAGTAAAATAGGGAGAGGAAAAGAGGGTACCGGAGGCACGTTAGTTTCGAGTCCTCCTTACGGGTCGCCGGGGGCCGCATTAAAATGCCTCGAATTGTTTACTGCTCGCCCCCGCTCGCTGTAATATCCACTGTAAACTACGCCTGGATAAAACTCACCCCTCCGTTCTCCTCCTCTTCATCCTCCTCCTTCTCCTCCCACGACTGCCTACCGGTGTCTAACTAGAGGCTCGCACCGTCCGGGAATTATTTATAAAATTACACGAGCCGGATCGTACAAATTCGCGACGAAACTTTCTCTATAAAGATCGCTCTCTTCTACGAGTTCTTTCGGCTGGCCGTGTGTCTCCGCCCCCGCAAGGTTGGCTCGACTATCGCGCAGGTGGACGCGTCGACGATGTTATTTTGGCAACCGGCCCGAGAAACGACCGGCCCGCTCTCCTTCGCCCGGCTATTTTCTTCGTTAATCGAACCGGAAGGACCGCGACCGGCTAATTACTGCGACCGAGTTCCCTTGTAAGTGGAAACGCGAAGATGCGATCGCTGCGGACGAAACTGCGGCTGTGGCACGCGGAGTGTAATTTTTCAGAGCACGCGATCACGTACTCTAACGCGAGCTAATAGCTTCTTCTGACAAAGCTAGTCGGTTTAAAAAATACAAAATTTCAGTCGCAAGGTCATGTAGAGTCAGGAAGGTTCAATTTGGATTTAATTGAGATTTGTTTAATAAATATTTAAATTATTCAATTAACTCGTCGACTCGCGCTGGTCAGTCAGAAAAAGCTTATTTTTATTCGGTTCAACCGTCGTAGTTTCCAGGTTCGACTTCCTACAGTAATGATCAAATCCTAAACTTGATAACTTCAGTCAGCTGGTGGAAACTGAAAGATTTAGACGATGCTCTGTCAGGGTTGAAGCATTGCTTCGTTCTAAATTGAATTTAAAAGATCGATGTACCTATGTAAAACCGAGAAATCGCAACCGGTATAATTGTGTCCTTAATCGCCCAGCTTATTAGCGAGCGGATCGAGGAGCTTGATCCGGAAAGAGACGTGGAAGAACGTGAAATAATTCGCGAGCCTAATCGACGCGAATTAACAGAGCGCACGGCGTTTATTAATCGGATAAGAAGTAGCCGCTGGTATCGGTAATCGAGGAGGATCCAGTGGCATGGGAGACTCGGTATGGGGTGGACCACGGGGATGGGATCAATTCGTTTTCATCAGGGCGGCCAGCGCATTTACGGGCCGGAAATACCGGGAAATAATGCGTTACCTTGATTTCTTTGTTCGACCGGTGCACCTTCGGCCGCGCGTTCCCCGCGTGCATTGTTGCGGCCCTAGATCGATACTTGTTCGTTCCACGCATGTAAACAGCCGGGCCTTGTTTCGCAACGGGCCGACAGCCGTTTTGTTAGGCTCGTTGCCGGAACTTTTGTCATAAACTATACGCTTTATGCGCGGATAGAGAGAAAGCGCGGCACGCATCTGCACGGGACGATTAGGCGACGCGCGCGCTCGGAGAGAAACACGCGGGTGGAGAGGATACAGAGAGAACCAAACAGTGAAAGAGAGGAGGACAGGAACAGAGGGAAAACGCGAATCGGGCATCGAGATCGGAGGGAAAAAGAGGGTGGCATCGAAAGAGAGAGAGAGAAAGAGAGAGAGTAACAGCCGGAACGAAACGGAACGGGACACCAAGAGCCAGAAAGAGGGAGAACGGAAAGAGGAAACGGAGGGTGTGCCGGGGGTTGGTTTCAATTAGGAAGCAGTAACTCTCCCAGGGCATTGTTCATTTCACTCTAGATTTGTATTCCCCCGTTTGTTTGTTCCCTTTCGCATTTGCGTTAACCTGAGCAAAAGCGAGCCGCCATGCGTGCACACGCAATCAGCTCGAGCGGAAAAGATAGCCGGGGACCAGAAAGGAAAACCGGATTCGACCGGGATTCCTCTGGCTGAAAACCATCACGGTTTCATAACGAATCCCCATCCTATGCATCTTCTTCGCGAAGAATATTGGCCCCGCGGATACCCTTCGTCAATCTACGAATCCATGTATTCGTCCGATAACAGGCGTCGGTAATCGTTTGATGTACGAAAGTCTTCATCCCTTTCACTTTATATCTCGTGTCTTCCCATTGTACTTCAGTCTGAACTTCGTGATGATTAATAATGGAGTAATGCGATTTCAATCGAAGTACTTCCGCCGTGTGTCCTAGCAGGAAGTAGAATTGGCTGATAGTGACCAGACGCATCAGTCTAATCCTTTTGAACAGTGTGCTGATGCATTAGTATCTTTCATAATTATTTTTAGGCGTCGATTTCTACTCGTTATTTAGACTAACGAAGGTACCCAGGTGGTGTTTCATCCCCTTCTACTCGATATATCTCAAGCTTCGTGTTTCAAGTTAATCATAGAAGGATCAGTGATTTCGCAGTTCTCGAAGAAAGAGGAGGGGTTTCGAGAAGATTCGGTATATATTACTTCTGCAGCGGATGCGGTAATTATTGCAGCAGAATGGGATAAAGGGTCAGGCGCGGGTAATTTAATTAAGATTGGACGGATGGTGATCGAGGAGGACATTTTCGAGCGATTAGCCTAGATTCGCGACTGCGGCAGTTTATTAACGAGCTCTCAGAAACGGCGACTGCCTTCGAGTCGGCGGCCCCGGGTAGTATGTGCTCGTTCATCCATAGAGTTCAGGGGAAACTAATATAGAGACTTATACGGTATTTTATGCGTTTACAGTAGACGCGTCGGGGTCTGAATGTTTCCTCGCGAGGGCTGCGAGCCTCGTAACGAAATTCTCCGGCCAACTTCGTCCCCTGTACCATTCGCTCTCTCTCTCTCTCCCTCTCTGTCTTTCTCTATCGTTGAACTCGTAAGAAGTTTCGTTCGGCGGCCGTATGCCGAAATAAACGGAATTTCGACCGACGATCGTTAGTCCGCGGACCGACTCGTATTTCTCGACGATGGAGTAAGCGCGGACGTCGCCAAGATTTATCGAACGTTATAAATGCGCACACCTCGAGCAACGCGAGAGCGAGAGAGAGCGAAATACTCGAAAGAACGACAGAACGGGAGAAGAAAAAGACAAACGGGGAATCGAGACGCGTTAGAAACGAGAAATATCGATTGCTCGACGCGAAACAGTCGGCCGTGCAATCGGAATTTGTTATACGAGACGTCAACGTATCCAGTTTGGCTGGCACATCGTGACGTAAATCGATCCCGCCAACATTATCATCGATGACGTGCGCTCTCCTACGTATCTGGAAACGAGGCTACTCGTTCGACCAGGCCAGAGGATAAAAACATTGTCAGGTAACTGGCCAACCATTGTTTAACACTCCGACGGCCGAATCTTCCATTACAGGCTGACCCAGTTCCTAGGAAAATACTCTTCGATGATACTCGGGTGGTGCTCTCTGTTTAAAACCATGTTGCAATCCTATCTCGAACGACGTCACTCTCGGAATTTTCTACCATCGGATACTTTTCCTATAAGTTGCATCGTTTGCAACATGTTTGTATTTTGTGTGGATGATTTTTAGAGAATTTTCGTAGAAAATTAACCGAATGAGGTAAATGGAAGCGTAGAGGTAACAGTGTTTCGTGAAAGGCGTGCTCGTGGTATCCGAGACGATTCCTTCCGGTGGTCTCCGCTCGGCCAGGACCCTCGTGCTCCTCCTTTTCCCATCGAAACGCGAAGTTATCAAGGCTAATTTTTCGCCTTTGTCGCAGCCCTCGGTGGCCACCAGCCGGTTCGTTACTCGTGTTTAGCCGGCACTGTTTTTAATAAGCTAATGGCTCTTACGCGGTACATTATGTCGGCAGCATCCCCTCTCTCCAACCCCCCGAACGCAGTTTTCCTCCCTCGCCCCTTCTCGTCCTCTTCTACTTCTTTTTTGTTTCGCTTTTCTTTTTTCGTGACTCGCGCTCTTTTATTTCCTATTTTTCGTTGAAACGACAAAAATATCCGGCTTTTCCCTCCGCCGCCGTTTGCTTGCTTGCTTGCTTGCTTGCTCGCGGCATGCTAAACTTTTGTCTGAGCAAAAGGGTGAAAGGAACGTGTGGACGCGGGGGACAAGATGGAAAGGGAGGAGACAGGCGACTGAGTGCTTTTCCTCGAGCAGAACAAAAATCTTCTCCCTCCTGTTCTGCTCGCCTCTGTTCTCGTTCGAACGTATCGGCCGCGGAAGAAGCGATCGCTTAACCCTTCGGGGACGACGATCTGCACACCGCATTGCTACCAACGAACGCCTCAGCTTCCAACTCGACTGCATCTGAACGGATTCTTAAATACCATGCATTCTGATCCCTTACCGCTTAGTTTACTTTGATTTCTATTAATTTTTATCTCGGTAACTAGTCGCTGTTAAAGTACAAATCTTTCAATTCCACCTACGAATTTAGGAATTTTTATATCGAGAACTGTTTGTCCGATCGGCTCGTATCGTCTAATTTTTCTTTCGCTGAGAAACTGACCTCGTTATACGAAAAAGTTGTCCTGAAGGGTTAATTCTTCATGCTTCGAGTCTTTTTTTCACCGGGCCGTGTTTCACCGAGGGTGGCGAGAGAGGTGTGGAAACTGCTGAATATCCCTTGCCGTAATTAGCCCCAAGAGGGCAGACCGTCGAATCGATCACGTTCATTTACAGCCACGCGATACTCGCGACTATATGAGACAAAAATCGCGTTTCCAAAAATCTTCGCAACCGACGATTGAACTTGGCGAACGGTTAATCGATAGCCGGCGACAGGATATTATGTGGTACCGCTCAAAGGGAATGAAATATTGAAGAGAAATTAGCAGAGCTGCCTGTGCTTGCAAGAACGATTCGTGATATCGGGAGCGACAAATTCACGATGATATCCGCGGGGCTAAAAATCGGTGACGCGGAACGGCGAGGAATCATCGCGGGAATTATTCCCATTGAAAATCCTCTTCGCCGTAAAATACGGCCCAGCTCGTTTCTAATTACTTGCCCTATTTTCCTTTGTCTTGTTCCGCGCCCTCCTCTCTCTCTCACACTCTCCACGCTCTCTTTTCATCTGCGCAACTTTAATTTAGTAACCGACACGGATACACCAACTTTCTCGTCATTCGCTGAAATTACCTCGCCAGAAATCAACCGCGACCCTATCCACTATCGATTCCCGTCACTAATACTGCCCCCATCTTCAAATTAGGACCAACGGAGTTTCGATTTTCTAACTTTAACGCTGCGTCATCGACGACCAACTTTCCTCCACCCTGCATTATTATTAACCCCTAATTGCCGTTTCTGGAGCGGACGCGCGAGAAACAAGCTCAACAGCTGCTACCAAAATTTCTGCATAGTGCCCACGTCTTTTTATACTATTCTTCTATTAGCCTACACGTGCATTATTGTATTGGAACGGTCGTACATTCGCAGAATTGTTTTCTTGCTAAGAGAGAAATAAAATTCGATAAACATCGACAACGATTAAAAGAGAACACAGGTCGACAAAATAATTAAACGACGCAGAGCACTACGGTCGGAGAAAATGGGGTGAAATGGAAATTGCGATGTGCGTAAAAAATCGGAATTGTCGTGAACGTTCGCCAGAGGCGTTTAAGCATGGAAAAGTGTGGAAATTCTTGGCAATTGGATAGCCCAGGGACAGCAAAGCTCGAATTTCCAGTCCAGGAATCGAGAACACGATCGCGTTTCCCTTCCAGTCGTCTCCCGGCGAAAACCGTCGAACGCGACGCGTTTTTCTCCGAGCGGAAAGGGTTGATTACGATTCAGGGTGCGGGTCCGGTGATATTTCACCTCCTTTCGAGGCTTTACGATCGGACGTTTTTAATTTCCCGCGCTCTCCCGCGCTCTCGCGCTGCTTGCACACCTGAAGAGCGAACAGGCCGAATGCAAATTGTGACAGGAGAATTATGCGCCCCCGTGAAATTAATGCTTCCCCGAGATCAGCCGACTTAATAGACCGTTGCGAGCTCTCCGGTCGCGAATTTATTCACCCTTGGAACTTAATATTGCTGCGAACACGGTGGACTAACTCGGCAACGATCCTGTCGCAGGTAGAGCGACGAGGATGACGGGACTCGTCGTTGATTTCGATCGTCGCAAACGAACTTCCGTTCTAATCTGTCTGGTATTCGTTCTTATCGTTCCTGTCGAGGCACTGGACAAGCATCAGCACGCGTATGGCAATGAGAAAAATGAGGGAGGACCGTCCAAGGATCTCGGAAGATCGAAACTGTCCTCTCGACATGCGGTTCACGAGTCAATGGTGAGCTAATTATTTCTACTGAAATAAATAATTCGATTTTATCCCGAGATGTAAATGTAACGTAAATCTAGCACGATGTAGGAGCAGAAAGAAGTAATTTAATTAATTGTAGGCTTTCATGGAAGTTCCTGGTTTCTGTTCGAAAAATATCAGACTGGGTGAACAAAATTCCCAACAATGAAAATAGGATAAAAATGTAGAAAGAATTAGTGTAAAAAATTATTTAGTATTTTCAGCAGAATCGCCTTCTTCTTCACAAATTTTCGCCACAGTGGTCGTGCGTTTGAAGCGATGGTCCTCGAAGGACTCGAACAGCGTCTCGATCGTGGTTCCTTTCGGTCTCTCCATCAATCGAGGGAGGAGCCAAAAGTACAGCGAGCATAATCAATCACGAGACGTTTTCGGGCGTAATACGCGGGCCGGAGGGGTGTAGACAGTCCGCATAGTTCCGAAACGGAAACGGTAATATCGCTGGCCCGGGGCGACCACCCCTTTGTCATTTTGTCATCCGGCGTAAGGACGAATCGCTGAGAAGAGGGAGTGTAGGTGAAGGGAACGTGCCACCCAGGCGAAGACAAAGTCGGCCGAACAATATGTTTCCCGCGAAAAGAAATTAACGCGAGAGAGAGAGATTAAAACGTGTCCGAAAAAACGAGGAACTGTCTGTGTGTGTGCTGTCCGTCGGTCACCGCGAATCCACCCGCACGAGCTTTAAGAGAATCCGCAATCTCTCTCCTTGATCATCTTACCCTCAAGCAGGTGAAAATGAAATGGTCGCATTCACGAAATTCACAGAATTTTTATCTCCTTTTCTGACGTGAAATGTTTACGGTACAGTCAAACTGGAAACGTGAGTGCTCGTTTCGTAATTTTTTTGGTGGGTGATGGTCCTTTACGAAACGTGGAAAAATTAACAGGACCACGATGATTTTGATAAATAATTTGTTAACAGTAGTTAGGAGAATTGCCTATGGTAGAACGTAGCAGCAGAGGGTGGTTTAATATTTCTGGGACTGGATTCGGAATCTTAGCTGGGTCGTGAAGCAGGGAACGGTGAAGAAGGGGGTAGCTCATAAAATAGAGAATCGCAGTCCGCGAGCCAATAACAGGTGCACACGCACACCTCGCCGAGGCAAATGAAAGCGGAGGATTTACATAACATTCAACAAGTGATCACAGGGGAATATCAAGTTTCATTGCGGGCGAGGCGATGAGCGCGTTGGTGAAGGTAGACGGCCAGGGTGCAAAACGAGAGAGGGAGAGAGAGATTGTCTCGAAATCTTCACAGCGTTCCAGGGCAAACAATGTCCCCGAAAAAGCGGTACAAAGTAAAGGACATTAAAGCGGGACTTCATTAAGGTCCGCAGAAACGGAGAAAAACGTCACCGCAGGCCACAGCGGTCCTCCGACAGGCCTCCGCAGGCCTTCGCAGGGGTTGGAAACGAAGACGGCGAGTGTTTATTTAGTTAAATGCCGCGTGTAATTGGGTGTAAGGCTTCTCGTTTCTTTCCTCCTTTTTTATCGCTCTTCTCTCTCTCGTTTTTTCGTTCGGCGCCTCGACCAACGTCGACGACAACGGCGCGAAAAGGGCCAACCCCGTAGAGCTGGTAAGGGCAGCAAGCAGTTCAGCCCAGCCCTTCCTCCGGTCTGGCGTTTCCACGGTCGAGGCTTTCCACCCCTTTTTCCCGCGTGCTGGCAGCCACCTGATGGCTGGCTGGCACAAGGGCCCGCCGGGAATGAGATGCAGATTGCCAGAGGCCACTTCAGCCGCTAGAGGGAGTGAATTTTTAATAACACCGTGCCTGTATCCGCGGCTGCCCCGCGCGTTCTCCGCGTGCAATCCCATTGTCTTGGCCGCGTCGTACGCGCTGGAAAAAGGACGACGATGCGTAGCGGACACCGCGCCCGCTATTATTATTACAGCCGCAGAATTGTCAGCGACAGGACACGCCCGGGTCTCCGGAACATCCCGTTTCCCACCCCCAAGCAGCTCCAGTCTGGACTTGCTGCGCCAGAATCCGAGATCTCGAACTTTCCCAACCCTTAACACTTTTCGTGTCACGTGTACCATTGATGGTACACGGTGACATATATATGCGCAAAAACTTATATTTTATAACAAGCTCGAGACGTTAGAATATATTTCCACCGAAAGAAGGTGGCATTATCCAAAATGCAGTATGGAACTAAGCACGTAAGCTTGTTTAATTGTCGAGCAAAAATGGTCCTGGATCTTCTAGAAAGTTGGGGTTCGAGGATCATTGCTTTTCTAGTCCACAAACATTTTATACAAGAATCAAAGACCTGGACTCGAAGCCCGAAAATTGGGACGGTTCTTCTATTGCCTGTCTCTAGAGGCCTAAAATCTGTTCTAGATTTCTAGAGTGTAGACTTAGTCAGGCTCGCGAAACAGGAAGACAACAGGTTGCACTACCGCAATTTTGCGACGAGCCCTTTGTCTCATTGATCCGGTCGCTTCTCTTCTCGCAGGGAAAGAGCAGTCGGGTCCACAGCGGTGTTCAATCGTCGAAGACAAACACTGGGAACAGTGTGGCGTTGAACAGGTTCCTGGAGAACGTTCTCAGAGCCCAGGACGATTTCAAGTGGATAGACCAGGCTGTGCGCGAGGCTAATCGCGCCAAGTATTGGGAGAAGTGAGTTTCGGGGATCGACTGGTTAGCTACCAGCGGCGTGATGAATTAAAGATTGAGAAATTTGAATGATTGTCTACTCTGTAATTCTGATCTCTATTCGATCAGATCGCCGATCAAGCGCGTGCCTGGATCCACGCCGGTACATGATCGAAATAGGAATATAATGAGGGAGAAGAGATCCTACGACAACGCGATCTTCCGGAGAGATTTCGACTTGCAGAATGGGTACAGAAGAGATTATCGAAATTGATTATATTTTACACTGACGATGTGTAATTTTTTAGAGTACCGGAAACGGGGCAATCATCTTTGAAAAACAAGATGACCGGAGTGTTAAACGATGTACCCAAAGACTGGACCAAGACGGAGGACATCTGTTCATTGAGCGAGTGGTTGAACTCCAAAGAACCCGAAGTAGAGAAACCGAGGGATCGATGGATCCGTGATTACGAAGTCGATCCCAAGAATCACCTACTAGCCAGAGGTTTGCTAACCTGAACAATAAAAATTTTCTACAGGGTGTTTCTTACAATCTTGTTGGAAAAGTAGGGAACACCCTGTATATCAATTTCAAGAAGTAATATTGCTTTTATTTAAATGCAGAACATTTTTATGAACTAATTATCACTCGAACAGAATCTTCGACAAATTCTCCATTGAGCACTCTTACAATTTTTTAAAGGTTTAAAGGACAGGTCCAAACAGCAACGCGAATCAGCACCTACGCTGGAGTCACTGAAGGAGTCGCTACTGGAACTGCAGAAGAGCCTAAGCGAGCCAGACAAGAAGGTCCACGACACTGTCGGCAACGTGGACACCGAAGAGGACGCTGACGAGGAGAAGGTACGAGGGAAGAAGAAACACGAGATGAAGGAAAACGACGACGACTCCAATTCTTCGGGGTTGATCTCCAACCTGAAGAAACGCGAGAGAGCAACTCTGGGCGATAAGAACGGCCGGAAAGTGTGGAGAACGAAACGGACTGAAGTTAATAACGACGATGACAGCTCAAAACTCTTTCACCGCGCGGGGTTTGGGGCGTCGTACCTTGAAGAGGAGGCTCTGAAAGCGCTGCACGACCGCGAAAGACGCAGCGAAGGGATTGTGGCCGAGAAACGTTATTTAAACAAGAACACCGGAGATAGTTTCCCGGCAAAGAACGAGGAGAGTCAGCAGGGAAATTCGATACACGAGGGGCTATTTTCCGGTGACCCTGAGAATGACACTTCGAACGATCTGCAAGAGGTAAAGCAATCCAGCAACGTTCAGTCTGATTCTAGGAATGATCAGAAGAAACAGATGGCAGAAAATGATGTCTCTAGACATTCTAAAAGTGTAGATGATAAGGACATCTCGAGCGATTTACAAAACGATAAGTCGATCGTCCAGGCTGACTTAAAAACTGATCACCAGACTCAGGAGGCAGGAGATGTTGGCTCTGCGAATCCTGGAGCAGTCCTGGAGGAACTACCTAATAGCAATGACTCTGTTAAGAAGGACACCTCGAATGATTCACAAGAGGAAAAGACACCTAGCACCGTCCAAATTACTCTTAAGATTCATCAGCAGCCTCAGCAGGCAGAGAATGTCGGCTCTGCAAATCCTGGAGCAGTCCTGGAGGAACTATCTAACAGCAATAATTCTGATAAGAAGGACATCTCGAATGATTCGCAAGAGGGAAAGGTAGCTATCAACGTGCAATCAAAAAATGATCAGCAGAATCCTGAAAATCCTAGGCTATCTAGTAGCAATGACAGAGACAACTTTAATGATGTGCAAGAAGATAAGTCGATCAGCGTCGTCCATGCTGATTTAAAAAATGATCATAAGAAGCAGGTTGCAGAGAACGGTGTCTCCGATTCGAACGCGATAGAGAAGTCGTCGAGGATCGCGGAAAAGGGTGAAAATCTCGTGGGAAATTCTTTGCGAACGTTTGGACCAGCCTCGAATGGATTACAGGCCAGTCCGAGTACAGAGGAGCAAGAGGCTGCTCGCGCGAGTAAAACCGAAGAGGCTGTCTCGGCCGAGGGAGGAGAACAGGCGATCAAAGTCTTGGAACCTCAGGGGCGTCTGTACGAGGACTGCGAGCACACAAAGGGCGTCCACGGCTTGGATGAGAGCGGGCCTGGGAAATTGTCTCAGAAGTCGACGAAGACGGAGGAGCCGGCGAATATTAATATTATTCTCAAGTCGGAGAACAAGGACCTGATCCAGTTCAGCGACAGCCGAGGTTCAGGGAACAATCGTCCGTTCGTGGTGAACACCCTGGACGTCAGGAAGAAGTTAGTCGTAGGGAAGGAGCCTGGGAAACCTGACAAGACCGTGTCCACGGTCTTCAACGTGCAGGTGGAGAAGTCTTTAGACGATTCCGTTGAGACGAAGGACCACTATAAACGCGACAATGTTCCTCGAATCACCGATGGAGCCAGTATTTTTGGGCTTGGCAAGAGCAAATCGAATGAGAATTTGTTCAAAGACACTTTCGCGTTCATGAACGACAAAGAAGCGTCGAAATCTAAAGAATCGTTGATCAACGGAGCCTCCCAGATATTCTACGACGATTCTCCGAGCAGCAAGACTAACGTAAGCCCCGACGAGATTCCACAGAGCAAGGAAATATCTAGGGACGATACTAAGAGCCAAGAGGAGCAGGCAGAAGAGGATGCGAAAGGGAAATTGATCGAGAACAATGATGCACCGTCCGAGCCGGCTACCTCTCCAACCGCTGTCGCCTCCTCTTTGACGAGCAACAATTTTAAACCATACGAGGGAAGTAAAAAGAAGACCTATCATGAAATAATGATAGACCCCGAAGCAATGTCCGAACTGAAATTGAATGATGCATTCGGACGGAGGATACTACAGTACATGGAGTATTCGAACGACGACGTTGAGAATGCTGAATTGAATTACAACGACAAGGAAGAGGAGGACAACCTACGGACTGGAGAGGCCGGTGAGCTCGCTGCGTTCACGATCGCTTTCGAGAGTAATTTTCGCTAGCACTCGGCTATTTCGAGAATTTACAAATGCGATTATTCCTGTGACTCGGGATTTTATGCATTCGCAGCGTGGTTGACCTATTCAGACTCGGCATGGCGCGATGCTTACTTAATCCGACACGATACTTGTTTAAAGTACAGTGGAGATGTGATAAAAATTAAAATTTTTTACGAATCTGCTGTTGCGTAAAATCCACAGTCTGTTTAACAGTATCGGAAGAATGTATTTTTAAAATTGTAGCCTTTTAAAGGAAATATTCGAGATTACAGTCATTTACCTTCGATTTTTAAAGAATTATTAAGCCACAGCAACTTTGCTAAATCAGTTCTTTTGAAATACAGGGTGTCCCGAATTTAAATGACAAAACTTCAGGAGCGTGTAGGGGACCGAAAAACTAAGACAAAAAGTCTTTTAGACATTTGCTCGTTTTTGCTTCGTTTTGGAGAAAATCGCAAAAAAGAAACAAGTTTTCATTTTTGTACTTATTTATTTACTATTTATTTTTACTATCAAAAGTACGATTGTAGTGAATAGATTTGGCTTATGGCAAGGTGTAGCAATTGAAAATTAATTTCTAACGTGACCTGAAGTGACTCCAGGTTTTCCGAAGTTTCGAAAAAGATCGACGACGTGTGACTGCAACGTTGTTAAACGTGTTTCGCAGAAAGCAGCGTACAGTCGCAGAGGAGACAGCGTTCGGCGTCGAGCGATAAGGGAAAGGCGAAGGTGAACGTGCTGATAGGGGACAAGATGAAGAAGCAGAAGCCGAAGCGAGAGAGCGTGAGAAAGCGACGCGATCCGATTAAGTTCATCGCGTACTACGACTACGACGACGACGATGTCGAGCAACAAGTTCGCGACGCCGCGGGCGAACAGGAACGGGTTAAAACAAATTCTGGGCTGAACGCGATCAACTCGAACCAGGGGCTCGGTAATCACGCGTGCTCTTCCCGATCGTCGAAAGTTCAGAACCGGGACACCTAAGGTCTCGCGAAGTCGGATCTCGAGAACGTTTTCGTTGTCGATCGTTCGCTGAACCATTATCACTAGACTGCGGATTTTATGCATTTATGACAAAACCCGGTGGATGCAAATTGAAACATACAAAACACTAAGTCGATTCAATAAGGTACATATGTAATTTTGAAATTGGTTAAAGATATAAAGAAATTTTTATACGATTCTTGTAATTGACGAAGAAAATGATTAACTTGCATAAAGAAATTTAAAAAAGTTTATTTAATTACTTTTTTATTGCACTTTAAAGTTATCTTAAATAATAATATAGCAATGTTTGTTAAGTCAGAAAATTTCTGAGTGACTCCAGTTTCTTACTACGGACTCAAAAATGTTTCGCATAAAGGTCCGCAGCCTAATCATCGTGGAATACAAGTGTTCACTGACTTTTGAACCACAACAGACGCCGTTGCACCGCCGGTAAAAAATGATCAGCAGGACGAGGAGATGGAGAAACAGTGGAGGCAGAAGCAGAACATGACGAACAAGATTCCTGTTGAGTATTTTCCACCGGATGAGGTCCAGGAGAAGAACAATACGACTGAGAAAGAATCCTCGGACTTGTCTGACGTGGGAACCATCATGTTGGACCTGGAGAGGTCCAAGCAGCAATCAGGCAGGTTAGATCAAGGTGAAGACGACGTGATCGTGGCAGAACCACTGCCCAAGTTGTATTTTAAGATTTCGATTGCTGGATTATTGAAAAGAACAATTTATTTCAGGTCAAACAAGCGTCGCGAAAATAAAGAAATAAATCTTCTGGATGACGTCATTTTGGAACCACTTAAGTATATCATGAATATGGACGACAAGGTGGTTCCCGTTTCGATAGACAATGATTTCAAAGACCACCAGTGCATGGATGCCAAGTATTCTCTAATTGTAATCAATGCACTAAGGTTATGCGACTAAAATATTTTCTACATTGCAGAAACGACAAGAAGGAGAACGTAGAACCATTGTACGAAGAGATGAAGCAGTTGTACGACTGGAGCGAGGACGAGGTGAAGATCAAGCCGAGGATCAAGGGAGATCAAAGATTGTATCACGAACCTGACGATAAAGATGATCTAGCGACGAATATGGTTGTGGAGCCGGTCAGAGATCGAGCCGAGAGTCTACAGAACGAGAATAGAAATGCAGCTTCTGGTAAACTTCTCGTGAAAAAGTATTTTCGTTAATGATGCGTATACTTATCGTGGAGAAAGAGGACATTGATTTTACCATTTAAAAATTAGATTAGAACAAGTAAGGAGTTAACTCATACGTATACGTGGTCTAGCAGTGTGTGCTCACAAAACGAATAGGTAGACTCTGCCCTTAACACTTTACCTACCGGAAGTCTATCGATAAGATCTTCAATAATTGTCTTCTACCCAAAGAAAGCATAGAAATTTTATTTTACATTGCAATTATAAATGAAATTATTAGATAATGTTATATTGAGGGTAACTTGTTAATTCACAACGAAAATTGCTGTTGTGGTTCCATTAAAAAGTATTTAGCAATGTACCATAGATTTTTCAAAATTATGGAATAATTACCGGTCGGTAATGTGTTAAGAATAGGTATGAATAATTGTGCCGCGCAACGGATTGAAATCGATGACGTTGTTCAGACCCGAGCCCGAACCTGCTTCCTCTGTTGGTGGTGCAGGACAAGCCCGGCAGCATGGCGACGCCGGAGAAGTCGTCCCCGGTCGAGTCGTCGCAACAGCTGGAGGGCAGCAACGTTTCCAGTAGTAATTATTTCGCCCTTAAAAGCACGGACGATATGTTTAAAGGCGGGCCGGAGCAAACGAACAGTAGCAGCACCGCCGAGGAAAAGTTACGAGTAGCGACCGGTATCGGGGCCGACGGCGGCGGGCCGCGTGTACAAAAGGTGAAAAACCGCACCTAAGCGTTCCCGATAAATTATTGCCCCGACTTACTTTCCTTTCGCTCTATAAACCTTGAATCGCAGGTGAACGGAGGGAGAAACGACGTGGAGGCCGGGGAGAAGGACGCCGCTCCCGGTTGGTCATTAACAGGCGGCCGGCAATATATTGACACAGATTCGCGGTCTCCTTACGAAAACCGTAAATATTCCATGCCACCGGCAGCCCAGTTCCACCGGGAACAAGTCCAAAATCGAGATCTAGCGAAACAAACGGTAATTAGCCCGAAGGATCTGCAGGAGTCCTTCGTGGACCCGTCGGACTGGCCCAATGATCTCGACGAGGACATGACTGTAAGACTAGGCAGAGGTTTGAAGACCATTCAGCATTTCGATTCGTCCATTCGCAACCTGACCGAGAATTCGATTTCGTCCGTCAACGAAATTGCTCGAACGAGTTCGAAGACTCCGAAACCGGGAACTTCCGAAGTTGGCTTCGTTGTGGATCCAGCTTCGAACCCGCAGAGTTCAGGGATAAGGAACAATGCCAGAGTCAGACGACAGGCAGATCCTCGTTACGATGCCAGCGAGCATCAGCGCGATTTCGATGCTGCTGACTACAATTACTCGCCGGATCTTGAGGAGAACAATCGCCTGCAGCTTTTGGACTCGTACACCGATGTGCAGTACGATTACCCGGAGGACAAGCTGGATTATAATTATTACACAAAAGCTGTCAGAAGTGCTAAACCGAATAAAGTTGATAAGAAGAAGAAGAAGAAGAAGAAGAACGGTCGAGGACACAAGAAGAAGAAGAAAGGACGGAAGCAGAAGTCGAGCAACCGGAAACGCAGACACCGCAAGAAGCACTCGAACGACTCCAAAGCGAAGAGTCACCACAAGGAGCACACGGAAAGAGTGTCCAAGAATGTCAACCATCATGCTAATGTAAAGAAGAGTAAAGCTGACCATGGTGTTGGGAAAAGGAATCATCAACAGTCGTCGCACGACCGGAAGAGACATCCCAAGGAAATGGCTGTCGTCGATGTGAGCGGTTTCGAACTGTCAGAAGCGAAAGTTGATGATTTGATTAAAAAGAAGGATGTACATTTTTAGAATCCAAAGGATCAGAAGAAGAAGGCGGTCGCCTTGCTCCTGGCTGCAGACAATATGCAAGATGAATCCCAAATGGATGCTGCTTTTCATGGCGAGCTTGCGGGGAAGATTGTGGAGCAAGTTTTCAGTCAGGTACTTTCGAGACACCTGTGCTTGGTTGGTAACATCTCAGACGAAGCTGACAATGTTCATTTTCAACGCGGTTTGCACTTGAAAGGATCAATAAATTTGAAACTGCCCAGGTGCACGAGAACGAGGACCTGAAAGCGTCCCTAGGCCGAGGACTCAATCAGAATCATAAAATCGAGGTCGCTGTGGCAACAAACAAAAAGTATCGGCAGGCTCTCGACGTTAACCAGGTGAGTCAAGGAGTTCATCGTGCATTTTAATGTGTCCGAGAAAAATGAATGTTCAATTCAATCAGACCAAGCACACGGAGGAGTTGATGAAGAAAGTCATGCAAGTGTTGGATAGTTTGATGTCCGAAGAGGTTGATAGGAAGACCTGCACGCCTCTGCCACCCGATCTGAGCGAGTTTCTGAGATGGATGTTGGACGTGAAATCTGGGGGAACTTCTCCAGAACAGGTACAAGTCTTATCAGCGTCGTATCTAATTGAAATAACTTGTTGCTAGCATTAGTAATTTTGTTAAGTGTTAGGAAATATATCGATAACTGCATAGTCGAGCCAGCAACTCCTGCCGCACCTCAATTCAGTCCGTTGGTTTTGTTTTTACGTGTTCGCGCGATAAGTTTTATGATTATATTCATGTATTAAAACATGAGACATTAAGTATCCCAATGCGTTCCAGTTAACACTAGTACCCCTGGTGCACTCAGTGGAGCCAGCCATACACTTCCCACAGGACAAGTTCCTCTTCCAGTCCGGCTTAGAAGAAGGAAGAGAGGAAGGGAGCATTAAAGAGATGCATAAGAAGCTTGAATTAATACAGGGTCTGATAAACGATTATCGTGCTTTATCAGAAACGGAGCAATCGAAGGTTCAATCCGTCCGTGACTACTTGGTAAGCACCAGCCACCGTTCCTTAAAATAATCTCTAAAATAAAATGAATCTACAAACAACGCAATTCTGATCTTCCCACCTGCTTTCTCCAGGGGAAACAAGTGAATTCCATGCTGGAGTACGTCGATGCAAAGCAAGGAGCAGAACCGAGGTGGTCTTCGCCGAACCAAATCGTCCATTATCAGCCCGAGTTGCGAAACGCATCGCACGGCGTCAGATTCAATGGTCCCACGCGTTTCTCTTCAGCGTCGAGCATCGCTAATACGCCGAAGCTGGCCAAGAAGAGTACCTCCAGGGGCAGGAATGATCTTCGAGACAGTATGTCGCAGGTTGCGCGAGTGTAACGTAATTTGCCGCGCGTTCCCACCGTGGTGACAAAGGTCTGCCTTCTGCGTTTCAGGGCGCAGGGTTGCCAGAAGCGTGGACAAACGTCCAAAGCTTCGGAAAAAGCACAGAGCGAAAGGGGAACGTGAAAGGAGGCACGGGAGACGTCACAAAGCTGCGAGTGCTATTGATCAGCCGCGACACAAGGACGCTAACCACAAAGCTGCAGCGACGCGACAGAAACGCGACTACCTCGACAAAGATTTTTGGGCCTCGTTCCACCAGGGGTACGAGGAGCCCGTGATCTACAATTCCATGAATATGATCGACGCCCAACCGACCCACGAGATCCCACAGAAATTGAACCCTGAAGAAAAGACCTCGGAAAAGTATGCATCTCTGCACAAACATAAATGCGTTCCTAGTTCGATTGTTTGTACACCGTTCGTTGCGGTGCGTTTTTATATGAGCACAGGAGCAAATCATCAGGAGAAGTGCTCGTTGGAGGATTAGATGATAGTGATTCTAAGTCGAGTAGTTCGGAGAAGGGGACTGCGACGATGAAGAGTTCCAATGTATCTGCGGGACAAAGTATGTTAGTACGCTTTGTAGAGTACGTACAAGATTCGCAGACTAACGATTTGCTAACCGGTGGATGTGCTGGGTTTATTGGAAGTTTCAGAGGCAGCGGTTGAGGAGGAGACGATAACGGGCAAGAACCAAGTGGAGGACGAGGTTCTGTTGCTGAACAAACGTCAGTCGTGGAAGAAGGAGAACGAGGAGCAGCTGGAGGAAGTCGCTTTCGGCGAGGACATGAGAAAAGGGTTGCTGGAGAAGGAGCTGTTCGAGAAACTGACCGAGATCGACAAAGAGAGAAGCGGTACGGGGACCAAGAGTAAGGACAATGGTTCCTCGATCAAGGACAATGATTTGTGGGTGCAGCACGCGCCCGATCACACTAGCAAAGATTACGATACTTATTTATCGGATGAGGACAAACTGCGAGCGCTCGAGGAGAAGATAAATGTTTATTCGGATAACGACCGCGATACACGGCCCTAAACAACGGGCAGAAAGCTTGAACACGTGGTGGAAGAAAGTTCGAGAGCCGGCGAGTCAACAGCAAGTTCACCCGGCAGCCGATAAATTACGGGCTCGGCTCGTAGATGTTAAAGAGACGGGGAGAACGCTCGATTAACAACCACCGGATTGAGCACTGAAAAACTGGCAATACCGAATCGTGTTCTTACCCGGGAAAGCTCGACGAGTCGACGAGCTACACGAGCCCCGGGAAGTCTCGAAGAATGTCGAACATCCACCCCGAAGTTTCGCCTAACTTCGGAGGGAACTAAAAGCGGAAGCGAATCCTTTTAACCGGTGTCGCTTCGCCACGTAATAAAGCTGCGGTTGGAGCTGCGCGTTAAGATCAACAATTCAATTTTGTAGCTGTATGAATTTGTAATAAAATTTTACGTCGGCATCCAGGTGTGATTTTTTCAGACCTACGTGAAAAGCATTCGCAGTTTTGATTTTGCGCAAAGAACCGCAGTCTACCGACGAGCAACGTTGGATAGAATGAGATTTTGTGAAGCAGCGTCTGTCGAAGGGCTCGGAATTTTCGCTGGTAATCGAGTATGCGAATAAAGTAGCCATCGTGGGTGGGGGAGGGATAGAACGGTAGAGTATTTACAGGCAGAGTAATTGTATTTGCGATAGAATCGGAGCGACGCCGTGTAATATCGTGGTAAACCCGACGCGGCGGGGTTCGGAGCCGCGGCTCGGCTCTGTTCGATGCTGGGCTGCGCGACGCGTCGTTGCCTGACAGCGGCCGTCTAAATAATTTCATCAGATACATCGATCGCCGATGAGCTTTATCGTAATTGACACGTTCGGTCTATCTGGCCGACAGCCGGCCCTGCGAAACCTCGTAAATCGTCCTGTCGTTGCGATCAACTGGACGGCCTCTCGCGTGTTTGCACGCGAGTACAACGGACCCGCTAATCTACCTACGAAAACCGGCTCGAGCCCTCGATTACCAAAAGCTAATTGCTCTTCAAGAGCCAGCGAGCACTTATGAATCCCTAGAAAAATGCTACAACTTGTAAAAATCCTGAAACCCTGAAAGGGCTTATTTCATCGAATACAGTCCATTGATTTTCTGCTGAGAAATAGAGAAATATACAGGCAGGTCCATTTAAATAAGAACACCTAAATATTTTTCGAAGATATGAAAATCGTCGGAATTTTTTGATGCGTAACTGCATTTTTTTAAAAATTGCATCGTGTAGCTGACCGAAAAATACATTCAGATATGTATAATTACAATTTAAGGTCACCTTCATATCTATCAAAATAGTACAAACACAAAAAATCACATACAACATTGCGTTGCGTATAAGAAACGGTACTACTTTTTCCTCTTTCATTTTTTGTAATATTTACTATTCACAAAAAAACGCTGGCTAGTAATAGCGCGAACACCCTGTATACCCATGTCCAACGGAAAGATTTTTATAATTTCAATAATTGTGAAACAATAATATTGAACAATACAGATAGTGCAGGAGTTAGTAAATTAGGAAAATAATCGAGTCGGTTGATTCTGGCTTGGTTCGACGCGTAAAAGTCAAACATCCGGGGGCGTGAAGCGGACGCTCCGCTATCGCTTCTGGTTGTAACACATTTAAACAAGGTGTAATTGCGGTAACGAGGGGTAGCGGAGGGATGTAGATGGCGAGGGTTCGCGGTTTCTGCAACGCAGCTTGAACCGAATAAAAATTGTATCGAACGATCGCCCGGCCTGCACCACGAGAGAGCTCATTGAACATTAACGCCGCGGCGAGGGTTCGCCTCACCTTGCCCGGAATACATTTATACAGTAAATTATCGGTCCCCGGCGAGACAGACCGACAATTTTCTCCCCACTACGAATTTCCCGCGCTATATAAGAGCCCGGGACGGACGCGAGAACGTTGTACAGCAGAAATCGCGAGCCACCGGGCACACAGGCGTTCCTAAACAGCCGTTTCGGAAATTAGAGCACGATGCTGCTTCAATAAACAACGAGCGTCCAATCGTGAAACGTTACACCGACAATCGGTTCATCGAGTTCGCCGACACCGAATTTTTGTATATTCGATAATTTTGTACATCGAATATAAGTCCAAGTAGTCCGAGTCTCCACCCATTAAACTCGTAAATCATTTAATTTAGAAGATTTCATTTTCCGAGGACAATTATTTATATCTGTACCAAATTTTGACGTATTCAATTACAAGCATTCTTCTTTCTCCGAGAACAATTATTTACATCTGGACCAAAATTTGTCGTACTTACAGTATTCTTGATAGAATTTATTGATCGTGTGCTGCGAATCACAACCGAATTCGGTCACACTGCCCTGAGAAACACAAAATGATCAAATGGAAAAGGAAATCCAGAGTCGGCCGCTCGTACCCAGAAAGCCACAGGAGAGAATTTTTGATAAGTCGCTCCCGTAAAGTTTGCAACCTTATTAAACCCGGTGAGGGGTGTACGTATCCGGTTTTATCATGGAACTTCCTCCACGAACGAGGGATTAGTGTTCCGCGAGACGCTTCTGCCCCCAGTGCATCAAGGAACGCCGGGAAACACCGTGTGCGTGTTCCACCCCTTTTGAAATCGGTGTTCTTCATTTTTTAGATTCGTTCCTACTAAATGTCGTCTACAACGCTGATCCAAAATAATCTATAACAATCTCCAAAGTAAAATCGAGCGTCCACAAAATCATCCGCGCACTCGCGGTCGTGGTACGTAAAGGGTTGTTTCGCGAGTAAGATACGACGGTAGATTCGTCGGGAAAGTTGGATCAAAGCGATTGCATAAGCGCCGAGCGAAACTGATTAAATCTCGCCACGGAGAAAGAGTATCTCATCGCGACGCGGCTTTCTCTCTCTCTCCGTCTCCGGGACAACAAAAGAAAAAAAAGAAAGCGAAATATGCAGTCGCGAGGGCACAGGAGGAGGAAGGGGTGGCCACGAGATATCCCCGAAAAGTTTCCTCGTAAAGTAAGTCCACGCAGCGGAATTCCCCCGGGCCAATTAAAGTCCCGAAATCGGACTAAGCGCTCGCTTATGCAGGCGAGGGCAAGATGGAATACGGAAAAGGGACGGATCTAACAACCGCGTCGGCCTCCGCCTCCGCATCCGCGTTATTACTTATTCGACTCGAGGATTTTAAGGGTGGCCGACGCGCGCGCGGATTTATTTAGATATTCCGGCGGCGAGCATCTGCTCGAGGTTCGACTGGCTCTCGCCTCTCTCTCTCTTTCTCGGCACGCTCTCGTTCCGCATTAATATACGGCCGGAGGAAGAGGGAAAGTGTGGCGGCACGGAAACCCCCGCTATTTTTACATAACATTAAGTTGTTCCGTGTAACGGAGCCGCTCAGCTTTGCTCCGCTCCGCTTCGAACCGCTCCGCACCGCTCCGCACCGCTTTGGACCTAGACTGCTCGGTGGTTGGGTCACTAATGGGGGTTAAAACGCGGAAGCTTGGCGCCGCGACACCAGACCTTGTCGAGTGAAATTTTCACCGATCGACTTTCACCCTTTCCAGTCGACGCTCCTCAACGGAACACGCCTCAAACACCTCTCCACACGAGTAGTCTACGGGTTCTAGTCGACGATTACTCGTGCACGCACTCTCTCGACACCTGTGTTTTCGTTCACGGGAAAAACTCGCAGATAACCGCCGCCACCGCCTATTGATTTGCTCTGGATGTCGCCGAGACGGCCGCGACTCGCTCGCGATGGATTATTTTTAATAACGCGCGTTACGGGACCGCGAAGCGTTAATCTTCGAATTTTTAGAGGCTCGCGAGAGAACGGAGATGAACAGTCTGACTACAATGGACTCGGCGGGTTCATCAATTAGAGAATATACTCGCGATAAGTACACATTGTTCGACGCGACGACCGAGCTCTATCGTTAGTCTCACGTTAGCCACGCTTTCTCAACGATAGCAATTTATTGCGATCCGGCCCATCGGACCTCTTAATTGGAGAACGAATTCGACTGCGGAATTATTCACGAGGTGCTCGCTTCCTCGACGATTATGCTAGGCTGCGTGGATACTCGGAGCTCAATGAGTCTCCGATCGCATCGTTTATCATTCGCATGTCACTCGCGTGACTTTTTTTACCTAGTCGTACTTTTATTTCTCTGGTACCGTCGTGATTGATAAAAGTTTTACTGTTGCCATAGCTGTCTGCGTGGCGTTGACTAGTTCTACTTACATCAATTATTAATAGATCGTACGGAATTTCGAACAGACTCTGTCGTGTGGGGAATAAATTATTAGCAACTCGAATGCTATTCTCGTGCATTCGGCTAGTCGTTTAACTAGTTATTTATTTACCGGTTAAAAACAGGAAGTAGTAGCAATATAGATGCTCTGGTTTCGTTCCTCTCAGGTTTTGGTAAGTTCTACAAATAGTAGCATAATACGTAACAGGAAGCAGCAATTGAATAATTTTCAGTGTCTGTACTGGCACTAGTTTTTCACCTCTTTTATCAACTAGAATATACAAATGCAGTCAAAATTCGATCGAATCAAGAGAAATCAGCAAGCTAATAATGACAGGCGATCGTTTCGTTCGATGAATCGCCTAAACAGGTTTAGTAAATTCTGCACAGTGGATCAGATCCACCGCAAAACAAACTCCGATTCGTTTTCCACGGTTAGGAAAACGTTGCAGCATGTTCGGCAACAGGGGTGGTTGCCGCGGCTATTGTTCCGGTCGAAGAAAGTTCGAAGAACGAAAAGCGAGTAAAGAGAAGAAGAAAAATGTCGGAGAACGGAGAGGAAAAGGCACTGAGTAAAAATCCGTAGGCGGAAAGGGATCAGTGGGTGGTGGTTTGACCGGTGGGACAGGGTCTGGCACGCACCCCCGTATGACAGATGGTATTTTCGCGTATCATGATCGCGGCTAGGATAGTTTCCTATATCGTGGAATATACAGCCCCGGCCTGGCATCGTCGACATGTCGATAGCAGGCCTCGCCGTGCGATACATCCACCGATATCCCCGTACCATGGGTATCCGCGGACCATCCCCTTCGTTCGACCGCTAAATGGCCAACCGGAGCCACCCCCATGGTGCTCAATTATTGATACTTACCCCTCGTGCCGCCTAGCGTTTCCCCGGCTGCATGTTCCCGATGCGTTGTGTCCTTCGATCCTGTCTACGACGATGCATCCATCCTGCGCCAAGGACCAGGCTCGGACGCGACCATTTTCCTAAACAGGCTCGCACGATAATCACTTAGAAATGTTTAATCAATACCCAGCCATTGGACAGCACGTGGGTGCACAATAAATATAAACTTTTCTCTTTTGCTAGTAAATTTTAAACGTCCAAAAAGTTCCGATCGCTGTAATCGCAAAATAAATCATAGCGCGAGGGATTAAGGATGAATGAAAAATGATGTCCTGGAGAGAATAATGAGCCAACCATTTTTGAAAATGCCTGTACACTGTTTTAGCTATTTTCTCTGCTCTCAATTTCGAAGGGTTAATCGAATTGGCACATGAGGATCTTCCGCCAATGACTATGAACTTTTATTCTCGTTATTAAAATTAATCTTCGGTGAACAGTGTGCGGCTAGAAAACTTTTGGAGCTTAACCGCGGGAGGATAAAAGATTGTAATTTGTGGTGCAGGGAATATTGTTGCAGGCTTCTTAAGCTGATCCTAATGAAGGAGAGAGACAGAGGCGCAGGAACGAGAAAGTTTGCGAAGTATCGCGAGTCGGTGCGGTTAGGAAATGGAAACGGGGAGCAGCTGAGAACCGCTGCCGGTCGCAATGGCCTCGATTAACCGTTTGACCGGCTAGAGCGAGTGGTCAACGTTTTCCAGGCGTCCTGTTCCCGGTCTATTAGATCTGCAGGAAGCCTGGCGCAGATATCCGGAGGCTGACGTGCCGTTTCAATGTTTCTTTGCATCGAATTCTGGCCGAGGGACGAACCTTGATGAAAGATCGACGGAAAAAAGAGAAGAAAGACGAAGGAACAGAGAAACGAAAGTGGCGAACCAACTACTGATTAAAAGTTTTCCACTCGATGCTCGTTCGTTGCGCCTGTGAATCCGGTTCGATCATTCGACGTTAGATTAATCATCGTCTTCGATCCCGAAGGAAACCAAAAACCGATATCAGCTTCGATTCTGTAGCTGTGCGAACAGGGGAAGGAGATACCACGGAAGAGAGAGAGAGAGAAAGAGAGAGAGAAAACAGAGCAGAGGAGAAAATGAAAACGAATTTCCCCCTGGTGCGCGTCGCGTTGTGTGCCACCGTCCTTGGAAAATATGATCCGCCCCCGCGGTCTTCTTCCCCGTGAACTTTAAGACATTCGTCTATTCGAGGCTCGTTCGTCAAGCGAGCCGAAGAAAACGAAAAGAAAGGGAAAGAAAGGAAAGCGGGCTCCATAAAGCGATCGGAGAGACCCTCCCGCACCCCCTCGACTCCCTTACACCCTCACAACCCCCTTACACCCCCGTCCATAGACGCGAGGAGCCGCGTCTCGCCTCTAAGTGTATTAGACTCGCGTTTCGGGTCGTGGAAGAAGCTGCGGGGGTGGGTGCGAGCCGGAGGACGGCTCCGAAGGGTGCAAGAGGGTGGTCCGTGGCCTGTACCCCGCTAATGGCACCCTCGGGGTATTCCCGGAGAACCCTCTCGTATTTATTATTTAGCGAGGATACCGGTCGAAGCCAGAGTGAGAGAGAAAGAGAGAGTATGATAGGGAAAGAGACCAACCACAGAGAAAGAGGGTCGAACAGGAAAGAGAAAGATAGAGGCCGCGCGAGATGGGGTCAGCTTTCTGGCAGGCCACGAGGATTTATCCGCAAACATCACACATCGGCCCAAGACTTCCGTCGAGCACGATTTCGGGAATGGAAACCGCAGGAAATTAACGGTGACACGTGGCTCGATCTGGACACGTGTTTAGTCGGCCGCTAACCATGAAAAACGAGGCTGCGAGCCGCGGTGTTCGATTTGATCGAGATGCTGCGAGTCGACCCCACACAATCTACAGATAATAGGTCAGCCGATGGTTCGGCAAAAGTGGGATCGATATTTTCCTTCTGACTTTTTAAGCTGCGCTGTCGAATTTACAATTGCTGTGCTTCAACGCGTCAGTCGGTGTAGCTATCTTGTTGACCCTCGTGCTGATTACTAGACAGCGAATTTTACACGTATAGGATAAAAATAGTTCCTACTCGATCGAAGCTACAAATTTTTATCGTACAAGAGAAGCGAAGATTTTGTAAAAATTGCTGACGCAAACGGTCTCGCCGCTCGCCGGAGATAAGTGTGTACAGAACGAACTTTTTCTGACGCAAGAAGACAAGGATTCGCGGTATCGGAAAAGTCTATCGTGTAACCGAATAAATGCGTTGCGGGAATGGTTCGGAGCCTGTCATTAAAACTGAGTTACACGGGAGCGTGTGTAGGGAAAAAGCGGTCGAAGATTCGCGGAGGACGCTATCAATCGGTGGATCGATCGGCAGATTACGCGAGCGGCAAAACAACTGGAAAAAACATCGAGACAAAAACGGATCGACTCTCGCGCGCTCGTTCCGAGGGGGTGGTTTTCGGTGGTAGGAAACGAGAAGCGAGGATGGCGGAGTAGGAGGAATAGGAGGAGGAAGAGGACGAGGAATCAGGAAAATCGGAAACAATTGTCGCTCGTGTAGGCTTTCGAGGAGAGGAGGCTTGTGCGCGCGCAATTTGCGCGTCAGGAAAATGCATGCTTCGGTGGCAGCAGCTGCGGGACGTTATTGATACTACATTTCTCCCGATTTGACGAATTGCCCGGTTCGACTAATGGTCCGAATACGAAGGCCCCGGCTCCTGACTCGCGGCTTCCTGGCCGAACTGTTGACCCCTCGTAAAACCATAACCCGCTCATAATTCTCCGGGCATTTCGGTCTGGAGAAACCGTCGCGTCGCGTGGAGAAAGGAAAAAACGAGAACAAATCGATGCCGACAGTGGCTGCGGCCGTTTTCTTTCTGCTTGGATTCACTTTCGAAAAATCGATCCCATGCTCGACTCCCAGCTGAAGCTCGCGTCACTGTTACTGGCAATTTAGGATATTTACACGACTCCCTCGCCTCCGCGATTCCTGCGGGACGCTGCGGAACGGTGGACGCTATTTTCTGTTTGCTGCCGACTCCAGATTACAGATCAAATAGGTCACCACGAAACCATCCACTTGGAAACTGTATTGGTTTGTTCTGGTAATATTTTCTACGCAAATTTCACTATTACTTCTATCGTTTACAACGAAGTTGCGTCTGCCACTTCGGTTACAAAAAGCACAACTTCAAAATAGGTAATTTATTCAAAGAATGTCTGCAGGGTTAAAATTGATCATCGACCCCAATCCATTTCTACGCCTGATCGAAGAACATTATTAATTTCAGAGAAACTGTTAGCTGTCACTTCGTTTACAATAAGCACAACTTCAAAATAGGTAATTTATTCAAAGAATGTCTGCAGAGTTAAAATTGATCATCGACCCCAATCCATTTCTACGCCTGATCGAAGTACATTATTAATTTCAGAGAAACTATTAGCGTCAAGAGCAACTTGCAAGAAATTCTGAGAATTTTTGAGTCTCCGCATGCTCCCGAAGGGAAAGGCCAAGAGAGCAAGAGCGATCAAGAGTTAAATTGTTGATAATCGAGTTAAGAGATGATCGATACGTTTACCAAGAGAAGATGCTGCTTCCTGCTTCACAGAGGGTGGTTCGAATAGTATCGCCAAGAGGAACAAAATGGTGAGCAAGAAATCAACGTCACAGAACCGGCAGGGTGTAAGTTAGGAAAAATAGGTCGATTAAGATTGTAGGTCTCCATCAAACTGTCTCTTAAAATATTCGGTGGCCGATCGAAACATAATCTGCGGAATGGAGGCGAGAGTGCCTGTAACCGAACACACGTGTTACACGTATCTGTCCGAAAGAGAAAAGGGGACTGAGGTATGCTCAGCGGTAGCCAACGATATCGTCGAACCTAACGAGAGGAAAAACGTCAACAAAGACACGTTCTCCCGGCGAGTGTACTCTAAGAATATATACCAGCTGCGACCTGGCCTGCCTGGTCGCGGATCATCGTCAGAAGTATACAGACTCGAGAACCTTGAACCTCGATAATTGTTCGATCATTAACAGGTAAAATGCAATTTTGGCCATCGCATGATTTAGGTAACGGGAAATTAATTAGTTTCCAGAGACGTTTTGTTTTCGCCGAAGTTCGACCTTTGACAAATGTTGATTAATATCCAATTACAAGCAATGATATTTAAAAATATCACGGGTCGTTATTATACTTTTTAATGAGAAATTAACAAGTGAAATGTTGGTGGCGTCGGCGGAATATTGTGTCGCCATCTTGACGCGACACTGTGAACCAAGTTTCGCGTCTCTGTTACCCATTGCGAATCATCGATCGCTTTACCAGTTAATTTTTATTGAATTTTTAAATTGTTAAGCTGTTCGTACGAATCTAATATCGCCCTCTTTCATTTAACAAGTATTACTAATCAGTAAATCGTGTTGAAAAGCTTCGACGCATAATGGTTTGCCCTATTTACGCAACGTTACGCCGCATTACCAAATAGTTTCCGCACCGAGCAGTTTGTTAATAAAAATTTCCGCCTGGTATAGAGCGTCGAGAGCGGCAATTATTTAGCCGGACGCTCGTGGAGCTTTTTTTCTAATATAATTAGGACATCGTCACAATTAAGGCACTCGTATTTCTTATTCTGCCCCGAATTGATTCAGAAAAATGGCCCTCGAAGCCGTGGGAGAAACGAAACTACATTATGCACAGGGAACCGTTTTGCTTGCAGCATTCTCGGAATGATAATGGCATCGTTTGAAGTGTTCACGTAATTAATGAAGCTAAAAACTTTTGACCGTTAATTACGCTGTCCATTGTGCCCGAAGAGTTCTTTCTTTCTACGGGGAGCACCGTAAGAATGCGAATAAAGAGCACCGGGCCATATTGCAATCAAAGAATATCTCGCGGAATAAATTATATTCGCACTTTTCTCCTGGATGTCCAGTAATTGCACTCTCGCGCAGAATGCGCTTTAATTGCCAAACATACCTATCAATTTTCCACCGCCGATATTTATAAATCTCCGCGATCTATTCCAACCATCGGGACACGAAACGAAATGTCTCCTTTCCGATCAAAAAACAGTAGCACAAGACTATCGACTTCACGGATCGCTACACAGCTACAACAACCATTGTCCTACGTTCGATTCAGAAATCGTTATTCAACCGATTGTTCGGATAGACGAGCCTTCGAAACTTCAGGATACTGGCTTGTTCCCGTGAATGGTACCTTTCTTACATTGTTGCCAAAACTAACCTCCCGCTTCTTTCCTCCTGTATTAACAAATATTTTCAAACGGAACCCAGACCCTTCTGATTAACCATCCAACCCCCTCTGAAGCCTCTGTTTGTCCATGGGACACTGTAAGCTTTTCCGGCGACCCTCTCAGCCCTCGGCTTTCCCGATGGTCAATGAAGAACCATAGTACCCCTTGAAGGACTACTCGCCAGGAGGTCAGCCAAATTTGACCGAAACGGCCGAGGGATGACTTAGGGGGTCCCACAGGGACTCTAAACAATTAGGTCATCCCGTAAGACCTGTCGTTTTTTAGGACAATTTTAACACTCGTTCTATAACAGTTTTTTAATGGGAAATTGTTCAAGACTGGCGCGCTCGAGCGCCATATTAGCTTAGCAGCAGCGCGTGACGTCTGCACGCGGCACGCGATCCCACCCGAAAATAAGTGCGTGGCGTATGCATACGAGGCTTGCGCGGGCAATACCCCAATCATATGATTGGCCAAATGCAGTCTCGATCCTTCTGGAATGTTCGAGAACGCTCAACCGGAATCAAGGAAGCGAGACGAACTTCCAGGAGGATCGAGATAACAAAAGACTATAGCTAACTTTAGTGCTATAGTAATAATAATGTACCCATTTATTCACATTCACACATCCTTGTTCAAATTCTACCGTTACCTTTCACCCATTATATCACTCCATTGCTCGCTCACACTTTAAGCGATCCTGTCTCGCAATTTTCCTATCAAAGCAAGGAAACTCCTGTCATTTCGGTCGACGAAGACCGCTCACTCTCAAACAAAATATTTAATACACGTATACGACAACGCATATGGTGAACCAATCGCTTGCGAAGATTGATGTTCTTATCGGGATAGCTAGAAACCAACAATCGATCGGTAAGAGACCGCTCACGCCGAAATGGAAGCTCGCTGGATAAGAGACTCGCGTTCCCCATGGTACGCAGCCAATGAAGAATTTTTATAACTAAATTTAAGGGTAATCAGGCTCGCGATGGTTATCCTCCATTACCGCACGAAACAATCGCGTTAATAGAAGAGAAAGCCCTCGAGCACGAGGGAATCGCGTCGCTGTTTCCTCCCTGAAAATTATACCCCTACGCTTTAAACGGTTATGAACCGAGCTAACCACGAGCCCGGAGTACCTGCCTTGGATCTACCTAGTCTTCCGTCGTCCCTGAACTTCGGCATCCTTTGTCCAGGTCCTTTGGAAAATACCTGGCCCACGAAAATCGTCGTCAACCGTCTTTCGATGACCATTCGCCACGTTTAAACCCTCGAAATCCCATGAATCTTCTGGAAACAGCAATGAAAACGCTGTGAAGGGCCGTTTAAATGCCGTTAGATTTCATTTATAATCCCTGCTGTTGTAAACGCAACCTGTCATCGAGGTTCATTCTATTGAAAATCGTCCTAGTTTCTATTGTTAAGCTGCCCACTTGCTAAGTTAATTAATATTCCAGACAACAGAAACAACTGATTACATGAAAGGTATTGCTGTTCCTTTTAAATCGTAGAAGGTAATCATCAATCACGAGCTTTGTAAATGTAACAAAAGAGGAGAGGGTTAATAGCTTTGGCCAGGGAACAGCGAAATTATTACCTACCGCTTACTGACCTATTTCAATCGGTAAGTAGGTAATAATTAGTCTGCGGGTGTCCGATGGATTGTTTCTCAAACAATAGAGCATGTTCTGCTCGACCGTACCACGTCATCTGAAATAAATAAATTCGCTCGCATGTGTTACGATCGTTTTAACAATCTGTCGATTAGAAAATTCCTTCCAGGAAAAGTCAGTTGCGTGGATCTCGATCGATTCAGCCTAGATGCCTAAACTTTCGTAAAAACCACGATCGGAACATTGAATCTTGTGAAATCGGATGATCCGTTGGATCCTTCAACTAATAAATTCGCTTGGTTTTCAAAAAACTAGTTCTCGAGCTTTCGACAATAACTACATAGTCGGCAACCTTTGAATCATAATGCATACTAAAATTAATAAAATAGCTGGAACAATAGGTAGTCAATTCCGCTGGGCCATCCAGATCCCATTCCGAGCGTCCATAAACGCCATAAAGATCCTCGAGCCAGCAACAATTGAAACAGCGGAGCCTGAGGTGGCAGATTACACTGCTGCGGCGGCAATTACAATAATCCGCGAGAGCAGGATCATTCTAACAGGTCCGCTTTCCATTTCTGGGCGAGCAGCGATCCCGATGCACACAGAGAAAGAGTAAGAGAAAGAGAGATAGAGAGAAACGGAAAGCATTTAAAGACAGCGCATGTGATCGGGTCTATGCAGTTGCTCGGGTCGTAGCTCAGTCGAGTGGGTGGGCCTGACATTCGCGGTCCCAGGACCGAATCGACGGTGTCTGGGTACGAGGCTGGCTAGGAGTGACGGGTAGGGGGCGGGTGGGGTACAGAGCGAGCAGCGTAAGAGTCGGGGGCCCTGAGGGCCCCTCACCTGGGCCCGGTACTGGAGGAGCGAAGAGGGGCTCGAGGGGGCAAAGGCACATTCCAAGGCAGAACGGCTGCCAGTGAAGGTGGAAGGCACCGGACTCAGTCTCTCACGATATTGCGCTGCGCTGCTATCCTCCCGGTCGCTTCCTTTCTTTGCGGTGCTCTCTCTTTCCTCTCCTCTCTCTTCTCTCTCTTTCAGTGTGCGCAATCCGTGGGACTGTTCTCTACGATGCGATACTCGACCCTCGGAATCGGATTAACGAGCGCTCTCCGTTCGGTGCTGTGCATGTGATACCCCCGAAAAACCGTGTGTTCTCGGTGTTTCCTGTGCGACACTCCGTTTTCGTTCGGATGGTGACGTATGTGCGGGATCCCGTGAGTGTGTGCGGTGTGCGCGTGTGCGGTCGTCTTTTTTGGCGCCACGCGTGGCCACACCGGACCGAGACCGCGACCGAGGAACCGATTCGAAAATGCGCACGCCTAACGACGTGTCCCGGTATTCCAGTGGGAAGACCAAGGAACAGGGAACCCGCGGCGAAAATAGACCACTGCCTCGTGTACAGATCCGCGCGGAGATCGTCGGGCATGCGGAAGGAGCGTCACCGGGAGACAGTGATTGAGAGGACCCGGGAGAGCAGACGGGACCCGCTTGAATATTCGATCGTGCAGGTGAGCCGCTATCTCGCTCTCTTTACCCTGTTATCGCGCGAATAGATCCGCGAGCCTGCTCCGCAGAATCCGGAGTTCGTTTGCTGTGCGATCCACTGGTGCAATTCAATTCTGTGCGCTCGGTTTTTCTCACGGTGCTCTTCGAAGCTTGGGAGATGGCAGTCCGATTCGTTCCGAATATTGAGGACTATCTCATTTTCCTTATTGGGCAAACGGCATTGACCACCGAGTGGCAAGGACTACCTCGAGACGTTTGGGACGCAGGACTACCTTCCATGTGCCATCTGCCAAGCTCAAGGTGCACCAACCAGCCGGGAATCGAGAGGGTAGCTATCGATGTGGATTCCAGGATGCACGGATCGACAACCGTGGAATTTCTAGAGCAACTCCGCTTCGAACCTGTTGACACACACCGTTCCATTTACCCGTGACGAGGAACCGGTATCCGGAGGAAGCCCAGCCCGATAGCTTATCTGAGAACTAGAAATTAACAGCTCCTAACTGTCTGATAGAGGCTGCCGTGTCGATTCGCGTTCGATCGTTGCGTCAATCTCTGCTGGCTCTCTATTCCCGTCCCGATTTCATTCCTCTCGAACAAGGTCCTTTATCCTTTAACGTTCGATGGCTAGTCGGTTACATCAGTTTCACGGTCACGCGTAAACCACGCGAGAATCTTTTTTACCGGTCAGGCATCCGACGAGAACCGTGTGGAACCAGCCTGGAACGGGCCTCGGAGAGGGGGGCCTCTATCTACGGGGCCCGTTCTGCGTGAACGAAATTAAATCCACGTGCCGCGAAGTATTCCCATTCTTTCCACCGATCCTGAAGAGACCAGAGAGAGACCAGAAGAGCGAGCGAGAAAGAGAGGAATGGAGGAGGGAAAAAGATCGTCGAACGACAGAAAAAGTGAGCCGCGTCCGTGCAACGACGTCGGCATCGAACTTGACCATGGCCTTCGGTGGCTTTGCACTCGTATAACGAGATACGAAGAATGCGAATGGACGGGGAGAGTCACCGGACCGTACTCGCGGGGACTACTTTGGACTGGTTTGCGGTAACTAGACGCCTCTCGTGCTTCAACCCTTTCGATCCGCCGTGGTTTTTCATCGGCGTGCCTCCGATAATCGAATGGGACGCTGTTATATGCCGATCGGTTAGAGTACACGTCGACTAGCGAGCGGAACATTCGATACTCTGTCATGCGGCCTAAGTGACAGAGAACAATCGCCTGACGGAAGAAATCGGTGACGGTGGAAATAGCGTAACTAGGTTTTGTTCTTCTCGGAGGACGTTCGCGTTACAGTCGCAGTAAATCATAGCAATGGATCGGAGCAAGTCGCAGAGTCGCCGTCTATTGTTTTGTAATGAAGACGTGAACGTTCTAGCTGCAAGCGTGAAGTTTTTATCGACGTTCTGCTCCACGCAACTCCGATCCTGAACTGCCATTTTATAACGAACGACTAGACTGCGGATTCGATTGCAATCGAAGTACTGTCGTATCATTCTCAATCGATCAAAATTATTCGGAAATAATTTTCACTTCGCACAAAAATCCGCAGCCAACCATAGTTCGCCGAGTAAAGTACATCGCATTGAGACTAGTGATCGGCAGTATTGGAAGGGTTGAGTACGCCATCGTCGCGATCGATTCCGCGGGTGAAACGCGAGCCATTAGCCTAAGCGGATCCTCTCCTTTAAAGCAGCCGCAAATAGGCTCGTCACCTCGGTAATGGCTAATAAAAACGACGCGATAACGTAACGGTGTCCGTGTTTCCCCGGTCCGTCGATCCGACTTCCTCTCGCTCGCTCTCTCTATCTGTACGAAAAGTTTCGCTCTGGATCGGCTCTCGCCTCGAGACCAGAAGGAGAAGAAGACCATCGTCCGAAAGATACGTAACGATGCTTTCCGGCCGACGCTTATTATCCAGACTCGTAAGAATTTCTTAACAAGGCGATACCCTGGCCGGCAAGTTAGAGGGCGGGGATTCTTTTAAATAAGTACAATGCCCCCCGGACCATAGGAGCCTCTCCACCTTGGAATTTCAAAAGGAGAAACGCGCCTAATGCCCGCCGAGATATTCCTATAAGTACTTCGGCGGCCATTCGAAAGTTTTAACGACGGAAGGCGCTAATAGGCCGGCGAACTTCGCAGAGCTTCCGCGTCCAGAACGGATCCGATAGCTATGCAACACCGTGATCGTGTTTCATCGTAATTGGGGTTTCGTTTATTCGATAACTGGTTCCCGGATTCATCGATGATCCGAACACAGTGTCGTTCAAACAACTGTCGCTTTTTGTCTCTATCAATTGTTCGTTGTAATAAATAGACCACTATCTTCGTATAGACCAGGTAATAGGCATAAATTTTATCCGAGTTCAAGCAAACGTGTACCAGGTAACGCAGATCCCTTATAATAAGGTCCTTCCACGCGAAAACGGACACTTTTTAACTTTTTCATCTACGATAAATAGTCTCTTTTTAAAAAGATGGACATTTAAAAATTGTCGACATTAAAATTATTCAAAGAACACAGTGAGCTGGATCGTAACATTTAACTGCAACTCTTCAACCATGAGAAATATCGGGATGGAATTTCCACTAAAGTTCGTTCAAAAATTATTTCTACATAGTGATCATTATCGTAATAAATATATATTTTGTAATAATTTGTTCATTAATTCTTTAAGTTTCATCGTCTTAAAATAAAATTGAAATTTTTTTGAGTAGCGTCCAGACGCGCAAAGGAGATCCCACCTGTATTCAAGGGAAGTGTACAAGATTGAACAAGCAATTAGTTTGGACGAACTTCATTCGATATAGTGCAGGAACACGTTCGTGGCCCATTGTATTAAAGTCTCTCTCCATATTTCCCACATATTCTCGCTTTACTGTGCAGATTACAGTGCAGGCAGGAATGTTTCCGGGGACGAAATTATCGCGTATATTTTTTTACGTGTACACGGTGCTTACACACTGTCTCCCGCTGTTTTGTAATCCGAAACGATTCATCAAGCTGAACGAGCCGCGCGGCGGCTAGACGGCGAATAAATCGCCTCTCGACGAGATGTGAGAAATGCACGGCGACCGACTCCGCGCGGATCGTCTACGATGATCGATCGTGATCAAGGAAACGCGTCGACGAACGCCTCGGACAGTCTTCGATTCGCGAGATAAACAGCCGAGTGTCTTTAAATTAACCGAACCTTTTAGAAATCGAACGAACATGCACCGACGTTCCTATGAGAATCTCATCATTGTTAAACCTTATTCGCACTTGTAATATTTGTCAAAATATAAAATAGCCTGAACGAATAATTGAGTGTTTGGCGGCTAATCGGTAGATGGACGGTGGTTTTCAGGTAGAAAGATGTCCCAGCCGCAATTAACCACCGACCTGGACGTTCCGGAAAGTCCGCAACACTCTTGTCAATGCTCGGCGATGAGCAGCATGGACTCGATGCGAGCGCAGAGAGACAGGGTGGAAAGGAGCGTGGGAAGCACAAGAATTTCCAACAGCCAAGAACTCCCTAGGGGTCTGGAGGCTCTGCAGAGTGCATTCGAGCCGATAAGAAGACTGGAGAGCCCGCTGTCCCACCAGGAAGCGCAGCAGATCAATCTGGAGAACAGTAGGAGCGTCGATATGATGGAGCATCAGCGTGGCGATCTATCGAATCCGCGGTCGATGGAAAGCCAGGGCGTGATTATGTCGAGGCACGGCCAACAGCACCAGCAGCAGCAACAGCAGCACGGTCTCTCGTGCAGCCCGAGGAACTTGGATCTCTCTCGAAACTTGGCGTTCGAGGCCGCGAGGAGAGTTCAGGAATCCGGCAGCGGCCTGCAGGACAACCCACACAGCCTAACTTCAAGCCCCAGCCCTTTGTTGGAAGCTGGCGCGGGATTGCTGGAAGCGTCCGCGAAAGATCTGGACAAGCAGCTGGAGGATCACGCCGCCGGTTTATCGGCAAAGCAAGCCGCCCCGGGCAAAGATAAGCTGAAGAATATTCAGCAGGTCTTGAGCCCTTATCAGCACCATCACGAGCCGCCGACCTCGTCTTCCGCGGAACGCAACGTCGTCCACGGTCATTTCCATGGGGATGGGCACGCGCACGTCCACAAACACGCCGCGGACAACTTCCGGAGCGGTGCGAATTTGGACGGGGCCGAGGGGCTGATGGGATTTCAGCAGCACCAGCGGCAACACACTCATCATCACCACGGGAACGCGAAGGCCACGGGCATCGGAGGACATCACCACGGGCCGGCCACCGTGCATCATCCGCACGGACCGCAAGGAATGACGGGCCATCATCACGGGAACCTGGCGCCTAGTTTAGCCGGCCACGTCCACGGAAACTCTGGCGCTGGTTCGATTGGTCAAGCCAACGTCGGCAACCCTAACGCGCATCATCATCCGAACCCGTCCTCCGGCATGGCTCACAGAGCTTCGCCGACGAGTCATCATCGTCTAGCGAGCGCCGCAGCCCTGAGCAGTCATTACCCGACAAACTCGGGGTTCTCCAGCGATCATCATGGCACGTCTAGCGCCATGAGCGGCGCATCGTCGAATTCGAGCATGCTGAATCATGGTGGTTCACCGGCGGTTCATCGGCACGCGGTGAACGCCAACAGCAGCCTCTCGACCACACCCCTAGCCGGTCATCATCACGGAAGCTCGTCAGGCAGCTTGACCGGACACTCCAGCGTGAACCATCATCATGTCAGCTCCGGAATTTCCTGCGAGTCCTCCTCGTCGAACGCGAACACGAGAACGCACAGCCGGCTCGACCATGTTCACGATCATCATCATCATCTGCAGCAAGTGCACGCGCTTCATGCAGCGCACCCCGATCCCAGGCAGAGGGACCGTGCACCGTCCAGTCTCGAGCACCATAGTCATCACCACGGACACATTCATAGTCACGGGCACCAGCACTCGCAAAACAATGATACCAAAAACTCGTCGCTGATCGGGGTCGACTCGATACAGGTAAACGAGGCGTTTCGTTCGTTCGAATAGCTACATTTGATCATTTTTCCTGTAAATGCAAAGGACCGCAGTCTAATTAAATTCATTAAAAGAAGCAACGCATTTTGACATAATAGAACTGTTTCGATGACCGAGGTCGATATAGCAATAGTTACCAAGCCGTAGTTTACGATTGAAGGGATGTAGTAAATTGTGATCAGAGGTTCCAGAAAATAGGGTAATTCCCGGAGGATTCGGGTCAACATGTAAAATCATGATTCGTCGTGTTCAGGTGTCGGCTCCTTCGAAGAGCAAGTGCCAATGCCACGTGCTGCAGACAGCGGGGAACAAGAGAGGCCAAGAGGGTGAAAGCGATGGCAGCATTGAAGTGGCGTCGAGAACGCATCAACCACCGGCATTACCACCTAGACCACCCCCTAGACCGACCAGGAGGTACGAAACAACGTCTGCCAATCAATGTGAGTATCCAAATACAATTTCAACGGTACTTAGCACGTAGACGATCGAATACAACGTGTCGACCGGCGGTAGTTTCTTCTGGGCCTAGCAAAACATCTCTTCAACCCCTAGAAACTCATCTTGAATGTTGTCTTTAGCTGTATCCTAGCTGAAATAATTCTTCTCTCTTCGTCGATGGTTTTATCCTTTGCCCTTTAATTTTCTCTTCAACCCTGAAGCTAGATCCTAGCTCCCCCCTTCGGGGATCTCTCTCGACGATGATCCTAACCCTCTGCAGTATCATTCGGCAGAAGACTCGTTATCAGCGGCGCGTTATCGACTCGCTAAAAGCGCTGCTGACCAATTCTGCTCCGGGGGAGCCAACCCCTTAAGAATTTCCACCCTCGACCGCATCGGGTCGCTGGGATCGAGACGGCATATCGACCAGTCGGTGTTCGCAGCAGCCGAGAGAGAGCCAGAGCAGCATCGTGTCGAAGAATACTACGAATCGAACAACAGGCTGCAACACGTTTAGGGTGTTGGGCATCGATTCGAGTCGCTCAGTGAATGGACGTGGGTGGAACACGGACCCGGAGGTCCTTTCAAAGAAATTTCTGAGGCTAGCGTTCAACCCCGGGCTCGCTACCACCACCACCACCTGTGGGACACCCCAGCGTGCAACGGGTCAACAAGGATCTCGTGCAGCAGCCCGGAGCAGAGTTGTGTTGTCGCATTCGTCCTCGGTGATCTAAGCTGCGCACAGTCACCGGAGAGGACACTGTTATATCGTTCACAGTGGACAGAGTCGCTCCAAGTATTTACTGCAGTATCAGTAAGATATTAAAAACCATTCATAGAGAGCATACTCGAAGAGGAACACTCCACTGGAAAGTGAAAATTCATTTACGTTGAATAGACGAGAATGATTTGCTCCGAAGGATCAGCTAATTTTGGAGTGACGTTTTAATCGGGAAAGAGAATTATAGATCACAGTGCAGGATCGATCGACGAGACAGTGCGTTCGGAACAGTTGACCTTGGCAAAGTGATGACACGCGGTGCGCAAACGTAGTCCATAAGCGTTGAAGACGTCGATGCGTGCGGCTATAGCATCCCCGTAGATTTATCTCTCGACTGTCTCGTGATCTCGAAGGATTCAGTGATAAGACCGTGTGAAGTTGCCGGAGAAGAAGATAAACATTGACCACGTGTGTTAAGCCGAAGAGATACAGTGGCGCTGAGAGGAGGTTCACCAGGACTGCGAAGACATTTTGAGGAAGATGGACGGGTACCCGGTGCTGCAGATCGTGCGATGCCGACTCGGGACGGAAATGGAGATGGATAACCAGGGCTATCCGTTCACAATGGCGGCACACGCTCATTCCCACTTACCACATCCGGCGAACCACGCGCACTTCCCAAGATCGCACTACCCTCACCCCTGCGGTATGCCGATTAACCCTTCTTGTTAATTTATCAATCGGCTCTCTGCGTGTGTAACCCCGTTACGGGGCTAAACCCGCATAATCCGCTATTAGCTGGGTCGGGGGAAGCTCACCCTTGCTGCTCGATTAAGTTCCCATTTTTTGGAACAAAACACAGGGAAGGGTGGTTTAGTTTGCACTTGAAACTAGGTTGGACCTAATTTGTCATTTTCAGTCGTTTGTAAATATACTCTTTTTCAAGATATACAGCTAGTGCAGATTGAAACGAATTGGAATAAGAAAATAGATACTTCCAGCGGTGCTCATAAATCATCCTACTGCTCGAATTTGTCACAACTCAATTTGTCTTCCGAGAGCAATAGCCATGAAATCTCGACCAACGTAATCTCAAGCTGGATCTATTTTTGCCCGGTAAAAAATACGTTGCAGCGTCGTGGAAGGTCACGTGGACGAGGAAAGGTTGTCGTAAAAATAGATATCGACGAGTTCCTTAATAAAAGCCTGCTCGATACCGTAACCCAATGGTGGTCTGGACGGAATCCTGAAGACTCCATTCCGATTTTCGAGATCGAAAAGATCGCGCGAATAGAAGCAGTCGTAAATCAGTCGTTTTATCCGTGGGATCTACGGTTACCTTTCTGTGGGATTGAAAACCCCATGGTTCTCCTTTAGTTGCATAGCTGCCCAAGTTGAATGTAAATGGCTAGCTTGTTTGGTTTTCCCGTAACTGCAGCAGGTAGCACTTGGTGCAAGGTTCAAACTGCGGGCCAGGTATTCAGGAAGGTTTCGGCAGGTTTTCCACGGTTTTCGACGCACCAGTGAAAGCTGTTGGTTTCAATGGAGGCCGAGATAAATTGCGACCGAGGTTGCGTATATGTCGGAGAAAAGGATTTTCTAGTTGAAAAGGTAATCCCAGTCTTTGAGAGCCTCTTCCTTGACAAAGTGACGCCGAAGGAGACCGGGAGACGTTTTCCTTTAAGAAACTGGCCCTCGGGTTTGACCCGGGCCTAGGGGTCCATTCGCTGGCGCTGACAATGGCCCGAGACTGTCAAAAAGTTGGGGCAGGTTTAGTCGACCAGCACCATTGTCCTGGAATTTTCATTCAGAAAAGTCGCGGACAGAAATTGAACCGATAATCCTCGAGCAGTCTCGTTCTACGAGGGAGAGAATTATTTCATATTTCAATTCGCCCACGTAACTGCTCGCTGACTGCACTGCTGGACGGAAAAATAATTAGATTTTTAATTACCGAAGGTGATCCTCCCGCTTGTTCTCTATAGAAAGAGTACCCTTCTTTCGTCAATGGGGAAACCTGATTAAAAACTTCTATCCCACTCTCTCTCCGTCTCCCTCGAGTGTCTCCTTGTGCAGAAACAGAGAGAGAGAGAGAGAGAATGAGAGAGAATTCACCATTGTCTTTGAGGCAACGTAGCACCGACGCGCGCCTCTATCGTTCGACATTCATTGGCGGAATTTCCAATACAGCGTGGTCGGCTGAATCGCGAACTTTGACAACAAAAGTCGAGGCTGGCTGACGAGAGAATCGAAGCGCCTCTCTGCCGCCACTAAAAAGTCGCCACTTGTCCGATGCTTACCACGAGTAATGACAATTTCGATCTCGGCCGCAGCTCACTGTTTCATGCGCCCGAGAACTCGCTATTTGCATTCGGCTCCACTCAAACGGTGCTCAAACTTGCCTGGGGAAACCACGATTTGGCTCTTCGTTCACCGTGAAATCAAGAACAATCCGGTGATCTGATACCACAGCTCTTATACGATCTTCAACATCAAAGACTCGAATAAGCAGACTCTGAAGCAGATTTTAGAAATGCCCGTAGATAATTATGAAAGGATGCAGAAAAGACTCTCCTTCGACAAACCAGCAATTTCTGAAACGATCGGCTATGTTCTTTTCGACCGATTAGAGGATCTAGTTGGCGAAGAGAGGATCTAGACAAGATTCGAAGAAACTCGGATCACGGCACGTCTCCGTCTGTGGTTGGTTCGGGGTTCGTTGTTGGTTCTCACGCGAGGACAATCATTATCCCGTGAGCGGAGGAGCTTGGCTTGGGAATAAAGTCGTGCGAGACCATTTCTGAAAAGGGTCTCGATAGTACTACAAAGCCTTTGGTTTTCGAGGATCGAGCTATTTCGTGTTTCTCCGGGATCCTTTGAGCCGATAGCGAAAAGATTCAACGCAAGATTGCTGCTGCCAGCTTCGATCCACGGGGAATGTTCTTCGCTGAATTGCTCCGTTGGATTTTGTTAACCAGTCCTTCGCTACTTACGAATTTGGTTGTTGTCGATATACTGCGGAATGCATAGGCACATCATAAACATGATCTTAATATAATAATTAAATTATTCATTTCTTCTTGCTGAAAAAAACAAATTTAAAATCATCAACGTGTAACCATAAAAATTTCACTGTTTCTTTAATAATTTTGATGGTTACACGTTGCTATACATAAAAAATTAAAATTATTAAAGGAACAGTGAAATTTTTATGTGGTTCCTGTTCGTTGTAATCGATGCAGGCAGTTTTTATTTCGCATATAAAAATCCGCAGTCTAATAATAAGGACAGAGTGTGGTGAAATGGTTCGTGAACGATTTAGGGGTGTTTGAGCGATCGTGTAATTCAGATAGGAGGGGACGTGCGATGGAAAATTGTCGGAGGGGTTCCGCACGATGTTGGTTCGTTATCAGTGACTGATTTGAATTTTGCAGGCCATACCGGCGAGGGCGGCTGCTGCAAGAAGTACGTGGTCCTTTGTTGCCTGTGCGGCGGTCTGAGCGCTGCGGTTGGCAGTCTCTTTTTGGCAGTGCACGCGGTCCTTTCAGCCCACACGGCCAGCCTAGCACTCTTTGAGACTGTACCGTCTTACATTCCTGGCATAATGGTGAGAGCCGCAGATCGGAATAGATTAACGGGTCTTTCGTGGACCCGTCCCCCTTTTTGAAATCACGCTTCCCTCCCCTCCCTCGGGAGCCAACTGTGTAGCAAATAATCATTTACATTCAATGCGTGGTTGCAGTTAATTTTAATGGGGCTGTTCACCATGCTGCTCGCGAGGCGGAAGCACAGATACGGTCTTCTGGTGGGTATAACACGCGATCACATAATCCCAACAATTCCAAACGTGTCTCTCGAACCTCTCGACTAATATTTATCGTTTTTTCTGCTTTTGTTAGATGAAAGTTTGCGGCTCCGTCGGCGTCGTTTGCGCATTGGTATGCGTCCTGGTTACTGTCACGACTACTGTGATCCATATGTCGCGGCTGCAAGGTCTGCGGAAATGCGTGTACACCGTCAAAGCGAGGTACGAGCATCGGCTAATGCTATAGCGACCGCTGACGCCACGCTGGAGTCAATTGTTCCGACGCCCCGTCGCTGTTACAAAATTACTTCTCCGTTACTGGTCACATGAGGGATTTATTCATTTATTTACCAGTAATCGGACACTGCAACGCGTACCTAACTGCAGCTAATCGAATCAAATTATTATGCATCGTATGTGAAAAGCGTGACTACGAAGTCGCCACATATGAGAAATGAATTGTGCTATGTACCACAGATTTTTCAAAAATATGCAATAATCACCGGTCGGTAATGTGTTAAAATCTTGAATTACGAACTCTTGGCACAAAATGCCCCAGAGAAAATGACTCCGGTCGTCGTGGCGTTCGGGTGAGCTGCGAGGAAGCTAGCCAAGTTACAGTTAGCAATGGCAGGTTACTGTTAACAATGCACGTCTCACCAGATCATGCACGTGTTACGGAGCCCCGGAAGGAGACCCCGGCGTGCTCTTCGAGGGCACACCTCACTGCGAAGCAGTTCACGGTGCTCTTCATGCTTGTCTGAGAGCTCTGTTCGGCGTCTCGGTCGCAGGTATCCTGGCCTGCATATTCTCCTGCATGCTGGTGTACCAGTTGCTGAGTCACGAGAAGAAGAAGATGTACTGGGAGCAGTTGGAGCTCAGATGCAGATCACTTTATGGCCAGGGAGGCACCGTGGGACCACCGACTGGATCCTGCGGTTGCTGCAACGACTGTGGAGGTGCAAGTCCTTGGTGGGCGCAGACACCTGGCAACCTGTACACACCTAACCCGGACCTGGCACCTTCCAGGTACAGTTAAACGTGGATTTAGATTCGTCCACGGTCTATTGATAGACAGTACAGTATTTTATCGATATAAGTCCTCAACCGAGCTCGAGGTGCCTCGGTCCCGAGAAGTGTAAACGTAACCGGATATCTCCGGAACATTTACGTGCTGGAATTTGGGACATAAACCGATAGAATACCGTATTGTCTAAAATACTACAGGTCATACTTCAATCTCCAGCAACTCCTTCAGAGTCCCAAAGATCTACGAGTTTCCTGATCCTACACTTCGAAGGTTTCGTCCAGCGCCGTCATAGGTTAAACGGGGAATTGAGAGGTCGGTCGTTAAAGTTGCATCGACTCCAGGAATAACGATAAAGTTCTTCCCAGGAAACGCGTCGTCGTCGATTGCATAAGACGCGTAACAAGCCGCGGTTACGTTGCATCGTCGTCTCGAGACGAAGCAATTTGAGCATGGGTCTTCATTGAGCGATTATTGATGCAATTCAGATGTTCACGTGGCGAGCCGCACCGGTTCCCCCTCCCGCTTCCCCCAGGACCGGAGTCCGATCCATATTCAATAGATTTCATTCACGAGTGTCACGATCCGGGAGTACAACAAACTCGCAAACAAGCCGCGGCCGCGCATTGTATTCCGGTAATCCGTTAATGTATGGCATCAATTAAGTCGGCCGCGCATTCCGCCGCCGACATTTACGGGCAGAGAGGGTTGCTGGGAATAAATTATGATGGACGAGCTCCCGGCGTTCACGGTTTCATTCGCGATCCCTGATAAAAACGATTCCAGCGATACCATCTCCTCGAATCCTCAACGAATTCTTCCGTGGCGGGAAAAACGTTCGTTGCGCATCAAATTCCACCGCGGAGAGTTTTTCTACATAAAAAGGTCTCTGCTTAATCTTGCAGAAGATGGCGACTGCCCTGGTCCAGGTCCAGAGGACCAGCACCGAGTCCAGACTCCAATTATGGGTTTCACACTCAGGCTAGACAGACGGAAGCCAACGCCGAGAACGCCAATGGGCCGTATAGTGTACTCAATTCTCAACCGAGTGGGCCTTACTCAGTTCTGAACACGCAGAATGGCCCGTACACTCCTAGCACCGCTTCCTACAGCGTTCTTGAGACACCCGTCCCTCTATGGGGTCCCCCACCACCATACAGCGACCCAAACAGTCCCGCCAGGAGACCCCAAGTGGCCGAGCAGAGGCCCAGGATCGCCAAACGGATAGAGAACTTCGAAAATAGTGAAGGTTACTATCCGTGGGACATATAGAAATGTTCAATAGTATTTTGGTTTGAAATCAATCGGCAACAACCAGATACTGTAAAGGCTCGTGTTCATTAAGCTCATCGAGTCACATTTTTAGATCACAGACCCAGACCAGCGAAACGTCCATCCGACAATTACGAGAATGCTGAGGAGATATCGAACAGCACTGACCCTGAGGGAGTGAATGAGGGTACCCTGAAGAGCAGGAGGATCAGGAAGCCTCTCAAAGGAGTGGAGAACGGGGCGTTCCAACAGGAGGCGAACCCAGGACCCAAACAATCCGAGAGCGAACTATACTTCGGCGACGTGAGCTCCTGCTGTGGTCCTGAGAGCAGTTTCTACGACCTGGCCGTGGAGAAAGAAGGTAGAGAACAACGATCCTTGAGGGAAGAGGTTGTAAAGCATCCTGACACCAAATTTGGAATGACAGTCTTGAAATTTCCAGGTGCCGAGCATTCGGAAGGAGTCGATTACCTAGCAGCCCGTCTTGGTAAAAGACAGCTGTCCAAACGGTCCAGACTACCTCTCCCGTTACCTTCGGACAGCGGCGACATTCCATCCGACAATTATGCCAACAGCGACGAGCCCAGGACTGCCAGGGGACCTTTCCTAGCTCCCGATGCTCAGTACGAGGTGATCCAGCAAGGACGATACTCGTACTACGCGTCGAAGGACGACGAGCAGCTTCAGGAGGGTCCAGTGACTTCGGGATATTTCAGAGAGGAGGAGACTGACAGGGCCAGGGACAGAGACTACAGGGACTACAGGAGCAGCCAGGAAGAGGAGACGCCTCAGTGCTGTCTCAGCGATTCGACAACGTTAGACTCTGGCTGGCAAAGTGGGGAGCAACAGCAGTCTGATGACAATGTTCGTCCGGTGAACGTGTAATCGCGTTCGGAGAGAGGTCTGTCGAGTGTCGGAGTCTTTGCTTTTGATGTCCGCGAAGCGGAGATCGAAAAAATCTAGACACTTTTTCGTAACCTCCATTCAAAACCTCGACCTGCAAGAAACGATCCCGAACACGGAAATTCAAACGAATCGTGAAACTTTGGGGACATGTGGTTCCTATGTAGCCGAAGTCTCTGACACTCGTACTTTTAGGAGCCGCGGAACAATTTTTAACGTAACAGAACTCACAGTACAACTCGTCCTTTGATTTCCTTAGACAGAATCACTGGAGAACCGTGTCCGTTTAGTCGTTTATTACGTTTCTTGGGAGCTTTGCCACAAATCGGACTGAGAAACGTCCGCGTAGATAAGGAAACGATGAAAGAGAGTCGAGGATTACCGTAATAGAGTCGTAAGCGATGTGATTTGTCGTGGTACAGTGTAGCGTAAGACACACGTAAACCTTAATCGTTAGTATCTAAGCCGGGCGTGGGCACCGATTGCTCCGTGGTGCACTTTAAAGTAAGTACTGAAGTGAGGTCCTGATACAGAGATTGGAAGTTGAGGATCTACAAACTGAACAGCAGAGAAGGGATTACGCTGCTAGCTCTACTTAATTATTTATACTAATACAGTTTATATCATCTACTAGATTGTTCATAACAATACGTTAACACAGTTCGTAGGTGCTCGACAACATACTATCTCTGCACGTCTCCAATGCATGAAGCGGGCAACTGAGTTCGCGATCCTGAACAGAATTATTAAAATTGTACAATTAACAATTTTCAATTGCCCCTGGGGGCAATCCACGGAGCAAACGCTGGCCCCACGCCCGATCAGAGCGAACAAAGATTCGACCCCGAGGTCGTCGCGTTGCTAGAAGTCTGAAGCGGATTGCGCATCCAGATCCATGGGGAAATTTGCGGGCAATCCTGCGTAGCCAGGTATTTTTGTTAATTAAGCGATGTCGCCCGTGTTGTTTGTAGCATTAATCGATGTACGCAGAAGCGAACTCGTTCTCGCGTTGCCAGGGGAGGGAGTGATTAATTCGATAGGTGAAACGTCGAAGGAAAGGGCCACTCGTTGGCGAAGAAAGTTTTCGAAAGTCGCGCAGCCATTTTAGAGGACCTTTCCTTCGGCGTTTCGTTAGAAACGTCCATGTACAAACGTGTGCTTTACTCTTGCCAATAACTTGCTAGATGTCAGCTCGATTTCGCACTTAGCCGCTAATCGTTGCAACAGCCGTTCACCGTCGCGTTCGAATTCGCGGTTTCGTCGGAGCCGTTTCTGCTAACCGGTCACTGCCGATCATTCGGTTAGTCCCTCAGCTTTTGCTAATTTTGCGCAAAGAATCGATCGAAGGAACGCTCCGGCGAAACCGGGAAATCCGTAACGAAGCCCGACTTCACGTTTTTACGATTTTCTTTTTATTTTAAGGAGAAGCGCGAACTCGTCACGGATCGCAAATGATTTCGATAGTTTTCCCGATCCGTGGCAGCCTCGAGTTTGCGCGCGTCGAGATACAAATTCAGGTGGACCAAGAAGAGCTACATGTAACGAAAGATCGAATCTACTCGGTTAGCGCAACAGATTAGACTATCGTCGACCGTTTATCGCCGTTTGTCAGCCGCCCGTTGCGTAACACAAGATGCAGATGAATATTTTATAGTCGGGGCCCGCTCGGCCGAGTAGTTTAACGTTGTTTACTCGATAAAGTGTACCTTAAGAGCGATCTACGTAGCAAGTCGAACGATGTAACTGACCATTATGAGAAATAAAGCTTCGTTTTGTAAAGAAACCGCCGGTCAAAGCTGCTCTCGGTGTATTCTCAACTCGGTGGCTAATAAACTCGAAGAGCACACACACTCGTCGTTCTGTTCTTCTCTGCTACTCGTTCTCCCCAGACAAATCGCTATATCAAAGTTGATAATCAAGTATCAGAAAACATTTGCCCACAACTGTATGGTGGTTCGCCGAGATTGTTAACACTTCCAGTATTTATTTCAGCAGTAGCCCTGATGGTTACAATATTCTATTGACTCTTATGTCGATAACCAAAATCCTCTACAATATTCAACGAACTTACATCTTATTATTTCAACAGCTCACGTCTCGAATGTAACTTAATATTAAAGAAGTTTTAGAAAACAAAATTGAAAGTGGGCAATGTAGCTAGTAAAATATGAGATATGTAATTGTAGTAGAGACACGCACAAAATCATTTTCCTCATGGAACGTGGAAAATCGTGATGATCGGACACACGCGACGCTGGTCGCTCACACGTTCAACTAATTTATATCGGTTAAATAGAATGTTTCGGTGGCTTAATCGGAGAGGGACAAGCGATAGTTTCTCCATCAATATGTCGCAGAAACACGCCCAGGTAAGCATTTAACGAGGAATGCGGGATCTATAGTCGCGGCGTGGTTCTATTGTCAGCGGTTTTCTTGGTAAACTCCCGCGCTCTCCGCGTTGGCCAATATCAGATTATGGGATTTCGCAAGCGGCGGCACGATCGTTGAACTTTCGCAACACGTATAGTAGGTATATGCGCGCGTACGAAAGGCCGAATCCATTGTGAGCTATACGTGTTTCGATCTAGATCCGCGCGGGTAACGAAAACGGGACTACGTTGGTTCCCGTTCGCGTGTTAGTCCCCGTCTGCATTATTATTGCGGAGTATTGCGCGCGTGCGTTCGCATCCATACAAGTACGAGAACGTTCAAGTTCAATCTACGAACGTGACGCAATCGGCTAATTCGATTCCCGCGGAAGGTTTAATTAACAACGCGCTCAAGTCGGCTCGGCAACTCATCGTCCCCGCGCGCGCTCGCGAGAGAGGTGAATAAATCTACCATTTTCTAGGATCGCGATTGATGCGATCTCGCGCAGAATGAAGAGACTCGTTGCGAGTAACTACCGTTCTTTAACTGTATCTGAATCGACCGCGGTGTCGCAATCAGCGAGAATCCTATTCGCGAGCGAATTGCATACAATACGCTTAACAGTACGGTTTCGGTCGCAATTAACTCCTCCGCTAACAGATTTATTCTTCCAACGTCGAGACGCGACAGTCCCAAGATTTCTCGTCTTTAATGCTGCAACAGTGACGACTATGCTACTGAAATGGTTACTTAACCATCTGTGGTTCCAAGTTGTCGCAGTTTCTCGCAGACATGTTTCCACGTAATGTGGTGTGTCGAACGATGAGAAAGCCACTTTAATGAAGGTGCCATTAGAGTGCAGATTTTACGCATTTAATTAACAGTGATCTCAATACATTGAAAATTATATATCGACGTCCTCAGACTGTTCTAACATCTGCAATGTTTCAAAAAGCACCAACTCGTATTCCTTATAAACGCATAAAATCCGCGGTCTAACGAAATCGTTGTCCAGACAGATTTTCCATTCGACCGAATGAAACCATTGTCCTGTCACATTGTACGAAAGAACGAACCAAATTTCTACGATAATTCGATGTTTTGCTTTCTAGTCTACGCTGTGAGATCGATACTATTCTACATCGGTTCATTTATCCACACCCACGTTCCCAGACAGTTCGTTCATCTCTGTGGACGCTTCGACTGGTTCCTTTCGAGAACAGGCTCCCTCGACGACCCTGTGCGCAGCTTGGTTCGCTAAGAACCTCTCGACCCTTTCCCTGAATTCCCTGCTCGACTCAGGCAGAGGTAATCTAGGTCCTGGATTCCTCAGATCATGAAGTGCGCTGAGATTCTGCAAGCTCTCCGAGAGTCGGCGATCGTGGTCCAAGATGTCTGGTCTGGGAGCAGGTGGTTTCCTCTTCCCCAGACCTGTGCTCGATGAGTTCCCTTGACCAGTGACACCACCAGGGTAACTAGCCTCTGGTAAACGGTTCATCATCCCTCTTAGAGCGATCCTGGTGCTGAGAGCTGACCAGAACGCTTCGAGAAGAGTTGCGACCAGAACGTTCACCATGAGCAGGGTCCTGGTATGGGAGTCCTCCTGGTAGTTCTTCCGCCAGAAGGACATCATGCTGTCCTTTATAGACAACAAGGACTCCCCGGTGAAGTTACCCGTGTCTCCATTCTCTCTAGATGATACCTGCAGTGGACTCGCAGTGGTGTTGCCTGTCATTTCACTGGAGTCGCTCGGATCGGTGGTGGAGCCTCTTAAGATGTATCCAGAAATGTTGGACATGTTGTCTATCACAATCCCTGGCGTGGGAGCGTTCATGCTGACGTTGGGAAGTTGATCATAAGACTCAGTCACGTTGAAAGTCTCCTCGTCCAGCATGGTTGTTTCGTGAAAAGTTTCTCGATATTCCTCTATGATCGCGCCTATGGGCCATGTAGAAGGGTTCTTAGCTTCGGATGTGATGTCGAAGACAGTGGCGACGAAACAAAGGATTGCAGCGACCAACGAGAACAGACTGCCGTAGAAGAAGATGGCGATATTCCTGTCGATGTACCACCTTCTCCAAGCTAGGACCCCAGACACAAATGGAACGAGGCAGGCAACGGACAGGATTGGACCTTGGGGAGACAAGGCTAGACTACCTAGGAGCAGCGAGAGCGCTCCCAAGCCGAAATGAACGAATGATAGGCCTCCCACTGTTGAAGCTGAGTAGCGTCGCTCTGACGGATACAGGGATGACATGGGTGGCTTCGTCTTCACCTTTATCACGTACACGTTCTCCATCATTGTTAGCTCCTGATAGTTTCTAATAGCTCCAGCAAGATTCGAAACTACTAACTCGAAGACGGTGTCATAACTCAAATCCTTCTTTACACTGTGCGGCAAAGTGTTCCAAGTGAGCTTGCTCGTTTTCACGATTGTGATACATCCTCCTTGTTTCTTTACAATGTCCTTACGTCTTCTTTACAATGGGCATTCTAGTTTTCTTATGAAGTTCTTTCCGGCACTTTCTCCTTTGCGACGAGGCTTAACTCACACGTTTAGGTCCCGTCGATCCCAATCTCCAAAGGAGAAGGTCAATGTTGAGTTTGTCAGTTGTTATTTGCACTGTTCTGGATCGACTTTTCGTCGCACATTGGCCGACGTTGACCGTCCCCAAAGTGTTAGACCGAAAACAACTTGGCAGAGGTGCAGCCGAGAAATTGTGTGCACCTGCCGCACGGTGGTCGTTCGGCGTCCTAGGCTTGCATACATCAAGCCGGTTCCCTCCGGCGGAAATCGTTCGTCGCTTCCTGTTGGCTTCGGAACAAAGAGCACTTGACCGTGAACGGAACGTACTGGGTGACATGGAACGCGACACGAAATGATTGTAAGAGACTATTCGTGCTAGTAACGATACGTGTCGATTCAACTCGCTATAGTTCACCCAGAGCCAAAGCAAAGGATCTGGGCCTTCTCTTTTGCAACACTCTGTATCTTAAATCGCCAGCCAAGAGATCTTGTTAATTCAACCACTGCTAGTTCTTATGATCAGAGTGGCGAACGAATCTTGTGGCTGGAAACTGTGAGTGCTTTGTTCAATTTCGTTTGACCAGAGCAGAGGATCGCTTGGCGACGATGTGGAGACTGGTGTTTCAGTCGCGATAATTCCCGCGGCTGTCCAGCAGAAGTCCCCAATGATTTCCGGCGGTACCAACCGGCTGCCGGCCAATTATGCTAACCGCCTCGAGAGTTAATTGAAATCCTCGGTGGCCGCGGCGCGCGGATTTCTTCGTGCGCGGTTGCGCAATCGTCGCGGCGGGCACCGCGCAACAATGGAGAACGAAAATCCTGCGGTGCATCCAACGATGCCTCAACGCGGAACAACGGGCGGCTTAACAACCCGACGGAGTCTTCGTCGGCTCGCTATTTTTCATTCGCTTTCCTCGCCGGCGAACAAGCGAGCATATTATGCAATGCCGGTTGATTACGCGCCGATTCAATTATGCCGCTGCACGCGCGTGCACCGCACCGGCGCGGCACACGATAGCTCGCCTTTTCTCAGACTCCGTTTTCACTGGTTTCTTGCCTCCCCTTCGCCGGCTCAGATCTCTTGGGAAATCACTAAGCCGGTAGCCGCAGACACGACTCCCTTAATAATCGATTCGCTGCTATCGAACGGCTGTGATCGATCTTCTCGATTGATCGCTCCACTCCCAGCTCTTCTTTGTTCTTGAAGATGGGTCACGAGTTAGTCAGCTGCGCGATTAGCACTGTTGAGAGCGTCGAAGGCTGCTGGGATGTCTCACTTTACTCTTATCGAATTTCTCTGTCAGCGAAACGGTGTTGAATCGAGATGATCGCTTTAATCGCTCACCTGAGGATTGTTATGCAAAAGTTGTATTCGTTGATTGCATTCAATCCTAATGAGTCAAAGATAGATTCTTGAACTTTTTGAACGTCTTCACTGTTTTATATTTTATCGTTCACAGGAGCTGAATCAAAATTTCTTTCTTCTTTTAATTAATCCATCAGGGTGAAACCGATGTTCTTAAACTCGTTGAATATGCCCAGTGCTTTAAATTGTACGTACTCTTGCATACCCTAAATGCATACAATCCATACAATTCAGCCATAAATGATTCTCACTCGCTCTTCTTCGTTCTCAGTTCGTATCTCTTGAGAAATCACCGATCTGCCACGGCTGTTGAATAACCGATCGATCGGCGGCGATCAATCTCCCGGATTAATCGGATCGCGATCACCTCCCCGAGACCTCTTAATCGGCGCGTTGCAACCGGCGCGATTAGCACTGAGCATCGAAAGCTGCCGAGAGACGTCTCACTTCGCGTATATCGAGTTTCTCAGTCCGTCCACGATTCAAGAGCGTCCGATTCGATTCGAAGAGCGTTGGATCGCTCTCTCTTGTAATCGTCAACGATAGTCCTCTCGCGACAAACGACCGAGCACCGATGAAGCTAACATGATCCAACGATTCGACGAGATCCGATCGACTACAATTTACGGGGACACGATCCGCGGGAGACACTCGACCGGAGACTGAACCGCGAAGACTAGTTCTCGCTGAAATTGCTATGAGATCCTGAACGGGCCTCCCACGCGGCCGGTTTCGCAGTGAAAGGGACAACCGCGGATAGATGAACCTTCGCGTTGTTTTAAGCCTTCTTCACACAGCACTTTCCGCGGAACGATGTCGTACGTCGATGGGAAAAAAAGAACGGCGCGCCGGGGAAGCGAATATTCATAAGCAGCGCACATTATGCAAAGTCTGCTGCTCCAGTTCACATGCGAAACGTTGCACGCAGGATGTCCGACAACGAGAGTACAGGGCCTGTGATTAACGATTTTTCATAAACATTTTTTTCCGCCGGGAACTTGATCTTACATTAACCCCGTTTTACCGCATCGAGAAACAGGATTGGCGAGATGAAATTGTTCGCAACGCTGGCTCTGGTTCGCGAGAAACCATCGCAATTTTATGAACTAGATATCGTTCTTCTTTAACAAACCCACGGTCCGCAAATCCCGGAGGCGTGAACGCAAATATTTTCGCGCGTCTCTCCGCTAACTTTAGGGTCGATCTGCAGTCGACACCAGCACGAGGGATCGCTCTGACCTTTATTCTTTGCGTCGTAGATGCACTACGGGCTCGGCAAAGAGTCGACCTTTTCTCGCCGCCGTTGCCAAACAACAAAGGTGAGTTCTCCGCCGATTTTCTCGGCGAACCACGGTTTGGTAGGAGTTACCGTTTTCCATCAAGCCTTGCGAAACCATTGCCAACGACACGCCGGCTAATTAAGGTGACGCTGGATCGCCGGCATCAACTAGACAATTAAAAGGCGGATTAATACAGTTCGCCGGGGCTAATTGTGCCTCGTAAAACCTTTGTTCGGCCGGCGGGAATTAGTGGATGGTTTTGTTTTCTAGCTGATGCGTTGTCGTCGCAGTCGAACCGTTTCGACGGACATCGGCTTCCATGAACTTTCCGATGAACCTTCTGTCCCCATCTCTGCGAATAATGGCACGAGGCCGGGATGAACATCGAACTGGCAATGAGGAACGAGGTTCGATGACTCATTGTTAGCGAGCACGGCCGACAAAAGAGATGCGAAGCGGGACACGCGTTTAGGCGCGTGCCGCACGTGCAGCTTTTCCATGATCGATACCCTCGGTGATCGATCGATTACTCGTTTCGCGTCGTCGGGACCCGCGGGAAAAGTTTTGATCGAAATTTTCGAGCAGAACCGCGAGCGAAATCCTCCATCGATCACAAAAGAGAAATGTACACTTTCTCGCACTTCCGGAGCGGAATTCGCTCGTCATCGATCCCTATCGCTCGAGCGGAAAATCTGCTACACTTTCTTGGACAATGGTGATTAATACCGTTGAACGGTAACGATCAACGGATCCACTCGATCGAGGCGAAGAACAGTGTCGTTCGAACGAGTCGGAAACGTTAAACTCGATGGTAACGAGCATTCCATTTATTGGCCTTATCTTTATCACTTATGTAAACGAGCGTCGATATAATATACGCCGGTGCTCGAAAGGAAAGCTGATATACCTCTATAGTCACTCTGACCTGAAACATTATTTTCACTCGGTGCATTCCTTTCGACTTTTTTGCGCGGTTTCTCGCACGTTAAGGAAAAATCGACGGAGCCGCTGAGGCGTGGAAACAATCACTCTTTTTATGAAAAATCATTTGGTCGTTTATGGTATCGCGATCGGACGTCGAACCGTTTCGATCGGCCCATTTGATCGGTGCTTGGAAACTCTAAATGCTTCGAGGCACTTTCTTCATTCTAAAAATGAGTCTCCGATATCTCGATGCAAAAGTGCATCGTTGCAACTTCGTATAATTTAATTGGCACGGTGTTTTTAGACTGCAGATGGTTCGGGGCGCTTCCTGGTTTCTCGAAACGACTTTCTGATATCTCGATCCAACGTTGAAAAGCTTGAACGTTGGATCGGTCAATTGGTTCAGTGTTTGAGGACTCGAAAAGGTTCGGGGCGCTTTCTTGTTTCCTAAAATGACTTTTCGGCCGTTAACGCCGCTTGCACCGGTACATACGAGCCTACAGTGCATTCGGTGCGCGAACACTGAAATATAAAGAGCGCGTTTGTGATCGGAACGCGTGTGTGTTGGAGCAGCTGTTGCGACTGGGGCACGCGTCCCAACGGTCGCGGCAGCTGCCCAGAAAATTATCTATAGTGCCCTCGACTGGAGTTCTCTTACCGTGCACACACACCCGTATACTGGGACTTCCTGATTTTCAACGTTTACGACGAACCCAAAAATTGCCGCAATATCTCCACTGTAGCGATAATCGTTACACAATCGACAGTCGTTTCCTAGATCTACAAATATTTTCTACTTTCAATTTTCCATTCATTCAATTACGAGAATCAAACCTTTATTCGATTCTTGGCGATAAGAGTTGAATTATGGTAACGAGGAAATGCGAGTCTAGTCGAACAAGATTGCAATGAATAAAATCAATTTCATTATCAAAATCAATGGAAGAAGAAAGAAATTTCTGTCAGCTTCCAGTTTCCTACAACAGACGCAACCAATTTTATGTACCAATGTTATGTAATTTTATGTTATATTGTAGTCTATGTACAACTATGTAATTGTTCATTTAAGTCCTGATTTTCCACGAAATTTTAGGAACGATTCTGACCCAATGTCACGCGAGAGAATATCATTGCAAGGAGTGAAACACTTGCACACTGAAAGGATTAAATTACGGGTACGGCAGGTGTCACTAGCTCGGAGAAGATTAAATATACGTAGGAAAAGATCCGAATGAATTTCGAAAATTCATATCGCAGGGATTTAAAGTTTAAATGTCGTGTCGAAGGGTGCAGCAATCGCGGTGATGTAAATTCCTGGACATCGAGGGTAGCGCTGGCATAGAGAACGTTGGAGGGAACGCACTATAAACGAAGCGAGGCCCCACCTAACGTTGGGACAGAGCGGGCCCGTATTATGCGAACCCCCTGACAACCCCTCAGGTAGCGCTGCTCACGGACACACACGTTCCCGCTCGGAAACGCATGGAGAGAAACGCCCTTCGTGCATCTGCTCTTAAGGGAACTCTTGTGGCAGTTTGTTGCAGGCGTTCGTGCAGCACGGACCGAGCGCAATTGGAAGAGAGAGCATTGGACTCTGCCCCCACGGAGTCGTGATCGTTTCACGGAATATCAATCCACTCGAAGAAACATCCTCATTAAACAAAGCCGTGTCGTCCTACGAGTTTCCTCTAAGAAGAATTTCTCCAGTTGGAATTTCTTCAGTCGAAAATCTTCCAGTTCGAATAACTTCAGCTTGTACAGTGTATCGAATATGTTGCGTGTGTAAAACCAGTGCGAAAACATCAGAAATAGAGAGCTGAAGATGTGCAAGAGGATTCGGGAATCTTGTTCGGACGTCGGCTCAGTACCAGTTCGGTTCCAAGCAACGCAGGTCTCGTACGCGGAGAGTTTCGAGCTGGTTGCGGATTACACGGAGCAACTGTTGCCCCGCACCTACGTCAGCAATTTATACGTGACTATCGAGACTCGTCGAACCCGCGCCTGAACCGAACGGACGCTGGAACAACCGCTGGTATTCTTAATAGGGAATCATCCATTTACGTCGCGGACCGCACGCGTGCTATCGGGCCACCACGCCGCCTCGTGCAGAGACCGGAGCAAAAACGCCTGCCTCGTTCGAAAGGCATTAATCAAGCTGGACGCGAGTCGCTCTTGCTGAGGCGATACGAAGCAATAAACGATGATGGCTCAGCCGTCGGACCCGGCCCCGGTGCACTGTTACACCAACCCCTCGTTCTGCAGACAGTCGGAGTACATCCCCGAGGATCAGACTGATCTGCCACCCCCGCCGCAGTTTCAGACCTCGGACGATCTACCTCCACCACCTCCACCCTTGCAACTGCAAGGTCAGAGCAACCCAGCATTCCAAGGACCCGTGGAGAGGGCCGAGAACTGCGGGGTGAGAGACAGGTATTGCTACCTTCTTTACTTCTTTTTGTCCTCACCTCTCACAACATCCCTCAAGTTGCGTTACTACCCTGGTTCACTACGAACGTATCCTAACTCCACAGTAGCCTTTCAGAGAAATAACTTAAGTGGGTAAACTCGTTACTTAGCATTTACTGTCACAGCTTTATGAAAATAGCTGTGTGTGCAGCTTCAGGGCTGGCCTTCTGGGGTGTGCAGCGGATGGTTTGCATCGGGGCCCCGCGATTGAGGGGGCCCCAACATGATCAAGAACTAAAATAATATACTCTTGCAACACAAAAATTTAGAGCCCACGTGGTTTCTTGCACCCAGGCCCCTTTATAGAGAAGGCCGACCCTGTGCAGCTTTATGCTTCTGAATACTACAAATTACGCCTCGTAAACATGAAAATAGGACTTTTGAGAACGATTGCGGCTTAGATTGACTTTTTATCTAGCTTTTTTGACTACTGAAAAACCCGATTATTGTCGATAAATGAGAAGACGCATCCTGCACCCTTCCAGTCATGAAAACGAGTACACCCCCTTTAGAATAATTGCGTTACAGTCTAAATATATAAATAATTGGATAGGTATTGCTACCTGGATGAGAACAGAAGCCGCGCAACGCACCGCAGGTACGCTAGCGTTCCGGTGGAGGAGCATCACCCGGTTTATAACCAAACCTCGAGGTACGAGTACATACCCGACGAGCAGAGGGGCCCGTTGCAGAGGAGGGGTTCCTCCAGGTACGACTTCATTCCACACCAGCAGGTGCAACAGCGTTCCGCAACAGCGGCCAACCAAGACGATGCCCGTGAGACGCAGATGCAACTCTGCAGGAACAACGCCGGAAGGTACGCCGCTGTACCGGGTGATCAGGAGTTCCAGGATGAAGACCCTGCATGGGGAAAGCATAACTCACCTGGGAGACGGCACATCAACACACCGCAAGGTGAGTAGATTCGATGATGCGTATATTGAATAATTTTCAACATCTTAATATTATTAATTAGGGAAACAAATATTTACTTAGCTCTTGCGAAGATACGCAGAATACTTATGAGCGACTGTGTATAATAGTAGCGAGAAGTTTTCATGAATTTCAAGCGGGATTAAACGCTAGCGTGTTACTAGGTCGCTACAGCAGAGTGCCTCTGCAAGAAGAAGACCCTCCAGCGCTGCCCGAAAGGAACCCGCACGAGATCTCGCCGAGAAATAATTTGGCAACGCAGAAGCTGCACGAGATTCTGACTACTCCCAGGAAGCCGAGATCTAGGTCCGAAGAGAGGACTCTGTCCCCGAAACGGCGGCAGTCGTTCAGCCAAACCGGAACGCCACAAAGGAGGGCGCTGACTCCAGGTGGCTCGCCAACCGGTATGTTCAATTAAGGGTTGTTCATTGAGCGATATTCCATCTTCCGGGATTTTTTAACGGGAAACTAGGACAGCTTTCGTTGCGGGACTTGTTTGAGTAACTCGAATTTCTCGAAGGAGGGGAAATAAGAATTGAGATTGTTATAAGCGATTATGTGCACTCATGGGAAAGAGTTCCCTCCAACCAGCTGAATCTGATTCGCATCTAACGAACAATTCCTGTGAATCACACCTTACAATTTCCCTGCAACGGTTTCCAGGTCGAACATTCAGCCCCAATCGACCCACGCCCCAAGGAACGCCACAGAATAGGACGTACTCGCCCTCAGGACCCCAAACTTCTACCCCCAATAAAGAGCCCTCGGCTCGAAGGTGTCTACCTCTGCTAGAGAACACTTCGAGGCAGGATCTCTGTCCAGCCAGCAACTGTGGAAGACTGCGATACGTTGGCACAGCCCCGGTCGACCTTGCGTCGATGGGTCATGGCGAACCACCGCCACGGTACGCGTACATGGAAAGCGGACCTGAGTCCGTGCCCATGGTGTCCGGTTCGCCGAGATATCAGGTAATACCCGCAGGACAGAAGAGGAGCGGGTATCAAAGCGTGGAGAGCGCGTTCATCGCTAGAACCGCCGTGGTAAGGCCCATAGCATAGTAGTAAAAATTAAAAGAAATTAAATATCTTGATTATTTTCAAAACGGTGGCATTTGGAAGTCAAAGTACCGATTCGGGTAAACCTTACGTTTAGGGGAGGCAATCCGATGACCTTGACATATGTTGTCAAGGACAACATTCTGAACAAACTTTGTCATTACATATACCCGGTGCTCAGTCTTAGGTTTCGAGATATTTGCGAAAAACTATTGCTTGTACTAAATTGAATTTATTGTTTTTGTAAACACGTTGTGGAGATCAGAAAGAAAACAGGATCTGACTCTAGCCATACATATATAAGATACGCTTTCAATTTTGAGACACTACTCCTGGATTTCCATCTGCGTGGTCCCCTCCCACGACCTAACCACAACTCACTCACTAAGAAAAAATATTTACGGATTCCAAGGGGAATTAGCACTTTCCTCTAAGAACTTCGTCCAGCTAGCTCGCATAATTCAAGCCACCGTGCAGCATGCTTACTCGGGGTTAACGCAACGCCGATGACGCAACCGTAGGAAGACGAGGCGATGATCTAACCACGCTACATTATTCCACAGGTCCCGCCATTGTCGCCGCCGCACAGCGACGCAAACACAACCTTGGCTAGCGGTTTGGAGAAAAACGATAGGAGAAACGCGCCGCTGTTGTTGGTGCTGGTCGGCATCCTGACTTGTGGTTTAGCGCTATATCTGTCCTGGACGCAAGGCAGAAGGTTCGTATTACCTAGATAAATTGGATCCAACAGCTATTAAACTTTGTCTTTCTTCAGGTACTACTACGACAGCGCTGCAGGTTGCGGAGCATGCTGCACTCTGGCTGGAGCTTGCAGGACTCTGAGAAAAACCTGGACAGGACTAGGCCTCGCAGGACTCTCCGCTCTCAGCTGTGCAGGACTTTTGCTATTGGCTGCTAAATCCCCGAAAGCTGGAACTCCTTTACACGATGTCACAGCCGGAGCACTCTGCGGAGTCTCTCTTTTGGGAGCTGGGCTCGCGCTACTCGCGCTTCTGGCCCCCAGGTGCAACCTGGGACGCCACAGGAGGGTGCATTCTTGGATCCCACGCCTATCCCCCTGAATTTGCAATCTTAAGTTTCGAGGAATGTTTATGGAACGCTAATGCTGTACTAGTTAACCCCCGCGGTACTGATTTTTAAAGACGATGAAGCCTGTGTTCCAAACAAGGTCACATCATCGAGATGATGTTTTCAGTTGGCAACTGTTTGAGTCAAGAATTTTTTAATCCCTCGGCGGAATTGAGACACAAAACACAAGGTCGCGAATTTAGTGTTCAATCTAATAGGTGGGACAGAGTAGCCAAATTTGGATTTTATTTCAGAGAACAATTTCATTAGCCTAGCCTTAGTGATAGTGACAACCAACTTATCAACATTGAACTTAAATACTAGAAAAATGAGGTCCAAGAGATGAGGTCCGAATTAGGCTACTCTATCTTAAATCCGAGCGTAATCTCGTTGCTCTAGAGTGCTGCGAGGGTTAACAAAGCAAGAAAATCCTAGTCTGCGAACGGTTCAGAAGAGTTGTACGGGAAATAAGCTATCCACGCGCGCGCGAGAGAGAGGTGTCGTCTATAAGACGTCTCGCAACGAAACCAAATAAATCCGTAGAGTGTATATGTAAGCTGTAATCGTTAGGTTAAGAGGCGATGCTCATGATGTATGTACCTAAGCTGCGAGACTCTGTATTTTGTACTGATTTGGATATTAAAGCAACAAAACAAAGCGACGCCTGTGTTCGATTCAGTGAACCGTTCCCTCAGATTTATCATATTTTGATATGTCGCCTCGTCAGCGGCTACCGGAAACGTTCCTTATCGCGTATTCGCTTGTAGGAAGTCCAGTTCCTTTGACAGAATTTCATATTCCGTGGCGAGCGAAGCAACGGACTGTGTTAGACGGAAAATGTGACTTCGTCGGGAACGAATCTTATGAGGCTCGTGAGGGCAATTGTGGTATACGATTGTTCTGTCTGTTCTCCCAACAATGCTCGTGGCAGAAGTGCTGATTCTCGCGGTACAATTCGCTGTCGTTTCTGGAAGACTGACTATCCTCACGGGAAGAGAAGAACGGTATACGTACACTCCGAATAACAGAGAATTGGTCTGCGTTTCGGACGACGATGGCGCAGCATTGACGTGGAATAGTAATTTGAACTGGAAATATGCGTATTACCGGTTCTCTGACAGACAAGACGTCACTTGTAAGTTCAAGGATGTTCTTCGGATATTTGACGGAATAATGTTGCGAGAATCTGCTCTAGTGGTTACTAGTGAAAATAATTCGATTACTACAGATTACTGGACCGCGTATCTTTATGCAAATTCTAAATTTCAACAGATTCAATTTGTCAACTAAAAAATTCCTCACGATGAGCATGGAGTATAGATGTCCTTAATGTCATGTTTTCTGGTATCTTAAAAATGTGTACATGCTATAAACGCATACAGATCCACGCTCTGATGATTACATATTGAAGAATCTGTCTCGAAGCAGTGATATTTGTGAGTCACACTGTGCACAAATTGCAGCTTTCCAAAATCCAGAAGAGCCCCGCTCGAGGAGTCCATTAAACTGCGAGTTAAACGAGAATGATAGCTGTACCTCATCCTGGAGCACCGAAGGCTGGAGCCTAACAAGTTCCTCCGATACACCTATGGGACCTGTGCTCGACCGACGATGGGAAGGTTCGATTTAATAGATCGACGTGCAATTCAATCGAAGGGTTTAAAGTCTACGTTTCGTAGGGTTCCGAGAGTTCAATATATGGGACGAGTACACTCCTATCCGCACGATCCAGACGTCAACTATCGTGGTCTCCATTCGAGGAACGGTAAATAGTTACATACTAATTTGCGAGGGCACGGATTTTACCACCGAGTTGTGCTACTGGATAATCATTGGTGGCTGGGAGAACACAAAGTCAGTGTTATTTGTCTTGGAAATTTGTTGGTTCTTGAAATGGCTGTGAAGAACCTATCTAAATTAGTATTTATATAGAAATCAAAATTGTCTGGAATAATCGCAAGCTACCTGGAGCCACATGAACATTTATCTCTTTTCCTAATCCTTTTTAACTGTTTCGAATTCAATCTACTCAATTTCATTTATATGCATCAATTCCACAATCTATTGATAACAGTTCGGGACAAACTGATCCACAACCGTGTTAGTCGGATCACTTATAAAACAGTTCTACACAGTCATTTTTGGAACCGTTTCAAGCTTCGATACATAACGTCTTGAATAATTTCGAAGCCTCGAATTTTTGACAACAGGTCGGTGATACGAAAATGCGCGCACGGAGTGCCAAGACCGCCTGAGTATCCGACAGAGGGTTCCTGCATTCAGGAAAGAGATAATATCACGGTGATTTCATCGACTAGTTCGATTCCATTTGAATATCTTGATCCTGGAGTTTCTAATAGTGCATTGTCACCTGTGATATAGCACACGCCACTTTCCCCGCTCGAGTGGAAAACGTTTGTCTTAACGTGGAATGAAAGCACGAGGAACATTTCGGTTTACGACAGCGAGAGGATGATCTTAACTTTCGTTGACAGCGAGGAACGCTTATCGAAACAGAATACTAATTATCATCTGCTTCTGAGGAGTACCAGTTCGACGATGTTTCGGTTACACGCATGTAAGCTTCTCAGATGCCATTAACAATTCTCTTTACATTCGCCACTGACCCTGCCGCTACCAGACATTATCATATGATTCACTGAATTTTTGTGTTCAATCAATTTAACACTAAACCCACCACGCATTAACATTGATTAATATTTGTTAAGTTCTGACGGTAATCAACGTGTACAAATTTGTATCGGGAACAGTGTCACGGTGTAGGTCTGTTTCAGACAATTTCCTTCGCACGACCGATCGAGACGCAGTCCTCGCGAGTCCCGAACTGTCCGTAACCACCACCAACTTCTGCGTGGAAATGGCAGTCGGATTGTGTGCAGAGTGTCAGCTGAAATTGACGCTGGCGGATCCTTCCACCAAAAGAGTCGAACACATTTTGCAAGTGGCAAAAGGATCTCCCACGGTTCACGGATTACCAGCATGGCAATATGTGCGGGTTAACAAGTCTCTCCCTTCGGGAAATTCGAGGATGAAACTGACAATGTTTACTATACTGAAGCAGCAGACATCTAATCCATTGTGGGCGGTGGCAAATGTTCGCTCGTGTCCACTACCAGGTGTGAAATTCATAAAAATTACTTTCAAAGTCTCTCTTTTGGGAACTGAGCAGTTTGATTTTATTACAAATCACCTGGAAAATTGATCGCGATGTTTGCCCAGATTCTATACGAAAGGGAAGAATGAAAGCGACCCAGGATTACTATGAATCGAGTTTCTATTGGCCGAACGTTACCTGTCAGAAACTGTTCTACAACGAGAACACCGTCGTGAACAGTTTGCCTCTGCCCACGTCGAACATGGAATTTGGTAATGTTTGACCCTTCTGTCAATTCCCAAAATTTTCTACGACAAACAGACTGATATTTGACCGATCTAGCTGGCTAAAAGTAAATTTCCTAGAACTACCTCCTGGTAAAAAATAACATGCTATTGGGAAAGCCAGATAGTCCCTCGAATCAACCTCATTGTTCATAACGTATATATTGTTTTCTTTAATTAATGTAAGCATAATTTACTCATAATTTGCTCATCAGCTGATTCAGATTGTCAATTGGGCAAAGTGGGACCGTACTGCTCTATCAGCTGCATTCAGGATCTGCAGCTCCAGGAGGACTGCAGAAATGCAAAGATCTGCGAGGAACAAGGCTGCACCTGTTCACTTGGTTACATTGAGCCATATTGTGACAAAAGTAGCAATCTTTACATAAAATGCTTGCTCGGTGCAAAAATAATTGAAATCAAAATAATTTCACTGTCCAACACCAATTTCGCGATTCGATCATTTATTGGATTATTAAAAAACTATTAAAATTTATTGGACAGTGTTATTATTCGTGACCAACACTTGTCAATAGATTCGTTTTGCAGGATGTGCCCCGCAGCAGTATGGCTACCATTGCAATCAGACTTGCGGCTTTTGCCGGAACTACGATTGCAATTTTCGCACTGGAGAGTGCACATATGGTTGCGACCAGTCAAGAGGGTACAAAATACCACCCTTTTGTAGAATAGGTAATTTAGCAGAAGAATGGTATCAGAAAATAATCGAGAAATAATCATTTTTGTGTTCTCCGAAGCTATCGATCCTCCTTCACCTCCGACCATCGATTTCCTCAACGAGACGACGGTTCAGGTTTTTCTTCCAGTGAAGGAAGAATATAAATTAGTACACCCGAGTTACATGTTTCAGATACGGGTAAGCAGAACCGAGTTCAATGTCGTAAGCAATTACTCTGATCGAATTTCTATATTCGCTAGAAAGAAGGCGAACGGACTGAACGCAATTTAAAGGACATTACGATGAAGAACGACGTCACCCAATTAATTGTGTACAGCAACACCTTGCAACCTGGTGTTTCCTACAGTATTAGGTGCAGTTTGCAGACGAATGATTCCACGGTCATCACGGGTCAATGGCGTAACTTCACGACAGATTGCAATCGTAAGTTTTTTCAGGGGATAAATCTTCAATGTACGGTGTCACTGTGACATTAACGTTTCAGCGAGCACCAGCTTCAACGTGGAACAGAAGAACACGAGCCTGATCCTGAATTCGGTGTCGCAGGATTCGACATCCTGTCCAGCTGAATGGTACGATGTCGTTTTCGAGAACAGAGACACAGCCAAACAAATCCGTAACGGACCTCTCAGCAGTCTGCCGTACGAATTTGAAGATCTGACACCATACACTGTCTATAAAATCCAGATCACAAGAAGAAGTAAGGAGTACTTCTCGCGCGAAGTTCGAACACTCGAAGCAGGTGAATAGAGATTAACAGAATTCCAAGATTTTTGATACATCAAATCTGTATTAATAAAATTCTAAAGTCTATCTAATTGCTGATCTGAGAAAAGACTGAAAATTCAATTATTTAATTAACGAGATGCTTGAAGACATTGTTCACGTTTATAGCACCGTCCAAAGTAAGAAACGTGAGAAGCGAAATAACGTCGAGGACCGTGAAGTTGAACTGGGACCGTCCTCTTCACGAAAACGGAAACATAACGAAATACAAGGTTGTGTTGAAGGTAATGAAGAGCAGACAGGAACCGTGCGACTATAATCCTAATTAAATCGCGATTTCCAGACCACTCAGTATTTTGGCTGCAAGTTCGCTTCACCGCCGAAAGAGCTGACAACAAACACTATACTTACCACCATAGAACTGTCAGATGTGGCGCCGTACGCGAGACACACTGTGAAAATCTCAGCCTGCAACTCCTTTTGCAGCGAGGACTGGGAATTTTCGTTCGCCACCAATGAAGCTGGTAACTCAATATACTACAGGTCTTTACGATAGAACTGTTCAGGGTAAAAAAAAGGAACTTGTATTTCGCTCTTATTTTATATAAATATCTGCCGTCTGTTCGTCGTGATATTGGACAAAAATAGTCTTGCTAAACCTTCATAAGTAAATTGCACAGAATTAAGATTGATTAAAGATTATTTTTCTAGAAATCCCGTCGGAGGCGTTCAGCAACGTCGGGCTCGAGAAGTTCGTGCTATCGTGGAGTCCACCAGAAGACTGCACCACGATCACCGGCCCCGTGAAAGCCAGAATCATCATCACCGGTGTCAGTAAAGCAGTGAAACACTTCAATATCACGAAAAGAACCGGGGGAAATGAGCTCAACCTAAAACCAGAGCTTTATGGCGCGGAAGACTATGTGGCGAATATCTATGTGATCCGAGACTGGTACACTCCGCACAACGAGTCCGCTGGACAGAGGTTCCCTTTCACCACACCCCCAAAAGGTTCCGAAATTTTGTGGAAATCTATTTGAAGCCAAACTTGACGCTCAATGATCGAGATTACTTTTCATAGCCCCGCCGGCAGTGGAAGATCTAGAAGCGTACGAGTATGACTCCAAAACCAGTTACATGTACCTGAGATGGAAGGAACCACAGCCACCCCATAATGGGAAAATACTCCGCTATCATGTGATGTTTAGATCCTATGAATCAGGGATCGGATACCCAAATATCTATTGCCAGCTGTGGAAGGAGTACATCTGCGCATCTATCCAGATTGTCAACCGTGCAAACGGAAAGGTTAAGGTGAGTCAATTCCAGTGGCGCACCCAGAATTTTATCTTGGGGGGGGGGGCGTGTTGAACAAAATTGTTGAAAGCAGCTATTCTATGGTTTAGCTAATTTTCCAGTGTATTGTTTCCTTTTTCTTAGGGAGGGTACTTGGCTCCCTGGCTCCCCCTGGGTGCGCCACTGGTTAATTCCTCTAACCTGACGACTCTGCTTTTATTTAAGATTATTTAAAAAATTACGCAGTAATGATACGACAATTTATGTATACTGGAGCTGTTCCTAATCGGCAGGTGTTAGCAGAGAACGAGAACGTTTCAGATTACGGCAAAGCAAAATCCGTCAATGTCTGGGAGGACCGTATGCCGAGCCAACCGGAAGTCTTTCGACTTCAGGCGCTTCCTCAAGGTCTGGTCAACGTTACCTGGTCCCATCCATGGCGAACAGGAAGACCCCTCAGCAAGTTCATTCTGATCATAAGAAGAATTTCCACAAATCTCAGAACGACTGCTACAAGTAACAACATCCCGAACCGCGAATATCTAGTGAAGAATTACCGAATAGAATACAACGACCGATTGTACCTGATGCCATCGACCACCTACAACATCTCCATCGTTGTCGAGACAGTCCAGGGTTGGTTCAGCGAGGAAAAGTTGGATCAGGTGGAGACACCTCTGGCGATCGGGTTTGAAAAGGAACTGACCCTGGAAGTGCGCAACGAAAGTTCATTGATACTGTTGCATATCCCTGTGGTTTTGAATGACACGCAGCACAGCGTAATGCATGTGGTCGTGAAAGGCTCGCAGCCCTGCGATAACTCTACCAAGGCGAGTCGCATCCTCGCTGATAAAGCGGGTATCGACTACTATGACACCGCATGGCGCGCAGCCACTTTTCCCGTAAGTATGGAGAAATTAGCCTAAATTATAGAAGTAATTATTAGTTACTCGATAACGAGGTCGATTCCCAAACTGTTTTTTATTTGACAGACGAACAAGTTCGCCTACAAACCATTCATAGTAGGCGACAACGAATTGTACGGTGGTGCGAGAAACTGTCCTTTGAAGCCACAAGAGCCCTACGTGATAGCTGTTCTGGTAACGGAGCAGGAATCGCAGAATAGCAAGGTTCTACTCGCGAAATCGTTGTCAGTGCACATGGGCGAGGTGCCTAACCGACCAATAGTGGCCTGGCTGTTCCCTATCGTCGTGGTTCTTATCTTAGCAGCCGTAGCTTTCTATCTCTACCGAAGGTAACGTTAGTTCTATGACAGAGAAGAGTTTGAATCTGCGAACTTTTGTAATTTTTTAGGCATAGAATGAAACGTCTGACGGTCGAAGTTCCCCAAGAGGAAATTGTTCTCGCCGCGAACTCGCCGAACCAAGAGGACAAGCAGTCGTTGAATTCGAATCGGATTTTAACCACCACACCTATAGCACCTCGCAAACAATATCTATCGCGCGTCGACACGCTAACCAGCGATTCTTTGCTGCTCGCTGACCACAACGACTATAATCAAAAGGAAGATAATAGCTCGCTGGTGAAAGTGAAGGACTTCGAGGATTACGTGAAACAAGCCATCGAGTCGGGCCTCTTGGATAAACAGTACAACGTAAGCCTCTCCCTGATGGACGATTAATTTTCACGCAATTTCGATCGTTGTCTGATTTTCTATTTTTCGAAAGACAATGCCCAGGGGCCAGACCAAGCCGTGGGACTATGGAAAACTACCGCAGAACAAACCGAAGAATCGGTATGCGAACCTCATAGCCTGTGCGTAAGAACCGCCTAATTATTTTTCTAAATCGAACAATTAGTTTCAGTAGGATCCACAAAAGTTCTCACAGTGAGGAAATCTGAATTTTTTAGTCTTGATCTCTTCGACTGAGTCGATAGGAACTTGTGGGATATTTTAGAATCCTGATCTCGCAATGAATGAATATCTAATCTTGAATAAATCCCTTATGATTTATAGACGATGAGAACCGAGTGATACTGGAGAAACTACCAGACGATCCTCACTCGGATTATATAAACGCAAATTACATCAAGGGCTACAAGAAGGAGAGGTGTTACATAGCAACACAGGGACCGAAACCAACTACCGTAAACGATTTCTGGAGGATGGTCTGGCAGGAGGAGAGCCTGATCATCTGCATGCTGGCGAACGTAATAGAGACTGGAAAGGTGCGATCAAACAGGTACTCCAGTAGAATGATGGTAGAACCGACGAGTAATTAGCCGATTTTAATAGACCAAGTGCGAACGATATTGGCCGGACATTGGGAAGAAGAAGAAGTATGGGGATCTTGTCGTTCACAACGCGAAACACACCGTGTACGCTGATTACACGTTCCGCACGTTGTATCTGACTCGCGGAGAAGAGACTCGCAAGGTAATTAGTCCCGTTTTGAAGTTCTCAAGCCTCGGAGTTAGATTGTAAGGCTAGGGATTAATTTTCAGTGCTGTTTCGAAACTAGATCGAACACCTGCACTACACAGCATGGCCTGACCACGGAGTGCCGCTGTCAACACACTCGGTGGTGACATACTTGAAGAAGCTATTGGCAACGTCACCCGGAAATGGGCCCGCCGTGGTCCACTGCAGTGCAGGCGTCGGCAGAACGGGAACCATAATTCTCTGCGACATCTGTCTACGAAGGGCTGCCAGCGAGGGGGTATAAGGAATATACAACATCCGTTCAGCTACAACTTTTTTTGCGTCTAACAAACTATAATTTCAGATGGTCGACGTGTTCGCCGAGACAGCGTGCATCAGAAGCCAAAGAGCCAACATGGTGGACACGAAGCAACAATATCTGTTAGCACATTTGACTCTCCTCGAGTGTCTACTTTCGATCTCGACGTCCCTACCCTGCGACGAACTCTTGCACGTGAAAATCAACGAGCTGAAGAACCAATTGCCCATTCAACAGCAAAGGTAAATAGTTCTGGTACATTTTAATAATTTTTTTTATTAGAGATTTTGTTGCCGTCAGCAAACATGGCCGTAGCAGTATAAAATGTAATTATTGTTAAAGATAATTTTATCTTTTAGTTCGGGGAGAGATTCAATGCATTTGTCGAGTATTTTATTTTTGAATCTAGAGTTTCTCCTTCTGGAAATATGAAAGTATTTAGTAACAGTGTTGAGAATTTTGGAACCATTGTTTGAAACAATTTTAGCGAGGTATCGTTCGCAAAGAAAACATTTTAATAATGATGGGCGGACGACCTAACTCAAAAGAGGATTTTCAGTCTAGAGAAGGCAATCTGGCAGGACCAAGCACTCAGACCAGCAGCCAGTCAAATGTCACTGTCGAAATGCAATCTCGACAAAAACAGATTCCCAGAGTTAGCTTCAGGTGCGGAACGATTAACTAGCCAAATTGCACCTTTAAGGAACGCCGATGTTATAATACTTTCATTACAGCGAAAAGCGGCAGAGTGTACTTGAAGAGATATCCACCGACAAACGAGGATAGCGATTACATATCCGCAGTATACGTGGACGGTGTTAAAATGCAGAATCAGTATATCGCGACGCAATTGCCCATGCCAGGGACGCTCGGTGATTTTTGGAGGATGGTTGCAGAGTATAAAATCGAATTGATCGTTGCGTTGCAACCAGCTGACCCCGATGACTCGGTGAGACGATTTATAAAAAAAATTCTACGGCATTTAAACGGCCACGAATTTTGAGGGTCGTTAAAATTTCAGTTTCACATTCATCCTTCTTTCAGACCTGTTGCTCGATCGTCCCGTGCTCGGAGTTCAAGCCAGTGCCGTATATAAATATCAAAACGAAGGAAACTATCACGAACGACTACTACTCGCTAGAGAAGTTAACTCTGATCGACAATATGGCGGTAAGTAGCTAAACTAGGCTTCAGTATCTGGACGTTTCAATTTTTCTTTTACTACAGAAGCCTCCTACTGAGCTACACGTGACGGTAGCTACTTCAACGGAATGGAAACCCGGAAGAAATCAAGATCCACCGTCGATGATCGCACTTGTGACACTGTGGCAAGCCACGGAGAAGATTGCTAGGGGAGATGGACCAACAGTCGTCCTCTGCCAGTAACTATTCCACTATCAATGTTAATAAAACCGACATTCGCTAGATATTGCATCGAAATTGTTTTCAGCGACGGTGTAACCGGCTGTGGACTCTATCTAGCCTTAAATGTACTGCTGGAGAGAATGGCAGTGGAACGAGAGTGCGACGTTTGTTTGGCCAGTCGCGCGGTTAGGCGATCTAATCACAATTTCGTCCAGAGTCGGGTAAATGCAACTATTACGATCGAATTAAAATTCTGTATTCACATTTCTATCTGGGTGTTGTTGCTTCTAGGAGCAAATGGAGTACTTGTACGACGCAGCGATCATATACTTGAAATACTTCGAAACGTACGCGAACTTCGCTTGAATGATCTCGCCGAGGAGTAAGCCAGTCATCGATCATTCGGTCCACCAAGCAAATTGATTCGATCGGATTAAACGAACCCGGGGACCGGTTTCCGAATATGTGTGTCGCTCGGTCGATCAATTATATACCGTTACGTAATTAACGAACCCGAGACCCGCGGTTTTCCCTCCCCGTTTTTTCCGTCGCTTTCCACCTGCGCAAGGCAAACGACTTTCATTTCCCACGAGCGACATCGCGATTTATCATAATCGTATGCAGCAATGACCTCGCTGTACGACGATCATCCCTTCCCCCACCCAACGTCATCGCTGCGCTTCGTCTGTGGATCGCATAACCAGCGTCTTCGGCCTCGTTAACTAATCGTAATAACAGCTAACAGGAGCATAAAAGTTTCGCTTCGACGTACAAGCATCGATATCAATGCGGACGCGATCGTCTGCAATGCGGGACAGCCGTAAGCTATTAGGTTCACCAGCGAATCTTTTTTCTACGACCCAAATTAAATCATTCAACTTCTTCCTGAAATAACTAAATTTTGCATGAACATTTGGATTCCCTAATTACGCCAATTATTCGTGAATGTTTGAAATAAAATTACATACCTTTCTTTCATGCAAGTCTTTAATCGCTAAAGCAGAATCATGTATTTATTGATTCCTATTTAAAGTTGTACACGTACTGCCTGCCTTAAACCACCTAACAATAAACTAATTAATACCAAACAGTACTTGCCGATACACGAATTAAATAGAAAATGATACCGACTCTAATGAGATACTTACTCCCAAAGACTCCATCTTGGAACCAGGTATTTCTTGCAGGAGAAGTTCTAACATTTAACACTTTGGTGGAATAAAGGGTGGATGCGTTCATACACATATTATATACAAAATAATGTATAAGTTGAGATGTACGATAAAAGTGCTGTTTCTAAGTTCTGTCCTGTTCCGTGTTGGATGATGAACCTCAGCATCGCAAGCTTTCAATTGATGCAAGATAAGCGTAAATTGTCTGATAAGATTCGAATTCTCAGTACAAAATGTCGTAAAAAGAACAAGCTATACGTACAAGATTGTGTGGTCGCCGGTTCCGGAACAAGTTTACAATCAGTTGGATGACGACACGGGCTGTTCCTAATTCATTTTCTACTGCGTACGCTGCAATTAATGATGAGGAAAATCGACGCGCCTCCGTCTCGTCTCCCTTCTTCCAGCCTGCTGTTTCGAGAGTCGGCCTGCAGAGGGTGCGCTTGCGCGCCGATAACTCGCAATCTCGAAAGGTATAGGTCGACCTCCTCTAAACGTCGATCTCCGCGGATATTTTCACGTGTGTTTCCGTGGTATTTGTGTGACGGTGGTTCGTGTGCAGGATAACCAAGGATTTCCCCGATCGCAGTTGACAGGAGCTGGTTTATTTTTCTTCTGTCGTCCTCGCGAAGTGGCAGCGAGCTCAAGAATACGCAGCCGAGGAACGTGTACGCTCTCTCTCACACAGCAGCAGGTAAGGAGTTACGGTTTCTGACGTCGCAACGAAAAGATTAGGCGAGCGAACACGTGTGCACGCGTGTCATCGACGTGTCCTGACAGCGTTCCGAACGCCGATCGATCGATCCCGATCGGCTCTGTTTTGTTTTGTGTTGACAAGATGCGGGACACGCGTGTCACGTCTCGTTTCAAGGCCAGGGGGAAGACATATTGGCGCGTGAACCGAACCCGTTGAAAACGCATACCGTCCCAGAATCGCCGGAAACGAGATTTTCCTCTCGGTACGAAACTGTTATGTTCGTTTTGATTAATCGCACTACGAGTCCGGATCCTCGAGTGCATTCGCCTGTAGCCAGTCTACGTTCACGCGTGCTGCGTCACTCGCTCCCGCTTGTTGTTCCTTTTCTATTATATAAGGAGCACGCTTCACGCGAATGGACCGCCGCCATCTTGGCGCACGCGGCGACCCGCGAAATTTGAACGCCTCGCGACACCGAAGCGGTTCCAGCGAGTATTTGAAATTGGAGTTTATTCGTTTTTGGATAAGATTCACGGAGCTATGGTGACTTGCGTATAGTACAGTGGTCTTTTGGATTTGGTCATTTCGATGACAACGGGTGCTATAAAGAAGGCATCGTTAAATTATTGCTCGCCTAATGACCAGCTTTAACAATAACCTCGCATTCGCCGCACGCCATTACGCTATGAACGTTTTATAATTTAATCTGTCCTGTCCACTCATTTATCCATTCACAGATCATCTGACCGTGGCATATTTTCCACCCACTGGTTAATACGCTTTAAGAACTCACTTCCTAACGACCGTCGTTCAATCGTGTTTCCGTTAGCAATGAATCAAAACCGTGACTTCGTTTCTTCATTTCGAACATCAAAATCTACCGGCACCGTCACATCAGTCGCTCGTGTGCTTCGTTGTGACTTCATACCTTTCAACGTGGGAGTGAAAGTCATCCCGGAGACCTTAAACTTGTAGTTTCTAGTTATTACCTTGACTTCAACCTAATTTTCCAAAAGCTGAGCGTCCCTTTCAATTTCAATTTTTCCTGCTGGAATATGAAAGTTAATGGAACATAATTGTACACGTTATTAAACAAATGACATGTTACATTCGGGAAATTTCAGAATAGCAGTAATTGAGATAGGGACAGTGTTGGGCAAATCTTAATTTAAATAATAAATAAACGTGCGATTTTAATTGCACATAATAACAAAACTTTCTATTGTTGTAAATAATCGGCTGGTTCGAAGCTGATACGTGCGCGTTTTTTGTCTGCTGCAGCAGTTTTTTCAGGTATACCGCCAGTGGTCAATACAAATAATAACTGAAATTGTATTTGTAAGTAATAATTCGTTTTATTATTTTAAATAACTCATCCAAGTAACAAATAACGTGTTATTTAAATGATTATTTATTTAAATATTGCCCAACACTAGATAGGGCTTGGTAAATTATATTCTATCTGATTGGTTTTGTGATGATGTCCTTTCCAAAAATATCGATTTGTCAGAAGCTGCTCGCACCGGAAAATTTTCGATACACGAAACCGAGGTGTTATCTCGTTATCTGATAATAGACCTGTCATTATGCCGGTAAGAAACGCTTACCACGACTTGGTATTTTACTAATAGTCGAGAAATCAAACAAGATAGTTGACACCAATTTTTCTGTTAGTATCATTTCCTCTAATTCTCTGTAACTCAATTTTCCCTATAGAGATTGTGTTGTTTGCCACTTCGCGATCAGATTTTTTGGGAATTCGTTCAAACTGCAAGCGATTTAATCTTCTCCGTTGCTGTTAGAATTTGTATGGGATATTTGAAGAATGCATAGCGATGTGGTCACCTACAGTCTCGCGTCGAACAGATTCGGTTCTAATTGAAAAGCGATTACGGCTCCACCGGCATGGCAACAAAGACCTTATGCTCCTTCTGTCCGCGGATCGACGTCGCACAATTGCGCCTAACTCCGACAATCGATCCGACCATGGCCCAACTTGACAGCAATTTAAAATCGCTTCTCCTCCTGCGAGTTGTACCAAGAGCGCCGCGACGAGCAACGACTCTCCCACAAAGCGTCCGTCGCGGATATTCTTCCGCCTCAGCGTGATTACTTCACCGAACGAGAAAGCGTCCCCAGCGGATCGTTGACAGGCTTTCGTCGTGATTTCTAATCATCCTAGTATCGATCTCAACTACTTATCTAGCTGATGATCATCGCACGATCCCCTATCGCAAATTATTCGGAACACTTCAGTTCTATCGGAACGACTAATTGTGAAATGTTCCATTCACACGCCATTTTGATAAGCGCCCCATGACACCTGTTGCGCCCCGTAGTCTCGGAAGAAACGAAGACTAAGCAAGAAAGAAGGTCCAACGTAACGTGAAGACACCGTCTTTTCAGGGGACAATGGCGACGACATCGACGAAGCGTTCCAAGGAAGACAAAACAGAAAAGGCTAGAAGCTGGCTAGCAAAACCGATTTTAAGCTCGGAGTTCACGGACGATCCGCCCCTGGAAGACGTCTACGCGGGTCTACTCAAACAGAAGAAAGACATTTCAACCGCGATACAAAAGATATCGGCGATTCTACCGGGATTCAACCACTTGAAACGCTGTTCGGCCAACAAACTCCTGCTGGCGCCTTTAAAATCCACTAAACTATTAGACTCCGCAGGATCTTCTTCCGAGGAAGACCCTCTTACTCAAGACGAGCTGAAGACGATGTTGAAGGACAAAGGGTTCGATCTAGATTTATTGGAGGACGATTTTCAGATAACAAAGGTTCCGAGCAGACCTGCCAGGACTAAATCTCAAGCAGCCCGAGCCTCGAAGATCTGGCCCCTCAATTTCCACTCGGATCCCTCCGTGGAGAGGCTGATCGATGGATCGATCTTCACGGAGCAGCATCTGGACCTGATCGAGAAGTACATGAGCGTCGCCGTGGAAGCTGCCAGGTTGGAGTCTGTGGGGAACGAGATCTGCAACGGCAGCGCAGTGATCGTTGATCCAGAGGACGGGAGGATCCTCGCGATAGCTGCATCGAGGATCGATCTACACCCTATGTGGCACGCAGCTATGTTAGCCGTAGATCTCGTTGCCAAACTTCACGGTGGCGGGGCTTGGAAGTTGGTAAAAGACACCGATCAAGCTCCAAACACAGATCAAGAGGATAACGAGGACTATACCGAAAGGGAGAAGAGGATCAAGAGGAAATACGTCGAAGAAGCTCCGCTACGTTTTCCGGAATCATTGTCCAGCTTACATCTGCCGATGGGGGAGCCTTTGAAATCGAACGTAGTTCGTCCTGGAAGAAGGAACAACGGTGCTAAAATTATTTCTGAAAGTTTGAGGAAAGCCGAAACGGATTCGGAGAAGAGTGGGCCTTATCTTTGCACAGGCTACTGGAGCTTCCTGCTGAAGGAACCTTGTCCCCTTTGCGCCATGGCTCTGGTGCACTCCAGGATCTCCAGGATATTCTACGGAGTCCCGAACGAGGCTACAGGGGTTCTAGGCTCGAAGACGATTCTACACGCCGTGCCTGGTCTGAATCATCGGTACAAAGTTTGGAGCGGCGTTCTGGAGCAGGAATGTCGTCAAGCATCTCAAGAGATCGAGCACAGGAACGTCGACTGACTCATCCTCTCGTTAATCAAGATTTTCCAGCTAGCAGACTGTCTTTTGTACTTGGTAAAAATTCAATGACGAAACCGTGCGTGGATCTTTTCATGTACGATTCACCGACAGCGTTTCACGGCCGATCGACCGCCTCGATAATGGTGCAGCGCGAGATCCGCACCGCGGTCTAACGTGGATGTAACGACCGGTTTATAATTTCAATCAGAGGCAGGCTCAGGAGATGTTACACGTGGTTCGAACGTGCGTTCAGCCCATCACGGGACAGATATACGCACGACCTTGGCGTCTTGGTGTAATTTGCGGGAATGGCGGTATGCGTCCGGGTTCGCAGTGGTTTACACGTGCACCAGGCAAGAGACTCGCCACTTGCAGAGGCTGTTACACAATGGACGAGCTCTACTCTCGTAGCAGATCAAGATTGCCATTCGTGCAGGTTCACCGCGTAAGACGTCCGCGAACGAAAGTGCCATAACCGGGGACTGTTTGGCTTCCGGCTGACGCGAGATTCTCGAAGATAGAGCAGACACGCGACATTAATTGGTCAAGGCGGTTCGTTAACCGTCCGTAGGCGTACTCTTTCGTCGATTAGCGCGCTCTAGAGAATTCGTTTTAATCTACCACGCTAGTCCCGCGACTCGAGCGAAACAAAAAGGGGTGTAACAAAACGTACAATGCCTAAAACGATCGTTCGACCCCTCGATCCACCGAACGGCGGTCGCGCAAGCGAATAATCTCGTTAAACGACGCGTCGCGTGCACGCATTCCGTATGATAACGAGAAACAAGGCCGCCAGACGATTCTACGTGAACACCACCGTGGTCGTTGATCCCGAACGATGCGTACGTGCGCAGGTCCAGGATCGTCCTTCCGTTCTAGATTGTATGACGGTGCCGTCTGGGGTCCAGTAGCGATTACTTTTGAAAAGAATCGGCTCATACTGGAGAGTGTACAGAGAGCTGGCTTAGGAAGAGTTGCTAGAGCTTACTGTACTGTGTGATATGACGCGCTGAATGTGATCGTTGGCGTTCCTCCGTGGATATTAACACTGAAAGAAAGAAATGCGGTTTATTACATTAAAATTAGACCTAGAGAGGAGGGCTAGACATCGGCTAGTGGACCCATAAAGGATGAAATGTAGTTGTATTTGTCTTTGCTTGAATATACCCTCAGCGGAGGTTTTGACCCGGGGCTTGATGCGTCAAGACGAATTGTAGGTGCAATGCGTATAGTAGGTCCCTACTTCGGTTTGCTCCGGACTTGGACACAAAGGGTTTCAAGTCGCAAGAGGTGAATTTTTTTAGTGGGTAGTGGACCGACCCGAACATCTGGTCATTCGAGCCCCACACTCCCCGGATTAGCTGGGGGTCAATGCGTCAAGGCATTTTTTCACACCTCCATAAAAATCAAAAGAAAAAAAGTATCGTCCTTCCGCGGTGTAGGGCGTAGTGCATTCAAATCCCGTGTCGTCGGGTTCCCGCGTCTGGTACGATCTTTCCTGCAGGAGATATGGCCGGCTCAATTTGCGTGGAATCGCACAGCGCGTCTATAATAATGACCTTGCGGAATTAACTTCAATCAGCGAAACTTCAGACGTCTTATCCCGTTGGTCTGGCTCGGCTCTCTCTCTCCGCTCTGGGGAACGGATGTGAGCGCTGAGACGCCGAGAATGCAACGAGATCGCCGGGTAAAGAGGGTCGGGATGCACAGAGATGAAAGCGAATGGTTGATTGCGCGAATGGATGGATGGCGCCTCGATGTACTTCTAAGATACGTGTTGCTGCTGTGTGTAAAGTGGGCGTAGCGTTGTTGCTCCGAGTTAAGTGAAGCTGGGGTAGTGCCTTAGAGAACAATCTGTAACGACGTGTAACTTGGATTTCATATTCCTGAAAAATCCAACTCCGAAAATTCTCATCCTGCCAGTCTTCATTCCCCTGAATAGGCGTGGCTTGTTTGCTCTCAGCGACAACGTCACAGCCCCGTAGGGCGAGCGACCGGTGGTGCACCAATGTAACGACAGCGAGTTAGAACGGCGTGAATTTGTTTAGCACAGCCGTGACCCTGTTACGACGACTGTAAAGAAACTTAATTTGTTGAAACGATTGGAATAAATGGACGTTGCGCGGGTCTCTTGTCCGTGGAAAGTTTCTTACCCGACGCGGCGATGCGAGTGCGATATGTGCCCGTCGTTTCGTACAATTGATTTTGTTGTTGCAGGTTCTGCTACGATCGTTATCAATTAACGAATCTCGGAAAGGATCGGCCGAGATTGGACTCTTCGTTCGACGGATAATAAAGAATCTGGTAGTTCGCGTCGCGTTGCGTAATCCCACCGCAAAACAGGCTAGAATTTCTTCAAACGCGCGCGCGCGCGTGGTCCGAGAAGCACACGAGCACCGATTAACAACAGTTGGACCCCGACTGGCGGACACGTGGCTGCGATAATAGTCATCCTGGGAAAAGACATCGAGCTGCTGTGCTCTACGTCCATTCCATTGAAAGAAAGAAAAAACAGCAACCGGCGTGGCCCGATTCAACGAGAGATCTACTACCGACACAGGAAGGTTCGTCGGCACTCGAGCAATCTGTAGCTTCCTGTTGTTCCGAGCCGCGAGCAGTACGAGCGAGCGCGTGCGAACCCGTTGCTCCCAGCGAAAAACGACCGTCGACGGTATCAGCCGATAACATCTCCGCAATTAATTAATCCACGTGGTAAACAGACATCTCTTACGACGCGGCCACGTTACAGACGGAGACGCGAGAAACGTCGCCATACGCGTCTCCCACTACCGGGCGATATCGAGTCCGAGAAGATAGTACTAGCATCCCGAAATTCGAGCGGTTTCAGATAGAGGCTGTTAATTGTTAATTGGTCGATCGGACGGGGTAGCGGGTCAGGTATTAATCAGAATCCGAATCCAATACGTGACCGTATACAGGACGATTCTACGAGGTAAACCGAGTCACATTTTGCTCATCAGCGCTGAGTGGTTCCAATTGACGGTCGGGTCGACCCTCCAGCGTAGACACTATTGGTCAGCCTTTTAATACAAGCGGTCGCGATTGGATCAGATACCCGGATCGTTCTTAGACAGAAGACATCGCCGGAGCATTCGGAGGCTGAAAACTTTAAACGTCGCCAGTGTCGCGCAATTTACTGGCTACCGACGTCGTTCTTCTTAAGGCCCGGTAGATCGGAGAGACATCCGCCTGTCCGATTCCCATCTCAGTTGCTCGAAGTCGGTCAACGGTGGCAGCGAACATAGCAGCGGGCATAGCTAGCGAGCATAGCTAGCGAGCAGGAAGTGCATCCGTGAAGTCAATGCGTTTCAACGCCCACGCAATCGATCTCGACGGAACAACATCTTCGGCGAACGATCGTTGACAACCGACGACGAGTAGTCTCTTCGCGGGACACGTTTCAGCTGTCTCTCTGCTGGTTTCTGCCACTCGGCGATTTTTATCGAGTTTGATAAGGCACGATAAGCGGAGATCCCTGATCAACAACACACGCAGTCTCGATTGCCAATTGGATGGCCCAGATCTACTGGTTGTTGCTATTTGAGACACACTGAAATCGACGACCACCGGAACCGTTCCTTCCTTTTCTGTGCTCGAATTCCTGTCAGAAGAACAGCCCGGAAGTTGGTTGGATATTGGAGAAAACGGAAGAATAGTGTCCGTGGGTGGCCTTCACCGAAGGGATACCTTCTCCTCCCGTCGTCCCGGAGGGCGTTGAGATACCGTCGGGGTGCGAAACACTCATACGATTTGGTTTTACGGCGCAGAGCCTCGTTTCTTTTCCGGGACCGAGTTTCAGTTTCCATTGGCACCATGGAGCGAAGGATCCTGAAAATGTGGTGACGACGTGCCAGGCGAAGGCCTTCGATTATCAAGACACTATCAAGTGTGTGAGGCATAGTCGTTAGAAATCAACCGAGATAATTTTGTAAGTGTCCAGTGACACGCGCAAACAGCAACCAGCAGCAATCAAGTATTCCATACACTCGAGGATAAAGTCTAACGTTTGCGATTCAGTTCTCGAAGAACCAACCCAACTGTTTTACCTCCCAGTTAGAACGAATAATCGAGCCTAGAGTTTTTGTATTGCTAATAAGTGAGACCAGAGTTACGACAATCAACGTTTCACTGAAGACGATCATCGTGCTGGGGCAAGGACCAAGGATACGTTCGACAGCGGACCAGAGAGCGAATCGTCGTCGTTTCTCGCGGCTTCGAGCATCCACGGAAATCAACAACAAGATGCGTTGCAGCCAAGGTGTGGCGATGATATTCGAGGACGCGTTCGTCGTCTTTTCGCGTTTTTTGTCCCTGAAGTCGCGGGGTTGCGCACTCTTGGAGACCCATCGGCAGCGCGAAACCACTGGCATCAAGAAATTGTACAACAGCTTCTTCGTGATGTTCTAAGGATTACTCACGTGTTCGCGAAAACGTCGCTGAATTGACGTTGTTAGTCGAGTGTGATGCGCCGTGCAGTCCCGGGACCTTCAGGTGGATCCAGCAGCGGAATAAGCGGGGACCGCGCCGAAAAAGGAGAACGTGTTGGTTAGACGCGAATCTAGAAGAAAGATAAATAATCGGTCGAGAGAAAATAGTGAAAAATAAACGAAGAAAAATTGACAAAAAAGACCGGAATGCAGACGAGCGATTGAAAAACGTCGAAAGGGAAGTCAACAAGTATTGATGAATCCCGGGATATCATCGTGGCGAGCCGTCGATGACCGGATCACCACTTATCGTCTTCTCTTTCAAGCCGGCTACCAAAGCGTTCTCCAAAGATCAAACAACAGGATCGAGACACGATCGATAGCATATTCGAAGAGCAGTGCTACGAGAAACGAACCCTGGTGCATCGGGATTTAGGGCCGTTGAATGGAGCTACAATTCATCATGGACGGCGGCGCAGATGCTTTGAACGGGACGATATGGTTTCCCAACACGCCGTCGCCCCCGTACGAGCAGCTGTCCCCAGTCCGTACTAACAGATGTGACCCCATCGCTACTCAGCACGTAAGTCATGCAACTTCTCTTCGTCTCCGATCAGCTCATACTGCGAAAATGCGAAGCGCTGGTCAGAACGATTACAGCGCTTCGAAAACGTCCAGCTTTCCTTAACTCTCCCTCGAGAACGGTCAAAATGACTCGAAGAGAGTTCAGGAGAATTCAGTTTCAGCCAGCTTGCCTTCATCATCTCGCTCATCTTCCATTGCCTCATTCGACGACTCCCGAAACAACGCACAGTGGGCTGGAAACCCGTTTATAATGGCCAAAATGATTTCAAGGTTGTAGGAGGTCTAAGAAGGTCTAGAAGATGATGAGCCTCGACACCCAAAAATACGTATTAACATATTAAACATGTAAGAAATGTATAAAAACCACTAGAGAACGGGTTTCCAACCCAGTGTAAAGGTCTCGCGGAATCCGCGTCCCGTGAACTGACGAGATGGTGATGGAACGTTTTGTAGGCGTCGATGGGATATCACAGTCCACAAAATTCTGTATGGCAGGACAAGTACAACTCACCGAAGAACTCGCCGCAGGACACCGTCCAGATACGTTCGAACAGCGGATCGCCGGAGCAACTTAGTCCATCCACCGACCATGTTCCGAATTGTCAGCAAACCAGCCTGAAACGCCAGGCCGGGGATTCGTTGCAGCTCACAGAACTGGAGAAGAAGCATCCCAGAAGAGATGGTCAGTATTCCCGTTCGCCTTTGCAGGGTTAAAGTTCACTGGGTTAGGTCGTACTAGCTGCGATGTTTGTAAATAAATATAAGAAGTATACTCTCATCGTCGAATATTCGCCGCACCGTTGTTGCAAGTCAGCCACCGCTATCGTCGGTCTCTCGTAGATATATCGCGGAAAAGGTCGTGGACGAACGACCCCAGATACACAGTCGTAGGCACCACGGTTTCTTCTTACCTCGATCGAGCGGCTTCTGCAACGTAACGTTGGATTACTCCTTTGATTGATCAGGTAGGATTCGTTTAGGCTCGGAGCACCGGTGTCTTAAGCATCGCGAAACTATCAGTTGCTCGGAAACGTTTCGTTTCGTATATCATTGCGCTTGAATTTTTTACGAAAACCACAATACAGAGGTGTAGACTATCGATGGACTAGCCTAGGAAATTCTGTCCGATCACGAGTAGCGGTCCTCTATTTTGAGATAAATCGGAGACAGATCGAGTGAGCATATCGCAGCTGATTCTACTGCGAAGATCTCTCCAAGACTGATCTATGAAATGCATCGGGGCCGGTTCGATCGCGGCGTTCGACGCCTTTTTCAACCACGTGGTCACAAGGTCTGATAATCGGCGAGTACACAGCGTATCGCGAATGAAGTCCGATGGAACTGCGGAACAGAAAGAGAGAGACAGAAACGAGAGCGACGCTAGTACTTCGTCCGAAAGAAACTAGGCGGTGTGGTGTTGCTGCGCGTCCGCTTCGTTCTACGGTTCCGCGATTTTCTCGGCTGAGTGGTCGAATCCCTTTCGATTTTCGCTTGTTAGATAGAATGAAGTGGTGCGAACTCGATAGCTCCAGGCTGCCGTTTCTACAGAGCCGACGATATTCACCGGTAACATCGAAGAGCAGACGCCGAGACGCTGTCTCGGGGCTCCAGGACACAAAGAGGATAGGGGCGATGCATCATCAGTTCTACATCAATTATGCCAACGCGCAAGGTGGTAGGATAAAGGAGTCGCGAGGAGAATTAAGTTTTCTTATGACGAACCGGTTGCTAGGGTCTGATAGGCTTGTCGATCCTCGTCGAATAAATGGCACTGAATGTTTTTCGCGTTCACAGGATCTGTCGGAAGTAACGGCTCGGGACCAGGCTGGTCTACACAGGTGGAGGAGTTGGCGGAACACCTGGCCGCCGATTTCGATGGCTCCTTGTCGGCTCTGGCTGCGTCCGATCTCGCCACTGCCGTCGCTTCTTACAACATGAGGTAAATACTGTTTCTCTGGGTCTGACACGGTCAATCGAGAGCAGAGATGTTCACGGCTCCACAGTGTAAAAACTACTTCCATTAAAGATTAGTTTACAGGATGACGCTGTGAAAACAATCTCAATTTCGATAGCACCAGAGCATTGCTCCACGAACCAATCTTTCTCTGTAACTAATCTCCTAAGTGGGCGTGGTTTAGCTGCTCCGGATAGTAAAGCATCGGATGTCGCAACAGACATCGTAGAGTAAAATCTATTAAATGGATATAGTTTAGTTGATTTCGATCTTGACAAAGCAGAAGTAGTTTTCTAAGGGAAGATCGTTGCCCACGCCTACCTGAGCAGGTGTGGCCTAAGTGCTCCCGCGTTTAAAGGAGCGTTTCCACGATAAAGAACGTATCAAAGCAAAGATAAAGCGCGACCAGTGGTCGATCACGAAGTAACAGAGACCGCGGCAGTGGTCGAGGCCGATAAAGTAGATTCCCTCGGTGATCTGCGTACGCGCGCGTGGATCGAATCCCGATTAAAACGTGGTCGGAGAGTAGTGGGAAAGGAGCGTGTGTCGAGCGAGAAATCCGGTTCGAACCAGACACAGTTGTCGGTGTTTCGTCGCTCGGATGGCATGCACCGCGAAATCACGCCGGGCACAGACGCGTAGACGCTTGGCGAGTGTTCGCGCGTACAGGCACGTGCGTTTCGATCCTGGAGCCGATCTCGACCTATTCTGCGGGGAATACACGCTACCTGTTCATCCGACACGTCATCGTCGCTTATACGATCTGCTGTTAGATCGCGAAACGTTCACTCGATCATCAATCCCTTCGTTCTCTTCGAATCTTCTTAAATGCATCCGAAGGGCGCCGCGCGATCTGTAGTTGTTCACACCGTGGTTTATACTCTTTTCTACACGTGCTCCGAATGGGGCCCCTTATCGAGCGTTCCGCTCGATTACGTTCATCCATATCACGCCGATTTTCCACGGCTCTCGCCCACCATCATCGTTCCCAGTGATAACGTCGTCAATCACCGATCAACAGGTCCTCCAAATCCATTTCTCGATCCGAAAAATCGGGATTAGAACCGCTAGGTCGTTTCCATAGAAAAGTTACGAACGCGCAGCAATCGTGAGAAATCGGAACCATCAGCCAGGTCGGGCTTGCTCGGGCTCGCCGGGATCAGCTGACATTCAGCAACCACGTGGCACGGCCCTCGACATCGACTCGATAGACGCTCGTTCATGAATGAAAAGAATCGGGAGACACGCCGGTCGCAAAGCGGATCCATCAGGGTCCAAACCCTGAAGCCTTTCTCTAGAGTGGAACCAGTTATTCTGGGCGTTTTCAGTCCGCTGCGGTGAATCACTTTCCACTTTCTCGCCGTAATCCTATTTAGAAGCCCCGCGAGCCTTTTGCCGAGCACGTGCGTGGAACACCCGGTGAAATTTGAACGGAACGGTATTTTCGTAACCGGGAATCTCGGGAACGACATCGTTCACCGCACGGACTATAACATGATTTTGGCCGGTTAGAATCTGAGTGTCAGTGCCACCGCAATTCGACCGGTCCGTGGACGAACAGCCGGGAAACATGCACCAATATCTGAAAAGTAGGTGAGTGGACGAATATGGATAGTCTAGGAGACATTGACGAACCGTGGGAGAATTCGGCAAGAAAATTTGGACAATGTCTTATCGCGGCGAGTTCCCAGTGCAGCTGATACGCATTCGCTGCACCAGCGAACCGGTGCGGTCTGGTTTCGGTTGACCTTAGCGACACAATCGTTATCAAAGCGGTTCTCAAGCTGTTCTCCCCCTCCCCAGCTCGGTCCCGACAATCGAATAATCGTATCGCTATCGATAAGGTCGCACGCGAGTTACCTGCCCGATCTGATCGGTTCTCGTTCCACTGATTTTCCGCTGTTTCGAGTGACCTTCGACCTAGTTTTCATCACTGCGAACAAGAAAATCTCCGATAACTCTTTTTCTGGTGGTTTACGTAAAATACGGTTTATGTAAGCGGTAACCATATTTCTGGTTCACGCTGGTTTTTATGCCGAGCTCTATCTCTGAATCACGAGAAACGCTTGTTTCGTACAACGTTCGGTACATGTTGATTGCTAATAAAGAGACACCAAATCGAAGACGCGGTTATCAATAGTTCTCCGAAAGTTCAAAGGTATCTTACGACGGTAATCGTCATCGTGGCCATTCAGTTTTTTTTTTTAAATGCGTTTCTTTCACGGCGATGTTGACGAACGGAAACCTACTCACGTTCACGGGTGCTCCGAATAGATTATACTCGATCGTTTCTCGGCCTGGTTGCGTCACGGCACCCTGATCAATAAACGGCGATAACAAAAACCGGAATCTATCGGTTATTATCGGTCGCAACGCATACTTCGATCGAAGACCGAAATCCTCTGATCGAGCAATCCGTGACCAAACAATGGCGATCCAAGCCTTTTAGAAACTCATTGCTCTGGTGGAACAACAAACTTGGAGCATGATCAACACTCCGAGCGGTAAACGATCCACCAGATACGAGAAGATTGCCAAGTTTCGCAACTGTATACATGCTGAACGTGGAACAAAGACGGCTATCAACATTCTACTGTTCTTACGTGGTCAAACATTCTCTCTGTTATGTTTCCTGCTAATTTTTCCTTCGTCCCGTCATGTTCTTTCTGTCTCGTATTTTATGGGTGTACCAGATTGGTTGTAGTAAGCTCAGCTTTCATTTTCTCTTTCCACAAAAATGTGAGGATGTCGTCGAGAGATGTATCAATGTGTACGATGAGATCAGATAACGATGTGAAGTAATGGACGAAGTAAATTAGGATACGGATGAAATTAGTAGAAATCAGGGCTCTTACTATCCGGATTAAAGCGCATTTTACAAAAAAACAGTAGGATACGTAATAATTTTACAGTGATTTAATTTAAGTTGTGCCCCGTTGAATTCTCTAGTCTCAAAAACGGAAAGCTCGCAACAGTAAGAGCCCTAATAGAAAGTATCATTTACTTGCAGCGAAGCCCTGCTCGCCCTGCCATCGCTGACGGTATTCAAGCAAGAAGCACCATCCCCGGAGAACCAGCAAAATTCCAAGTAAGTTCTGCACAGTCTGCGAGAAAACTGCGCGATTTCCAGCGCGCACTGTTCCCTGCCTACCTCTGCCCGCTGGTTTCGTAATCTCCGGACTGCGGAACTTTATGTAAATTTACATTCTCAATAAACAAACTTACTTACCCGGAGTTCAATGCAGGTTAATCTAGTGGAACGATTAGCGAAGAAAACACGTTCATTCTGTCTCATGAAAATGTAACCAAACGAAACTTAGTGATCTCTATATGAACGTAACACAGCGCTGTCTTAGATATTCACTGGATATTATTTAATTTATGAAATTTTTAATAAGTTGACAAGGTTCCACAGTTCGTATAGAGGTCCTACACCCTTTCCCTCGTCTGCGACCTCATATCGATCCGCGAGCAAGGTTTCACCTCGACGTCGACGTCGTAAATCGGTCGACGGAGAAGCAAAGCGTTAGTCGTGATTTATTGGCGTCCCGATTAACGCGTCGTCGACGACCGAGCGAAAAATCAGTGTCGTTACGAAGGGAGGAGGGAAAATCGACAGCGGAATTTGCCAGGAGTGTCCCCCGCAGAGACTCGAGCTTGATAAACACATTATCTCGACGGCTCCTCGCGGAACTATCTACTGAATGGCACGCAGGTCAGACCTTTACTGTAACGAGGATCCTCCGCGGTTATCTGGCCGCGTCATTCTGTCACCGTTGGACACCAGCCTGTCCTCCGGCAAAGCGAAAAACGTAATTCCCTACAGAGACTCGCTGACAGTCGACGCAATTCCTCGCACGCTTGCAACATTCGCTTATCGCACGGTCTCGCGTGAATTCGCCACTGATAGGAACGGTATATTGCTTCTTTCGTGTTATTCGGGGATAGAAAGAATTCTCAAGGGGCACTGCAGAACCTAGAGGGAACTCTTTTTTTCTTGGTCCCATGGTTGTTTCAACATAAATTTTTGCGAGTCCTCTTTCCAGTAAACTTTGCAATTTCTGATAGTGTTCGTAGAGTAGCCAGAGTGGGCGTGACTTGGTCGCTCCGGTCCCGCCGGTGCCAGGGCAGTGCCCCAGGGGGCCAACGTGAAAATCGACGCGGGTAATGGGTAAATTGTTGCACAGAAATTGCCGCCAATTAGGAACGTAATACGCGAAACCCACGCGCAGCTCTGCGTTCGCCGTTTCGAGGGATCGGTAAAACTTCTCGGGAAGTTCGTCAGCGGCGTCGATCAATCATTACTCGATCCTTTATTATCGAAAGTCCGGTGAATCTGCAATGGGAACTGATCCGGATCTAATTTTCCGGCCTACGACGTTCTTTAATCCATAGTGAGTAGAGTACTGACGAGAACAATGCTTAAGGGTAACATGAGTAGAATATAGTTTGTTAAAGATATGAATCAGATGAAGAATGTTGTTAGAAAAAATATATCCTACCCGAATTGCGTTAAAATGATCGTGTTACGTTCAAGCGATGATCCAAACATTGTAGATCGTTGGACTGATCAATCCGGTTGCATGTTTGCTTCAGTTTGAACCATGTTTCGCAAAGAACAATCAATTCGGCGCCAGCGAACAATGCGAGCGGCCCTGTGGACGCTGACAGCAACAATAACGGACAGACTACCGCCAGCCTCCACCAGTTGTTGTACTCTTCCAACGAGGAATATCCTCCGACATCTTCTTCGGGTAACCATGTGTCCTCCTCTCAGCACGTCAACGAGCTCAACGAGGACTGTCGGTAAGTCGTTCAAAAAATCCATTGCTACAATAATGGTATCACACCTAGAAGCTAGAATTTCTGCGTGAAACAGAATTCCTAAAGCTAGTACGTTGGTTCCCAGTTTCCAGTATGTCCTGGCCGCGGCGACCAGCATCGCGACCAAGGTCAACGAAGAGACGCTCACCTATCTGAACCAAGGCCAGTCGTACGAGATCAAGCTGAAGAAGCTCGGCGACCTATCCGCCTATCGGGGGAAGATTCTGAAGGTACTTGGTCACTTATCCATCCGTCCGCGAGACTCGGTCAGGAAGCGCTCAGTGTTTGGGTAGCGACATCTTAAAAACATGCTGGTCTCTCAAGACGGCACCTAGCGAGCTCATGCCTGACCTTCGACAGAATTCTAACACGCGTGACTTAGAATTGATCATGTAGCTGTCGAGAGAGGTGTGAGGTCGCAGGTCCCCAACATTCGCAAGATGTGGGTCACCCAAACGGTGCTACAACGTCTCTCTGAAGGGCCATCCGACCTTCCTGTTTCAGTCGACGATCCGCATATGCTTCCACGAGAGGCGACTGCAGTACACGGAACGGGAGCAGATGATGGCCTGGCAGCGCGCTAGACCGGGCGAACGGCTGCTAGAGGTCGACGTCCCACTCAGCTATGGCATGGTGGACGTGTGCCAGCCATCCCCGTCCAACAACAGCGTGGAGTTCATGTGGGACCCTACCAAAGAGGTCGGCGTCTACATTAAGGTACGAAATCAGCTCCTGCAATTATTGCTGGAGTTCCCTTTCAGGACCTACAACCTGACACTGCTTAATCAAATCTGCCCAACTTAATCTGTGCACCGCTCTGATTGCAGGTGAATTGCATCAGCACCGAGTTCACGCCGAAGAAGCACGGCGGAGAGAAAGGCGTGCCATTCCGAATCCAAGTGGAGACTCGCCTGCCAGGTGGACCCCGTTTGCACGCTGCCTCCTGCCAGGTGAAGGTGTTCAAGCTGAAAGGAGCCGACCGCAAGCACAAACAGGATCGAGATAAAATTCTACGGCGACCGCCGCACGAGCAGGACAAGTACCAGCCCAGCTACGACTGCACGGTCCTCTCCGATGTAAGTGGTATCCTGAGGATCAATTATAACGGATGATTAACAAAGATTATCTTGAATATGATTACAGATTTCTTTAGAGTCTTTATCGTCGTCCAACCTGATCGCGCAGAACGGAGGCAGCCCTTATGCTCCGACCGAGGCAATGTGAGTACCATTATTTCGTTTTATCTTGGATTAACAGAAGATACTTGTTATCGGCTTGGATCAATCGTAGTGGTAACAGGGATTGTCCTTATCTCGATCTTTACGTAATGCGGCGAGGAGTTGACTGATAATTTTCTGTAATTGCTCAAGTTCTTGTATAATTGTTATACTACAACGCAACTAGTGGTTTAACAAATTCATTTACGGAACGGTAACTTTGGCTGAAGAGTTTCGAACGGATTTTCGACAATTGGCTCGTTACGTGATTCGACTTTCAACACCTCCGCCCTCGACAATTCGAAATGTTCGCAGCATTGTTCTCGCCGTATGGCTACTGTTTTTCCCCCGATGCGACGCTATTAATAGTAGCGGCTGCGAGCGACGAATGAGAAAACGCGTGTCCTTCGTGTCGCAGCGAAAACGAGGCAAAAGAGATTCTGGAGCGATCGAAGTACCATTAATTCCCTTTCGTGACTCTAACCACGCCTCCTCTCTGCGTCAAACACAGTTTAGCCCCCGTTGCTTGCTGTTTTGCGGAATTCCACCAATTAACCCTGCTGCTCTCGAGGAGATAAAATTTGAAGAATGGAGCCTGCGTATTTACACGAAGAGTACATTGATTTAAGTGTCATATTGGGCTTGTACAGAGCCACGCCTCCACTTGCGCTTGAACCATCCCGTTAAGTATACTTCAACCCCCTCCCTGTGCGCTTAATTTGCTGGAATTCTGTCTCCGCGCAATTTACGCTGTGGTCTCAAGCAGATTTTTGCGCACTTCGCGAAGACAATGTTTATGAGAAAACTTTGAAACGCTATGTTAAGTGTATTAAGCCCCCTCCACTTTCCGGAATACAGTCTTCCCCAATTTGATCTTAATACGGAAGAGATCCATGCCAATCGGTAAAATTGTTGATAGGCGCCGGCCAGGTGCGACACAAAGTATAAAAAGCGTCGCTGAGCGGGGTCCGCGAATAAAATGGCAGGGATTCGCTGCATCTCGTGCGCGCACCAACTTTAGACATAGGAGTCGCGTAGCCTAGGCGGTCTAGAGTGCATGATGCAGTGAGCTCGACAGAAATGCATTTGCTGCGTTGCCGCGTCTCACCTTGGATCGGTGTGTGTGGTAGGGTGGATCGCACGGATGAATCGTGGCTCGATGGAGATGGAGAGAGAGAGAGAAGGAGAACAAGAGAGAGAGAAAGAGAATGGAGAGGTGGAAACGATTCGCGGAGCAGAGGCGGTGGTGGCGGCAAAGAAGGAGCGCGTTGGCGATGGTAATGGCAATGGACGATACTGGTCGACTCTCTCGGGTGTACAGAAGGTTGCAGGAGGAGGAGAAGTAAAGGGGGGAAACGATGCTGACGGGAGTCGCGAAACTGGCTCGAACTGGCACAAGCCGGCGTCTGGTAGAGCCGACAACGATGCGCACCGTGATCGGGAGAGAGCGAGAAAGAGAGAGAGAGAGAGTGAGAGCCACGACGACAAATAAATTGAGAACGGCGCACGATACACGCGTCGCCGCGCAGCCGCTTCGGTGTTCTGTCTGAATTCTCGTTGAATCGTGCAAGGCATTTGCACACCGAGTACTACCTTGTGCCGTTGTTGTTCGTCTTTCCGCGATAAATACCGGTGACTTAAACCGAGATACGTCTCTCCCGGTTCCTCCATTCTCCTGTCTCTCTCTATCTCTCTCCCACCTCTCGATCGAGGGACGGGCCCCACGGAGCAGCCGCGTCGCCGCACAGTGATCCATACGATAGTCCGCGGAAAACGGTACCCAGTGATCGTCGCAGAAATGATCTACCGCTGAAGGAGCCACGCATGTTTAGACACAGATCGGTGACCGGCGACTGTCTTCCACGGTGAGACAAATCCTCCTTCGAGACAACGGATCTACCGAGATTTCGATCTATACCTGGTCGCCGTGAACCAGCGACCTCGAGTCACTTCCGTTCTAGCCCAGCGACGACAACGACAACAACAAAAACCAGTTTCGGATCGAGAACACAACAACGGTAAAGGGACTGCGCAAACATTAAACAATTCGTCCCACGTGTGCGTTTGTTCGCGGCGCATCCTCTCGTGCACGATGCACGGAAATGAGTGCAACGCCTACGGTACGGTTCACGCCTGGTGAAATAATCCGATTTGGTCCGCGTCCATCGACGAGTAGAGGAGCGTTGTCGAGGGGAAGAAACTGATCGCGCTGCATCGGCCGTGAATTTAAATATAAATCGTCCGCGGAATCCGGAACGCCGTTTACCCGGACACACGGATATACGGAAAAGCCGACTGAAACAGAAAGGGCAGAGAGTTAGACTGGTGTCGCGTGCGAAAGAGAAAGAGTACACCGTTCTCTGTCGCGCTAGCAAAGAGAGAGAGAAATCGTAGACGATCGAGAGCATCGATCTCGTTCCGCGAAACACGCAGATTCGCCTAGAAGATAAGAGGAGGGACCCCGCACTTTGGACCGTGCGCGTGTGATGTATCGGCGATAATTTTCGGTGCGAGCTGTTGTCGAAAGCCCAGTTTACACGGAGACCGCGCAACAAACTGCAGTCGCTCTTACAAGGTTAAGAGCCGGAAACCGTGAACACGGGACTAGCTGACGGGACACTGTTGTCGTCGTCGTGATCGATCGAGCTTTGTCGAGTCAAGAGTGAAGCTCCCGCACGCCGTTGGAATGCCCTCGTCCGGCGTAGAAACTCGATTTCCGGCTGTTCGTCCGCAATCCCCTCGCCGCACTTCGAGCATCCTCGATCTCGAGCCGCAATCGCAGCAGGACGAACAGCAACAGCAGCGCGTGCTCGCGCGCGAGTTCCTGGGCAGCCGGGTGCTCCTGTCGCGGCAGGATCACTTCATCAGATGACGAGCAGCCTGGCCGCCGGAAAGCTGATGCCAGGGCGGTTCGACTCAGCCTTGAACTGAACGTGTTCCCAAAGGAATACTTCCGGTCCCGTTGCCTGTCTATAACCCGTCAGGCTCGAAACCCAGACTCGACTACGCCAGTCGATCTTGGTCGACGACGTAACGCGATATTTATCGGGGGAAAGTAAACCGATTTGCTGGTAGACGTCGTCGCGGCGGGAATTTTTCTACTCTCGAGTCTGCTCGACCCGCGCGACGTTTGGCTGGCTTCGTTTTCAATTAGCGACACGCCAAGCGAGAGAGGAAAATGCACTCGAACGAACGTTGAGTACGAACGCCTTCTCGGCCGTTGCACCAGCTCTCTGCATTCCGATCGGGATCGGTTTCGCGCAAATGCCCGCAGCCACCGCGCCGAGTTCCGCGGATGCTCAACCACGGAAGAAGTAGCATGAAAGTGATCGATAAGAGAAGATAAGGCTTGTACGGAGGAAAGGTCGGGGTGTTCGTTATCATCGAAGATCGGACAGACACGGTCTATCTTTCTTTTTGAAATTTGCCGCGGCAATTACGGAGACGCGGCTGCCACCGCGAGACTGGAGATATCCGGATCGGAGCGGTCGCAAGTAGGTACCAATAGCGATCCGATTCAGACCGATTGTATCCGCCATCGACCTTCTGGCTAGCGAATCGACGCTTTCGAGGGAGATCGTTGCTTGTACTACAGTTGATGTTCGAGTAGAACGCTGTTCGCGTAGTCTTTTTGAAATTCGAGTTGGGACTCTCGGTCCGAGGAAACGGTGTTCGAGATGTAGTATCCACGGTTGACAGAAAGAGAGAGTCCACGGGGAACGATCAACTGCCAAAAGAGAACTCGTACGAATGGATGGAAAGGCTATCAGAAACTGTTCGAGCGTTCGCACAGCCGGATTGGCTGGGTTCATGAAAGAGAGAGTGAAGAGACGGAAGAAAGGCTTCGAGGAAGACGCGTGTTTCTCAACGAGATAGGAAGAGAGGTGATCGAGAGTGTACGGTGATAGATGGACCATTTGTTTGGGTAACGTAGATGGAATTCAAGCGACGCGTGCTCGAGATGCCAAAGAGCTGTCCCATTTGGAATTTGAAGAGCTGCTGGGCCATTCGATCCACGGCCGAGTATCGGGGCAATGTCTCCGCGTACCTTCTGGAGCACGAGGTAACGGTCACCGGCGGGCCCCAGCAAATGGAAGTGGTGGCTAAGTTTATTCATTCTATTTCGGAATCCAGAGCGAGACGGGGCAGTCTCGTGCGCGGCGGATTAGTCAGCGTTACAATAAGAAAAGCTCGCGACAACAGGAGGATCGGCGACAGGCGGATCTCCAAGCTGATTTTCCGTCCGAAGCGACGATCCATGTAAGAGATCGCAAAATCGTCTTTGTTCGCTTGCTCGATCGTGTACACACCGCAAGAGAGACCTCGCGTGCTTATGTAACCCTCCAATAAGTTGGACGACTCTAAGGTCAACGACTAAACGGCATTGTTCGCTCGTTCGCGCCTTGTTCGCGGTACCCGCTCATTACGCGTTGCCAGGACCTGCTATTATCGCGATTAAATAACCGATACGTTTCACTCTACTTCAAATCATCCTGAATGCTGAAGTGTCAGCTATTAGACCGGTCTAACTTCATCGCGTCCAAAACTAATTGCGCGTAGTTAGGACCTTCTACAATTGCGATCAAACAGCTGAAACAACGTTCTGCTCTAACTAGAACCATCCTGTACGTTAAAGTGTCGGCTATTAGCTGGATCACACGCAATATGTCCGACAACAGTTAATTGTGCGTAGCTAGGACCTGATATAGTCACGATTAAATAGTTGAAACAACGTTCCATGTCAACTAGGACTACTCTGTAGACTAAAGTATCAGTTGTTAGTTGCATTATATCCAACTCCTTAAAATTGCATAGAAATTTTCAGTCCAATTATTGGTCACCCTTATCGGTCTCTAGGACATTGTGCGGCCAAGATATCAAAATGCTCAAACAACATTTTGCTCTAGATTTTTCCACTGAAGCACCAAGTTTAGTAAGTGTCAGCTATTAGCCAGATCGCTTTCATCGCGTCCGAGAGACGTTAATTCGCGCGAACATCAATCTCGAGAGGCGTCTGCCCGACAATGCGTCTCGTTAACGAATGCAAAAATGCTCACCAAGCAATAAAATCGTTTATTAAAGTTTCACGAGGTCGTAGCCGGTTGGCGGTCTTGGATCAAAGGGATGATAATTGGATTTAGGAGACCCCAGAGTATATCGAATCTGAACGAGTCATTCATATCCGCTGTGTTCTTACAGATCGCCGCAATCACGATCGACCATAAGCGGCAACACTTCGCCGGTGGTCACACCGTTGGCGCTGTCGGTTTCCAATTCTGGTATCGCGCCATTAGTTCCAGTTTCGGATGCCGTCAAAGAGAACGTGGGAACTGCGCCGGCTCTGCCATCGCCTGCGGCTATACTACCGGACCAATCCTGCATCGAAAGCGAAGTAAGTTCTGTTCAACCCTAATTACCCATCCAGACTCTGCACTATAATACTCTTCTAACTCGAAATACTGACTTGAAATACTCTACTGACTCGAACACTTGATGTTGGTTTAACATTTCATATTTTCCTTAAGGGGGTAGGGTATCCCTATTTTAGGGCATTTATCAGGGGGGTACCCTACTTTCTTAAAATCCTGTCCTGTCTCATCATCCCTAAAACTTCAGATTCCGATTCTTCTCGAACTCGTTCGAATAACGTAACTGATCTGATCTCACAGGGATCATCATGCGTGGCCCAATTATCGCCGGACGCCAACGCAGCTCAGATGAACACGTGGCTTCGCGCCGGTCGTTTCGGTGCCTTCGAGTCAACGTTCGCGAGCTTCTCGGCCGCGGACATCTTGCGACTCTCCAGGGACGATCTGATCCAGATCTGCGGCCTGGTTGACGGGATCCGATTGTTCAATGCGTTGCATTCGAAAGCTCCCGGGCCAAAATTGACCCTGTACTTCGCGTTGGAGGACAACGGATCGCTCTGGAGAGTCGCGTACCTGGACAGTCTGACCAGCAGCGCGTTGATGAACAAGCTGCTGAACACACTGAACTTGCCGCACGAACGACTGCACTCTGTGCTCTTCCTTGGTCCCCAAGGTATCCACGTGCTGGTCACCGACGAGCTCGTTGCGAACATGAAAGACGAGAGCATGTACTTCGTCGAGACCATTAAAGGTAAGGTTCCCTGATGATCCGATAAAACTATTGTAAAAAACCAGAGATAACAAGCTCGCTTCTCTGTTGCAGATAACGCGAGCGAGCGGTACAAGCTGCTGCTAAAGCCCTCGTCGCGTTCCTAAACACGAGACGCGTCGAGTAGATCGCGAAATTTGGTTGCAGAATTCTCCCACGAGTCTCACATTGCCAAACTTGTATCTGTGATTCGGAAAGAAACGAACGAAATTCGATCTAACAGGGAAATGCACCGCGTAAGCGCACAGAGTCCTACTGGAACGCATTTCCCGGGTCGGTTGTGCATTCGGAAGCACAGTTTGAGACGCCCGACGTGTATTTGTTCGATGGGAAACGGGCAAATTTAACTCCTATTTTTAATACTCACTACAAGCTTTCGATATGGTCGCGTCTCGACGTTTCGTCGGTCGTGAACGAACGGGTTGCAGAGGAATACGTATTTTGTTATTTTATTACATATACGTTTTATATGTATTACTTTCCACTAAACTCAGTTTACTTTCTATCGTAGGATGTAAGCGAATCTTTAGGTTGAAAGGTGTTTAGGAATTATTTATACGTCGCAGCGAGAACCGCGATTACTCAACTCTTGTGCCACATAGCGAGACTCTGCGAGCCTAGTTTACGAATTATTGTTGTTGTTACTATTATTCACCGGTACCGTGTCCCGTTTGCTACTGGTTCACGTTTCGTCGATCGAGGATCGTACCGGTGAATACGATCTCCGTTTACACAAATTGTAATATTCGTTGTTTCTACAGAATTATAAACGATGTTGCGTGGAAGTCCGGTGGCGAGGGAATCGCACCTGCGAGAAGCATGATTAAACAAATCGTATAGCCGAAGAGCATTCGATGTTTAGGACAGAACGATCGTAGGGAAGCCGCAAGTGCCTTACTTTCCTTCCGTTCGATGGAGGATCCATCGTTAGGATTTTATTTTATTAACCGCTTAACAATTATCTAGGGACATTATTAGAACGATGATCGAGAAGAAAAGAAGGGAACCTGTCTCCCGGTTTATTCTGTTCCGTAGTACAAATCGCGAGGGATACGAAAATCATCCTCGAGTATGAGGGTTCTGGGAAAAAATCGTATAAAGTATTATGAATCTATTTACCAAATGCTAAGTCGTAAGTTAGGGACGGCAGGTTTACGTGCGCGACAGCTGATCATTTTCCTACTCTAGAACGAGAAACACGATCCTGCGTAAAATCGCTCGAGTCGCGATCAGCTGTAATTCGTCCAATGTTACTGTATTTTAATCGAAACTTCGACAAACGGAAGTTCAAACCGTGTACCGGTGAACTGCATGCTGTATATTTCACTAGGAACTTCCGCGTATGCCATGTACGTCACAAAGCGGCACAATAAATACTGCTCCGGTGCCAAACGGTGCGAGTCTTTTATCAAGGAACCGATGAATAAACAGGATATTTACTCATAAATAGATTCTTTTATTTAACAAAATAGAATAAACCGTGTAATAAAGTCGTGCGTCCCCGAAACAATGCGACACGCATTGCGAACATGCGTTGCTCCGCAGATCTTGACTCCGCTCGTGACAACACCATCGCTCTACTTCTTCTTCTTCAGCTGTTTCTGCTTCTTCTTCTCCTCCCTCTTCGCTTCTCGCTCCGACAGACACTTGAACAGCTTGTAGACGAAGAACACTGCAATTAGAAGTACAATCGTCATTCAATCATCAACCACTTTGCAACCATTTCCATCTGAAATTGATTCTACAGCAGCTCGAAGCCGCACGTACCGATAACCAGAGTTATCAAGAAAATCGCGCCGAAGAAAATAGTGTATGAATGAGACTCCAGGACAGATGGCCCCTCCTCGGCTACATTACTCTCCTGCAGGGACTCTTTCAGTTTCCCAAACACAATATCCACGAACTCCTCTTTCTCCTTCTCGCTCAACAATCTGTATTTCTCCCACATCTGAGCCAGTCTTTCTTTCGCTTCATCCGAGATAAGCCCGGACAATTTCTCCTCCAGACCTTCCGTCATCACGCCTTTGCTCTTCAGAGCGTTCATCACAATCTCGGCCATAATCCCACCAAAGTAACAGACCTCTCGATAACGAAGACGCTCGAATACTAAAGACTCCGCCAAGCAGGTGCGAAGTTGAAGATTGTTCACGGGAGTCGGTTAAGTGGACGATTAGATAACAAGTAGCAAAACTGTGTCTGCCACCATATGCCAACGCCGAAGCAATTATGCAACGTTGCTGACCTGCCGAATTCGTTCGCTGACTATTTGATAAACAGAGGAACCAGGCCGAAAGAGGAATTTGCCCTACATTTCGTACTCGAAGTCGTAAACGCAATTCTATCGGCGGAACGAGGCCTACATCACCTGGCACATAACGAGAGCTATTGTTCTCGAAGTGGAGCAGGATAATTACCGAAAATCAGAGCGACAACGCCCAACAGGGACAACAGGACCAAAGTTTGCGTGGTCATGTCGTTGCCGCCGAGCGATTGCGAGCTGTCCACTTGCAGATTTCCCAACAATTCCTGTCTGATACTGCTTTTCTCCTCGTCGGACAAGCCCGTCATCGCGTCTAGCATCTCGAGCAGCTGTTCAGGCGTCGGGAGCTCTTTTTCGAAGCTTGGGACCGCGTTAGGAGCCACATTGTCTTCAACAGATGCTCCAGGTGCGTCGGCTGCAGCAACCTGAAGTCCGCTCGCGAGTGTCATCCACATCCTAATTAGAAACACCATTATACGGGTTCGAAAGATAGGGAGGACCCGCGCTGCGAAACCAATGATCACCATACAACGCTCTTTTCACACTGTATTGGGCTGTACCTAATTTTTCCTTCCAGAATGCTCATTATTGGTCTGTGGATTCTATGCAATCGTAATAAAAAATTTGTAGAGGCAATTTAAAAGGACAGGAAGATTAAAAGAATTTTAAAATATTCATGTATTAATCGTAGGTGATAGAAGTCATTGGATTAAGAAGAAAATTTCTACTTGGTTCCTGTTGGAATTGATTCTTTGCAAAAATAATGACCAAGAAACACGTCTAACAGTCAACACGGTCAATACAACGAATGCACAGCAGTCTGCGCGTTTGATCCTCCTGTTTGCGTAAGACGCTCGTTATCAGCCGATCGCGTTGTCAAGCGGTCGCTATCGCCATATGTTTCTTTGAGAAAAGAGCAACATTGTGCTAGGAACTCGCCCAACAATGTCAGTACAGTACAGTATCATTGATTTCTCCGCGCGAAGGCGGTGGTTTTATCTAATAGATGGTCCCACGTCTCGATATCGAAAGCAGAGTCGCTTGGACGTACCTGATCGATTAGAAATAGTCGCTGGAAGACTATCGAGACCGTGCACACGTCGAAAACGTTCCACTCCCGAGGAAGATGATCGATCACTGGAAAGATCACTCGTGTTTCGCGCGAAGATAAACGTCGTGCCGACACACGGCCACCGATTGGCCGGCTCGGAGAGCACTTCTTATCTGATTGGCTGGTGTTACAACGTGTCGAGCCAACGTGGCCTCTTCCAGCGTGTTCGGACAGCCACGAATCGTCCAGACAACCTACGTTACATGACCTTTACAACGTGTAGAGAGTGAACTGCGTTAGGCAGGCGCGTTACGCATCCTCGTCGACGCATGAGGCAGACGCCACGTTACCCTAATTGCCAACTCGACCGTGCCGACGCGAGAAGCCTACCTACCAGGTTCAAGAGTATTTTCATCGAAGACCTTGGCTCCACGGAGAATCGAATTCCTGGAGGACAGGCCGATAGAGAATAGACTGGAAGACCGATACGTCAATGAGATGATACTACGCGAGCACTCTGCTCGTTAATTCGGAGTGGATACTATGAACGGTCCAATGACCCTTCCTAGGCAGTCAATTGACTCTGAACGCTTTCACAATTTTTATGGAACGTGTTCTCGAGTAATTGATCCCCAGGTCCCATCATCTCAATCCATTCATTTAGAACGGGTCCTGTGAACGAGTTGAACAAATTGCTAACGAACAAATCGAACAATTAAAATCTCTGATATACCGTAGCAGATCGAGAGTCCATAGAATCCCAGCGAGCACTTCGCTGGCCAATTTACAGCGCGTGGAATGGACACCCCGCTAACTCCATTTTTTATCATTGAACCCTAATCGAGGCAGCTTATCAGTCAGTATGCACGAAAGTGAATCACATGCTCAGGTGCTTGACCTGGGCAAAATCTGTTGCCACCGAGAGCATTTATCATAGAATCGCCGGTCGGTCAACTTCAGATTCTCCGTTTTTCTGAATGAAACTTGGCGAGAACGGAAAAGAAGACAACTGGTTGGGTATAAATCAGAGAGGATAGTTGAAGATCGAAAGCTGAGGATACGACAGAGTTATCAGGTACGGAGAGGAAACCATATGTTTTAAAGATGCCGTTATGCGCGTGCAGAGAGTATTATAGCCGTGTTTTTTCATAGGATGTATTCTTACCGGCCAGACCGACGACGACGATCCCCGGGACCACGAAGACGACATTGTTGACGCTGTACTCGAACGGACCGTCGCTGAGATCCACCATCTTCCAGCGTAAATGACTTTCGACGAATTTTAAGGACAGAGGAGCGTGTAGGAGCTGGCTACACTAAACAGGTGTTCACGGAAACGCCATCTATGAAACGACACGCGTCCAGAACACCTGTTTCGGGAACCGTTAGAACTCCAAAAAAGTGTAAAAAACAGACCTGCAGGACTATCTTCAATTATCATATGACAAATTTCAGTTCCTTTTGAGTATTCGCATAGACGCAGAAAGGGAACGCAAGCTTACGTTAGGCGTTTAACATCGTTCTATCGTACGAAATGAGATTTTGATATTTTTACATGGTAGTCGTGCATATTTTAGGGATCAACAAATTCTGGTTACTCGGAATCAATTTGAAAAGGTATAGATGATTTTTTATTGTTAGAGGAATATAGACTGACTCAGAACAGAACAAGATGACAACGCCGTTTGGTAGGAACTGCAATTAACTTTGTGGACAAAACGTTTGCTGTTATCTTAGATTATATACAACTTATAAACCCGGCTTATCTACCAAATAACGGATGTGGGCAAAGTGCTATAGTCTGTTCAGAAGTCGCAGTACCACGAAACTAAAGTGTACTCATTTTGTATAAATATTTATGGAAACTGTAACTATCATGTATATTTAATTTTATTACTCGTTCATTTTTACCTTACTCTTATAATTTTAAATATGGCTAACTCATTTCATCAATTATCACGGTTCTGTCGTTCCTTATAATTCTTTATGCAACAAGTTTGCACCATTTTGCCAAATGTTTACGTAATAATACATAAATATACTTGTAATCATCATTTTGAAATATCTTGTGTATTGACTTGGGCACCAGATACTCCGTTATCTTGGAACACTGCGTTCTCTACCTATGCCGGCTCTACAAGTGTACATGATCTAAGGTTGTACATCTACGATTGCTACGTCGTTATTATTTAATCTATTCTAGTCAGAAAAACAATTAAATGGTGTACAAAGCGATATGAAGTGTCTATGAGCTATTGATTCCCAGAATTGTTATTTGCCTCATCATCTAACTCGTTCTACCAACAAAACGTAGATTGATAAGAGAAAGGAGATTGATAAATTATATTTATACAGATAAATTATACAATTTAATTACATACTATATGCAATAACTATGATTCACTTTTTGTAAATATTTAAACCACATTTGACTAAAAAATTACGGTTTCAAAGTGACTCACGTAGTACCGCTTCCTGCAAGAAAAGCCCGCCAAAAAAACCCAACTTCGAGAAAGACCGTTGCTGGTATTCGCGACAGTCAGTCAGTGGTAGCCAAGAGAAAACGTTGAAGAACATCAATATGCCGACAATGAACAGTGCAAGTATGTTGAAATTTGCAAAGCTGACTGACAAAGCTTATGCTCCTATGAAAGGATCAAAGTCTGCTGCCGGTTTCGACTTAAGAAGGTAAATTACGTGTTTCGTGTTCGACTTAAGAACGTATTTCGAAGATAAATTACGGTTGTACTAACAATTTCTTTTTTTGAATAGTGCTTACGAATACACAGTGCCAGCTCGCGGCAAGGAGTTAGTAAAAACGGATTTGCAAATTGAAGTTCCTGAAGGCACTTATGGCAGAGTCGCACCACGATCGGGTCTTGCATGGAAAAACAGCATCGATGTTGGCGCCGGCGTAATCGATGCTGATTACCGGTAAGTCCTTCAATAAATCATTTTCATTTCCTGTGGGAATTTGCCACTTTGCAACGTGGTGAGCGATTGTTTTGCGTGGAAGCGTTGAAAGAAGGTGATCTGGAAGAATGCTTGTGCACGTGAGCAACTATAGATTACAGTTTCAGAGTTACGCGTTATTCGCGTACTCTCAATCATATTATATTTTTTTATTTTTTTTCTTAATGCAGGGGAAACGTGGGGGTTGTGTTATTTAACTTCAGCAACGAGGACTTTAAGATCTTGCCAGGGGACCGTGTAGCGCAATTGATTTGCGAAAGAATTGTCTATCCTGAGCTGCAAGAAATGGAGAATTTAGATAACACAGAAAGAGGAGAAGGAGGCTTTGGTTCTACAGGAAAGAACTGAGTTGTTGATTTTTGGTTTGTTTGCGTGTCACAGCTTTACCTATAGAGTATTACTATTTTAATAATAAAAAACCTGCAGGAAAACTATACTTTATGCCGTTTCTTAATTATTTTTGACAGCTTCTATAAAAATATGGGCTTTGATGACCAAATATGGCACAATAAAATACTCATTATTGCTGGTTCATAGTTTGGGGACAAGCCCTGTGGACAGTGTCGGTGTCTTCACCAAGCGTTGTATATTTTTGAACTCCTTGTGATCCGCACCTCCCAGCAGCTTGAAGATAACATTCTCAGAGGTAGTTATGTGGCATCCCAGTCCTCGCATCCTCTGTAAAACATTAGGAATTTAATCTCCATTTTGAAGATCGTAGCAATTGTTAAATTACCTCTAGAGCTAACAATCTATCCTCCTGGGTACGCGATGTGCAACAGTCAGCAACAGTGTGTACCTCGTATCCGCTCTGTCTGAGGTCTATCGCTGTGTTCTCTACGCACACATGGGTCTCTAGACCTATCAGGATAATTGACTGTGGCTTCTCACCACAGCATAGCGTGGCTAGCTCTTTATTTATCTACAAGATCAAAGTAAAAAAACCGTATAGAGACTATAATAACAAGTACACACAACTCTTGCGCTGTGTTTACTCACTTCTGGTGTACACATGGAAAAGTTAGTCTTTGCGAAAGGTCCTTTGGCACAGGAAATATCAAATTCGGGAATGGTCTTGCCTAGAGCCTTAGGATTCTGTTCAGAGACCAACATAGGGACCTCGAGTAGCTTCAAAGCGTTTATCTGCACATAATGCAGACGTTAACCTATATGGAGCTGCTATTAAAACGGATATAAAGCACATCAGAGACCCATTCTTAAAATTTTAATTAAGGAATACAAGGTAGTTCGTACACGAGCCATATTTCCGTTAAATGTTAAACATTCGTGGTTTAATTACAAAAATTGCTGTCCCATCCTGCACGGACTTATCAGGTAACCTTCGGCGTTAAGTATAGCAGCTAACGAAGGTCTGAATCCCATCGAGTCGTGCAGAACCGTGCACGCGTTGCTGGATTTTCCATATTTACCAGTTTCGCAGAGTTCTGCGTGATCTTGTCGAACTCGAACATAGCCTTGGCGAACTTTTCCTGTACGTCGCATATCAACAGGGCGGTCGTCTTCTGTTTGAGAACTGCTTTAGCGGCGTTCATTGCCATTTTGCCTGGTCGAATCGACGAAAATTACGTTCAAACACGAAACCACCGGTTGGAAGCAGCGGCACACAGATTCTCTTCGAGCCCTTCGAGGTCACCGGCGCAACGGCCACGAATTTCCACCCTAACAGCTAACTGGCTCTCGTGTTGTGACGCACGTGATATATTTCTGCGATACTCAAAGTTCACGGTCAGTCGTGGCTTTACTAACTTTAGATATATGTGCTACACTTAATCGATTTTGCGACACGTCCCCGCTCGACGAGCGAGCGACATAATTGACCGTGTAAGGGTACGCAATAATTGTTTATTTAGGGCGAGGCGCAAACATTACTGGAAAAGTCGTTATTTGTTGCGCGAGGACCTGTTGAACAGATCTCTAGACATAGTCTGGGATGATTGAACGGCGGATTTGATGCATTTGACGGAAATGCGTTGGTGCGATTTAACACAGGATAAGCATTGTTAGAATTTCAACTTTCTAAATCATTGAACAAGGGAAGAATATGTAATTTAGTAATCGATGCGCGCAATTTCTATTCTGCATAACGATCGGCGCTAGAATGATGAATTGGGACCATCATTCTTTAGAGGAGTGTCGTGCGTGGAACGCGTGAGCGAGTTTTCCGAAGTTTTCCGTGCTGCGAGTCGAGTGATTTGAATCGACTGGTTTGGCGCGTGCGTGTTGCCGCAGCGTCCCAGGTGCTAGAGTGTACTTGGACGTGTAGGCAGCGGCGGCGGCAGCAGACAGAGACAAGGCAGGCGACATAGAGCGGCGGACAGCTCGCAGTCAAACAATGCTGTTTCGACTGGTCGGATGTACGGGCTCGCGATACAACTCCGCCAAGCTGAGATATCTGACTGAGAAAGTCCACGTCTATCCGGTGACGATGTTCGCGTGCGGTTCACCGGCTGAGGAATCGCTCTAACGACATCGGAGTCGACAGAGACAGAGCGGAAGAGAAACAGATAGAGATCGAATAAAGATCTCCGGTGTGTTTGCTCCTCCACCGCGAAAACCAAAAGGGTTAATCGAAGGACTGATAAAAGGATCTCGTGCGGGTTTCTGCCCGTGTGGTTTCGCAAGAGAGTACCGGAGAGTTTGTAAACAAAGAATGGCCGTGGAGCCTCGCGAGGCCGGCCACACGAAGCCGCTGGTCCAGCTCTTTCCGAAAGCCTCCGAGTGCGTGTACACGAGTTGCTACTGGTAAGTGTCATCAACCGGCGAGACCTGACCAACCACTTACCCTATCGGACACCCGCCAGTCTAGACACACAGCAAATCACGTATCGATTCAAGCAAATAAAACGCGTGTCGTACTGCGGGTATCCATACCCGTTGATGGATCGATACGCGTTGCTGCAGTGCTAGAGAGACGGCAGTGCGATATGCTGCCGCCATCTTTGGAACGGTATGAAATACCTACGAATCACCGTGCACTGTTTCTCCTCTGCTCGGCTTTCAAATGTCCCGCGCGAACAGTGGCACCTTTGTGTCGCCGGAGCCGCGATAAACGATGCTCCCAAACACCTTTTTTTATACTTGAAGGTTGCTCGATGTTGCTTCAATGTGGACATAGGTTTACACCAAAGCACTAATAGTTTCATTCCCATTACAAAATACTAGACACAGCCATAACGCTGCTTTGATTAGTTAATCGACGCTCTAAACAAGCTGCGAAGCTTATGATGGATTTCAATTGAATCGGTTCAATTAGTTGGCACTTTGCGCTACTAAACAGGAGAACAGTCCTTTTTCTATTTCAATTCTATTACAATTGTAGAACCTATAATGATAGCCAAGAGAAAGTAATAATCATTAGACAGCGGATTTTTTTGCAATAAAAATTTTACCCGACTTGCAACAAACTGGTGCGAAAATAATATAACAGTATTTTTAAATTTTCCTAATATTTTCACTGTTCCAAATTGCAACTCAGTTTTATCATAAATGTAGAAAATCCGCTGTCTAATATTCATCTAGCAATAGTCGGTCTGTTTGCTGCTCCAAGGCCAAAGACTTCCATTATGAAGGAACACAATGTATTTCTTCGTCGTCGCTCTGATCGTTTATCACAGCTCCAATACAAACATACCCCACTCTCTGCCTGCTAGAATCCTTGATTTCTCAACCCTCTATATTACAGCATTCTCACCCTGTCCTATTTTCCTCTTTCAATTGACGAACATTGCCTGATCACCGTCTCTTACAATACCAGCTTTCTGTTATTTTTGCTACGTAATTTCACCACCGCTCGATTATACACGCAATTAGCAAAATAGGAAACTGGATCATCGTACCGGACGCTAATCGACCAACATTTGTCAACCGGACAATGTGAAACCACTGCTATCATCGCTGCGGCGAGAACGCACGGTCGCTCGTACGCGGCTCGTTCGATTAATAATGCATGCACAGTGCAACTGCATTATTTTCGTGCGACACGAACGTGCACACATCAACTAACACTTGCCAGCTAACTAACTGTTCCACAACCCCTTGCCCTGCGATTTTCAACCTACAATTAATTAAAAAAATTATTGGCTTATTCTTAAAAAGGCGATAACTTTTTAAATATAGCACTATACGATTTGAACCTTTTTTAGAAACTACAGTAATTAGTTTGCTGCAGGATGTGAAAAAATTTTGTAAAAAATTGCAATTGATCAGAATTGTAGAAAAAATACTAAAAGTTGCACTTTACAACTTTTTTATGTGGGCCTGTATTAAAAATTTTTATTTTTTGACTCACTGTATTTCTCCCGAATCACTTTCTAGAAGAAAAAGGAAGTTTCTACCCAAAGATAACTAAAATTGACAATTATACTGCGAATTTTATCCATTTACGATAAAACTATTTGATTTCGAAATTTTTCAAAGAGCACGTTTAATTTCTGTTTCTTACAACTGGACTCTTTTACGTGAAGATCGCTGAGTCGGAAATGGAATTGAAAAATATTGACAGCAAAATAATAGAATTTTCTTTTATATTCAAAGAAATGCTCTCTCGATAAATTGTGCTTGAATTCTTCGTCTTCAGATACAACGCAACACGGCAAGGGGTTAATCACCTCGCCACCATTACCCAGGCTCCTCATTAACATCCGTCGTTGCAAGCCAAAGCTTTCGGCGTGCTCGTTTCGCCGTGCGTGTCACCGATCATCCGCGCACAACAATATTTCCATGCCACGCTTCGTGCAAACGTCATTTCGCACGCTTGCTTGCATATTCGTTTCATCCACGTTCACCTAGGCTCGCTCTTTCATATCTGCGTTTCCGATACGCAAAGAACACCGGGAAGAAAACCCCTCTTGTGCCTCTGCTTCTTCGAGGATCGTTCTTCGTCGGTGTAGTCATTCATCGTTCATGCCGTTGCACCGTTTCGTTTTTGCGTTTAAACCGATCTCTGACTGAAAATTGTGGATTGGTACGTTGGGAACCCTCTGTCCCTTATTATGGTACTCATTTCTTGTACAACACTATAGAACATGTAGAATTGAACAAAGTCCAGAAAGAACATGCAAGGATGCTCCACGTACCATAATTCGGGACAAGAATGAAGAAGGAGTAGAATCAGGGGCAGAAAAAGCAAAGCGACCTCGTCCCAGTTAATAGATTGAACCGATTCGTTCCTGGGACTGCTCAGTAAGGATCTCGTGTGTCATTTTAGCGAGGAGAATGTATGGAAGCTGTGTCAGGACGTAGCGACGAGGCACGGATCGGAATTACAGCATTGCTGTGTCGCGTTCGTGAGCAACCCCTGGCGTAGCGTTCCACTTTGGCGGCAACGAGCCGGGAAGGACGAGGATAAGCTCGTGATTTGGGTCAGTGTGATCGCTAAACAAATGTTAACTTCGATTCGAGCTTCTCCTATGATTTTTGGTGGGGGAAACAACGTGTTTGTCTGTTGTATGCGTAGGACTACCACGTAATCCTTATCTACGCACCCGACGAAAGGGCGGTCGTGTACGATTTAGATAGCGCGTTGCCGTTTCCAACGCATTTTTGGAAATACGCGATGGAAACGTACAGGTCGGACGACGTGGTGCAACCAGAACATCACAGGAGGTTCAGGGTGGTGCCAGCCAGCGTGTTCTTGCGAGAGTTCGCGTCCGATCGGCATCACATGAAACGCGAGGACGGCACATGGATCAAGACGCCACCGGATTACCCACCGATCTCTACACCAAGTACGTTCATGGCCCCTGGGACAGGCATGGCACCATAGATTGCCCCCTGGGGCAGCGCAAAAAGGGAATATTAAACTGTACCTTGCTCTCCAGTGGCCCAAGGTCTGGGCGGAGCCATCCCGACGGAGCCAGAGCTCCATGGGGCAATCTGTGCCCATGCCTGGACTCTCTTCGTTCTAACAGCAGTATACCCAGTGTTCCTTCTCGAGAATTTTTCGAGAAATTTTATAATTGGTTATTCCTCGTTTCTCGAGAAATGAAAAATGTTGAGAAATCAGGAACACTAAGTATACATATCTCTGGAGCAAGTCAGATTTTCACGAAATTGTTTCTTTTGTTCTGCCACACTTCCAGCGTGCAAGAACAACTTGGATTCCTTTATAAACACCGATCCAGGGACCGGTCTCGGGATCGTGTTGACGTTAGAGCAATTCTTCGACCGGTATCACAGGCCGATCGCGATCGGAACGGCACCACGTGCGCCTCCGCCGCAAGCGAAGCCGACTTAAGCTACTTACCGTTATAAGGAAGTTTCCGCAGGGTAACGATCGTTCGCTTCGACATCTCCATCGTCAAAATCAATCGTATGGCCTAAGGGAATTGGTAGGTGCATGCACTATTGTTTTTGCGGGCTGAGACATTCGGTCAAATCATTTCGCTGATAACGATCGTTGCTGAGCGAAATTCGCAGACGCGTCTCCGCGCGGAAACACTGGAATCGAATCGTAATTTTTTGATTCGCATACTCGTCGCGCGTTTGTTCAGCGACGCGCTTGCTACTTTCGCGAAATCGAAATCAAAATGTTCGTTAACCGGCGGAGAAGCAAAGTAAAAATAGGATCGTGTGTCGTCTGTGTCGATAGTCGCGGCCAACAAGTGCCGCGGCTAATAATCGTGATCTGCGCTGCCTTTTCTCTTCCCGACGAAAGTCTTCGCCATAAGTATTTGCTCGTTATACTTCCAGGCTATGCTGACACCTCCTCGTTTCCTCTCGGTGAACCCTCTGCGGTCCCAACTCGAGTCTGACACTACGTTTCGTTCTAGCTGGTCTTGTATCAAAACGAACTCAGCCATCAGCGTCGATGATCTCGAGAACAGTCTCCACAGTATAAACGAAGCGTTTGACTACGAGAATCTGCAGAGACCCGCAGGCTAATGATAAATTACAAGTTCTAATCCGTAACTGTACGAATATAATGTTATTTCGCGTGTCAGACCACGAAAGAATCGAACACAACAAATGGTCAAGCAAGAACGGACCAGCTGGAACAAAATGGCAAAAATTGTCGAAACCGTAAACGGTTAAAATTCTTTTTCGCAAAGCGTCGGCGATCGACCGTATTGGAAGTTTCGAGTTGCGGTTCATAAGTGTCCTCGTCTCCGTGCATACCATACATTGCATGCATAACGTACGCGCGCGCATTCACGTCGGCGATCGCGAGCGAGAATCTTTGTCACGGCTTTGCTCTATCGATTGTATATTGTATCGTTATCGTTATTGTGTCTAAAGACTGATTGTATTTAACGGGCGAAACTGCTCTGAAACTCCGCGAGGAGGGCGAAACAAGAAGAGAAGCCATTCTCCTCGACGACACTACATGTGTCACACGTTGTAATACCACATACATAGAAGAGCGAGTCCTCCGACACAGACGCGACTGAAAAGCGCTTAAACCGTTACTGTGCAATCGATAACAAAACGTTAACGGCAAGGAACATTGATCTTTCCGAGGATAATGTAACATTATTACGATTATTGTAATTCTTGTGATACTTTACACTTTCTACTTTGAATACCTACAAGCTATACTTGTCTACTGTTTGTATACTACGGAAACCGATGCTTAACGACCGCGCGTTCGCTCGTCGACCCTCCGTAACGTCGCGTCGCGTCGGAACTCACAACGTTGGAACTCCGACTGTGCTATTTCGATTTCATCAAGATTTTATGGTAGTGCACAGGTTCCTCGTGATGTGTGCAAAATTGTAGCCGTCGTTGATTGATAATTCTAAAGATATAAGTAATTAAAGGTATTGTTCAAGGAGTAGGTAACTTGTATCACGAATATCTTTAAAGATATCAAGTACCTGTGGCTGATATTTTACAGACATTTTTGGGGACTTGTTGAAATCGAGGTTGGATAGTTGGTATTCCGACTTTGTTAGGTGCAACGCGAGAAATCAAGGGCCCGTAGTAAAGGACCCCGCACGACCAATTGCCCACATCGAAATGATCGTCTTCGACGAGTCAACGAACGCGTGTATCCACCGGATCCCGGGTGCGAACAACGAAAAACTTGGAGATACAAAAGCTGTCGCTATTCTTGCCTCTCTGTTAACGCGATCTTCGACTCTCTCGAGCCGCCTCGGCGACGATGATTTTCCGAAAGTTGTCCGACGAGCGAACGCAGCCGGATCGCCGGTTCGTCGACCGATTCGAGAAACCGACGGTCCCGTCGATAGTTTAAGAGTTCGTCCACTCTTTGCCTTCCAGTATCTTTCACTAGTTCTCTTTGTCTTCTATCATCGACATACGTTTCTCTTCGACCCGGGTGCCAACGCGTTGCCACGGTTTTCCCTTTCAGATGAAACAGATGAATGCTCGTTCGCTTCTACCGTGCGAGTCACGTGGAACGAGATGGAATATTCATTTCAATTGAGTTTAATCAATTTCGAAATCAGAGGTGAACGAAAGTGGACAAACATTTGATGATTTGATCGGAACCAGGGCTTGAGTGCTGTTCCAATATCTGTTCTGTTTGACAATTATATAATATTAATGTATTTTACAATTTTATATCGTATAAAAGCAGAGAAACTATTCGTACATGTTATTAATTTCTAACGGAACGTGGAAACTCGCTGTGCTATTCAATATCAAAAATTGCACTTAATATAAAGGTTCAACATTTGATGTACTTAAACGAATCGGTGGAATATCTTTTGCGATCTCAGACTCCGCCAACGAGCAGCTTGGAATAAGCTTTAATGGAGTAGATAAACAAGAATCGATTCTAGAAACGAAAATATAAACGGAATGGTACTTTCGGTTAGCCATAACATTTTCAACAGAGGTTCTCTATGACTGTTCTAATCGGAACCTTTATAGAACGATTCGAAACAGTTATTTTCAGAACGGTTTCAAGCTCTGGAACGCACGATTCCGTGAATTGGCGTGGGTGTGGAGCGATAAACCGTGGCGAGACGCTATGGAGGGAAAGCTGTGCTCTCGCTTCAAGCACAAGCCGCGACCTCGAGGAAACTTATGTGGTCACTGAAAAATCGTGCACGGGAGGAAATCCTCGTCGCATTCACAGGAACACACCGGCGTCGTATCGTATGGAAAATCCCGGGACCGATCTTTCTAGCGTTTCATATCTTCGCGAACGAGATAGGAAAAGCGGTGAAAGGAAGACCTAATCTCTCTGTCGTTCAGGATATTGCTAAATATATCAGAAGAAAAATTATTGACATTATCGCGAGGATAATGATTATTATATATATACATATATATTTATCAATATTTCATATTTATTATATTGATATATTTAATTATATATATTATATATATAAATTATATCAATTTCGATACGGTAAGAGAGTTTAGCCGAGAGATGTTGAATTATACAATGTTTTATATATACATATATATTTGTCGACGTTCGGTGACGTATTTTCTTATCATTCTCATTCTACGATATACATATATGATAGGACTCTGAGGATCACAAATCTTTATCACGATTCCCGCATGTTCACAAAGAATATAAATATATATATACACGTATATGAGTATACATATATATATACACGCATATGCGAAACGGCGGAAGAAGGATCTATTTATAAATTTCGTCTTTCGAGTCTACGACAAGTTAATTGTAATAATAAATGGATGCACTCCGTTCGTCTCCGCATGAAATCTTATAAATGTACTTTTGCCGAACTCTGTGTAAAAGAATCGTCACGTGCTCCAAGGTCCTCTCTCTTCCTCTTCCTTGGTCAGGCGCCATAAGAACGACGCGTATGGGGAACCAGAGTGTGCATGTGATTAAAATGAAAGTGAATAAACGGAGAAAGGTAAACGCTTCCGAGTTCGAGACGGAAGAGCGTCGAAAAAATAGCGTGCGTTCTCCGAAATGCGAGATGATCCATTGATCCATCGGCCAAGCGTCGACCGTGTTACTTTCTTCCGCACAAAAGCAGATCTTCTCGATCGATCCGCTCTCGTTCCCGTAAACGAGACGTACTCGATGTCCGTTGAAGTTACCAGACAACACCGGCGAAATGGTTTTAACGTTTTTGCTCATTACGCGCACAGTATTTCCGGTGACCGATCGATTATGGTCGGCACGATCTGGGCATCGGGCAGTTTCAAGGGAAAACGATAACGCGCATGAATTTTCAAATGTATATTGTATTCAATTTGCAAAAATATATAATGTACAATTACAGAAGTTACATGGTGAATTACGAATAATTTGTCGCACGCTCTCCTCCGATCCTACACGCGGCAAGGATCCTCGGTTTGTATCAGATCATCCCATAAGAGTTTTCATGTATAAATCATTTCCTAATTGAAACTTCCTAATTGAAAACGAGAAGACAAAGAGTTAATTATTTTACACTGCATTCAGAATTTTACACCGAACAAATGACAATTAATTGGGGTCTATGGGATGACCAAACAGATTCCTAAACTTTACGCAATAGAAGTGAATCGTTTTTTGTTCGGCAAGACAACGATGTAAAGTGCGCCGAACAGGATTCGCCGACGTTCACGATATAAATAATGTATTATTTAACACGAGTATTAATCTAGATAGTAATCAAAAGGAGCCATCGATTTAATACTAGTCCATCCGTATGCACCCTTCGTTCAAATTCTCACGATATCGCTTCTTTTGGGGAGGGAGGGGTTTTCTCTCGAAGATAGTGCCAAGATAATAAATATCTATAATAACAACAAGTAGATCGCTAGACAGTTAAGTAATAACGCCGGGAATGACTGACGCGAGTCGCTATTAACACAACGAGCTGTATTCCGTCGGAATAACATTCTTTCGTTCGAGTAACTGGTACAAGTTACGATTTATAACTAAATTAGTTTCGCTCCGGTTCTCACGTTCGATAGTACGGCCTGTAAGTGGACATCGGGATATTGTTTTTCGATAAATGGTGCAGGTCACCCTGGTCGTACTCGACGTCGTTGTAAATTCCGCTTTGATTCTGAAACGGGAAACAGCTTTGTGAAAAATATGCAACGGGGGAAACGATATCGAATGAATTTCGAAATACTCACGGCTAAGGAGGATCTAGACTTTGGCCTGGGGACGTGAAATCCGCTACTTTGGGGGATCAAATCGGCCCTGTCCTTATCCTGAGGCTCAGAATCCGAGCTGTCCGGGTCCGGCTGATGTCTCTGTCTCGATCTCAATGGTGGCTGGAGTCTTGGCAGCGGAACTGGCGGTAAAGTCCCGTGGACGTTTATGGGAGGGTAGCCGAACACTGCTGAACTCGGCCTGGTCGGGCCCATGGGCTCCGTCTGGGTCCACAGAAGGCAAATCAGATTTATAGGTATTTATGAGAGGACCAAGTTGGTTTAATTTTCAATTTTGATTGTTGAAAAAGCAAAAATAAATCTCGCAATCGATGCAGACAATTTTGCACGAAGATCTGATCGAGGTAGCTAACAATCACTCACCGCGTAGACGTTGGCAGTCGCCATGTGGTCTCCAAAGTGCGCCCACATGTAAGGTGGCAGATTAGTGGGCGGTCCTTGTTTAACAGAAGCCAGGGTGCCCACAGATCCCACCCTTGCCAGAGTCCCTGGAAGAGTGCCAGGAATACCACCCTGTATGTACCCATAAACCGGTGATCCAACCGATTTTTGCTCCCTTGACCACCTTCGACTGTAATCCCCACAATCATGAATACACAAATTGACTAATCGATAGATGTGCGAAGGATATAATCATCCTTACCTCCACATGACGAGACACACTAGCGTTAAAACTATAATTATTAAAGCTGCTACCGACGCCCCTATAGCTACCCCCAGTACCTCGCCATCGACCTCGCACTGTGCCCCATAATAATTTCCAGTGCACCTGCGAAAAAAGTCAATCGTTCAGAAACAGGAGAAACTGAAGGTTGTCAGAGCCCTTCAACGACCCTTCTAGATTATTAATACACTCACGTGCACTGCATATGGTCGCCCTGGTAGGAGCACGAGCCTCGATTATTGCAGTATGTCGAGGGACAAGATATGCACGTTCTTCCGGACTCGTTCGGATCGTCCTTGTGAGGATCCTTTAGTCCGTGGTTGCAGGTGCAAGTGAAACCGCCCCAATTGTTAGTGCACGTCGCCGACGAATGGCAGTCGTTCAGCTCCGACGAGGCGCACTCGTCCAGGTCTGTAAATATAATGTTACGAAGTTAGTTTAGTTAAAATTGGTCGTTCGCGGGAAGTGCAATTTATGCGCGTTTCGACGTGCAGACCTTGCAGATTCGATATAGATCCGGGCGGGCTGTCTACGTAAAGAGCACTATTCCCGATATTGTTGCTGCGCCGGTGAATAACGCCGAGCAGATGCTTCTGGAGTTCCCCTGCCAGGCTTGGCCTAATTGTTCTCGGCTCGTAAGTGAGTTTCAAAGTTGCATTCACAAAGACACCCCCTTGCCCCTGGCTCACGTCGCCCTGGAACACACCGTTCACCGAGGAGCCCATGTACTCGTCCGAAAACGGTGTCATCGACATGGCTGACTCGATCTGATGAGACCAGAAAATAATTACATCGGGGCTTCCATTACTTGATAAATTATAAACAATGACGCGTGATCGACTTACAGCGCGGTTCGCTTGGAAGGCCAGGGTTTGGTAAGGCTCCGAGTCCTTGTCGGTGAACCCTTGGTCCCAAACCACTTTCCTGTCGTAGATCTTGTCTACTCTGATGGACACCACGATGCTTATGATCCCTATCAACGAGAAGCCTCTATTTAATACCATGTTAGCATCAGTGCCGGATTAAGCTAGCACGGGACCCATAGCATTTGCTACTCCTGCTACAGGGCTTAATCCGGCACTGGTTAGCATCCAATAAAGTTCGATGCAAATCTACTGACTCTTGCAAGGCAAAGAATGCTGCAGTTTTGCATATCCCGGCTTGCAATGACACGCGGACACTCCCTGGACCGTGGCACAGGCCTCGTGCTGACTAACATCGCAGGTGCTCGTGTCCCCAACTATACAGGTGTCAATCCTAACTGGAGGTTGAGTGGGCCTTCTGTGGAAGTTCAATCTTCTAATTGGACCGGTTGGCCTTGGACTAGCTGTATATGAGCTAGGTGGATCGGGCTGGGGCACTGCGAATCTGAAAGAGTGCGGGTAATACACAATAATGGGAGACTACCAAAGCAATAATTTAGTTTTACAGGGTGTTACGAAATCATATGTCACAGCCATAGCGTGATTCTACACCTACGATTTAGTAGAAATTGAGATAAAAAACTCCCCGCGAAATTGAATTTTACCTTGAAAATCAAGGTAAAGAACATTTTTTTGTTTAATCGTGTTCTATTGGTCATAAGGACCATATGGGCATATATATAATTTTATTCATAAATTTAGTACTAAGTTAGTCCCCAAGCTAGTCCTAAGTCAGTTTCAAATTTTGTTTCTTCATCTTGGTTGTCGAGGTCAATTTTGCGGGGAGTTCTTTTATGTCTACTGTAATTTCTACTAAATCGTAGGTGTAGAATTACGCTATGTTGGCCATGACATATAATTTCGTGACACCCTGTACAAATATCGAAATTCGCTAACCCTGTTCCAACTACGGCAGGTGCCTGCGTCCTGGTGGGTTGAGGTTGCGGCTGCACGTGCGTGGATGTTCTATCAGAGTTTTCGAACAGGCTCAGATAAGTCCTCTTGCCGTCGATGCTGACAAAGCCCTGACCTTCTACCGCGGACGTGAGGATCACATCGGCGTTTCCGTTTACCGGCACCCTAACTCCCTCTCCTAAAGACAAAAGGGAAAGAAAGTGTACAGAGGAACACTGTTCAGGTCTTAGGTTCTGTGCAATAGAACGTGTCGATGCTTACCGGAGCCTCCACCGCCGGGGCCTTGGATAGCCGAGACCGTGACATCAAAAATATCACCGATAGGCGGATGTCTCGGCGGAGAGTAGGGTCGCTGGGTGGCTAGTCCTTGAGGTCCCGTGTAATCCAAGGTGTCGTCGAGAACAATTCCAGGTCGGGGTCGGTAGGCATAGCGATCCGTGGGGGCTACAAAGGAAATTAATTGACCATGACGGCAGCCAGCCTCTCGACAAAGGAGACTAATTAACCGTACTTCTCCGCAGAGAACGGACCGGATGCATTCATTATAGATCGACTGCGATACCGCCTGCAACATTTTCATTCTACCGCGGATACTCTACCTGGATTTTTGGCGAACGTGTTCAAGTGCGTGCTCGGTACGGGTGTGTGGACTATAGTCTTCTCCGTAGTAGCCGTGCTCTTTATAAAAGTCGAGGGCAGAATCTCCGTCGAAATCAACGAGCTCGTTGAGCTTTCTACGTCGGTCGATCTACTGGGCTCCAGAGCTATCGTGCTCGAGGTACTTGTATCGTTGTTGGAATTGCTCGCAGTAGATGCTGTCGGTTGAACAACAGCCTTCGTTGTCGTAGGCTCGATCACCTGCACCGACGAGCTGGTCTCGATGTTCAGCGTCGAGAATGTTTTCGTTGGCGTTTTGACGATCGTCGACTTTTCACTTTCGTTGTTCGCGTCGGAAGTGGAGTCGTTGTGATCGCTGATCTCCGTCGACTTCGTCGGCTTGATCTCCAAGGGGATCACGGGCTTCGGAGCCTCCTCTTGTTTCGAATCGGACACCTGGTTGGATTGACTAATCTCCGAACTAGGCGTCGATGTCTTCTCGTTGCTTATTCTATTGTCTTTAGTTGGATATTTATGGTTGTCCTTCATCCCAGGTTCCTGGATCGAGCTATTTGCTTTATCATCTTGATTAGCCTCATCGTGGACCTTCATTGTATCCTCTAGACTGTTGGTAGTAGCTTCGTTGCGATCATTCTCCTCCTTTTTGGTAGAAGACTCTGCTGGTTCGTCTCGAATTGGAGGAGATAGACTTATATCAGGATATTTGTCATCCTGGTCCTTATCTGCATGGAACATAGAGTCCGAAAAAGGTGGCAGAGGTTTATAGGGTGGAATGGGTCGTCTGTTACCTCCTGGAAACACGACAGAATCCATTAATATCAAAACAACAAGACAGAGATCAAAAATACAAATCCAAGTGACATTACCAGGTCGATTCCAATTCCACGGGCGGTTTCCTTGAGGAACGATCTGTTCTGGCAGCGGGACTCCGTTCACAAAGGGTCTGACAGGCCTTTCCAGCGGTAGTTGATTGACCAGTGGTCTCTCCGGAGCTGGTGGTTTCTCAAAGGGGTAGGGATGATTCATTGGAAGAGGCGGAGGATTCATTCCAGGAGTATTGAAATCGGGAGGCAAGGGTGGAACGTCCGAAATCCTTGGTGGACCTCTGTTGTTGATCCTGCAGAAGAAAATTTCATGTTTGTATTAGGTTGTCGTGCGATTTCTGGTGGATCCGAGTTGTATACGTAAATAGATACAGGAAGATAGTAGAACCGATGTGTACCTAGTTGGTTGGATCGGTCGCTGAGGTTTGGCGGTGTTGGCAGCGACGTTCACGTTGGCTTTCAGGATCTTGACGATCCCGGTGAGGATGTCCTGGATGTCAGGGCTCGCTTGCCGTTGTCCCGTAGTCGCTGTCTCCAGGATCGGCGGCGGAGCGTGTTCGCTAAAGATCCTGGGGATCTCTTGGCGAGCTTGTCTTTGTTGATCGATCGCCTGCAGGTACTGTGCCCGTTGGGACGACGCTCCAACCATCTGATGGGGCTCCGACAAGAGTTTTGGTCCCTGCGGAGCCCCTTGTCCTTCCCCCGACACGGGCTCTCTCGTTGTCAGCGCCATTCTGCTGGGAAGACGGGTAATAAGGATGCATGAGTCGTTTTTCTCGATTAATGATCCTCGGTAGGGGATGCATGCCTCTAGACAAGATTAATGGACCCACCGATAGTATTCCCCGGGCTTGACCTCTATATTGTTTCCATCGATGTGATCAACGTGTTTCGAGGACGTCAGCTCGTCGATGGCCTCCTCGTGCCTGGTGTCCTCGAACCTGCCGTCGCTCTTATCGAAACCGGAGATGCTCTTCGAGCTTTCTAATTGAAATGCTGGTACAGTCCTCTGGAAAGTCGGCGACCCGTCCCGATGGAACACGCTCGAAGTCCTTTCCGCTCCTGTGTACCCGCTCGCGCTCAGAACCATATCCTCCGCGGTCGATTTCGAGGATGTACGATCGTTTTGGATGGCCGACACACCTGCAAAAAACCGATTTAAAGCGTGATTTAGGCTTCTGCATAAATTTGCTAGGGCGCTCGTGCGTGGACGCTGCAGCCAGGCTAGGGAACAGCCTCATCGACCACCGAAGCCCCTAATTGCCCTCCGAGGAGGTAGATGATGGTATCGTGATTAGGCGGTGTAACAAGGCGCTCTTCGCACGCGTGGGAAACCCTTCTCGCAGCAAACGCTGCGCTTTTGATTGAAAGTGCCCTAAGTGGGCGTTGTTTCGTTCGTCGTTCGCTTAAAGTGTCTTCAGAGGGCGTGGTCCCATCACTCACTATCTCTAAAGTACCTGGTAAACGTGGTCTGGGTGTGGCTTAGATGCTCTCGATTTCTACAAAGCTAGCCAAAATCCCTACGGAACAACCAATACTCGTAGCTATCCTGACAAGACCCTGACTATTGTCATACTTTCTTTTTCATCTAACTACAACTAAAATGCAACTAGACGAAAGAGGGTGTCGTTCAATCGCGCGGACATCCATCGATCGTTTACTCAGTCGATTTTGCGGTGACCGCAAGAAACGTCGTGCTGTCGATCGAGAAGCGGAGGGGTCCAGATCGAGAGAGTTGCAAAAAATCAAGAAGATCCACGGCCGATCGGGAAGGCAAACGGTACTCGAGAGGTTGACATTCTCGAGGCCGGTATCGAGTGGTTTGACCAACCGTGGACGTGACGCGTATGAAATTACTACTCTCTTTCTCTCTCTTTCTCCGTGCTCGTCTCACCCTGCCCTTTCTCGATCCTCGGCGTCTCCTCTTCCGCCTTGTCGCGAGTGAAAAAGGTACGTCGACATTGTATAAATTCCTTTGGATCGTACGGGAGAGAGAGAGCCGGCTCGCTATCTTCAATACGATCCTCGAATTCCCCGTGGATCTTCGGTCTCGCATCTATCACGCGATCTCCAGGCATTTACAATCATCCCCGATATCACTTTTATTGCGAGCTGTTAGGCGAGACGCGTGCACGCCGCGCCGTATTTCACGGTTGTCGTCCGGCACAGTTTCAGCATTAAAATTCCGCGGCGGACGGGACAGAAACAATGGGGAGATTTCCATGCAGCAATTCAGCGACGCGCGAAGCAATTTGAGTGAAACTACACTTGCGGACGCCACGCCGCCGCGCCGCCACGTATAGATCCTCGCGACTCGATAGTAACGATCGGCTGTCCTGAATTCTATATAGCCGCATGGAAACACGAAGACGATTTCGATCGCCGAATCGACCCCTGGAACGAACAAGTCTCCTCGATCCTCTCGTCGTCCTCTAGAAAGTGCATGCATATGTTATTGCATGCTATCTTTCATTCACTACACCTTTCACCAACTTTCTGCGACCGTTTCGAAAAACGCTCCGCTTCGATCCTGTCCCTAACAATCAAAGTACTCCCTCCGCTTCGCAACTAGACCGCGAATTTTACTTTTATTTTAAACGAAGAGCCGCACTCAAATGATAGAAGAAGTCCTCAAAAATTCATTGTTCTACTCCCCTAGTTATTCTTCGAAGGTTCAAGTGATTTTATGATTACGTATACTGTCACTGCAGCTGTCTGGCAGTTAATTAATTAGCTTTCAGTCGATTTTTCCATTTCTCGAGCGAGGTGATGGAACGCTGACCAACCTGGCCGCGAGACGCTCCTGCAAACCGACGATTTTCATTTCCGAGGATCTAATTCTCTAATTGCTCATTAGACGGCGCACAGAGCGACATGATTTCCAAACAAATGCCCGCTCGCGATCGCAATTAAGGTAACCGGTGCTTCGTTCTACTAGGCGAGCACCATGCTCTCGATGTTCCCTCTCCGACTCGCGTGGAAACAGAAGAAAAAGAATCGTCGATGCATCGGAGAACTTTTTAAAATTCTCCTCGTGTTGTTAATGGCTGCTTTCAACATGTATCTGATCATCAGCCGCGTGTCCAGCTTCGTTAAAGGTATCCGAACCGTGTCCCTTCAAGAAACATCGCTGCAAAAACTCCATCGCGACTATACGATCAATCTAATCCTCCATTCCAAGTGTCGCAGGGAGAACGCTATGAATCAGTGGTGATTATCAAAGCATGCTAAAACGCATGAACGCGTAGCACAACAGAAATCGGAAAGCGGGGAGGCTGGATCTACAGTTAGGTGCAGCGCGAGTTAATTCAGTTCTCCCGCTGCATTATGGAAATGCAGGTGCATTGTTGCGCCGGGGAGGACGCGTTATTATCGCCGTCTAGAATTACGGTTTCGGTTGTAGCTGACATTACCCGTGAACTTGAGCGTTCCTAGACGTCGTTTGTGCCTCGAACGCATCGACGTTGCCAACCGGCGTGAGAATCTGGGTAAATCGGTAACAGCAGAAACGGTAGCGACGCGTCTGTAAGACCGTCGATCAATTGCACGTCGAGCACAGCAATTTCCTTTGACGTTGCAGCCCGTTTCCGCGGCTCTAATTTGTCGTTTAGAGTGCCCTTGATCGATCGATCTTCCCGATCGCGTGACTACTGCGTGTTTGCGGTCCGCTGACCGACAGACTTGAAAGACTTTCGTTTCCGATTTGCTCGCCCGGAGTCGCAGAAACGATAATTAGCAGCGCACGCAGCTAACGGTGTTCACGTGAACACCATAACCTTCCTGACGTGAGACCAACCGGCAGGGATGCCGTGAGAATGTAGGTGAATCGCATGGTTGATTCTGTCGCGCCGACCGGAATGCAGCCTCCTCGCGATCGGGTTCGGATCGTCCTGGATCGGGAGCCGGGTATCCTCCTTCATCTCATCCTCGAAACACAACGCCTTCACCCTTTCTTCTCTGCAACTGGCGGTGCGTGCTGTCACAAATGCTAGTATAATATCTTCATAGATATTTTCCAATTTCGGAAAGTACTTAATACTCCAATGCAGTGAAACATGTTCCGGTTCCTGCGTTAAAATTGTCTTAACCTTCAGGGTTAGATCACTTGGGATTAATAAAACATCGATGGGGAATGATCTGAATCCTCTCTCCGGCATTCCGATTTCTCCTCCGGCTCCTATGGTCCTTTTTACTCATGGTCGTGATACTTTGCACAAGTTATTGGATTTTTCTGATCGCCGAGGATCGCGGGGGCGGGAGAGAAGACTATTTACCGCTTCACAGGCGAGCGACTTCGAGAAAATACAAGACCGACGAGACATCGCGTGAACCCCGCGGTAAACATGCGTCTCACGAGGTAACGAGGTAACACAGTTTGTATCTTACGTGCGCCGCGTCCAGAAAAATGATTACCGGTTCTGGATACCATCGATCCAGGTATGTATGCAACAACGATATTCAACGGCCTCTGGCATACGCCGGTGGAATGCCGCTTGGAAGCGATACACGGCCGCATTTCCTTGTTCCTTGATGCCGGGCGTGAGCAACGACTGCCCCAGGGGGCAATCGCCCGGATCCGTCGAAATCGAGAGCAACGAAGCCCCGCCTATTGAGAACATTCCGTGTGAAGCGCGGATCTAGATTCCACCGTGGGACGGGGGCTTGGGTGTGCCGAAATTGGGAGCAACGAGGCCACGCCTACTCTAGACTCTCCCCACTGGATGTAGAAATAGTTTGTCCCGTGGGCAATGCTCTGACAGCGCCAAAATTCAAAAAACCACAGACAATATTTATACAATGCACCAAAGTTTAGACCAAAATTGAGGGCCATGATGCCACGCCCACTCAAGACATTCTGCAATATACTGTATGATTGAATAAATAGTCTCATATCTCTGGCTACAGCCCCGTACCCCGGGGGCAATCCAGGGCACAGAGCGCTGTCACCGTGCTGCTAGCAAGCTGGATCGATAGCAGCACAATCGATCGCGGAGTTCCCCGACGTGGAAAGAGGAAGTCGCGGAATCCCGCTCGAACAGGTGCATTTAATATTCGCCTAGAGCCGCTAGAGCATCGTGTGACCCCGTGACGCAATTCTAACAGCGTCTGGCTCGTGGCAAGAAGAAAGAAACGTCGAAGGGGTTTATCCGTGGAAGCGTAGACCGAGCTATGCGCCGTCTCTCGAGGCGGTAACGGCAGAGTTAACGGTACACCATTCCAGCCCAATATTTATTCTTTTCGTCGGCGAACGCGACATTTCGTGGCTCCCCTAAGAGATTCGACAGGTGTTTCGGGGCCGTTCACTCTGCCTGCCACTCGTCATTCTCGAGGATCGATTGATCTCAAAGGTTAACAACCATACAAAAAGTTTTATTAGCATTCTCCATATCCTGCCATTATTAAACTCGTCACTGAATATTCAGCTTTTCCTGTTTCGTCACGAGCTAAAATATTTTTGTACGATTATACCCGGATTTTTAATTAATATCGTCATTCCCACGAGTACCAGCTCGGTGATTTACAATTTATCATGACGCAGACTCGTGCATCACCGCCAGCTTAATTTCCGAATTATTTAAGAGCCTCATATCGATGCTCCTAAAAAAGTAATTAAGTTTCTCCAAGCCTTTACACGTCCCGGATATCCTAATTTGTCGCCAGTTGATCTATCTTCCCGCAGCAATTAGCTAACGACCGGGTTCCTCAAATAAATAGGATCGCGTCGAATCGTGGATCTGATCTGGACGTTTTGGAACGTGGATCCGCGTGAAAGCGGACCACGGACGATTCACATGGTTCATTTCTGACGCACTTTGCGGAACTATATTTCCTCGTCACCATACTGCCAGACAAAATCCTGGTGAAAACCAATCGACTTTCCGTTCCTCCGCTTGTTGCGACGATTTCGTGACACTTTCACGGCTACCGCGGTTGGGCGAAAGTCCGGTGACGAAACTCTGCGTTAGCCTGAGTTCGTCGCTCGTCCGCGTGAAAGATCACGCGAAGAGTATTATGCAAATGCCCGAGGAATTGCGTCAACCGATGAATCGATGACTAAAGACGGAATCGAACAGGAAGAAAACTGATCAACATTCCGTTGGATGGACCAGTGTCAACGACTGCGCAACCTTGAGTAGAACCGCGCCTAGGTCCTAAGATATTCGTGATTTCCATAAGCCAACGACCCGGACAAGTCGAAATTCGCGATGCGAGCCGAGGATACGTCGTTAACTCTGCTGTGCATGCAATGTGAAAATCATAAAGTAACAGGTACGTGCCAGGCGACGAATGCACGTCATGCCGCAGCTTTCTCCTCTGCCGTTCCTCGAACGATGTGACGTCTGGCTCGCGTTAAATAACTCCGAAAAATTTCACCCGGGCTTTTCCCAAACCTCGCCTTCGAACGTTCAACTGTTTAAAACCAAAGAAATACAGCAATTTTACACCCGTGAATTTTGCGGTGAACATGCTCGGAATAATCTTTGAATCTGTTACCGTATTCGCCAATACACTTTCTACTGCTTCGCGTTATTTATTTGTTTTACAAAGCTATCTCTCCTGCAGTTTAAAGCAACTTCCTTATGGCCGATTCTTCCTCCGCGCTCTCGCGAAACAAGGAAAAAATCGCGACAGATAAGTGGAAATAAAACTATAAGAATTGCGTATTAAACCACTGTGCGCCGTGGTTCGTTTCTAATTAACGCATGGTGCTCTCAGCGAGGAGCCGATGGTCTTCGCGCCGACGAGAAGGCAATTACCGCGCTGAGAGCTTTACGCCGCTTTTAAATATTTATACGCGGGTCAGCTCTGGTAGGGTCAGCGAACCCCAAGTGTTTTTGCGTTTCCACGATATAGTCGCGCGCGTCAGCTTTCCTAGATTCTCATGGTGAATAGTTAATCCCGCGCGCGGCAACTTATCCGGAACCGGATGCGTACACCTACTTACTGGTATCTACGTAAGGCGCCATGTTCATAAATCATCGACTGTTGTCAGTCGACGTAATTACGACCACTTGCTTTCTGATCTATTTAATTATCCTTCTCTGTTCGAGGGATGTAAACATCTCTGGGAATGTTCCGCGCAGAAATATCGAATTGTTACGCTGGGAAGGTGCCAGCGGGAACCTTCGAAGACGAAGAAGTCGCTGTTCAGAAACTTGTCGAACGACACGAACATTTTCGACAGAGGTCAAGATACCGGTTTCGGATTCGACCGCACGTGGCGGCTGGTTTAAAGACCTATCGAACAGGTTCAGGAATTAATTTCGTCGAGAGGCATTTTCTTGGCAACGTGTAGCTGGGACAACGATCTATTCTACAGCTATCTCGCAGTTTCTCGCAGTAATTCGCGTAGATCATTAGCACCGGCGAGCATGCGAGGTGCCTTGGAAAGTGGGCCTCGAATAGTCCCAGTCATTGGGACCTCGGATGCAACGCGAATCACGGGTCGTTACAGCAGATCAAATGGGGAGGCAAGGAATGAGTCCTTGAAGGAATCTAGTCCTTGAAGACCAGCCTTGCAGCCCTTGCACTACCAAGTCACGATTTATTCAATCAATAAGGAGTCCCTTACTTAGGGCAAGAGGAATTTGCTCTCGATGAGTCCAGAATTTATATAATCTCAATAAATATACATGCCTATGGTAATATTGCGGTGACAAGTGGGAGCCAGTAAGATCTGACAAATTCGGAAAACGGAAGGAATTTTATTTGAACGATTCCAAAATTAAAAAGCCCTCGGAGTCTTTTCTGAAGTCTCGCGAATAAGAAGATACCAGCATAATGAATCAACATATAAGAATCCAACGAGTTTCTCGAAGGATGCAAAGAATTCCTCGAACAATCCAGGACCTACCTACGAGTGCCAGCAGGACCAAGGTCCCCAGGACCATAATCCTCGTGTGTCCCCTCATCCTGAGACGCAGGCGCGTTGCGATCGCTAGTGGCGCGGTTGCTCCTGTCGATCAAGGCCGGGGCTGATGTCAAGGACACTGGTATCAAGGATCTCTCCTCAGGAGCACCTCCTCAGGTGGCTGGACCAGTCTTTATCGTCGTGAAACGTGCCACGGTGCCAGCCGATCGCCGCCATTTTGGATCGCGAACCTATGCCGAGTAAAAACGACGAGCATCGTGGAAACTTTGATGCCCCCGGCGGCTGCTCGCCATTCTTCTTTCGCCGTTCCTCTCTTCCCCGTGTCCTTCTTCGCCTGTGTCTTGTTCGCCTTTTTTCTTCTCTTCGATTCGGTCTCGCACTCTCGCGCACGCCGGCTGACCTACTTGGCCGCGTTTAGGTCCGGTGTGTACGCGTCAGCTTTTCGGGGGACTTCGATTTCACCGGTTTCCGACCGTCGATTACCCTTCTTCAATTTTATCCTAGTTCGTCCTATCCCGTCAGCGACGATCGGATTCCTGGTATCGATGACAATTTTACCGGCGTTTCACCGTGACTAACGATGCGGGCCGACGTTGCTGCAACGCGGGCACCACCTGTGGCCTTATTAGAAGAGTTTCACTCCGAATTTCGTCACGACGAGGAATCGCGACACACGGAAGTCCCACGCGATTTCGTCCGCCTACTTCTTCGAGTTCTCTATCCGTGGTTCCTGTTTAAGGATCTTTCAACACCATTTTGAAGAACCACTTCACCCCGTGTCACAGAATCACACCGACGTGTTTCGCGCACTATTAACAACGGAGTCGTCCGTTAGAGCCAGCCAACAAGACAATCCGACTTTCTAATCGACGGATCACGGTCGAATCCGAGTTCCGGGGCCATACGGAATACCCTTGACAATGCTCCTCGTGCTGCTCGACCGAGCCGGCCTGACCGGATCGAAACACCGTAGCTGCCAGTGAGAAGGGACACGAAGAAGAAGCGAACGAAAACCTTCAACGGCTCGATCGAGTTTCGCCTCGAAGTTCGCTTCACGGTCGTTCACACGGGACTGGCTTACGGTGAGGCCGGTCATACACAGTTTCTCCCACTTTAACTATGCCATGCTACACACCATGCTCTGCACTATACACCACGCTCTTCTGGAGTGTATACGTCACGTCTTCGTGGCTGGCTTCCACCATGCTGGGCCTCCACAACGTCGTCGTCCACTCGGGCTCGCCAGCGTGTCTCCCCTCTCACGAAAAATTTCTCTCTTTCTCTCTCTCTCTCTCTCTCTCACTCCGTTCCCCTTTACCTTCTCGACTTCTCGTCTTCTCCGTTCAACCGTTTCTCCGCGAACTCGTTCCTCCGTTTGCTCGACAATTCCAAGCTTTACCTCGACCTACCTTCCGATCCTTTCGGGACCTCCGGGTCTCGCAAAAACCTGCGCGAAATTCGTACGGCCTGCATAATTGATCACCAGTCGGAATAAGTCCCCTGAAATTGGTCCAAGAGACTCAGATCTTCTGGAGAACGCGGAACGATCAGTGGATGACGTGCAAGGACAACCGGAAACGCTGGTGTGTACGTCGATGATTAAAATGAAGTATAAACAGCATTGAAGTTCACTTAACGTTGGTGTTAGAAGATTACCTAGTCTTATACGCATCTTAGACTTGGTTAGAATACTGATCAATTTAACATATTCAACTAGCTATCGAATATACAGGGTGTTCGGGCTACTACTAGCCAGCATTTTTTTTGTAAATGGTAAATAGTACAAAAATGATAGCAGTTTTCCTCTATCATTATTTTTAATATTTACTATTTACAAAAAATGCTGGCTAGTAATGGCCTGAACACCCTGTATATTGTTTCAAGTTTCGCGACCTGAAATGAATGGCACCTGTTTTAAGGAATGGTCCATCGCACCAGATACATCTTCTTTCCTTCTCCCGCTCCGGGCTCCTCGAACAATGGCTATTTCCGCAACGGATGGATGCACACCACCTATTTTCCAACCGGACGTCCCTTCTCTATTTCTTGGGACAACCTGTCGCGAAAGGGAAACGGACTTTTTCGCGAGCGAAATCGCCGCCAGCCAATGGACGATCGGTACACCGTGGATCCGGACGATCGAGTCCTCGAACGAAAGCGCGTGCATGCAAAACTAACGGGACCTGCTAGTCAGAACGTAGCCACGCAGGAGAATTAATCGGACCCCGAATCGGCCTGCAAGACCGCAGGTGCGAAGTTCGAGGGGTCGAGAACTACGGTACTCTGTGGGATATCCATCATTCAACTCGCTTTACCGAGAGCCATGAGCGCTGAGAGATGTTCTAGAAACCCCGAGGAAGAGCCAAGGAATCCTTGATCCACGTTCAATCCTTTCTTGCGCACCGAACATTGTCCAAAGCTCCCTCCGAACAAAAAGAAACATGCCCAAGGCCCGGTTTAACTCGGACCATCGATACGATCAGAAAAAGTACATTTTTGTAGTCCGGCTTGTTGGAAGAACTGTTAAGCTGACCAGGAAACAAATGTTGGAAGATAAATGATCCTGCTCGGTCGGGAAGAAGGCAGCACTGTCTGATGCGATTCCATCTGATGATTTCAGGGTTCATTAACACCGAGAAAAACACTCCCTTGAAAACACATCCACCGCGCATCTTTATGCATTGACAATGAAAATGGCCCCGGTCTAATATGAAACTGCAAAGACACTGGAAGAATTGAATGACATATTATTGTCTAAAAAATTATTCAAACAGGAAATACATTTTCTTTGAAATTCTTCTTTCAATTTAAGTCTAGTACTCTTCATGCTTTGTAAATTCAAATCTCCGTCGGATGCTTGCCTCAAGGGGGTTTTCGAAGACGGTCTTGCTCAGTGCTGCAAATTGCATAAGGGTAATTAGCAATCGATTACGGCGATTTAACGAGAGAGTCGCTTATGAAAGTTCAACAGGTGTGACTCTCGCGGAAAAACGAGTTTCTCGCCGGGACGTCTGGATCGTTGCACGACCGCGACCCTTCATTTTCTGCTTCTTCCTCCTCCATCCAGCTTCTCGATATGGTGAAACCAGGCTGGAATGCGCGGGACTGCCTTCTCAGATCGGTCGGGCAACATTGATCTTCGCTGCGACGGATGGCTGCGGAGGTTGCTGCGTAATCTGCGATCTTCCTGCTCGGAGAATAAGTCACCGGCTGCCGTATTCGATGCCAGAAACACCGCGCTTCCAATCTGAACGATCTCACCCCGTAACACAGCGGCACGAGTGCTCTTGTCCAGGTGATCTCGTGTTGATAGCCTGAGAGTATCGATGTCGACGTAAGAACGTAGAAGGCAGCTTGCACCCTTCTCATCTCATTTTCTGCAGCATGCGTAGACTGGATTTTCTTTCCGAATCAGTAGAGAAATAAAAACTGTCGATTGCAATTGATGCGGGCAATTTTTATTGACCATAAAAAAAGTAATTTAAGCACGGCAATATCGAACTGCTTTAGAACAGTCTCCGAGTCACCAGACCGCCATTTATCTAACGAAAGTAGGACGACACGAGTTACAAATTGAATTAGACCACTATTGGCATTCAATTCTTGTATAAATCTAATTCTCGACTCAACGCATGCAGCGAATACGAACTATTCGATTCTTGCATTTCAGCAAGAAAATGTCGAGCTTCTAGGTCAGATCGAGTCGAACGCAAGAGGGTAAAAGGAATCAATCTTCCTCCATCTTCGCAACGAGCCTCCGAAGCGTGAATTTAATTGGTGATTGATTCAAGTTTGTTGATTTCATTCGACTTAGTCCGGGTTCGTTGACTCGACGTGTTTGATTTGCGCATTTCGAGAAAATATGTTCCGATTAGAATTCCCGCATAGTTTGTCACCCGAAAGAATTCCGTTTACCCATTGACCTCACGTAAATCAGGCGCGGCGTTTTCCTGCTGTCGAGATTCGAGGCGAGGCCCACGGGTCGTCGTTGCAACACACGCGTCGCGCGCGTAGAATTAAAATTGCATTTCTGTATAACGGGCAGCCCCCTGGCCAAGTATCCATGAAATTACGCGGCCGGGAACTCATCCTCATCCGGGTAGGAATAATAGAATGAAAATCGTTTCATTATTCCGACCGGTTCATGGAACAGAATATATTTTAAATCGTTGCGCGCCGTGCTTCGGCGAACCTTTAAATATTCAACGTTCAGCTCGATAGAGCCTGCGCTCGATTCAACCGGTACCCGGGACTTGTCACCGTTAATTAACACTGGGCGACGTGCAACAATGACGACGCAGAATTTCCGGGGACACGATACCGCGGAACTGCACTCTGCAACGGGTGAAATTGCACCCGTGTTCGTTAAAATGGAGACTCTCCTAACCGTGAATCGGAAAGACAGGTCCCTGGCGTCGGCAATGCAGTTCTCCGACCACTGCTCCTCCATATTTGATCTTTGGAGACTGTGCATTGGATGCAGGTGCAGTGGCATGCACTTTATAAACTCCAGCGCATCGAAATCACAGGAACAATCTATAAGTGTAATTGACCGAAATTTTCTTTAGAATTTGTCACCTTCCGGAACCAACAGAATTATCTAAGGGTTGATTCTGATAGAAATGATGATGTTTGGGGGAGGATCTGATGAAGAGAGCCACCGAACGTCCTTGAGCGTCCACTAGGTTCGTTTGAAGCATAAGCAGGCTCCATCCGCGTTTTCCTATGCAACGCACGACCGGAATACAGTCGGCAGCGTATTCTCTATTTTCATTCCAAGCCGGGCCGAACAATGGGGGATCTAAATTGGGCAAAAACCAGTCTGCCGTCTAGTTTGGTGAGACCGGAGGCGTTCCGTGCCATGGACGGGAACAATGTCGGGGTCCCACAATAAGGCCCCACCGACAAGGCCGGCAGCCAGTGCCTGGAATCGATCGAGGCGGGCCCGTCGGCTCGTACCCACGAATAAACAAAACTGCTGATTATACCACCGACACAGAACAAACGATCCCCTGGGTCCGATAGGGGAGGGTGTCGCGCCGCGAGTGTTCACGACATATGTCTCGATCAAATGCGTAGACGATGGTGTAACATAACGGTGGCGTTCGGTAATTTTCCTACAATTAGTTATATGTCGTTTGTAAGCTTTGTAGTGAGCAGACTTTATCTTAGATTCAAATAATTACGGTTAACTCTAAGGAATCATTTTTCCTTTGCGTCGCACAGTCATCCCCACTAAACCACGGCTCGTCCAATGATTGCCTCGACTCCCCCTCGCCACGTGACGTAGCGGAGCCATTGGTCAATAGAAAACAATGACCTTTGCTCCGTAGAGGCTCGTCGCATCCCTTAAGATACTCCAAAACTCGGAAAAACCATCTTCCGCGTTGATACCGTCTCAATGAACGGAAACAGTTGGCAGGACTGTCTTGTTTTTGCAGATCGATGGGCCGGCTGACGAACTGACGATCTGAAAGACGGGGATTATTTTTAGCGGTTCGGCCAGACGCGAATCGAGAGTACTGCCTCCCGACGACAGGGTCGATACGCGCGGTGTTGCAGCGCGAGCGATAAGATGCACATTTCCGTGGCATTCCGTGGGGCTTCAGGGCGTACAATCGGTTCATTGTGCTCTCCCTTATTCTCTCTCTCCTTCTTCCCACCCTTTTCTCTCCTTACCTCGGTACTTCGAAATATTGTGCGGGCCTGTGCAGGGTCTGCCAGGTGCACACTGCTTCCAGGTGGCCGGCTCTCTGAATTTCGAGGCCGATCGAAAGCGCAACGATAACCTTCGATATGGATCGGTTGTAGTGTTCCTTGTTCTTCGGGTACCTCACCTCATTCGATTGTCACCTGTTCTTCAGCAATGTATGGTTGGCACGCGTCTCGGAACGGTGAAACCAAAAGAAATTGGGTTGCATTGAAGAACAAAGTGCAATTGCACCTGGCGGGTGCCATCGATGCATCCACACAAAAAATAAGGTCATAGGAAGTTGGGACGCATTATGACTTATGATTTTCTGCTTTATAATTTTTTTCTACGTTTACTTAATAAAGTGCAGTAACTTGTTCCAGTTCCCAGGATCACCCTGTATATCCCGTTTTCCCTCAACAGGCCATATTATCTGTTCTCCCAAGTGCGTACACATTTTGTTCGATTGTCTCAGACTATTATCCCGTTGTATCTTGCAAATAAAATACTAATTAAAGGAATACAATACTATTTTCTTTCAGTTCGCATCCTTGAAGGATTCGCTGATTTTTTCATTCGACCAGAACGTTTTTTCAATAATCTGATAACCAGCCGACGAACATAACGCAACAGTCCAGCTAGTACCTGTTATACGACACATAACGGTACACGATCCCCGTCCTTTCGAAATATTGCCGTATTTTACTCCGCTGGGTCGTCTTACCTAAACGCTGCGTCGTAAACCCTATTCTTCTTGCACGACCATGCACGACAGCAGTTCGTTAAGCCGGGAAAAACGATGATCATTTATTTTATTTGTCCTTCGTGGAAAACACGTAGTTGGCCACCGCCGCTTTCCCAGATTATTCGTGATGATCACGTGCAGCGTTGACTCGCGATGCGGAAATAGACGATTCGCGGTACGATCGATTACTGACGATCAAGTTATTCCCAGATACGATATGATGTCCCCGGGAGTCATTACAGGATGACTAGGTAGCGATTCTCTATGCAAATTTTCGTCGAAATTAGAATTCTTGGAAAATGATAGAATTGTTTCATTGGTACACTTGGCAAATTTAATTTCGGGAAATTGCCTAGTTTATTCTGAAGCTTTCTGCCCCTTTCTAATATACATATCTTAATTTTCGAACGAGGAAAGTCTAGAAAACCGAATGGCTATAGAAACGAAATATAAATGTAGAGTGGTCAATTCTACGAAAGTATCGAAGCCGAGTCCCGGACAGAAAAATTGTCCACGATCCTGGTGACCACTGTTTAGAGTCGAGCGTGACAAACAATCTGAGTCAGAGAGCCATCCATCACGGTACCCAGTATTTAACCTGTTAACCGTGGAAGATGAGTCGCCTGGTCATTGATGCTTCCTGCATTTTATTGCGGCAAAGCACCCACAGCTCGTCCCACTCTAGTCGGCAGCAGGAATCCTCGTCACGTTAATTCCATTGAATGTTAACAAGTCCATCGATACACACTGTGCACAGTGTAGCGGCGCGGCGCTTCAGTCTGGTGTCAGAGACGAATGTCGTTCTTGGAAATCCTGCGATTACCTTTTCACGCGGCATGAGATAAGTCCTCGCTCGAATACACCAGCGACAAGCAGCACCGGAGATAACCATAATCGTCGCTATACATCGCGCGGCGTCTTAGTCACACGCAGATGCGCGAAATCATTTCCGTCTCGCTCCCGTGTCCTCGCGGCGACAGTGACGTCTCGTTTGATCGCGGCGCCGGACATCTCTCAATTAGGCGGAAAGAAAATGTCTTGGACCCGTCTGCGGACTCATGTTGCTTCTTCAATCTAGCTGCATGCTTTGTCCAATTGCTTTCCGCCTCGTTTCCGACGACTTTGATGCCCGCGAAGGGGAGGAGAGGATCGATTTGGCTCGTCGAGAGTGCTCGTTTCGATTTCAAGGGAAATTTTACGGGCTGTGTGCTGGAAGGGTGTTGCGTGGTTGTCTGTGGCGCAATCGAAACCCCTTCGGCTAGTCCATCGGCTAGTCAGCCGGTCGCCCTACGAAGGGTTCCGAGGACAACGTTCCGGCCCTGGCCTGGAGACTCTCCCGGCCCATTCCATTCCAGAGCCGTCGTCTCTCGCGTACATCGGCCGCCAGGGGAAGCATTCCATTCATGTTTCGGGACGCGGAGCGGACGCTGATCGGCTGACGGGAGAGAGAAAGAGCCGGAACGACCGGGACTCCTCTCGAGGACTATAGCTGCGCTGCCTGGCGCCACCGCCAGGAACAACGACCTGTCGATGGTGCAGCAACCGCGATGACAATCGGCCTGTTAACGTGAGAACGCCTCAACCACGTGGTGTTTGTCTCGGAAAAGTTTTCCTCGTGAACGAGTTCCGCTCGAAGTTGTAGTTGGTGAAGTGTGACCGCGAAGTGACGAGAAATCTGTCTCCGATACTTCGAGAGTACAACAAATGGAGCAGTCCTCGACTGGAAGAACGTAGGAAAGCGTAGGATCGTTACCCAGCCGTGGATAATGCCGTTCCTGTGCGTGAGTATCCTGTATCCACGAAGGACCTCGTCCTGCAGACGATTTTGCGCATCCTCCGCGTTTCCCTCCCTTCGAGGAACTATCTCGCTCACTCCCACGATTCTCTCCTCCCTCTCGTACTCTCTCGCGTGACTACTCTGGCCTCCTCTTCTGCTTCTTCTTCTTCTTCTTCCCGTACCCCTTCGCCGCAATCTGGAGGAAGTACGGTCGAGAACGAACCAGACGAGGAATCCTCACGATCACGTGGACGGCGAGGTACTAGAGCGTCCTGCGTGGACGTTTAAACCGACGCAATCCTTACACCGCTTTTGCATCGAACGGCTCAAATCATGGTTAATTAGTTTCGCTGGTAAAAACGTAGCAAACTATTAATAATTCCGAGTCTGAACAGAATTCTCGATTGATAGCGTAAGACGGTCGTTCAGACCGAACAAAGTAGTGTTCGAACGTTTACTTTGTAACAATTTTCCAGCTTCTTTACTGTACTCGATTTTATTCGGTTACAATATAGACGAGTAGGTGAAACATAAAACAGAAGTTCTGTTGAAATTACTAACGATTTTCATGTGACTCACTACAATCGACTCACATTCCGACATGCAAGAAAATCCCGTTCCCCGAAATTGACAAATCAGACACTCTACGCCGCGTCATAAGAGACTTAGCGTGAGCATAACGTCGTGAATCACGGTGTTCCCTCGAGTATTAGCGTGACGGCATTTCCGGGAACGTGCGTGGTAATTTGTAAATCGTCATCGGATCCTTGAGAGAGGGTATAAACCGTGGAGGATCGTCAACGGTTCTATCAGTGGTTAATTCGCGTGTCGCTGATACGACCCGACGTCGGCGTCGGCGTCGGGTCGTATTCATCCTCCCTTGAGCATAAGTCGATCGTGGTGAGGTATCATCGGTAGCAAGCGACGGGAGCGAGTAAAGTCAGTGTGAAGGCAGAAAGCGTGTTGGAAGGGCCAGTGGCAGCTGTCGGTAGCGGTCGATGCGAACGGGGCTCGATCGAAGTCCCCTCGGGAGAGAGCAAGCTAGGCTCACTCACAGCCAGTTGCCAGTGTACGGTTCGGCAGCGACTGACTCTGCCCGTATGCGTCTCCGTCGCTCGGTGTCAGTACTTTTCAGGTCGGTCCACAGTGCAGTTCGCTTACCAGCGTGTTTTCGTTCGGCACGTTTGCGCTTCGGCTGCACAACGATTCGTCGAGTCGCCGTTGGGTTACGCTCGCGAGTGGTCGACCGTCGTCCTCTTCGCTCTCTCTTTCTTGTTTCTCGAGAGAACAACTTGCTACCGGCCGCCTCTCGCCAGTCCGTCGTGTGCTCGTGCTCGTCCTGTGCTCTCTTTTTCTCTTGATCTTGCTCGTCGCGCAACGAACATCGCCGCAACGAAGACGCCTCGCGACGCCTCCGCCTCCTGGGGCACACGAGAATCCTGGGGCCCCTACGATACATCGTTTCCGGCACGTGGAGCCAGCCAACATCCAGCCACTTCTGTTTTTGTTCCCCTGGCGCATCGCTGGCTGCTGCCTCCGTCTGGCTACCCGTCGCTCCGAGCTTCTCTCGTGGGAGGTCAGCACCTAGCCGGCTGGGTAAGTCAACAGAGACCAGACTCTCGCCGGACCAATACAGCTGAATACAGCTTCGACGACCAACCCGCTTCGAAACGAGTATCACCGTGTGCGAGAGACTCGTCTTCCTCCGCAACGTACGATCGTCTTCTATCGTTCACTCTCAGAAACTACCCGCGACACCCGCCCCACTCAATGCACCGACGATACGGCGACACTTGTTGCTCGTGCCCCCTGGTAAAAAGACGATCTGTCTAGCTACCAGGATCTAGAATTCAGAAGACTCTGGAAGTCCCTGGTCTGTCTTTTTATTACCAAGTGCTTTCGATGGTGGGCAGGTTATGCCTGGGAGTTTAATGGATCTTATTTTTGTATTTGATAGCCGTCCAAGGAGATTTTCGGTCGTGAGAACGCCGGTCACGTAACGGTAGCGTATCACGCGGAACGTGAGAACCTGGAATGTCGCGGGACGTGAAGATAAGACAAGGGTCTGCCACTGGCGGGGGTGGATCCCCCGTACTTCTCTCTTGTTTACGAACCACGCGCGTAGGAAACGTCGTCAGCGACCACGTGGCCGAGCACGTGATACCTTGAAATCAGAGGCGTCGAATTACCGTCGATTTCTAGTTGCCTGCTATTAGTCTGACTAAGTTCGAAGTGGTTCAGTCCTTCCTAAATCGTTCTAGATCGAGTACAAGCATAGTTTGCCCTGTGGAGCAATGCTCTGGCTCCGTCGGAGCTGGGGGCAGCAAAGCCACGCCTCCCAGGACGCTCTGCATAAAAATATATCCCCTTCCCCGCCAGAATAAACGTCTAACCGTAATCTCGAGGAAAATAGACGTTAAAAGTCGATCAACAACAGGTTCGGAGCGATCGTGGAGGTAAAATAAAGAATCAAGAATCCGCGGTTCGCGTCGGATAAATGTTTAGACGCGCTGGCCACGCGAAACTTTCGAATGGCCATGCGTGGAACGGTCGGCCAGTCGATTAGTCACCGCGACAAGATAAATCAATAATTGCGTCCGTGCTCCATCGGGTAATCGGCCGGCGCTTTTCCGCGAGACGGTGTCAGCAGAACTCGGGTTAGCCGGAACCGGTCTCCATTCATCGGTAGACGCGGAGTCGTAAATTCCGGATCGATCGTGAACCCGCCGCGGTACTTCTCTCGCGTGTATCCGCTTCGCGTCGTCGAAAGAAAGAGAGAGAGCTCCGCGAGCTGCTGCTGCTTCGGTCTGTAGCAGTGGAAACGCGGTGGTGAATGGGGAGGGCCGAGTGTTGTAAGTGTTCTTCCGTCACCCGTGTGAAAGACCTCAGAACAGATAGCAGTGTCAACCCCATGAATAATCCTAAATCCACTGGCGCCTTCTTGTTTACACTGCCAGTCGTCTACGAGTTGCTTCCTGTCGAACCTACTTACATGGGCCGCGACGTCGTTTCCTGACCGTCCCTCTAATTTCCAATTCCTCGATCGTTAACATTCCATTCTCGCCGCCGAATATGTGCCTTTCATTCTCATGTCCCTTTTTCGGGAACTTTGCATCTCCTTATTCGACCAACAATTCTTACTGCCACAGTTCCGAGTGCTACAATGATCTTTTCGTGGATCATTGTTCCAGACAAGTGTTAGAGAAGAATTTCTAATCACTGTAGGGGTTGTACGTAATTTCGCCCAATTATTTAACAGAGACGACACCAATGCCTTAGAATAAATAAAGTTGAACCGCGACAGACAATCCGTATCGTTGTTATTACCGCGTTTGCTAATTAGCGATCGTGTCGGACTTGCAACGGCTGCGGTTGATAAGTGAGACGGTCCCGTTTACCAGAATCGGTTCATTCATAGTCTGCTCCGTTCTAACGGTCACGATTAAGTTGCAATCCGGGCAACGCGTGATTGACGCTCGGTAGCCATTATCGTTTCGTGCCACATAGTTCGTAAACAGCGGACCAACACGTGTAACGTTTTTAGTCGAAGATACCGATGGTAGAGCGTCGTCGTTGTGCAACCATGTTCCGGATTACTGCGTTGACTCGGAGAATCTTCGAAATATCTCCTCCGATATTTATCTTCCTAACATTCTTCGCGTGCTCCTTTCCGCCACCGGGATTCTTATCGTCGATCGTACCCGAACGACCTTATCGCCTACGATTTTTCTCGATTCCCAGAGCCTAACCGATGGCGTTCCGTTCCCTCGGTCGACGAAGTTCAAGGCTGAAGTCTCACCTTTCCCTTCGTGGAATAGATTTCCCGGAGCGCCGGCATTCGTCCCGTTAAAACGATGCTCGGGCAGGGACGGGATCCTTCCAGGAAACTGCTCTCGAGATAACGTTCCGCGGGAACGAACACCAACCTGTTAGAAACTTCTTCTAACTCTTCGGGAACGATGTCCGTACACCGTGTTGACCTTAATAATCCTTTAAAAATTGATTGGATGTGGTTAGATCGTTCAATGATAGCTATGAATCAGGAGGTCTAAATAATTGTTACATCTGTAACATCGTCCAACGTATGGTCACCAAAGGGTTACTTTCGCTCCGGAATCTCTTTCGAATGACGTAACTCCGACTCGAAACGGTTTTTCAACCGAGCTTATCATAAAAGGAAGTTGATAAAAGAATTTAATCAAAGAGAATTATAGTTGGCTTCCTCTGCGGCGATGACGGTGGTTATGGTCTCGATGACAGCTTTTAAGAGCTGTGGAAAGAACGAGTCGGTGGAATCTAAGCATCGCTATCGTTGTACAAATGAAACTGTTCATCCAGAAACGGTGTGTCCCGCCTGCGATAAAAGTCTGTTCGCCGGAGGAAAATCGAGGGCGCGGTTCGACGATAAACCTTGTAAATCCCGCGGGCCGATAACCGAGCTTGTTTTATTGCACCCTTGTTGGTCTATGTAAACATTCAGGGACCACGTGGTTCGCCTATTCACGTCCCTTCGTCTTCAGCGGCGAACGTGTGCGCCGCGGAACGGGAACTAGGCCTTCGTATCTCGTCGCCACAACTCAGTGGTGTATTATCGAGACACGGACTCCTTCATTCAACTTTGTCGTAAGCAACGTGACGTTTCGCCACCGCGTGTATAGTGTGTACACGGACAGAGAAAAACATCAGTCTCCTTCGAAAGCTGAGTTCGTGTTCGACAGCACGCGCGGACCACGCGAGTCTCTCGGTTATCCATCGAATCCACGAAAGAGAGGTACCATAATCGTATTTAGGATCCCGCGCCGTCTGCTTCGGAGCCTGGAGAGTCTTGTTTCTCATTTATATTTTTGAGGGAGCCCTAATACACAAGAATTACGATCGTTTCATTGAGAAAATAAGTACTTTCAAGTATTCAGTCTCCTTGATTCACAATTTTGAGTAGAAATGAAATAAAACATGTGTGTTTGTGTAACACAAAAGTGTTCCTGCATTCTTTCGTAGAGGGAAGCGCCAGTTGTGAATAAAATTGAGAAGAATAGTGAACGTTTTCCGTCGAGTACGAAGGCAGGTAACACAATTTTCGGGTGAGCCCGACGACGGCCAGTATCGTGCCGGAGAAAACAAAGGGCAAGGACCCCGTTAAGGCTGTACAATGGGGCCGTTCTTGCATTTACAAGATGTTCCGGGAAGCCGACGATGAGGCAGCGCTATTATACGAACGCAGGTGTCGGTGCAGATGTCGCGCAGCAGACGGCGCGGCAGAATCGCGCACGTAAAATTTAATCGAACCCCGGGGCTCACCTATATTTCGTTTGGCTTAAATCCGTCCAACTTACGTTAACTCTAAAAATCGCTACGATTATTTCATTTCTTTGTAATCTAACTGTTTCAGAATCAAAAGAAATAATCGATTTTTTAACATATCATTCTGAGACGTAGAAAAAGGTTTCTATAAGAACCTGAAGTGACCTAACCTTTGCATGGTGCTCCACCAATAGCTAAATACGAGAATATAATAGTGGAGCGACAATTTTTGTTTCTATCTACACCGCTATTCTCGATCTTCACCGCTCCACTATATCTGTACCTTCACCCAGCATCCCTAACCGTTCTAGACCCGAACACCCCTACCGTATCATGAAGTATAAATAATTGTAGAGACACCAAGAGACAACTATACGCAGATTTCTTCGTTCCAGGTAGAAGGCGAAATGTTGTGATGGCCGGCACGTCCCGACGTCCGAGCTCCGAGCTCGGACCTGACTTGTCATCGCCGACGCCTCCGAAGAAGTCCAAGTTCTCCGAAGCTTCTCAAGATAAGGACCACGACCTGAGTACCGAGGACCTAGAGAGCGTGGAGAAGCTAGCCAGCTCGGTAGCAGCCTCGTTGTCCGAGAATACTGTGGAGCTGATCCCAGGAGGAATAGCAGTGACTAGTCCTTTCGAGATCTCCGAAGAATCCTTGGACGGAACGAAACAATTGATCCAGACCAGTTTAGAAGGACCGGCAAAGGTGACGCCTGGATCTTCGAAGGAAGGACACTTCGGCAGCTTCGAGACCATCGTGCAGATGAAGTACGGCCAGCAGGAGCACTCAGGCAGCTCGAGCAGGAAGTCCGAGACGGACAGCGACGTGCAGATTCAGACTTCACTGCTGGGAGAGGATGCGTTCTATCAGGAACTGTCTCTGATAGGAAATGGAGCTTATGGCACAGTCTACAAGGCCAAGGATTTAAATACTGGACAGGTTGTTGCTTTGAAGAAAGTCAGGGTACCTCTCACTGAGGATGGACTACCGTCTTCGACTCTGAGGGAGATCGCCACGCTGAAACAGTTGGAGAGATTCGAGCACCCACACATTGTGAGACATTCCTCATGTTTTATACACTTTTTTCACCTTCTATCTCCTGTCTTCAGCTTTTCTTCTTCTCTTCTTCCGTCATCTATCATCTATACATCGCGAGACAACCTCTATCCTTGATCCTTAGCCAGTCATATTGAAGCTGTCTCCTCGCATCATCCATCATCCACTCATCCTGAGACTCTCTTCTACTCTTCTCAATCCAAACTCTCGTCTTCGGACCTTTTCTTCTTCTCTCTCCGCTTGCATCTCGCAAGATCGTGATTGCAATTTGCATCCTGGATACAGGTGAGATTGCTGGACGTCTGCCAAGGGAATTACCTGCACTTACCCTCGGCCGATGGACGATCGGAGAGACTGGACCGGGGACTGACCTTGTGGCTGGTGTTCGAGCACGTGGAACGGGATCTCGAGTCCTACATGTCCTCGTGTCCGCGGCCAGGTATCCCGCCAGAAATGATAAAGCAGATGTCAAGGGAGATACTCAGGGGTGTCGAATTTTTACACAGCCACCGGATCATACACAGGGACTTGAAACCGCAGAATCTGCTGGTGTCCAGGGAGGGTAGAATAAAGATCGCAGATTTTGGCCTAGCTAAGACATATGATTTCGAGATGAGATTGACTTCCGTGGTACGTCCTCTAACTAATTCCCCTGTCCCGTTCAAACGAATCGCTTTAACAGCTCGTGAATTTCAGGTTGTGACGCAGTGGTACCGTGCACCTGAAGTGCTTCTGGGCTGCTCCTATGCAACTCCCGTGGACATATGGTCCGTGGGTTGCATTCTAGCTGAATTGAGTCGACTGCAACCCCTGTTTCCAGGCACAAGCGAGGGCGACCAGCTAGACAGGATTTTTCAGTAAGTCTATTATACCGATCTTGGACTCTTCCTCGATGGAACAAATGATTAATGGACGTTTCGTGATTGTTTATCAGGGTAATAGGCACCCCATCGCAAGAAGAGTGGCCCGAGAACGTGTCCCTCAGTTGGACGGCGTTCCCATATCGTCAACCGAAACCTCTAGCAGAAATAATACCGAACCTCAACGAAGACGGTCTAGATCTAATCAGGAGTCTGCTCATGTTCGATCCCCATAGTCGATTGACCGCGGTTCAAGCGCTCAGACACAGGTATTTTGCCGAAGACAGCTCGTGATGATTATTTCTCGCCTACCCTCGTTAGGTAAACGTCCCGCGACTCGATCACGCACAGAAATGATTTCTTTCTTGGCTTACGGGATCGTCGAATCTATGACGAACTGAATACCGATCTTGCAAACTGGTCTACGCTCATGAATACCCCGGCGTTCCCGTTCCAGAATTACAATTGCAAAGCGCCTTTGTTGCCACCGCTTGATGAAACTATAGCCATATTTAATTCCCACGAGCAATCGTCGCAACTTCATTGTACCCAGTCCATTGTTTCAAGCAACGAGCTTTTCGCCGATCTGTTCGGTTCATAACCGGTAGGATTTTCATCGTTAGCATGCTTAGCGGTTAGCATTTATCGATACGTTATTTATTTAGGTTTAAACAGCGCCTCGACGCGTAAAACGAATGTTATTCGGCCTGCGATTCCAGATAGTCGGGATCGCTGTCGAAGCACTCGGAACCATATGCCTTAAATTTCTATGTAATTGTACGTAACCGTAAGTGTAGAATTAAGCAGCGTTCTCGTAAGACTGGGGCCTCTTCAGACCCGCTTCGGATCCGGTGGAAGGACACCTTGGATCTTCCGCGTTAGAAACCAGAAAGTACACTGCCATATGTATATGAAAAGCGATCGACAAACGTTCAACGACGCAACGTTACCTTTCGTACGGTGTATAGAACCTTTGCTAATGATATTTATATACACCCTAGCACGCGCAGTTTGTAAGGAAATGTGGAAGACGTTCGAAAAAGACTGTACAATAAAATAAAGATTTTTTTATAGTTTTATATACCGATGTTCGGCTTACTTGAGAAAAATTAATACTTAGAGCTATAAGAGAGGTTTGCCTCGTTCAAAAGGCCCGCCATTTTACGTGGTCGCCATTGCACCTATACCTTGCACTTTCGTTATCGCAGATTTACGACAGTCTATAAAAACACGCGATATTTAGTCACTCATGCCGTCGTTGTGACAGCTTCAAAGGTAGTTCCGAAATGAAGCTACTTTGGAATTTCGCCTTATCAGCATCCAAAAGATTGGCAAACCCGAATGGCTGTCATCTGCATACGACTCCATGCTGGAGAAAGATGGCGACCGAAGTGGAAAAAGCACAAACAGCTATTGCTGGAGGAGACACGATTTTCGGGAAAATACTTCGCAAAGAAATCCCTTGCAAATTCATTTATGAAGACGACCAGGTAAACTGATTGGAGTTGGTTGAGATTTGCCATCTAAGCGAAACATACAACATTTCATTATTCATTATTTACATCGCTGATACTAGGTTATTTGCCGGCTCATCGTGACGCAACAACAATTACTATATAGCCTGTAGATATTTATGCTAATGTAATTACAGAATAATTTTAATATTCATAAACACTTCTTGGATGAATACGATGCATTAAATATTGTGCAACTCTGTTGAGCTTTGTTGAAAAGATTCCAAGTCAGAGAATCTAAGTTCCTAAGACACAGAAATTTAATAAAAATGAATTCTTCGTCAAAATTCTAACGTCTATACAATTGTTACTACAAATGCACGAATGCACAATGCACCAATCAGATAATTATAGATTGCTACATATATCCACGTGAAATTTTGGATATATTTTCTTGAATTTTTTTAGGCATACTGATTGAGCTATTCGCTGCAGCATCAGGTATTACGACGATGCAGAATTAAAATATATTTTGTTTGTCAGTGCGTCGCATTTCACGACCTCAACGCTCAGGCGCCGGTGCACTTCCTGGTGATCCCACGGAAACCGATTGCACAACTATCCAAATCCGATGACGAGGATGAATCTCTGCTAGGCCATTTGATGCTGGTCGCACGAAAAGTGGCGAAACAAGAAGGCCTCGACAACGGATTCCGTTTGGTCATCAACGACGGCAAACACGGCGCGCAGTCTGTGTTCCATCTGCATCTGCACGTCCTCGGAGGACGCCAGATGCAGTGGCCACCGGGTTAACGATTTACACCGTGATTGGTGAATTGGTAATTGCGTAATTGTACCATTTTGTCCGAAAGTACACATTCTCTGAGGAATAAAGCATTGAACGAAGTCGAAATTTTGTAGAGAAATTAATGCTTCCTGAAACAACTCTCTAGAGTGCAACGCGTTAAACGAAATGAACATTCTGTGGAAAAATATCTTTATTTCAGTTTATTTGCCTGTGTAGAAAAATAGAAGTATTTTGTAATAGTTTGTAATCCTCCGTTTACTGTTTCTCGTATACTTCGTACACGAACTGCATCCCGTTCTCTTCTTGTACTCCTTGGGGAACGTCTGAGTTTCTAAAAATGATAGCACAGACATTCCAAAAATTAATATAAGTAACTTCTGAATTTAAAAAGAATGAAAAGTGCATTAAATTAACACGATAGTTATGGCCTGCGACGATTAACGAATTCTTCTAAATTGAACTCACTTCTTCAAGACTATATCGTTAGGTATCTCCGGAAAAAACGTGTCGCACTCGAAATGTTTTTTTACTCTTGTTAAATACAATTTGCCAAAATAAGGAGACTCCATTGCAGCCTGTAACTCAAAGAAAATAATTTACAATCGAAAAAACTTGATATAATCATGCGAAATCCTGTTGAATTCATACCTTGTACACGGAGCTGCCGCCTATAACCCAAATATTTTCGATCTGATCCTTCAGCGGACCTTGCGTGATAATCTCCATCGCATTTGGGATACTTTTGCATACGATCGCCTCATTTCCAAGATCCCTAATTAATTCGTTCGGATGATAATTTTTTGTTAACTTACTCGCGTCTTTAATTCACGCTAAAAAAATAATTAGAATTACAAATTCTTGGACGAGAGAACCATATTTACACGATTCTGTAGTGGCCTGTACTTGTCCGGTATGCATTCCCATGTCCTCCGACCCATCAGTACAACGTTCTTTTTACTTATGTCTTTTGTTTTTGACGTCATCAACGTGAAGAACGCCATTTCGCTCCTAAGAGGCACGTGTTTCTTATAATGATCTTGCGAAATGATTCTGTTTAAGAGATTTATGTATTGCGAAAGTTGCTTACTTCAGTCTCCATGGTAAGGCCCCGTTTACGCCGATGCCCATTCCTTCGCATGCAGCAGCGATTAAATTCAATGGTAAATGCATTTTCTTAGCGGAACTCTTTGGATATCAGTACGTAGTCCAATACTTCAGATAATCCAGCGGTTTTCAACCTGTAAGGCCCGCTCCTCGTGAGACGCGGCATAATTTTTTAATAAAAAATTACTTTTCATACCATAGTATCTACAAATAAATAAAACTTAACAACTTTTAAAATGTGTCTATATCATTATATCTATTAAAAATATAAAAGATAGGACAAAAAATTGTTTTCTGGAAGTCGTAGGAGCATGAAGAATGAAAACCTCTGCTTCTTTTATGAAATCACAGGATTCAACGGCTAACATTCAAATAATACTGACGGAACCGCAACCTGGTGGTTTGCCAGCCAAAGAGTAGAAACCATAAAATAGTTAGCTAAATAAAACATAACAAATTAGACAGTTGCAATCGTTATATTCTTAATTATTGAAAAATTTGTTGTTTGAATACCGCCGACCATTGAGTTATTAAAAGAGCCGCGCAATTGTTTCTTACCGTTCGTTCCATAAGAAACTATGTTAAAACCGGCACGAATTATTTAGGTGGTTTAGTCCGATGTCGCCACCGCCAGATGGCGATGATGTTTCTTTTATTTTTCCAGATTGTGAGTGTTTTAGGTTTCGCCGCTAAATGGCGCCACCGGTCAGTTTTGATAAGCGGTTTCGTTATTTTGTTAAATATTTCATTATTACGCGATTTCCTCTGGCTTTTTCGCATGGTATTGTCGCAGGAAAGTTCCCTGAACATTCCTGTGCCTCCAGAAGATTTCGTTCGCTTCAAATTAGTGAAAGATGTGAATTTTTCAGCTCGTGTTCGGCGCAAAGTGACAAATGATAATTTAACACTCAATTAGGAATTGCAGTTCAGAGACAATTCAGCGGTCGATATGAAAGTTCTGATAGTATAAAACTGATGCATAGTCATTAACCTAACCAGAGTCAGGAGAAGTACTGCACACTGCACCTTCCACGAAGCAGTGATAAGAATGTATCCGTATGTCGTGGCAACCATGGCACAGCTATTGAAGAAAGTTGCATCCATAATATTGTCAGAAAAATGTATGGAGGAGTACTTTGACGAGTTTAATTTACTTCATGGTAAGAATCTTGATATTGTTTATTAAACTTTGGACTATTACTTTTTTATCAAAAGAACGTAACAATAGCATGCTTAGCTGACGTTAAATTCTTACTGACATTACTGTACCGTCGGAACATTGCGCGTACCGCCAAGGGAATTATTCAAAAATTGGAATTTGTATTTCTGTAAATGGGAATAATTTCTTTGATCTACGCGTACAAATAGTACATAATTTTTAAGTCAATGTGACCGATCGTTTACGTTTTTCGACGCCTAAACATCAAGTAGAATTATAACAATTAATTTTTAGAAATATTCAATTTTCAAATTATCGAGTTAGGCATCACAGTCACGATCGCTCGACGATGTTCATTTTTTCCGACGGTAATTTTAACTTTTCCGTTATTTGTTTTCGACATTGTACATACATAAATTTTCTGCGAAGTTTTAATGAATTTTTTCACAATAAAATCGCCCAATTCTTTCAGCGGGGTGTTTTAAGGCGACGCTCAGCACATGTCTTGGATTTGCAATTATCTGTGGTTCCCTTCTTGGTAAGATTGCTTGTACATTATACTTGAATAAGTATATAACTAAACTATGGATTTTTCGAACAATTTCGAATTTTATCTACTCAATTTTGCTATAAATATTTAAAGATCCGCAGTCTAACTATAACATTCAAATTATCGTTTGTAGTTCAATAGTATTAATGTTCTATTATTATTGTTTCAGTGAAGGTACCGCAAGTTGTAAAAATTATAAAAGGTAGAAGTGCACAAGGCATTAATTTTACAAGTGTATTATTAGATTTATTTGCCATCACTTCCACGGTATCCTATAGCTTTGTCAGTGGCTTTCCTTTTAGGTAATACAATGTAAAAGATGAAATAGTTAATGTTAAATGGTTTTTACTTTTCTTAGAATTTACTATACGTGTATGCCATTATGTTTCAGTGCTTGGGGCGATGGAGTTTTCTTAGGGTTACAAACAGTAGCAATTGCAGTTTTAGTGTTGCATTTTAATGTAGATACTACTCGAGCAGCAACGTTTCTCGCTGCTTACGTAGCAGTAGTAGCTGCAGTTGTGAGTGGCTTGACACCAGTAAAGCTTCTGTGGGCATTGCAGGCGATGGTTATACCCATTGTGCTCATTAGTAAGGTATGATATAAGAAAGTTTATATAATGCACTTACTGTTAGCAATGATTTAATGTTTTATTTTTTAGCTTATGCAAGCCTATACCAACTATTCGTATGGAAGCACTGGCCAGTTATCAGCTATAACTGGATTCATGTTATTCTTTGGATCTTTAGCAAGAATATTTACATCAGTCCAAGAAACAGGAGATATTTCAATGATAGTGATGTACATGTGTTCCACCTTTGCGAATGCAATAATCGCGATCCAAATTTTATACTATTGGAACGTAGATGTATCTTCCAAAGAGAAAGCAAAGAAGACTCAATAATTAAGTTAAAAAAGTAGCATTCTACTTCTTCATACTAAAGATAGGTTTCTTTTTACGAAGACAATTTTATCCGGGAAACATACTTTCTAACAAAGGTCTTATGGTGATCTATGCAGAATGTCAGTCGAATTTTTTATTATGTAAAAAGCAAATAAAAAGGATAAGAAAATCGAATTCACTATTTATAAGTAGTAAGATCCAAATCACTTAAACCATTCCAATGTTCAACGCTAGTGATCAAAGATTAAGGAATAGGATTGTCTCACATACATTGAATCGTTAGAGCCCGATACACGCATCCATTTTTCTAATGTTCGGCAACCATGCAGTAACGGAACTGCGGTATGCAAATGTAATTGCAATGTAATTGCAAATGTGCAACATTTACTTGAATCCATAATAGTATTTCAGACCACAATTCCGGTATCGCAGTAACTTGCGGTTTGCTTAGGAAAAACTGATGCGTGTAGCGAGCCTTGTATTCCTATTTAAATTTACCGCCAAACCGGAAGCGTTGCGCGTGATGAGAACGCAGGAAAGAGTGGGGGAAGTATGATTTTACGCAGGCGTGTCCAGGACTGTTCGTTTCCGTTTCTGGCGTAACCGTGACTTGTGCGCGGCGTATGGTGAAATTCAGACACGCAGTTGTTTGGTCGTCGACGATGTTGCATAGTGGACCGTGATATTATTGGAAAACGCATAAACAGATCGTCGGAAGATAATACGGGAGCCACGGTGAGTAACAATCCGGGTTCGTTTTCTGGCCGATCTGGCAGAGCAGATTTTAGCAAAAAAAAAGAGTGTAAAGCGGGCGTGGATGAGCGTCGGATTAAAAAGTGTGGTGGCCATTTGGGAGCGTCATGGCGCCGTCGGCCTTCGCAATCCGGCTTCCCGACGACCATCTTGTTACCGATAAATCAATATAACGCGGCTTTCCTCCTGCGTAAGCGTTTCTCTCGCATATAAAGAAATATTCCACGGATACCGATATACGGTTATCGTCGTTGATTGCGATACGCTGGAGGAATTATCAACGGCCACAGGTAAATGTCGTTCGAAGGGAAACCGGTCCTTGTTCAATCGAATTTCGCTTTGTGTCTGGGCGCGTTCTTGCGCAGAGAATACCACCCCCTTTTTGGAGCTATGATTCACGATACATACTCGGAGACGCATATACATATACATATTCTCGCCCCGAAGCTCCCAGCCTGAATTTCGATGCCCAGAATCATTTATCTGGATAATCTGCATCGTGGAGAAATATATATAGAGCGATTCAGTTATTCCGAAATGATATAGACCAAAAACTGTATATAAAATAAAAACAAAAAGAACACGTGTTCTTTTGGCTGTTGGACGATGATCCTTTTTTGCATGCCAATTTCGGACAATCGGTCGGAGAGGCAGCTATTTCAGTCTCTTTTTTACCATACTCGATTCAGATAGTACTTGGTACGGTGATAATTGGAACATCATTACGAATCTGCCGATTTTCGTAGTATTGCAGGACTAGGTTGCTTGCAGTACTGTATCCAAATGGAATCAATGGATGCGCGCCTTGTCGCGCAAGCATTGAACTACCATGGCCAACAGTTGCAGAAAGTGTGGGAAGGAGAACGCAACGAAAATGAGCTGGCCATGCTCAATCTCAAGGAACCTAATTTTGAGATTTACCAACAGAGGCAGAAAACACTTAGGTGCTTATTCTTCTTGATTACATATTATTAGAAATCAATTGCCACTGTGTATGCGTTACAACTTGGGCATTCCATTTCTTTCTTTTCCTATAGTTTCGGTGATAGAGGAAAAAGGCTAAAGCTGCAACAATTCCTTGCAAAGAAGGCAGATGCCCTCTATGATAAGTCAAATTTGGACAAAACCGTTGAACCCATCAAGCAGGAATTAGGGGACGAAGGTAAGAATCTAGTTTTCGATGAAACCTTCCCAGGTATTGCACAATATTGTGCAACTCTAAATTATCTGTGTTCTTCCAGAGTTTTACGCAACAATGCCTGGCCTTGACACTTATGTCACCATGGAAAAGTCTCAACGTATACGCAACTTTTTGGAGGTAATTATTTATTGCATTGTATTTAGTTACACAGTCAGCAAGTAGGGTTAGCTGTATCTTGAACTGGTGATTTAATTATTTTTAAAGAGCAGTAATTATAAAATTTTTTAAATTAATAAATGAATCCAATATTTTTGCACAGATACGCATAATTAGTAGATTTGAAATGTGAAGTGAGAAAGGATGAAATATTATTCTAGGATCTTTTATGCAGCTATGTCTTAGGAGCATATGAGGGTTAATAGAGTAATTATATATTGGCATTCTCAATTTTTTAAAATTTCCAACAATTTTGAATTTCAACTGGGAGTTCTTTCAATCTTTCGATGTTGCCACTATTTTGTAACACAACTCACGCTCCGGATTTTTTCAGAGTTTGGTGGTTGGAGATGTTATATACGCGCAAGTGATGGGTAAAAGTGCTGCTGGGCTTCTTCTGAAGGTGCTGTGCAACTGCAGCGATTGCCCTCGAGTTGTTACAGATTTAGGAGTAAAGGTACGTGGCTCGGTCTTCTAAATGGTTAACGATAACAGTTGTTGATTTCCTCTGACTCACGCGCGGTATTGTGTCATCCCGCAGGCTCTGATATTGAACACGGCCACAGTGCCGGCGGTGGACAAGAAAGGTGTTACAAGAAGCTACATGGCAAATGATCTCATCTGCGTCGTAGTCAGTGAAGTTAACGTTGAAGCCGAGCGAGTCGTTGCAGTTATGAACGTACCCGCACGCGAAGGGCAAGCCCCACACCCAGCTATGGGACTTATCCATTCCGATGACCTTCCGGAAGCTTATAAGTAAGTAACCCGACGTCCAGATAAGTACAATAGAATCTTTTTTTTTATATCTTACGAATAACGCTTCACTAACTCTTGTATACTGACATGAACATATCACTGTAGGGAATTTCATATACACAATAGAAATGGTAAAAAAAAACAAAGTGTTTTGTGATGCATCCATAGCACTTACTACTGAACGTTTTTGTTTTAAAACTCGAAAAAGAAAGTAATATGCAGAACAAAACAGTAAGAGAAAAAAGTCGTTCTCTTAAAGCGATCGTATGCTTAAAATGCGATACATTTTGAGAGCACTGTTGAACTAAACTGTGAAGGCAGGAAGGCAGTCCTTTCTCTGACAGTGGTAGTCTCGGATTTAGGATCGATAATCACAACAATAATAATAATAAATAACCATCTCGATCGTGTTCGAAATACCATTCTCTCTGTCGGCAGAGAGTGTATAGCTACATATGTTTGTAATTTTGCAAATAATACGCGAGAGTTCGAAAACTTGTTGCATCTGTAGTCACTTTTTTTTATTGAGACTATGTTTTGTCGTTAATCGGAATAGTAAAAAGAAAGAGAAAAAGGAAAAGGTAAGGAAAAAATAGTATTGGTGGCCGAAAGAAGGTTGAGATTTAACAGACGCACTGTGATACTAACAAAACAAGGTAAATTAGATTTGATTCCTCTTACACGTTTTTATGAATTTAGGTGCCAGACACTCTCAGTAACGTAAAAAGTTGATAGTCAGTATGATGATGAATTTCTAATGTGATACAAATGATTCAAACCTTGAGCATTGGTTGACATGGCTCTGTTGCGCACAATATTCTATCTACGTTTGTGATATGTTACTCTCAAAGCACCAGCCAAACTATGGCGCCAAATGACATCAATGTCTTTTGAGGTTGCATTTCCAGTATGAGATGTTGAGCCTTGGGTGGTCAGAGTGAGTGCTGCAGACGGTAGGTATAATAATGATTTACCGTTGTTTGGTCTCTATTGGTAAATCATAACGACGAAGTTTTAGTTTGAAAAGAAAGTAATTTTCCGTTCTCTCGTAACAGTATTGTGCCGTTTTATTCTGAAACATTTCATTAAAATGCTTTTTCTAGATTTCTGTGTCATAATGATTAAGGCCAATTTCAAAGTAATCATCGCTTGTATTCCGCTATATACGCTTGTTACATTTGTTGTTCAATGTGTCGTGTCTAATCGAGCGATATTCCGGCAATGCGAATCGGTTGCTCGAATCAGAGACCAAACAACCAAAATCTTAATCGCCCGAACCTTTACCTTTAAGCCTCAAAAGAATCGCGCCTTGTCATAATAATGCCTCATTTAAACTTACAGCTTAAATTGACAAATAAAAAATCTAAAAAAACGATGTCATGTTTGAATTGACACCACAAAATGCAAAAAAATACAGACGACAGTACTGCTACTGCATCTAAAAAAATACAATTTTTTTGGTCAACTTGGAAGATAAAATATACTCAGCCGTGGCTCCCAACCTATCCTAGGGCTATGCAATTTATTTTATCGCACCAAAAAAACTATACCATACTTGTATAAAAAATACCGAAACCACCGTCGATCGATGATAGGCTGTGTGCTTTTGTGTTGAGAACTCCTCTGATTACAAACATGATACAAAATACTAGAAATATACGTCTTAGCGGTACATGAAAGGTGAGAGACGAGTTTACATAATAATGAGGTTGTGTACCATTTGTAAATTTATAAATAAGAAATAATCTCTGGTAATAAAGGAAAAAAAAGCTTTACCAACTTTTTCCGCCAATTGTTAATCCCTGTTTATGGACCCCTGCTGCTTGTTAACGGTACAAACGTAGATTTTGATCGACTCTAATACCACCAGGTGTCTGACAAAATCACTATTCTCGCTCTCTGTCTCGCTCTTCTAATTTCATTTTCCCTTTTATTCTTCTTCTTCTTTTTTTGGCTCTCTGTTTCTCGTTTCGAACGGAAGAAAAGAACGAACTCTTATATTTCTTCTTGAAGAGCATCTTTGGCATTAGTGTCGTATCGTTGAATAATTCATGCAGATCGAAGCAGAGAAGGGAACGGAAAAACGATTTAATTATACAGGGGCGAAACATGAGAACGACGATATTTGGTGTACCTTACCGTTTATATAATCGCACACGTGTGTGTAAGGGATAAACAACAAAGCCGAAGGAGATCTGTACGCTATTTCTGTATAAACTGTATAGCTAAAGAGACGACGAGACGTCGAGAACGAAAATCGAAGGGCCTACAATTATGAATATATAAACGAAAGAAAAAAACCCTCCACCAGGATTATTAACCGAGCCCAGGACGAAACTATAATACGAGCACGAGAGGAATTCGGTCGTCATGATTATCAAGTCTTTAGTTTTACCGTTAACGAAGTAGCTTTGGTATCCTTTCTTTGGCAAAGGTCCAGGACGATCTTTGCATCTTGATAATCGTTCCTCTCTCTCTTTGTGGTGTAGGAAAGCAATGGACAACAAAGGGCAATCGTACGAAGCGATGTTGGAGAATAGTACTGGCTTCAACAACCCCAACAACATTAAATATCTATCCGACTTGATGGGCCTCGGCCAAGAGAACCATTCCAATATGGTTGGTTTGAGGTAAAGAAATTTTATCACTCCGATTTCCTATGATCCACTCCCTCTGGCTCATATTGCGGTGTACGGCTCTCATACTCTTCAATTATTATCAGCTCTTAGCCCATTTGCATCGGGTCTCTTTTCATCTCCTAGATATGAAGTATTGTAGATAATAAATTTACGTGCTTATCCAAATTTTTATGTAAATTCAAATGCTTCCTATAAACCTAATGTTTGAGAGACCATTACTTTTCGTTCACGTGCATCAGTAATTCAGGACGTAACAGAAAAGTAAAACGCATACCACAATGTGGGAGAGAGGGAGTGCAATTGACTCTGACTAAAAGACAAGCTCTCTATAATCTTTCGATGCACCTTTTGCAGGGAAAGATTCCCACCTAATGAATATGCGTCTGAATTAAGGCAAGCGCAAGCCAGTAAATGGGCGTTCCGAAGCGTGGCTGAAGGAATAGACCACTTCAAGGCCGGCCGTCACACAGAGGCATTCCAATGCCTCAACAAAGCATTGACCGTAGATCCCCGAAACGTCGAAGGATTGGTAGCCCGTGGAGCACTGTAAGTTCCCAAAAAGTCGAGCTGAAACGGTATTGCCAGTTCTAGGGCCTATACTTCATTGCCTTATCATCCAGCTATATAATCTGTCTGGAATTCATATATTATCATTGTACTATACCCACTCAAGCCGTATATCTCGTTTGGTGTTCTCCATAGATACGCGAATAGCGGCAGTTTCAAGAAAGCGATCGACGACTTCGAGACAGCGTTGAAGTTGAATCAGACACACGCGAACGCTCGCAAATACATGGCAGAGACTCTGGTCGCTCTTGGTCGAAGTTATGAGGACGAGAAAAAGTACGAGGACGCGCAGAAAGCTTATGAGAACTGCCTAGCGATCGCTCCGTTCCACGAGGAGGCCAGGAACTCGATCGAGTACATAAAGTCGAAGACTTTGACCTCATCGTTGAACCCATTGGATACATTCAAGAGCTTCGAGGCGGAGAACGATGTCGGTGAGAATAAAAAGGAGAAGAAGAAGCGGAAGAAGGAGAGGAAATCGCGGTCGAAGAAGAGACAAAGGTGGAGCTCGAGCTCGAGCTCTTCGTCCAGCGGCTCTTCGAGCTCCTCCAGCTCGGAATCCAGCAGTTCCTCTTCTTCTGGGAGCTCCAGATCAGCCTCTCGATCGCCTAGTCGCAAGCGGAAGCATAAGAAGGATCATCGCGGATCATTGTCGCCTTTGAGCAAACGCATGGCTCAGTATAACAATCCTCCGGCAGCTACTACGGCTGCTCACGACGTGATAGCTCCTGTTTCATACACCACGAACGCCCGCGACAAAATGGATGACTACGAGATTAAAGTGAGGAAGTTTTTAGAACAGACGAAGGACGACTCCGATTACGAAGATAAGGTGAGCATCGTGTAAAGTCTCTTATCGCGATCTGTTTTATCGATCTTATCTATTTCCGTTCACCGGATCGTGGATCTTTTGTTTTTCGTGTGTGTTCAGGTAAGAAAGTTCTTGGAAGAGACGGCCAGATGGAAGAGGGAGAGGGAGAAGGAAAAGAAACATTCAGAGAGCGAGAAAATGAAGAAGAAAAAGAAGAAAGAAAAGAAGGGCAAAGACAAAGAAAAAGAGGACAAGAAAAGTCGAAAGAAGAAGAAGAAGGAGGAGAGAAAGAAACGGAAGAACAAGGACAAGCTCGAGCGGGACTTGGAGGCTCTGAAAAAGTCCTCGTTACCGGACTTGGAGCAACTCGAGTCGAAACTGAACGCGTACTACGCGAAGGTTGAAAAAGAGACCGCTGTCTTGAAAAGGTTGGAACCGCAGTCAGTTAACGATACACACCGTGATTCGATCTCTTGTTCGTTTGCCACATGATCGTGTATGTCAATCGAGACGATGTTCGTCACGAGCTTTGAACATTTCCAGAGGTTTGCTAGAACCTGAAAATGTTCCGTCGGGAGGGATGGATTCTCGAAAATATCTGAATTCCTCGGAAATAATTGAATTATTTGGAGTCATTCTCGAGAATTCAGAAATTTTCGAGAACGCGACTCGTGTCGATCCGTCCTGACAATTGCGTACCTAACATTTTCGAGTTCTCGCACACCTCTAAAAATGTCGTTTCTCTTTTAGTCAAGTTGTCGAGCGCTTGGTCTCAAATTCGTTACAAAAAGAAACAATGAATAGAGACGCGGTCCCTGACGCGTCGTATTTTATTTATGTTTTTATATTTACTAGGTATGTAGCTCAGTATAATGACATACCTTCCCCTCTTAGCAACGCTGAGAAGCTCGCTGAGAGTTCACGAAGGGAGGAGGAGCTGCGCAGAGAGAGGGAAAGGGAGAGAGATGAAGCGTCGAAGGCGTATCACGAGCGCGAGTCTAGAATACCGATGACGGCGCAGCAACGCAAAGGTAACGCCTTGAATTCCCTCGTGAGACAGGGTGCGAGGTATGTGCTACATTCAACTTAATGCAGACTTCGATCTTTCAGAGATTCAAAGGAAACCACTCACCGACATATTCGAGCAGGAGTCTCAGCTGATACACCCGGAGCCGAAATTACCCACCCTCGACACAGCCGCGCTCAACGCCAAGTGGAAGGCTGCGCAGGCTGCTAGGTAAGTTCAAAGAGGATATATACGCTACACGCAATCTCATTAAAATGCCAATCGACAACTGAATAGGTATCTAGTCATTCAATTATCTATGAAAATCTTATCTGTTCAGACAAAAGGACGTGATGCCCCAGAAATGGCAAGACGTACCTCCGGAAGGTAAAAAGATGCAGTCGAATGTGGACAGCGAGGAGGACGATGATAACGAGTTGGAAGAGAAACTGCAGCGTGCCGCCCTGGAGAAGTCTATGAACATCCGCAAGCAGATGCAAAAAGAGCTCGCGGAGAAGAGGGCCGCGCAAGCTCAGCCGATGTCAGCGCCGACACCTCCGCCTTTGCCCAAAGAGCCACCGATACTGAAGCAAGCTCCAGTGAAATATCCAACGCCGCAGCCGCAAAATAAATTCCAGTCGTACAAAGACACCTCGCTATCCGGGCCGCAAACGACGCCTGCGAAATTCAGCTCAAGCAACAATCTTGGTGGTAAATTCCAGCCGATCGGACAGAGTGGCAACAGTGGCGGGGGTCATCCTCCGGAACCACCTCGTCCACCTCCACCGACGAAGAACCAGAACCAAGCGAAAGGGCCAAGAACAGACTCAGACAGCGAAGCGGAACGACAGCACAGACAGACGCCTAAGAAACGAGAGTCGTCTGGCAGAGGTGGCGTGACCAAGAGAATGAGCAGGGACCGTCCAGCGAAGCGTTCTCGTAGCAGATCGCGCAGTGCGTCAAGCTCCGGTTCTTCGCGATCTCGCTCGCCTAGGAGAAGTCGATCTCGATCGTACTCGAACAGAAGATCGGGAAGTTACGAGAGGAAATACAGTCGATCGCCATCGGGCACGTACAGCAGATCACGGTCCAGGTCACGGTCCAGGTCGTACACGAGGAGTCGCAGCCGCAGCAGGTCTGGTGACAGAAGTTACTATCGTAAGAGACAGTTCCGGCCGTACAACAACCGCGGCACTTACTACAAGCCACGTTTCCAAAGCTTCAACAATCCGAACCATCGTGGTGGCGGCAACAATTTCCAGAACCGGAACAGGTTCTATAACAATCAACACAACAATCGGTTTGGTAACAGACGCGGCGGCGGGTTCAACAACCGCGGGGGTGGTCGAGGACGCGGCGGTAACCGTGGCGGGAGATTTTTCCACGGTAAGCAGGGCTTCCGCGACTTCAGGGACCGGCGGGACTTCAGAGATCGTCGTGCGGCTTCCCGCGATCGGTACAGCGATCGCAGCTACTCGCCGGATCCGATGAGGAAGGTCGACGAGGCAAAAGAGAAGATCAACAAGATGCTCGAGGGCGGCGACGACGTGTTGGATCATCAACAGGGCGGCGGAGGATCGAACGTGCCACCGAGCAAGAGGCAGGACGGACCTCTGAGCGAGGGCGAAGAGAGGGACGACGATGACTACGAGAGGTGGGGAGAGGGCGAGGGGGGCGACACAGCTAACAAGGTTGGTTAGGTCTCTTCCGCGTACAGTTTCGCGAAAGAACAGCCTCTGTCTTCGTGATGACGATCATGATAAATCCGGATGACGATGATATCAGGAGTAATATGATGATGATGATGATAATGATGATGATAATGATGATGATGAGGATGATGATGATGATGATGATGGTGATGAGCCACACTGTGCAGGGAACGTCCGACCCAGGAGCCAACTAACTCTCGTTTGTTGCTAGAATGAGGAGGTCGGACCCGACATCGAGAACCTGGAAGGCAAGGAGTACTTCATTGAGCGCATGAAGCAGCGAAGCAAGAATGTTTTAATGCAGAGAGCCCTTGCCGCTAAGATTTGGTAGAAACTCTCCTCTCCACGGTTGCCGTTGCTGCTTCGTCGATTCTTCTCCTTCGTCTGTGATATTATTCAAAACTGTTTCTCGGACGTTAGACACCGACCGGACGCGCGCGCGTGAGAGAGAGAGGGAGAGAGAGAGCAAGAGAGACAGTTTCTTAAACAGCGACCAAACGGATTGTCGATATACTTCGAACGGAAAAAGATAATCTAACGAGTAAAGGTGAATACATCGCGTATAAGCGAAAACATTGTAACACTCTGTAGTCATGACGGTCGAGAGAAATGAAATACCGTATTCCTTTATCGATCCCATTAGTTTTTTATCTAGCAGGCCTCGATACGTTGATACGAGCCGGTATGTCGTTCCGCTCGATTGTCATGCCAGTATCTACGTTAAATAGTAAATATTCATTAGGAACACTGCGCGCTCGGGTCGGGAAATGAGCACTCGTATACGAGAGACAGACACCCCTCGTTTCCTTTTAATTTCATTATCGTTCGCGGAAGGATTTTACACGTATTTAGATTTCTAGTACTTACTTCTACGTCGTGGTGTCGTTCTCTTTCTTTTACATGGTCTCGTAAGTATTAAGAGTGGAATGCGAATGAGAGTGAGAGAGTGTGAGAGAGAGAGAGAGATCGAAAGAGAAGCTTCGGCCGCGACACGCACGTTCGAAGGGAAGTATTCGATCGCGCTAGAATTCACGCACACGCAAGTGGCTTTTCATTATCATACATTGTCAGGATTAGTGGACACCACACATCGCTCTTTTAAGGACACAATCACACTTCCCTGGTTAAGATCCTTTCTCTCCGAGTTATTCGAATCGTCAGGAAAAAAAGAAACCCCACGTCTCGATACTCCCCGCGCTCGCCGCTGAACGAACGGAACAAAAACCCGTGTTTAAAATAATCGAGATTTGTCATCGGTTTCGAATCGCGAACTCGTCGCCGCGATAGAGAAATCGTTGTTTTAGCGAGGAAAGATACTTTTAGCTTCGGTTTGTCGAATTGTGACCGGCATCACCGGATTCTCTCGCAAATTTTTCGTTTTGAAACATACATGTTTCACAAACCCACGCCTCCGCCCCCTCCCTTCTTTATTACGAATACTTTAAGGTATTAAACTATGAATTTACCTAGTAAGACACTTATATATGTTGTATGTAAACGAGTTGCTGTACAATTCAAAGAGATCCGCAAATACATAAACACGAAACCACAAAGCCAAAGAGAGTTATTTCTCTTCGTCTTTGAAGAAACGCATCGGGGAGCCGTTCGACGCGCTCGCGGAAAAAAATAAAATCGAAAAAAGAGAGCTTAGTCGTTAGCCGCCGTTGCCGACGCGTGTATCGTTCTGTTTGTAATTCGTCTTTTATCTCCCTCGGTGAGCCATTTCCAGACCATTGCCTTCGAAGAGTGGAACTGGTTTATTGATATCGCGGTTGATTTGGATATCGCGCAGAGCGTTCGCGACCCACTATTTAAACTGAGCCTCGCGATCGCCGGGTCGCATACGCGAGAATCGATTCGTTCGGAAAAATGAAGTGTTCGAGCGCGAGTTGTATTTTCCTGGTTTTCCTCGTCCAGATCGCGAGTCGGGAGACCATGGCGACCGTTCTTTACAGTAAGTTTCATTTGCGAGAAACAGAACGATAGGCCGAGTACAGTAATGCCTCGATAGATGCGAAAATTCGGGCCCGAAATCAGAATGTATTACGCTAATACATTGTTCGAACTGTTTTATTTTTAATTGTTGTTTTTACTAATATGTTTGCGTAGAAAAGTGTCATCGGTAGACTGCGGATACTTATGCGGAATAAAAATTTGCAATTATGAGAAACCAAAGTTAAATGAAAATTTTTTTCTAACTTATTAATCTTATTTAATGTGTCTATCTACCTTTGAATGAGAACTATTTATTTTTGCTAGAAATGCACAAAATCCGCAGTCTAGTCGTAAGAAGGAGATTAAAAACAAAGCGGTGTTTTTTATTTTATTGTCTCGCCGACGACGTTGCGCTTCCGCACCGGGGCTAGGCTTTTCACGCGCGTGTCGAGGCATTACGGTGTATTTTTCTGATTCTTTTGAAGAGCCGGAAGTGGTGCAAGTCGAGGCGTGCGGGGCGAACGAGGTTTACAGCTCGTGCGGCGGTAATTCTGATTGCGAGAAGAGCTGCGACAACATCGACACCTGGGATTCCGTGGGATGCGCTTTCCGGATGGACTGCATCGCGGGATGCGGCTGCGACGAAGGATTCGTCCGGGACGCGAAGCATGTTTGCGTTTGGGCGAATATGTGTCCGAGGGTCAGGCACTGAATCAAACGACAACCACGGACAACGCATGCAGCCTTTCAACGGAGCTTCATCATTTTTAATTGTAGAACTTCTTTAGCGTTCAATAAAATATCTTGACGGATGAAAAAGATTGTGAAATATGAAGCGACGCGATTTTCCAGGACGATCCCTTCCTGGGGGCAAGAGATGCGTAGACGCATTTTGGTAGAAAGTGGAGGGGGAATGTGGCGGCGCGCGATATGATAACGTTTTGAGATGGTTCAGTCCCGCGCCGTCTTTCACGTGCGCGACACATTTCGGGAAAACGGGGGATCTTATCTGTGCGACGGCTCTCTCGGCCGATTCTTTTGTTCGTTCTCGTATTGAATCCCTGCTTTCTTTTCTAATGTCGCGAACCCCCACGGGACAACAGAGCCACCCTTTCCGATTTTTACGGATAATTCACCGACGAGATCTGTTTCGCCGTTTTTTGATACCCGGGACTTTCGAAGTGTACATGTGTGCGAATGCGAGTGTGTCTCGGATATTGTCATGTGGATACGCGAAAGGTAGAGCCGGGACGATGGACCAACGAATGAGTGAGTACCGCGGTTTTCAATCCCATTTAAACGATTCCGTCGTCACCGAGCAATTGATCGCGAAACTAGTCCGGGAATCCTGGCTCCTTATTAAGCGCGAATTACCGGCGCAGCGGTCACCCGCTCTGATTATTCTCTATCGAGCGGGCCAAAAAAAGAAGCCCGAGGCGGCCACCTCGATCGAGCATCCCCGGTGGGTCCACGTCCATTGTGATTTTAATAAGCCTTATGCAAATTACAAATGAAATTGTCAGCGGCAGGCCCGCGGTCCATTCTTCGTCGTTGATGGGGACAATTAGAAGAGCTTTGTCCGGCGACCACGCGTTGTCCGGCTGCTCGGCAACTTGAGTCCCAACGAGAGGACCGCCCGCCAACCCCTAATGTTTGTATCCGGTCCACAGGACGTTCACTTCCGACCGGAGAGTGCCTCTGCGCTTGCTGACCAACGACTTCTTCGATGATCAACGTTGTGCTCTCTACGTTTTACAATCGAGATCAATCCAAACTAATTGCTATTCGATTTGGGAGCCAGCTGGAGGGCTCGCTGAATTTATAGTCGTCTTCGAGGAAGACTAGACTGGATCAGGGTGGTTTTTATACATTATTATCGTTTTTGCCGGAAGGATTAGTGTCGGATCTTGGACAATGGATTTGCGAACATTCTTATTCTTTTAAAAGTGAATTTACATAATTTTAACCAAGTTCTTTTGTCTTCTACTCTTTCGCTAACCCAAAAATGACTGAGAATGTTAACAATTTTCTGCGATCGTGAAAGAAATCATCGTTTAGGTGGTGCCAGAAGCACGGTAGAGCCTCGTTAGTTGAGACCACAGACTCGACCCGAGTGTAAACCCTCGATAGTCGTGCCAGGTCCCCCGCTCTGGTCATCTGACGTCGTCACGATCGAAGGAGGGTAAAGAGCGTGCAGAAGTCGCGAGGCAGAGCGGAAAAGCGGAATAGGCGGGTGGTTGGGAATCGAACGGAATCACGGAGGCTGGAGGTCGATGGTTTGGGGTGGAGATAAGTTTTTACGGTAGGGTTACTAACTTACGGACTCGGCATTGTCGAGTTCCCGGTGACGGGAGGACAATGCGCGTTCGGGACACAATGCTTCACTCTGGAATCTGAAGGCAGTCTTGACTATCAACCTGCAACCACCCTCGCGCGCATCTGTGTCTACCAATACGACGCGGGGGTCCCTCTTGCACATACCCCCCTCTCTTCTATTGCCGGCTCGGCTCGGCGCGCGCTCGTCGTTACTTTCTCATTCTGTCAAGCGAGCTTCCACCGAAAAAGAATCCCTTTGTCATCGACGACTTTCGGAGACATTGAGAATTACGGTCGGCTCGGACGCGTGCTAAAGCCGGGAACTTCTCTCTTCAGGTGGCGTTCCTGAAAGCGAACGCAAATTACGAGGAACCGATCGCTGGGCTTCAAATAAAGATCCGTAGTCTAGCTATGACAGTACATTGGTGATGAGCACATGCTGAAGAAACATTTTTTAAAACTCGTTTGATATTGTCAGCTGTTGTAGCGAGGAGCAAACATTAAGAATGTTCGTACAATGGTCTACCTACCTCTGGAACAGCATCTAGCACTCGGTATATAAACAGTCCCGTAACTTGAACATTGAGCTAAGATCTGTATGCCATCAGTGTATGAAAGATCGTCGAAATCAAAGTTGCGCGATAAGAAACTGGCAAGTAGTTGGACGCGCAGGGTTGTTCCCTGCGATCAAAGCGGTAGGATGAACCACGAAGGCAGAAACAACATAGACAAAGTGCAAAAAGACACCGGGGGTGGATGGAAGAAAAGAGACTCGCTGGAAGGGAGACGGGCGAGGGTGTAGAACAAGAGACAGCCGGTCGGGCATTTCAATCGCTCTCAGAGCTCTCTCTTTGGCTTGGCTTTTCCGTTTCTTTCTGGCACAAAGGCTACATTGTTTCGTCGCCGGGTTCGTATGGACGCGGGCTAAAATACTCCTCTTTTCTGCCGGCACGGTAGCGCGCGCGGATACACACCGAAAAGCAGGCCGCAGACACAGCGGCTCTTCTCGTGTGTGCGACACACGAATCTGTAACACGTACGTGTGCCGAAAGCAACAGCGACGTCGGCCACACCATCGTCAACGGGAACACCGTTCGCCGGCATACAATCCTTTCTCGTACATTCAATGCTCGTCGCCCACTCGGTATCCTTTTGTCGCTGTTTATAGCTGCCGTGTAGGCCCGGCGGATCACCCCCGCGCGCGCATTCCGAGCTTAATTCTGTATCGTCTAACTGGACCGTGGAGCGAATCGTCTGTCGACCAGGAAACCGTGCGGCGAATCCCGGTACCCGCCTGGTCCGGACTCTTTTTGTACCCGACCGGATTTACGGACTCGCCGTCAAACGCTGATGCGCCGGGTCTTGCAACTTAGTTTGATCCATTGTCGACGGGACCGACGCGGTAATTACATCCGGACGAGCAGAATCTGCTCGCTGGACGCTGGTCCTACGCATCAGTCCGAATTCTCCTAATCTGCTAGAGACACTGCGGGTTTTCAAATTATTCAATCGTTAACCCTCATACGCTCCTCAGAAATAGTTGCATAAAAGATTCTATGATACTTTCTCACCCATTTTTGCTTCACACTTTAAAGTACAGTATTTTATCGATGTAAGTCGTCTACACGGGTCTGCCCAGGGCCATTTATACGCCAGGGTTACTGTTCTTTGAGTTTTGCCGAACGTAGAGGACCGTGGAGGACTAATCCGAATTTCAAACTTCTTTAATTTTCATTATTTTTTGATGGGACTTTGATGACCATATTTGTGGCATATTTTGCGTTTCCAGGATTGCAAGGGTGCAGGATGCACTTTATTTCTCGATAATGCGAAGATAAGCTGGATAAAAGATCAATCTTAAAGTGGGATCTCCTTCGCGATAAATATTTTTTCACCATTTATTTTGCAATTGTTCTAAACATATGTCGTGTTTTCACAGTGGACCATTTTTTAAAAATTGCCGAGATTAAAATTGTTTGAAACGAACGCTACACCGCGATATAAAATCTCGGAAGAAAGAAGAAGCAGCTTTTAGGCTATCCGATAATATTCTTCAGGTTATATAGAATAGCCTCGAGAATATCCTGATACGCAGGAAATCTTTTATTCCGCACGTGCCGAGCATGGAAACAGTCCGTAGAAGTAGCCGATTTTTCCTGGACCCAGGATGAAAGCCGCTGATCCTCGAAGACGTAATCGAGCCCGGATGAATCAAGAAGCGGGGTCAAGGTCGAGCCGGTATACCGATTGTTCGTGGTTGGGCAGGAAATTAGTGGATCTCGGGGATGAAAAATCCGTCGGCCCTCGGGGGGCGGAGACCACCATCGGATGGTTATTCTCGGAGCCGGGCCAGCTTAGAACGCTTTACAGGCGGATACAGCAAGAGTGTCCTGCGCCCTATTGATAAACTCTCTTTCAATAGACGCGGATGCCGACCCCGCTGTTGAGTATCGATAATATTGGAGCTTGGGAACGTCGGCCCGGTTGAATGTCACAATGCCGCTCCAGTGATTAATAGACTTCCGCGACTTTTATCGGAGTAAGATGTTGCGCCTTCTAAACGCGTCCGCGGTTTTCCAGAAGAATTGGGGACTTCCGGCGATCTAGCACCTCTGGATCGATCGATCTCTTAACTCTATGGTTAACCGGACTCTTCTTAGATCCTGTATCAGCAACTTGAATGCATCTGTTCGCGAGTGTACGGCAACGTTCACAGGATGAATGAATGCATGATTGACCTTGGCTTGACCTTGAATGATCTTGAAGTCCTAGATTCTTATGTGGACTGTTTAGGCTCGCCCAAGACCTGCTGGAGGATCGGAGGAAGAAAGTTCGAGGGCTTTCTAATCGCGCTGGAAATTGCGGAGCTGGCAGGGACGAATACGTTGCAGCACGAACGGAATAAAGCCGCCGAAACTGGGCCTCTCGGCGGTAGCACGCCGCCACCCAGTATAATAATACCGGCTGAATGCGAGCGTGTATGCACGCGCCGGCATATAGACGCAGGAGAACCACGAGGCTGGCCAGTGCTCTCCTTTGTCATTCGACGAAAGGCTTTGTACCGATTATCTGCGCACGCTGCCGCGGGTACGGCTTTTCAGCCCTCTGCCTCGCCCCCTTTTCCAAAGACTGCGGCGTCATTCCGCCCGTGATTCCACGTGTCGGCGATACTGGACACCCGGTACATAGCTCTCTCTCTCTCTTTCTCTGTCGGTCCAAGCTACGGAGGCTCGTAATAGTTTAGCGTAATCCGGCGTACCTGACTTAGCTATTAGAACTCCGCTGCCATCGGGAACCCTGTAATCCGCGGACCGTGTTTTCGCGAGCCCTCGACGATGCGAATCGCAGGATGTTTTAATTGGATCACCTCCGACGAAATTATTTTCGGAAATTTTGAGAAATCCGAATTTCCAACGTGTTGGTGGTAGCTTGAAGAGCAGGCTGACCGGTGTACCAGGAGACGAATTAATTAATAAATCGCGGCGACCGATCAGGGAGCGTATTTCCAATATCCGTCTCGAGGCAGAAACTTTTATCGGTCTTTCCCTCGAAGGCTTTCACCCCCGCAATGCTCCACCCCTGGTCCCTCTCTCTCTCTCTCGCCCCTTTTTTCCCTTTCCCGTTTTCGCTATCTTTTCCTTTCCTTTTTAACTCCTTCCCCGGCTCGCCAACCCCCCTCTCACTCTCCTCTTCCTCCTTCTGCTTCTTCCCGTGACTACATTCTTTTCAGTATTCACTGTGCAGTTTCTTGTACCGATACTTCCTTCTTTCATCGTCGCGTCATTCAAGCTTTTGATGCCGCGGCGACAAAGCTCTTTACTTCTTTCCGCGAACGAATGAAAGCACGGAACGATGGCGATGTATACCTGCACGTATATACATCTGTATGTACGTATATAAAACTCTCTCTCTCTCTTCTGCCCTTGTCGGGAATATACATACAGGCAGCAGCGGCCTGTGTACACGCGTCGCACACTCGTCTCAAACTTTTCGGCGATATTTGCCCGTCCCGGAGTGAGAGTGATCGACGAAATTGTTTTTGCAAAATGGGGAGACTTCTTTTTGCGGGTTCCTCGGAATCTGTTGGGGTCGATGACATTGACAAGGTTCGACTCTTAGTCTCTATATCTTTAACTCCGTTAAAAAACTGACTTCGAACAGAGTTCGAGAAAGCCCACCGCGTCTGACCACGGCTGACTCAATCCCTTTCCACTGAACAGCGAACGTAGACAATATAATCTTACATTTTCGGCTTGTTTATCCCCACAGAATTAGCCCCACCGTTATCATTAGTCGATCCCACACTACATCGTCGAAAAACGACGCGAACGATCGTCGGGGTAATAAGCGATTCGCGAACGCGTTGTATCGCGAGCATGGGGTATCACGAGCGCGTTATCCATCGTCCGAGAGAGCATTCCTCGGCGAACGGGGTGGGAATTGAAACAAGCGAGAGGACGTGCCGTTTGCGATCGAAAATCGCATTCGGCGTAACCGCGCCCTTAACGCGGCAGACACGTCGGGTCCACGCGCGCGGCGTTAAAACAACGGCAAACAGCGCCGTTAACTTGGAGCACACGCGCGAGCACACCGGTTCTTAATGGATCAAGGTGCTTAATTCACGAGTATCGACGCAGGCGTCGCGATAGAGCCGACGGTTATAATGCCATGCGATACACAAGGGGTGCGCCGCTCTGTGAATTCGACGAGGATGGAATCTCTCGACCACTCGTCGAACAGAGAGAGAGAGCAGGAGCGAGAACGACGGGAGAGAAACAGAGAGAGAGGAGGGGCAAGGGGTGCGCGACGAGCGGACCAACGCGGAGGAGAGTGTAGGGGAAGTCCCTGTCCACGAACAACTCGCTCAATTCGCTTGTTCGCTCGCTCGCTCGCCAGCAGCGTCATCATAAGACCTCTTTGTTCTCCGGCAATTTCAGCGGCATTGTCACCGTCAACAATGTCCACTTGACATTCTCCTTCTCGCTCCCGCGCATTGTTAACCCATCTCCCGCCCCCCTCTGGGCCGTCCCCCGCGTCGACCCCCCCGGAGCCCCCTTTCGATCATAAAGCTCGCAGCAACCGGCCGGCATGCGTCGCGATTCTGCTTGTGGACACGCCTTAAGGGCCGTCTTCCCTGGCCCGCGGACGATCGCCCGCTCGATCCTCGTTTTTTCACGGCAAACTGGGTTACCGTGACTTCGCTCGTCCTCTTTTCGAACATCAACGCCTACCACGCGATTCCCGTTCCTTCCGACCACCGTCGAGTCCAACACGGTCAGCCTAACTTCTAGATGCTAGTCTCGGTCTAGTCCCTTCGCATTTCTTCACGGAAATGTGACTAGGTTGAACTCTGCTTTATTAACCCTCATACGTTCCTCAGGGTGAAAATTCACCCATTCGTTTACTGTAAAATTATTCATTCCTTTATGTCTACGTCGTGAGATGTATTTCTTTAAAACGTGACGCTATAAATGAAACACAATGCGTTGAGTTTACGTGTAAAGTAAAAATGGGTGAATTGTTATGCAGCTATTTTTGAGGAGCGTATGAGGGTTGAATCGTTCGGACTGTATCAAACCTACAGTCTACTGTCATACACTATCGTCCACTTCATAAATTTATTTTCTCACTTCTTCGTCCGCTTACTTGTACAGTTTGCAACCGACTTTGTAACCGACGTAGAAGCATCGCTAATCAAATTAGAGGTCTGAATATTTGCGGAATCAGGCAGAAATGAAGGAGAACGTCGAAATCAAGTCGCCAGCGTTAGAGCTGCTTTAGTTGTCCGGATTCCGCAGTAGCCACGACCTTTATCTCTTTCTCTGTTCCTCTGTTGCGTCGCTGACCGTGTCTTTCTTTCCACCTTGCGCTCGCGCTTTTCGCAAATGTCCCCTATCTCCATCTGCCTCGCTCCCTTTCTCTGGCCGATTCGCTCTCCTCTCCGTCTCCCTCCTCTCTCTCTCCCTCTCTTTGTCGCTCTTTGTACCCATCTGTCTATTGTCCACATTGTTACGCGGTGGCATCCTCCTTCCCCGCATTGTTTCGGCGCATTGTTTGATGGTGGCTCGCTCGCTCGCTCGCTCGCTAGTCCTCTTCCTCGGCCGACGGCGACTCATTGTTTCCTCGTTGTTGCGCGTCCGTCCGTCTTTTCGTTCTCTTACCTTGATCATTGTGAACTTTAGCCGGCGACTTCCGAGCTGCTTTCTTACTTTGGGGAATTAAGCGATTCGTCCGGTGCGTCCGACCAGTTCCGCGCCTATTCCACTGCGGCCGAACGGACGTGGGTTGATCGAGATACACCTGACAGATATTCTAACATCTTGCTATTCTGAACGATAGTTTGAACACTTTTCCTAGCACCACGCAGTAACCGTTCCAGTCCAAACGGTAAAATGAAACACAATTTAACCCTTAGCAGTCGAGTTATTAAATGTGTTGGTATCTAATTAATTACTGAACATTTAAATACCGCTTGAGGCGTTATTCCAATTTCATATCTATAAAATGAAAAGGATTATATAAATTAAATTATTCTAGGTCGGAAGAAATATTTAATAGAAAATGTATGATGTTTTCGGCGCATAGGTTCGATCAGTTGTTTTTTTATCTTAGTAGTAGAAGTTCTTGTGTTCGACCAATCCTTGAGAATCATAACAGTTTCCACTCCAAACAATCGTGATATTGACGCAAAAAACATGATAAATATTAAACTGTCGATCGTAATAATTTTATAGGAAAAATTATTCGATCGACAAAATTTAATAGCAATTAATAATTTAATATTTGAAATAATCTTTGAATTAAAGTGGCTCCGACTGCAAAGGGTTAAACTAGTGTCTCTGGTCGACGTTTGATCGAAGTCCGTCATGCTGTTAGACGGTCGAGTACTCGTGACAGTCTTCCAACGTTGGCGGAAAGGTATCGAAGTCAGTCGGACGATTCGAGTGTCCAGGTTTCCCCGTGAATGCCCGGGACATTTAAGCGTGGGGTTCATTCGAAGATGCACACACAGAGAGAGGGAGGTACACGGATGCACACGGACACAGTGAGAGAGGGCCCGCGTGTGTACATATTTCGCGGGAGTGGTGGCGCTTTACTTATGGAACGCATTGTTCTATTGTACGCGGGAGATGAGCGCATTACTGTCCCTTGTCCCCCTTTTCGAGCAACCCCGGGACAATATCGTGCCGTCGTTAATCAGGCATCGTTCCTGGACGAGCCACATAGTAATTCGCGGAGGTTTATGCTCGCGGAGCACGCATTTAGATTCACAGCGCCCGGCTATAGCGCGCGGAGCGATACTAGCTTAGACGCGATACTGGAAACTCGATAACGTTAGTTATAGACTCGGGGCTTAACGGTCCGAGTGACGTCCCGGATCCTCGCCGTTCGGAATCTCATTGTGCCGCTTTACTGCCGCGTTCCGGGCGTTTGTTAACTTTTTAGTCGCGCGACAGCCGGAGCCGTGCATTATCCGTTGTAGATTCCCCGGAAAATTGCTGGGAACGTCGCGGATCTGCTCGGCCGATCGTTGCGTCCACTTAAAAACGCATTACGTCGTTCTGGTACAACTGTATCCTCATCCTTGGCTTCCAGTCGCTTGTTCAGAATTCTGAACCTTCCAGTTGTTCAATATTTTCGAAAATCGCCGGACTCCTGCATACCAAAACACCTTCAAGATTTTTCTCGGATCATTTTGCAGCAACTGGAACGGATCATATATTTGCCGGTTTGTTTAATTTGTTTAATGCGCTACAAACATGTATTTTATAACAAGTTCAACACTGTAGAATATATTTCAACCAAAAGAATGATGCATCATAAAAAGTGAAATATAGAATGAAGCAAATATGTTTGTTAAATCGTCGAGCAAAAGCGGCTCGGCACTGTTCGTGTAAAATTAAGAAAAATTTGGGGTGCTGAGCGTAAAGGAAACGGCAGGGTTGGTTCGCATCGATTCGCAGTTTTAATTTCGTGCGGGATGAAAGTACGGCGCGTTTGCATGGCGCACGGTCCACTTGTCAGCGATAATAGAAGTTATATTTCGAAACGCTCAAGAATCGTTTAAACGACGTCGGCCGTCGAAGAAGATCGTCGATAAGACGGTGGGCTCGGGGGTCTCTCTCTCGACGGTGAATCGATATCGATCGCGTGCGCCACCTTCGTCCCTCGTAATAACAAGAGGAATAGATGCGCGAGTTGTGAACCAGTAAGGAGGTAATGGCGATGGCAGAGCGAGCAAAGAGAGAGCGAGAGAGAGAAAGCTTGCGAGCGGGGAGGAGGAGAGAAAGAAAAGGGAGAGAGAGGAGAAAGGTGGCGAGGAAGCGAACGCGAAGAAAGGAGGGTGCTCGTGCGTGTAGCTCGAGCGTATATGTGTATACTCGCGAACGGCAAAGAGTAGGAGGTAAAGTGTTCGCGACGAATCTACGGAATGGGGTGGAAGCACAATGCTCCAACAATGACGCTATTGTGGAAACGAATAACACATACTCCTGCGCTTTACCCTGCGCCTCGTCGGGGCTAAGCTGCATAGCTGAATCAAATGAATACGGGAGTGCCATCGCTAAGACACAGTTCCAACTGCCGAGGAAAAATTCGCCAGCACTCTGTCGATTCCTTCGAATTCGCAAAGCCCCGAATTATTTGAAAATTCATAGATGCCGACGTTTTATGGTAGCTCAAACCTGGTGAAACGACTGCAAACCGGTCTTCTAGAACGTCTACGCTCTGTGAATAGTGGTATTTTTCACCACGAATGTCGTAAGAATCAAAGATCGTACAAACTGAGGCAACCACAGCAGTCTATCAAACCCGAATACACGAGCTGAAAATTATTCCTCGCATTCCTCAAAGTATGCCAACGTGATCATGGAGATATCACTGAAACATTGTCAAACGCGCCGTCAGTTCGCAACCGGCTCCGAGGTATTAAATCAGCGATGACCATTTGGCAATCGAGGGCAGGATACGCTGTTCCAGCATCCCGATCGCGAGCATCGCTATAACAAGCCCGGTTTACTTAGGTTATCGCAAAAGTTGGTGGCGATATCGTGTACAGAGCCCCCACCGCGTTGCTCCACATACGGCAGGGGAATATTCGGGACACGCGAAGAAACTTGCGCGCGGGATGCCCTGTCGTGTAACACAGTGGTTCCGGTCGGTTATGCGTCAGACGGCATCGCGCTCGCGTCCCTCTCCCTGTTTTCAGGAAATAACGAATATGAATGCAGCGCGGTTCTTCCGGAGAAGTTTCAATGGCCTTTATTCGACGCCGCTCCGCTCCGCGCCGTGACACAGATATTCCGAGGCGATCCCTTTGCGATTCTTTCGCTGATAGTGCACAGTTTTTAATCACGCCGATCGGAGTCCACGCACTCGGACGATCTAAGAGATCTGTTTCACGGAGTATAGTTTATCGACGATCTCGTTGGATTTTTGTAGAAGATGTGTTTGTTAATTCTGGCCGGAACGTGTCAGGGGGATGAAAAAGGACAATGGGGTGGTTATAAGATGGCAGGATCGTTGCATACGCAAAGTAGCATCATCGTAACGGCTCGCGGGGGTGGCACGGGGGTGGAAGAACGTCGAGGAGGTTCTAGTCGAGGGCAATACGCGGACCGGGGGTAGGTACGTAGGCAGATTTAATTAGCATGGACCAACGGAGGCCCTCGGGGGCTGCCGGGGGTGCGGACGAGGGCAGTTCGAGCGTTAAAGTTAAATGACGGTTGGCGGTTGCTTATTCTTCCCGGCAACTGATGCTTGATAATCTGCGAAATCTCCCCGCCGGCTCTCAATTCTGCTCGATAGTTCGCTGCCTGTGCAGGCCAATTCTCTCAATGGAACAACTCAGCCACGGACTGACTGGCTTAATTGTAGTTGCTACGTCTCCTCCTCCGCCCTCCGCCTCTCCGATTCCGCTTTTTTTTTCTCTCTCTCCTGTTCCCCATTTGCCGGCGGCGGAGGTCGTTTTCTTCGGACCGGCGGCGTGGCGCGCGTTTCGGAAAATCGTCTGGCAGACCAGACGAAAAATCTCGGTTGGAGTGGTTTTTAAAATGATCGGCGCCGCTCTGCGCGGAGCAAGAAGTCTGGAAACCTTTTGTTATTCGAAGCATTTTTAAAGCGAGTCCGAGCGTGGGTGTCGACGAAATTGATATTAGCATGATTTTTCGATGTTTCGCAGATAGTTCGAAGAATTAATCGCATCTCGCCGGACGATCAATTGCGCGGGGGGTTTCCTGTTTTCGCATCGAATTTATTCAGAAAGCATGCGTTTCGCGGGGCATTCCGTGGAAAAGGATCGTCATGCAATCGCGCGAGATCCGGCATTAACCTATTCCGCTTTGTCGCGTGCGTGTAGCGTCCTCCTCCACCCTCCGGGGGATCCTCCGTCCCTCTTCCGCTCTTTTTCGCCATCCGACACCCATCCCAGCGCCCATCGTTTTCCCCGCGCCTCGCCTTTCCTCCGCAATTTTTCCGCCACATTTGCCTTTGTCTCGCGACAACAATGCATCGCCTCTACTGCGATGACATAAAAATATGTGCGCGTCGGTGTTACCCTCTCTCTCTTCTCGCTATTCGTTTCTTTCTCTCCGGGAGTTCCGCCTCCCTCTCCATCTGTTACTTTTCCGCTTGTCTCTTCTCTACCATCTCTAGCAACCCCTCCATTCGCGCTATCCTCTTCCTACCGATTCTTCCTTCACCCTCGGTGCTGGAGGGAAAGAGGGAGCGTCTGTCGGCGTTTCGCGAATTAATTCGGCTTGTCAGGAGACGAATGCGATCGGTGATTTCCGGTTCGCGAGGATCGAGGCTGCCCGAGGAAAACATGTTGATCTCGAAAGAGGTGGAGTCCGGGGAACGCGGGTCCAGTTGTGTCGATAGATTTGTTTTTACATCAGCCAGTACTGTGGTGCTCGTAGAAAAATATTCGAAATTTGTTCGATGTTGTTTAACACTTTTAATGCCACGTCAGATTTAGTGAAATTACTATTATTGTAGACCCCGTCCCAGTGTTTTGCGAGCATAACAGCTGGAAATGGTACTGGTATCACTAATGTATCCTAGAGTCTAGCTAGTCTAGAGTACGTCTGGAGACATCAACCCTTACTGCCTCTAAGAAGAAAACCCAGAGATCCCGAGAGTCTTGAGTTGATATTTAAGGAAACCAGACATTGTCTCGCGCCATGCGCCAAAACCGGTCTCGGAATCTTCGCTAATCCTAGAGCACAACCCCCTGTAGGAGGTACAACCCTCTCTAGGAAGAGGGGTGAACATCGATGATCGGTCCTCGTCGAGCAATCGTGGTGGCTGGTGGCGTCGAATGCTCATTGCCACGGACACCTGTGCCCAGCCTCTAACCCTTGGGAGTCCGCGGGCGTGAAAAGGAAGGGGCTGCGGGAATATTGTTCTCGACGGCGACGCCGGGCGTCGTCGCTGGAATTTTCGTCGTCGGATGCTCGAACAATGAGCATGCAAATGATCGGCCGAAGATCGATATCGGTTCCTGGTCTGCGATCAGAATTTTCCCGCGGCTCGGCGCCCGCTCCACCGGGGGCAGGCGGCTGCCCCTTCGACCCCCGTCTGCCCCCCGCCGGTAGACAAAAGGGGGCCGACGCCGGTTGACAATGGCCCGATGGCATTACGTATGCAGGCACAGGGCTTCGCTCTTTTCGAATTCGTTGCATTCTGCCTCTGCCTTTCCGCCTTTCGCCGCCCTCTCACAGCCCCCTCGCACCCTCTTGCATCCTACGCTCTCCTCTCTCTCTCCGATTCTCTCCCGTCCCACCCTCTCCCTCTCGCCTCTCTCTCTTCTGCGGCCACGCGCGCCACACCAGGCACACACCGCAGCTCTTCTTCTCTTCTTCACGATCTGCGCCCGTCCTCGCGGGTCCATTCTGCAAATTGCAATCGCCAATCTGCCGGCCCTTTGTCTCGCTCCTCTGCTTTACTTTTTTCCCCTCTACTTTCGCCGTGTCTCTCGCTCCACCTCGCATTCTCTTTTCCGCCTCCTCCGGTCCGGGAACGGGAAAGCGTTAATTGAGGGGGCGAGACCCGAGAACCCTGTGCGGTCGACTCTTTTTAAGATTCAGACCGCTTTCCTGGCGACACACCTGCCAGGTGCGCCGGGACACGCTCGAATGGGACCCCGGCGAGTTTTATCGAATCTTGTCTGTAATTTTTATTCCCTGTGTTTACCCCTCCTCGCGTCGTAAAAAATTCTGCACCCTGACACAAACGACACTCGCCGCACTCTAACAAAACTGTCTTGTTCAAGTACCGTTAGCGAAGACATCGAGTACAGATGTCGAAAGTCGCGTTGAATCTAATTCCGGGAGCCTATTGTCAGTTTTCGCGGGGTTAATTACATCGCAGCGCGCACTCGCAGCTGAGAAAAGATATCGATGTAACGAATTGAAAGGAATTAGTGGAGCAGGAACCTGGGAAGCTCGTTGAAAATGAATGAGAGAGAGAGAAATGTGGAAGAGAGCGCGAAGGCGGCAGGCGCGTAGAATCTAAACTGCACAATGGATGGTAATATCGAATGGTAGGGAGTTGCCGCGCGCACGGTGCACGGTCTATTCAATGCAATAATTATAAATTGGTGTCTTTCAACCGGCCGGCAAATCGACACGTAACGAAGCCACTGTAACTGCGTCCACGGGCGACAACTTCGCGCCGCTTTTGATCCTGCAGCCGCCGCCACCACCACCACGCCTCTCTCTCTCTCTCTCACTTCTCTCTCTTCTCTCTCCCGGTGGACGCGCGAAATCGCGGTAACATAGAATGTACAGGGACCATCGACTTCGCAGATATTCTCTCGAGCGAAGTTAGCCTCGTTTCAACAGCGGCGAATGTTGCTGCGTCCCCGTATCGATCCTCCCGCTCTGTCTGATGAGCTCGACTAGATCCGATTGAATCGAAAGGAAATTAACGACGTTGATCGATGCTGCGAACACCCCTGTCGATGAACGCGGATTGTATTCAAATGTGACGCCTGAATCGGCGAAGCTAAAAATGGACCATCGATCCCCTTGATTATTTATCCGCGGACCCAGTCCGCGTCGCTTTCAACGCTGACACTCGCTTCCTTCTCCAAACATTTTTCTATCAAGCCTCTCTGAATCATCCCCGATTGATCTAGACAGCTGTTCCTCCACAAATAGATCGGCGACGTTAAAACTACCTTCGGGTTGCTATCCACAAATAATAAAATTCATGGAGTAGGCTCTGAAGACGCATACTAGGATGACACATCCTAGTTCCAGGAGTTGCACTCCGCGAACCCTGAAGAATGTCCAATTTAGGAAGAGTCGTATGCTACCAATGCTAATTGGTAATGCGGAAACTAGCGAAATGAAATTTTTGAAGATCGTAATGTCTCGATGAATCTCGATTCTCACTATGAAGCCTGAGTGCCCGGTGCTACCTAGCCAACCTGCTATTCAATGATCAGAACCTGACGATCGGAGTCCAGAAAACAGAATTAGTCGTTTGTCCGAGGCTCGGACACCGGGATTGGCTGCAGCAAGATCCGCAGAAGTTCCGCAGGGCACGGATTAGCCATCCAGGGATAAACGAACCGATCCCCGGGCACAGGGTTACGTATGCACGAGCAGGATAGTTCCGTAATTAGGGCGGAATACATGACTCATCGTTACAGAGTCCATGCATCCAAGGGTTCGCCTTAACATGGCGGAGCAGCAACCACGGGAACCACCCCGGGAGCACCGGCCCCGAGGCAGTTACCAACTTAATGAAGCTGTTTTCCGTTTAATTAGAATCCCAGCGTGATCCTCCTATTCTTAGACGGGTCTCGCGGTTAATCCTTCCTACGCCGCGATATTAAGACGGCACCGGCTCTTCCTCGCGCTCCTTACAAAAGCATAGCGTGCACAATATCAAACGGGCGGCTCTATATTCGTTGCCAGCGCCTTTATGCACTCTGCGGGCCTGTGATTTTTATCGCTTCGGGATTCGCGAACGCGATATCCGTACCGCAGGCTGGAAGCACCCGCGAAATTGCCACGGTTTCGCATCTTAATCGTGTGACACAGTTGCGTGAGTCTAGCCAAGGTCGTTCGCCTAAGTTTCGCGAAACCGCAGGGGGCTGTTCCGGAGAACGCGGGCCTCCGGGCTGCAGCTTCTTCCGTTCAATTTTCGGAAGTGCAAGACAATTAACGCGTATGAACGAATACGATGACGCTAATACGAATAAGACCTTTACGAGCTCTTACGGTTGCTTTTTTCAGGACGGTGGGGAAATGCATTTACCCCTACGATGAAATTTGGGGGTTGTGTGGGACTGGGCTCCTCCTAGCTGAAATTTGAGGAAACGAGACTAAATCCATACCGATTCCCACTAAAAACCGCACCGCCCAAGGGTTAAAACCCTTTTCCTCCGTCGATTTATGCGGGAAAAAAGTACAGGGACCCACTGTTCCTATTCGCGTCTGTATTTCCTATGCTTCCACGCGAAATCCACCCATGTTCTGACGAAGAATTCACTGCTGGTCCTAATTATGCTCACTTGCCGTCTTTTTCTAAAGAAAAAATATAAGCGTCTACGCACGCCAATATGAAGCTAGATGGAGCAAGAAAAATGCAGATGGACGCGGTCGAGGTCGAGGAAGATTGGCGAAGTCGTAAGAAGACGATTCGAAGCAGGAGACGGTCCGGGGCGTCGTTGCTCGTCGTCGGTGGCGTCGGCGTCGGCGGCGGCCATGCCGTGGGGCCGGCGCTCTTTTATTTCGAAAACAATGGAAGGGCGCTTTGTTTCAGGCATTGTCAGGCGGACAGTAACGCGCGCACAAAAGTTATAATGAAACGCTATTTATTTAAATGTATAGGTGCCACGGTGCCACCAGCGAGGAAAAGGGCCCCCTACCCCTCTCAGGCTCCCTCTCTCTCTTTCTCGCTCGTCCTCTCTCTTTGTGCACGTGCACCAACACTCCGGCTCTCGGCGCCGAGCCGAGCCGTTCTTATTCCGTATTCTTTTATCCCGCTATCACATTTACGGTGCCATTCTTCCCGCGGCAATTGTCTTCTTAAAGCGATACGGGGGCCGCGCGTGCGCCGTCTGGGACGCGTTTTTCCGCGAGGCGATTAAAAATCGCGAATCGATGCCCGGCGACCCGGACACGCGACCCTAAACCCCTGTGAAATCGTCCCGCTACTCGCCAATTAACTCTTTTACGGTACAATTCGTTCGTTGATCGTGTCCAAATTATTCCCTGTATTTTAGTATTTAATTGTGACGTGCATATTGGTAGAAAAATATTTATTTAGAATAAAAATCTGCAGTCTACATGTGTGGATATGATACATATATGCTGGATACGTCTGGATCAGATTTGGGTCAGCGGTGACCCGCGGTCGTTAATAGAATTGCAACTTTTTTTTGAGTAGCACAGAATTGTTCTCGAAATAATAGGCAATTTGCAAGCGCTCGTCGGATTTCTAGTGGATAGAAGAAGCGAATAAGATTCGTGAACTAGGATGATCGATATAGATCGTTCCGGAAGTGCACCGATTAAATGCAACTCAATGTCTGCCGGTTCTCTGTCGTACGAGTCATTAAAGTCCTGCAAGGAACCGAACCGGAAGGGGAGCTCGTTTCGACGATGCATCTGGACCGCATGAGAAAGTAGTGCCGATAACAATTGGTTCTATTGACGATCCAATGAACACGGTAACTCGATATCTCGCTGGGGGACGGGGCCAATTGATTGAGGCAAATAGAATGATGATTTTATGATGGCCGAGGCTGTCCAGTTTTCATCGACCTGGCCGCAGGACAGAAGGAACTCTCCTCTCTCTCTCCTCCCGCTATACTCACTCCTCTCTCCGGTTGCAGCTCGCGACTCGTATAACTTGTTTAATCCCACTGCATTAAGCTGCATTGTTTTACAATTCCGTTGTCGCGTCGGCGATTTGCATACTCGGAAAAATTTCCGCCGTTTTAATCTCTTATTTCATCCGAAATAATTGCTCATTGGCTACTCGGACAAACGAGGACAACTACTAAGACACCCGCTGTTGCAATTATTCTTCTTTGCTGTTAAGGTGGGATCTCCTTGCGCGTCTGGACGCAGCGTTTCGTTATCCCAGCGTCTTTTATACTCAATTCGTCATACTTCGTAAGAACTATGTTCGTGCACCTGCAGTTGTCATCCATTCTTTATTTTGATAAATCTGTTCACGATTTTTGTGCACGCAATTTTATTTCCACTGAAAGTGTCCCCAGTCTTTCCCGTTCCTAATTTGAATCGTCTCGCAGCAGTAAATCAGCGGTCAAACATTTCGCGAACAATTAGGTGCATATCCGGGGCAAGTGCAATTAGATACCGCACCGGCCGATTATAAATTGCGTCTCGTTTCGAAGGAGAAGACAACGGGCCGCTTAATAACCGTTTCCTGCGGCTGGCGAAACGCCTGCGCAGAAATAATCGTCAATCCGTCGCCTTGATGAGATAATGGTCGATCGGTTCCTCTGCACAGAAACGCGGATCGATGGCGAGATTCCGTTCGAAGATCGGCAGCATCCGGTCCCTTACTCCTGAGAGAGAGAAAGACAATCCCACCCCGAACTCTCCCGTATTTCTTCGGAGACGTTCTTTCATCGCGCGCGAGCAATTTATCGCGAGGCCGCTCGAAATTACGTCCGCGGAATTCCGCGACAATGCCTGCGCCCGGTCCCGTCGCATTCCGCCCGTCGCGTCGGCCACGATGCATACGACCCGAGCTGCATCCCTTAACTGCACTCGAGTGCAACCACCCAGCGCCTATGTCTCAAGGAGTTCTAAAAAACTACCTGGTCCCACCTCGATTTTAATTACGTGGTCGTTCATCGATTAATTTCACATTGCATGTATGTTTACTGTACTGTAAACCCTTTAGAACTATATGGGTCCTTGTCCCATTGATTTTAAACTTCCTATATACTATTGTATTGGTTCAAGATATTTTTTTGATCCTACCGAATTTGTTTTTATGACATTTTTCTGGTAAATACGTAAATCCAACACTATGAAGCTCAATTAATGGATAAATTTAATTTTCTGAAATTGCGACACCACAAATTTTAGTATAAACTGACAATCCGTAAATTCTCGCTACTCCGTCAATTTCCACCACTGTTAATTTCACGAGTAGCCGATCGACCGGGCACGAGCGCGACAACTACGACTGTGGCGGTAGATTAGAGACCAAGGGTAGAAGTAAACCGAAAAAGGGATGGAGAACAGGGTGGGGTATCGAAGGGTGTCAAGGGTCGTGATGGATCCTGGGCGGACGATTTCCCACTTGTTTAACCATTTGCTCTAAGCATACCTGAACCGCGGCGCGTTAACAGAGATCGGGGGTGGTAGTGGGGCTGCAGCGCGGTGGGGACCGCACGGCCGCGGAGCTAGCGATCAGTTGCATGCGGCGCGCGACACGGTGAACAGCGCACGTGCGATCGTTTCTTCCTCATCCTAACAGTAGTGTCTCCCGCGATCTTTTATCCGGTGACAATTGACCCGTTCTCATCAAATGTCGACGGTACCACGCTTCGGCCAAGTGTATCTTTACGAAATTCATTTGTGGATGTACCGGAGTGCAAAAGTGCATCGCGTTTCCTCGAGTGACAAGTGTCGGCTTTCAACTGGAAATCACTCGACGAAGAAAACACTTCCATGGAAAACTATCATCCCATGGAAATTGCAGATCAAGAATTCTCCTTCGAGTCTGTCAGGATCGAAGCCCAACGATCGAGGGGAAGATCGAGCGCGCGGTTCGGTGGTTCGGAAAATCGCGTGGCGTCTGTCCGCTCGGTTTTTCGGTAGTGTTCCTCGCGGTTCTCGGCGGTGGTTCTTCGTAGATCGTGGCCGGTTTGTTGTGGATCGTTCTCGTGCGATGATCTATTCGCAGTTTTCCGATCGTGGAATCGTCGCGCGTGCGAGTGACGACGCCACTGACGCGAGGACAATGCTCGGAATTTCGGTTTTGAAATTTTCCCTCGACGAGTGACACGCGTCGACGCGGCTCGATGTAGTGCTCGCGGATTGCCATGACGTTTGGCTTTGACTGAGTGGTCGGTTAAAGTGCCGTGCCTCGATGATCCAGGCCCAACGGGATTCGATTTATGTTGCTGCGTGTCGATCGGCCTGCGACCGGGCGCGGTAAGTTCGAATTCTTTGTACGCCACGCTGCTCTGTTCGTCTCGGGTCTGTACAGCTTCTTCTTGGTTGCTAGATCTAGAGATCAATCCGGTTCTAGAGAGCGATAGATCCCAGCGCTACATTCCTTGTTTCACTCCTGAGTGGATTGCCATCACACCAGCAATCTTGTCTAGCTTTAAATAATCGTTCAGACATGTAGATACGTTTTGCGATTCTCAGTAATAAAAAAATTTGAAAATATCTGAAACATTGTTTAATATTTTTTGTACAAATCTCGACTTTGTGCCAACGACTTACAGGCGAAGAAAATGCTGGACTTGTCTGCTTCTTTCAAGACGTCACTTCAAGCTTAATATAATCAACTTATCTTCATCTCTTAAGATGGTTGTGAATGCGGAGCTTGAAAAACTTCGAGGAGAATGAGCTAGAATAGAATATGTGCTATTTTTAATTCCTTGTGCCCATAGTTCTCACAAGAGTGTTCTTATATCAGAGAACACTATAGCACTGTCAGGTATTCTTCCTTTTTCTTCGTAATATTTGACACGATTAAACTAAGGTATACATCCTTTGCATATTTCTCGGACAGGGCGCAGCACGCGTGGGCGGGTTCTTTTCACGACACCGATCGCGGGAGCGTAACTCCGACGATCTAGATTAGATAACCACAATGTAGAACACTATATTTGCCGTCTTATCGCCACCGCGAGCATGTTTGCCTGCGCATGATTTTTCCTATGCAACGCTCCTATCTCCTCGGCAGCAACTCGATTCCACCTGCGCGAGCGAAACGGTGAATCCCGGAACAAAAGAGCCTCTTGGACCCGAGGACGTACAAAACGCACGTGTTGTTGCTCCGATTGATCGATGGAGGGTCCGCGATTCCACGCGATGGGGAGGGGAGTGGGGTTGGGCAGGTAAAACCTCACGGATTCATTGTTTCCGATCAGCAGGGGACCGTGGAAAGCTCTCGATCCGGCGAGTAGTCCCGTGACTTCGTTGCGAACCACTTGGCGGGGCCGTGAAAAAAAAGCACGGGAAAACGAAAAAAAAAGAACAAATAACAGGAAAAAGGAGGAAACAGAAGGTAGAAATAAACGAAGAGGGTCCTGTAGGGAGGGAGGGAAAACGAGGAAGCGATCAGCGATGCATAAGCGGCGAGCCGATACGATCGCGCGCCGCTAGAGAGAAATTGAAATTCTTATCCGAGGCGTGCGCGGCTGAAAGGCTCCCGCGAATCGCATAAAGGCCTCATCAGAACGATCGCTCGAATATCCTCGTCGGAGTCCCGAGTCGGAGGGCGCCCACACCCTCCACCTCACAACGAGGGGGGTGGTTAGCGAGGGCCAAAAAGCGGGGGAGAAATAAAAATGGAGGTAGGGGGTTGACGGAAGAAGAGAGCACTGGGCGATGGAGGTGGCATCGTCGGGTATAGCTGCGGGTTAGGCATAGAGGGGAAGGTGGCGGTGGTTGGTCGGGGGTGGCGAGCGAGGAGGGTGGGCAACATAAAAGGCCAGCAACCCCTATTCCACGCAGGCTTCAATTGTTTCGGCTAGGCAGCGTTCATTTGTTTTTCTTTACGTGCGCTTTTTGCACGCTTCTCTGCCCTTATACTCTTGCCCTCTCCCTCCTCTCGAACCCTCTATCGTTGTCACCCCCTCCGCCGCCACCACTCTTCGTCGTTAAACTTCTCTCACCTTGTTCGATTAATATCTCTATCTCCGTTTCACCCCTTCTGGTCCATCATTCGTCCATCTTGCTGGGTTTACTAAATCCTCGCTGTATGGTTTTACAAGTGAAGTTTGCAATTTGAATATCTGCGAGAGAGGAGCAGAGAATTCTCCTTATATCGGACGAAAATTAACAATTGGATCGTAGATCTGCAAAGTGGAAGTTGCTATAAATCAAAGCCGGATTCGATATTACAGGGCAAGGGGTTCAAATAGAGCATTGTCGAGCGAATGAGGGTGATAGTTTCGGGGGTGGTTCTCGATGCGGTTTCAAGACCGAGCCCCCTAAAAGCTTTCGGAATAATGTGGCATGCTCCCCCTGCGGGCTGCTACGTCAGGGACGTGCGTGCACGTCCTGCAGCCACCTGTGAGCGTGTGGCACGTGGCTGGTGCATCGCTGTTCAACCCCTTCCCCATTGTTTCCACTAAAGAATAATTTCATTAACCGGGGCCAAACTTCTCCAAGCTCTTTTCAATTATGAATATCCAGCAATTAATTTCACTTAAAATTACGTTCTTGTTGAAAAATATCAAAATTATCGATTTCTTTCCTGAATAATTTCATCTTCGTTCACACTCGAGGCCTGATAACATTAATCGAGACTATGAAGCCTAACGACTCGCGATTATATTATAGCAGGGCAGTTAACGGAGCACCTAATCGACCATTCGATCGCCAGTGAGACCCACTAGTCGGTTCGAGGCAGATGTTACCGAAATAATTATAATTTACACCTGCCTCTTTTCTCTTCCACGTTACTCTTGAGAGGGAGAATTAATTCTACTCCGTGGGGACGGTCGAATCTCCTAAACCGATACCGCGGCGTGTGTGAGGTATATAGCCGGTGAATTAGGCGGTGTCATCTGCAGGCGTGAAATTTCGGCCGGGTTTAACCGTAACGCCAACAGCTGACAGGCTCGACGACGCGCGATAGCCTATAATAACCCTATTGGCAAACTACCGTGGGTGACGGATCGTCGATCAAATTAATCAATGGGATTCGACTGGCGCCTTTCCATCGGAAAAACGATATATGTCCCCGGCGCTTTTCCATTCAGCCGCCGATCACGTCCGAAATAAAATCGCCGAGCGGAATATACATACGTCAGGCGATGGACAACCATCGATTAGGCGGCTGCCAGAAACCTTTCGAGGGCTGTCAGCCCTCCTACGAACTCTCTGTTACGTTGATCACTAAGGCTGAGTGTCCTGTGCATTACGTACATTAACAGCATAGTTTTGTTTTAATTCGAACACGGAGAAGACTGGACAAGGGTGTCGTACTCGTTACACATTACAGATAAATGGGCCCCTAATTTAATTTTTATACCATTGCAGAAGAGAAGCTACTCGATCAATTTGGCGAGGGTGTAAAGGCGACTTGACGGTTTCCGATGCAATCAAATTCGTTCCCCACGGTATTTTTACTAAAATTCGCTTATGATAATCGATTGTAGGGCAGCGTGCTCGATTCGTTGAACAGTGTGACACCGAGTTATCTCCGATAACGACGTAACGCGGCTTAATCGTCGAGGTAGCTGGGAGCGGCGTCACGTCGTCGTCCCGTTTGACGGGCGCGTATTTTATTCAGGAGCGGGACGTGCGCGCGAACGACTGGTAACGACTCATTAGCCGCGATTCAGGATTCTTGCCGGTGAACAAACTCCTTTTCCTTCTGTCCTCTCTCACTCTCTCTCTATCCTCTCCACCGTGGTTCTATATCGATTCTGAATCCTCCTCCATTCGACGAAAGGGAAGAAGGATACATGTGTCCCTCAGCGAGGTCGCGTTTCGCGTGTTCGCTCGGTGCACACGCGAGCACACGCGAATAAATCGTGGCTTCGTTACACGCGACTCGAAGGCGGCAAACAAATAGGGTTAATTCCACGTGCGCTTGCTAGCCTGAATACGTCGTTTCCGAATGGAGGTAATTCCGGTGACAATGTGGCCTTTGATTTCATAGAACCGCACGGTTGAATGACTGCCTCCGCCCACCGCCTCCCCCGTCGACCATCCCCTCCCCCTCACATTTCCACCCCCTGCTCTCCTCCCTACACCCCCTCGTCATCGCACAGTCGCCCTCCCGACGGTCCCTTCAACTCCGCGAAAACCCTCTTCCATCCGAGGCTGCAGCGAATATACATATAATAAAGTAAAGTCAGCCACCGCGCCAGGCTCCGGCCAACCCGGCCGAAAGGACTTTATTCAGTAACTAGCGATTCATGCGAAATCGTGAATCCGCTTCTGCCCGGCTTCGCCTCCGCCTCCAACCTCCTCCGAGGCACCCCCTTTCATCCCCCGACCTCCTACTTTTACCTCGAGCCGCCCTTCGACGTTACTCCTGCTCCGCGTCGAGTCGCGAACGCTCCATTTTCACGGTCCACCGTGCTTCCGCATCCTTTCGGTCGAAATCTTCGAATGCACATACCCCATGTCTCGAGAAACCATTCCTCGAGCCCATCCGAACAGATCAACAGTCGCAGTCCCACAAATTCGAATTTGTTTCCAGATTTTGCATGATTCATCTCCTAATCTACATTTTTACTGTCTACGACGCGTTGCGACGATTTTTAATACTTGAGATGGGTGGTGAGAAAGATATACGATAGCTGAGCGTTTGTGGAAAGGTTGTTCTTTGTTATTTTTGCAATTTCTTCGGGTTGGTGATCTTCTGGTGAATTTTAGTGAGGGAATTAATCTTGCTCGGGAAGCTGGTAGGGTTAACTGAGTAGAATTAACGCGAAAGACATCTGAAACAGAGAGAGAGAGAGAGAGAGATAGAGAGAGAGAGAGAAAGAGGGAGAGGGTTTGTTTTACGTCGGAGGCACTCCGGAGCCTCTCGAAAATCGACAGGCGCGGCCTCGAGAGCCGAGCGGCCGCGGCTCTTTTTCCGAGTTTCGTACAAATCGTTCTCCGCGGAGCAAACGAGCGAATGCTCTTTCCCTAATGCGGGCAAAAGTGTGTCGCGGCGGGTGGCAAATCTACGCATTATGCAGACCGATGGGAGACCCCGATGCTCACCGCGGCGCGCTTCCGGTCTGCGCTTCGACGCGACCCTAACAAAAGGTGGTACCGTTGTTTCGAGATGGAGGAATCGTGTCCCTAATTTTTCTCGATCTCATTGGAAACCGCGGGGGCACGCTCCTCGAACTGGAATCTGTATACGGGCGATGGAACACCATTTTGGGAAAATGTTGCGTGAAGAATGCAATTCATAAAAATAGATCAAAGTGCGCCGAAGTAAAAATAATACTCGATACGTGAAATATGTTTCTCATTTCGGGGACTATCCATCTTCCTGTCCCTCTAACTTGAGATGTGTGCACAAATTATCGAAATCCTTACAACTTCAATAATTGTAATTATATTATTTACATCGATAACTAGAAGAGCGCGATAAATTTTCGTAAATCTCGTGACGGTGTCAAAAGTGTGATCACGGTCGTCCTAAGAAATTTCTAAGGGGGCCCGTCACGTTCGCGTCTCGCGGATACGTAGACGATAAAGATTCGCAGCGGGGGGTGGTGTTCGTCGCGGGTTCAGGGGGTTGGGGCGGTTGCTTTACTGAAACGAGAAGAACGCGAAGTCGGTGGTGGAAGACGAGAGGGTGTGGGGTGTAGAAGAAGGGGGAGAGAAGAGTTTTCGCCGCATTCGGTACTCCTCCGGCTTGGAAATATTTCCGAGGATTCAGCGAGTTTATTAAGGCTATTCAGAGCGCGTCTGCCTCTGAGACAGCATTGTGGATACAATTTAGTCTTATTCATCCCTTCGCGGATGTCTAAATATTTTCAACCCTCATCCCATCTCCGCGTCTTTCTTTCCCTTCCTCCGGCTCTCTCTTTCTCTTGCTACGGGAAAGCCTGGTTCTCCTTTTATGGGACTTACGCCGGTGATGTTCTCCCCCGCTGTAGCAATCCTTTTCACCTGTTCTCGAGACCTTTGTGATCCGGAGGCTTCTCCTCCATTTAGATGCAGTCGCCGACTTCTAGACGATCTAAACATACGATCTGAATACAATTAAGACCACTTTCCGAGAGTTACACAGTTGAAATAGCATCGAGCGCGAAGGATTAAAAGATCGTTGCACCATCGACGCTCTGTCAAAGCGTATCTACCGCCGTTCCAATAAAAATCGATAAACCGATTCCTCATCTGGTAAAAAACTGCATGTGCTCCACAAAAAGCTACAAAATCATCTGACAGAGCGCACAAGAACGATAGGTAAATCCCGGGCTCAAGAGATCCAAGGTAGAATAATCCGATTGTTCCGATAGATCGTTCCTCCACCGAGGCTCTGCCAAAGGACAGATACTGACACTCCAATAAAAATCGACGAAGTGATTCCTCATCTTGTAAAAGCGTGTACGTACTCGACAAAAACCAGTTAAATCCTGGACTAAATGTCAAATACCAGAATTTTTGAGACCGTAGCGAAACGGGGGTTGATAATAATTTATCAGAGGGGTGGTGAAGAAGCGTCGCGACGCGGACCCTGGGTGAAATCGATCCGGTTGCTTCGATCCCGGTCAGTCGAAAGGTTTCCCGCGGTTCGTCGGCTATTCCGAAGCGTTCAAGCGGAGCGGATGCCGCTCGTTCCCTCTCTGTTCGCCGGCTGAAATTAATTTTCTCTCCTTTCTCTTCTCCCTTCTCTGTCCCCCGACGCCTTTCTCTTGTGGGTGAAGCACCGTCGCGATGAATCCTTCGACATCAAACGATTCTTTTTTTCGAGGCGCGGCTCTCGGCGTCCGTCGCCGCGGTGGATAACGCGTTATGTAAAGCGGCATCTCTCTCTCTTCTCTCTCTGCCCCTTGTCCTTTCGGAGCCCTCCGACGCTCCTGGACGGTTTCGCACAGTCCCGGACAGTCAAAGGAATCCTATCTTCGTCCAACAATACCGCGGCCCCCGCCCGGCCGGCCGATAGCTTTGTCAGCCCTCCGCCTAACAACCACCACCACGACGATGCCGACGTCGACGTAGTTGACGGCGTCGTCGCCGCTCTCGAATTCTGCACGACTCACGGCGCCCGTGGCATCTCCCGGTACCCTCGCCCGCAATCTTCCGTTTCCGCGACGATCCTTCCACGAACTGACGCCTTTTGATCGCCGTCGACGACGAAACACGGAACACCGATCGCCTTTTCTTTGACGAACGTCGTCACGGCAGCACGCGCGATCTTTCGGACACGTTAACCTTGTATGTTCTCCAAGATTCAATCCCTGGTTTGTCGGTCTTTATGCGAAATAAAAATCGCCCAAGTCGATCGTAAGGAATTTAATATGTTATCAGTCATTTTGTCCCGCACTTTTCTCGTAGAATCAGCCCGTATATTATTTTCCATTTCAACGCAACATTGCATCATTTTCGGGTTGGTACAGGGGTTCTTAATTTTAACGGGAGACCTCAAAGCTACAGGGGTAGGAAGAAAGCCGTCGATGATCAAGAAAGTCGAAACGCGAGACAAATGAAAGCACGGACGGACTATCCGATCCCTGTGCCCCTCTCCTCGCAGTCGAGGGAAGGACTCTGAGGATCCCGCCACTCTTTGAGTCACTCTCGCTTCGCGCATTGTTTACAGAGTGATGAGTCTTCACACTGGCTCGAGCGCTTCTGCCTGTCTCCCTTGCTCTCTCCCTTTCTCTGTCTCTCCCTTTCTCCCGATCCATCTCCCTCGGTCCCATTTCATTCCATTCTTCCGCGTTCCCGCCATTGTTCCGTCGTTCCTTTTATACGGAATAAAGTATCAAGCGGCCCGGCACAATGTACCCCTGTCTTTCTGGGTTCCCTTTATCTCTTTCTCTCCCTCCACCCCCGCGTACACCCCCGCGTACGCCCCCGCCAACGCCGCACGGCCTGGCTCACCCTTCCACCCCTTTCGCGAAATCTTTGTGCTATCGTCGTTACTCCTGCTGCGCGCAAGATCGCTTTGTACGTCGCCGATCGTTTCTCGTTCGCCGATGGATGGACCTTGAAGGGGAACGGGAGCGGTGAGTTTTTTCCGATCGGTTATTTATTCTGTTCGTACCCACCCCCCGGGAAACGGAGAGCAAACAGCCCCCTGAGAAACCGCCGGAGCAAATCACCGTCTCTCAGATTTTAATCGGATCTTCTGGGTCCGCGATTGTTCGGACCGAAATCCTGCAAATTCGTCCGCTCGTTCAATAATATTCATTATACAGGGTGTCCCAAAACTACCCTAGGAGCTGAAAATGGGAGGTTCCTTGGGTCATTTGAAGCGACATTTTCCTTTACAAAAATGTTGTCCGTGACTTTGTTTAGGAGTTATTAACGAAAAACACGGACCAATCAGAGCGCAGCTATAGCGAACGGAGTCCGACTCTGCGACAGGTCCCGCGAGGCGTGGTGTCGCCATTGGTCGACTCAGAATCAATCCGCTGTAGCCGCGCTCTAATTGGTACGTGTTTTTCGTTAATAACTCCTAAATAAAGTCACGGACGCTATTTTTGTAAAGGAAAATGTTGCTTCAAATGACCCAAGGAAACTCCCATTTTCGGCTCCTAGGGTAGTTTTGGGACACCCTGTATATACTCCTTCAACCTTTCTGAAACTTTTTCAAACAAAATCCAAATTCAGTTCTGAAAAAGAAGTAATTGAAGTATTTAATCGACTATAATAAAATTATTCAGGAGAATTGGAATCGATACGATTTTGTATTTTCCATGAAGATCCGCTGTCGGAACGTCACTCTGATTTTCTAGGACATTTTGGAGGCGGTTCGTCAGTCACCGTGTTATCTCGACTAATCTTCAAGGAACGTGAACGAATCGATCAAGGGAAGCTCAGCAGGACAGAGTCGAGTCTTAGAGGATCGGAGGCGCGATTTCCCAGATTCGAAGACGTCTCGGAAAGTTGCGTGCCATCGAGGCGGTCCCCAAAGGCAGCTCGCGGATTCTGTAAAGGGTATTTAAATCGCAGCGCGTGCAACGTCTCGCAATCTCGTCTGAGAAAACCCACCCCCTCGATTCTGCAGACTCCTTTCTCCGCGTCGGCGAGATCCTGTCGGATTCGCGGCAGCCGACAGGATCCTGCAGGTTCTTTCGATTCGACGGTGTATCAGATGCGCCAGCGCCGTTCGCTAATAAGAGCCTTTTCACCGTGCACCTGGCCTTTGGACGCGGCGGCGTCTGCGCCGTTTCGAGCCGAGCTGAGCGGACCCGCGCGCACAATTCGCGCAATTTAATGCCACCTGAATGCCGGTATTAATTAACAGTCGGCCGCATTCACGCGAGCGAATCGCGCCGACGCGCATTCTTATCTCGTCGATAGCCGACTCCCTCTCTCGCGATCATTTCTTTCGCCTCTCGATCATTCGACGACGAGGATGCCGAAAGGACGCTTGTTGGCGAGTTCCGAGATTTTTATTATTTTTCTCGAGTCGTTTTTTGAATTGCACAATCTTGTAGGACACGCCTCAAATCGCATCTTCTTGTTCTTATAATTTTTTCTTCGAGATTGACAATCGCATCGATGTAGGAATCATACACTGGTTCTCGGAATATTTATTGTAGCCCCTGAGAAAAGAAAGATTATGATTTTTCTCCGAGATTGATAACCATATTGATGTAGAAACGATACACTAGTTTACAGAATATGTATTCATTTTCGCACCTGAAAAAAGAAAGAGGGGTGCAGCGAATTAATTTGATTCCCGTGGTGGAATTTGTACGTTTCCGGTGTCTATCAAGGGTTAACAGACGTTCGACACACTTTTCTGTTAAGGGGATGGTTCGGCATAGATCGAAGCGTATCCGTAGTAATTGCACTTATCGTTTCGCCTAATGACCCCACTGACCGACGCCCTGTCGCGTCACAATAGGAACAGGGAGGCGAACCGGGTTTCGAAGTCATCCCCGGGGATGACTTAACCGAATCTGCAGTCACGCAGGGGTGTGCCCGAAAGGGCGGCTCGGGGGTTGTGCACGCGAGCTATGAAAGTCAAAGTTGATCGATGTAACAGAGACAGGAAAGCAGATGGTTTCTTTCGACACTGCTTGTCCGATGAGGTGAGAATTGATTTCTGATAGTGTGACAATGTTATTGGATCAATCATTTGGATCCTCCTGGAGTCGCGGATTAGTGCAGAGCCAGGAGAGACATTGATGGTCAAATATGAGAAATTGGGGTCTGTATAAAATTTTTCATCAGCCAAGGGCCGCTGATGTCTCGCAACTGAACGGTGGTATTATTCAGCGGGTCTCCCGTTGATGGGAGCGCCGTTAATCGTATCCAACGCGTGCAATCTCGGAACCTAGTGCCAATTGAACCCCACTCGAGCGTAAGTGGGTGATCGGGCCGCGAATAACGAAACGAAGAATCGCGACAGAAGTGGGAAAGGGCGCTATAGAAAGAAAGAGATCGAGGGAGGGAGGGAGTGAAAGAGCGAGAGACATCGAGCGAGGAGGGGTTACGAGGGCGAGAAAGATGGCAGGAGCCGCGAAGAAAGAGGAGGGAAGGGAGGGAGAAAGAGGAACTCTGAAGAGACGACGCACACGACGTCGGGGCGCCCGTGCCGGTACATTCACGTACACGACGCTGCGTGACGTCACCGCATTGTTAGACGAGCAAGCATTGTAGTCACTATTGTGAGTCTCCGCCATTATTCTAAGACAATCGTCCGACACAATGAGACGGACGGGAGGATGAGTGGGGCGGCCGATTCTCTCTCCCTCTCTTTCTCTCTCTCTAACTTCTTCTTTCTCTCTCCCCCTCTTCTCTCTGTGCACTCTCCGCATACTCGCCCTTGCTATCCCTCTCTCTTTTTCTTTCTCTCATCCATCTTCCTGCGTGAAGGTACTCCTCGTTTGGTACTTCGTATTCTTTCGGCCCCGGTCCTCGCAAAGTAGTCGATCTTCTTCTTCAACGTTCCCCACACTTCCCTAATAGTTGCATTTTTATATTCCCGGGGAGAAATCGCGGATACCTTCCATTGAGATCGCTCTCTCCCTCGTAATGGAATTTCTTAACCCTCGAACACGCCCAGACCCGTATGTATAAGAGTAATTACCGTGCACTGCTGTCAGGTCCATTTTCTTCACATTTTATTTAACAAATAAATTGATGAACAACATTCTTGCGCATAAAGATCCTCGTACATAATCACAGTCGTCGATCAACGAGCGCTTTAATAAATTCTGATCGGAGGAGGAAAGGCTGTGGACCTCGATCTGGCGAAAGTCGAATCTGGGGACATCATAATCGAGTGAGGGCAATTAGACATAGTCCGTGGAGGTCGCGAGAGATCCGCGGATAGCGATTTCAGTCGCTCGGCTTGGCCGCGGCTCGGCGGCAGCTCGATTCTCTCTCGCCGGGTCTCTCCCTCGTTCTTTGCGGCTCGTCGTGGAAGTGCAGGGGATGAAAGGAGAACAAGAGAAGTACAGACAATAGATTCGGGCCGGCGGTGTGTTGGTGGCGCTGCATTGTCGCGCGGCATTGTTGCGGCCCGGTTATTGTGTCGCTGTTTTGTGACCGATCGCAAGGTGGCGTGCCTCGTGTGCACGAACCCGGCCACCCCCGGCCACGATCGTTAGGCACGTTCGCGATTATTCGGAGGAACGATCGTTCGACGATAAACCGGCCTCGAAAGTCGTCTACGAGCCCTTCTCCCTCCACCCGGAAGGTCGCCTGCCGCGGAAAACTGGCGACACAAAAGTTTGCGGATCGAGCTTTTCTTCTATTGATGCCCCCCTCGGAACAATAAAAAAAAGACCGGACGAAATTATTTGAACCGAGACGACCCTGCGATCGATCTCTAATTGCTGGAGGAGTGACCGGCTCCAGTGGACCCAGTTGTCTACGGGAAAATTTATAAGTTTCTTTTATTATATATATTTGACCTAAATTTTGTAATTTATTCATGCATCTAATGTTAACGAGGTTTGCGACAAACAAGAAAACGCAAGATTTGCGTTTCTACATAAAAAGCAGTATCGACTTTCGAGAAGCACGCGTTTGAAAATTCCCAGTCCCAGGAGCACCGTGTCTGTGCATGGCTGACCGTTTCTACTTCGAGTGTGCTCAAGCTCTTTCGAGTCGAATTTTCTGAAAACCAGAGCCTCGTAGGAAAAATGTAATCAGACATTTTTCTCCTCTATTTTTCACGTGTAATCAGTCTACATAATTTTCGCGCCAACCATTATCCGACTGAGGAAAGAGGCTGCCCAGACTCCAGCAAAGTGTAAAATCGTGAAACAAAAATGCAGGAAGCGAACGTTTGCGTTTAGTTAACTCGTCCAGATTAACAGGTTAGCGCATGTCACGGCTTCGAGCGAGTGTTCTGGCGAAGTAGGCTGTCTTGGGCGTAAATTAACTATCAAACCGGAAGCCGGTTGAAAGAGTGGCAAAAGACGTTGCCGGAGAAGGAGGAGGAGGAGAGTGGCTAGAGGCTCGCGGATAGAGAGATAGGCAAAGGAGGACGAGGAGAACGAGGAGGAGGGACGCGCGTCGGTTGTCCTAAGGCTGTAAACCAAGGCGGCCGCGTCGCGCATCCTTAGAGTGGGTGCACTTTGAGCGCGTGCAGCTCCGGCTGCTGCAGGCGGGGCGGAGAAGGCCATTGTGGGGCCCGTGCACCGCATTCACGGGAATGAATGCGCCCTCTGGAGCGACACAGTCTCAGATGTAAGACACAAGGAGCATAAAAGAGTTGCCATTATGCGAAGCTTAAATAACAGGCGCGGGAGCGGGAACACCGTGCGCCCGCGCACTCTTCGCCATTCTCTCTCTCTCTCTTTCTCTCTCTTGCTCGGCCCGCTTAAACACGAACTCTGCACGAGGAAGCAGTCGCATTCTACGGCCGGGAAGTTTCTATGGACTGTTTGTGGCGCTCCCGCCTTGTACGGCCACTTCTGTCCTCGGGGCCCCGCTCTTTTTCCCTCCTAGGAGCAGCTTCTCTCCTTTCTTCAGATTCTTTCTTCTCCCCAGGCCACGTTCTTCGGCTCTCCTGCCCCGTTCGCCTTTTCTTTGCGTTTTTCTGTCTCCGCTTCTTTCCGGGAACCGAGGAGACGAGAGTCCGCTTTCTCGGTGACCACCTAGCCGTTAAACGCTAATTATTAGACGACTAGAATCTCGCGGGAGCTTACCCTTGCTGGCTCTCCTCTCTGCCCATCAATGTTACCCGTTCGACGCTCTCAGCGAGGCCTGCGACCGATTCAATGCAGCGACAGAAATTTCAGGAATATCTATGAAAATTGTTCTTTAACCCTTTGTTCTTTATCCTTAGAAGAATGAAGATCTTGGAAATGGTATCGAACCATCTAAGAAATAAATTGTTACCATAATGCAATGAACTTTGGAGTTTCGACAAGATGCATTTAAGAAAAAGTTATTTTCGTTCCATGTTACTGTAAAAAATCAAACATTTCACACGCAGCAAACCAATAGATAAAAGAAGATCTATGCTCAATCCAACACGAGAAATGTAACTCCAGTCCTAACGTATTCACGATGTGGTTACTACTTGCATTTGTTTAACTTCGCTTATACAGGTACAGGACAGAGAAGGCTTGATAGGAGTATGAAATGTGGCGACAGTGTTTTATTAAATTGATCCCGATAGGCGACGCGAGCCCGCCAGCTCCGGGGCAAGTAGAAACAACAGGTGTACGCCAGACGAGCCGAGGTCTGGTTACACGGAGCTTCCGATCCCTCAACCCCTTGACTCTCGCAACCCCTCCAGAACTCGCGGTTATGTCAGGCGTTGGCCTCTGGCATTGCGGTAGGTTCCCTCGTCCCTGATCCCCTGCTTGCTCGTGGAACCCTCCGCTTTATTCCGCATAGCGGTTGCATTCCCCGCTTCTGATACCTTGATCGCTCCGCCTCGACCACGAGGACGTTAACTCCACCGAATCGAACTCGAGTGCAAACAGTATGTATCGATGTAACGTCCCCGAAGGAAAGTCTTGCTGGGGCGAACCTTGCCACCTCGACCTCACCCGAAACTCTTGCGAATCGGTATCATCCCTCTCGTTTCTAAAATTGGTAAAGTGATTGGTAACTAGTAAAATGTAGAGCTGATTGTGACTGTGGATTTTTGTACAAAATAAAAGTTCTGATTAATTGCCAATACACCCATTCATTTTCTAAACATTCTATAGGATTCAAAAGAATAGGACAGCATGTGATATGAGGATCGCAGGGGATGTTTGTCCGCGGGCACAGGAATGAACGCAATCGCTGGATGAAATATTAGCTCGGGCCGGGTTCAGCGTCGGTGGAAATCTAAAATAACCCACATCGAATCGTGCAGGTGTCTTTTTTCCGTTCTCTATACGTCGTCGGACGAGTCGATGGTGTAATGTGGGTGGTGGATCGGGTAGGTGCGCGCGCCCTTATTCGACTCTTTTGTCTAGGCGTCCATTCTCTGGCACATTATCAGGCCTATTGTCCCTCACATTGTTACCCCTACCCCGGCGTCTCATTGTTTTGCAATTTCCCCCACTTAACCGATACGACCGCCCCGCCGTCATCCCTTTCCTCGGCTGGCCACCCCTATTGCTCCGCTTTCGCTCGCCCCATTGCACCGTTCCTTCTCTCCAATTCTCTCTCTCTCTTTCTCACTCTCTCTTATTCTTTCTCACCTACACAACGATTTCTCCCCAGTCGTTCCCGCGCGCCTTGCAAAAGCTAACGATACGTTCGTTATCTTGTCCCCCGGAAATGTATTTAAGTATCCTCCCGCGCACCTCCCGACGAAAATGGAAAACTCCCGGTCGAAACGCGAAACTCTGGCGCGCACGGACAAGCGATTTCTCCGTCGGTGACAATAGGGGGCGATACAATTTTCGAAATGTTACAATTTTCGAAACCGCACGGTGGTTGCCCCCCACTCTCCCGCGCCTCCTCGCTGTATTTCACCGAACAGTTTGAGAGGGTGGAGAGGCGAGGCGACGTGTCTCCACGCTCGAACGGTATCAGAAAGAGACGGGGGATTAAAAAAGAAAAGAAAATAAAAGAGCAAGCGGAGCGGGCGGCTCCCGCGGTAATTCGTCGACGCCACCAGCGAAGGGAAAGTTTCGAAACGAGAATTTCAGTCGCCGCAGCAACCAGAAAGGACGGACGCCTGGAAAACAATAATTAGGAACGCCCGGTGCGCGAATCCGTACAACGTTCAGTCGAGAATATATATCCGAGCTTTCGGTCCTCTCTCTCGATCTCGCCCCGTCTCTGTCCTCCTCCACACACCCCTCCGCTCTCTCGAAGCCCTTGGAACTCCGTAAAATAGACAAAAGCTCCGCTGCCGAACAATTCGTCTATTCTACTGCGCGGTTACGAGCGAACGAGCTTGAGCGTATAACATATTCGCGTGGACTCTCTCCGCACCCGTTCTCCACCCATACACCCCCGCACACCTTCTCGTCGCTCCCGCGCCACCCTTTATCCAACACCACCCCCGCACCGACGCCCGTTTCTCCTCGGTCCCTTTTACACGGCAATCGTCCTTCGTTCTGTGCGTGTGACCGAGGACACTGGCGCCCCACACACTCCACACACGCTCTCTCTCTCTCTTTCTCTCAGTGTGTGCACCTGTGTACACCTTTTCATCGCGCTGCTCCATTCTGTCAGCGCGGTTCCCAACTTTTAACAGGTTCCACTGTCGGCAGACGCCGTTCCCAAGCCCGCTTCCGACTTCCGACGATTCGACCGCGTCTTTCGATTATCCACTGTTTCGTCATCCGATGCTCACTGACACCCACCACATGCTTCGTCAACAAAATATTACACGTCCTGGAAACCACCCCTATGCTCTGACTGACAATTTCTAAAATGTATCATATTAACCATTTGCATCAAGAGTTTCATCGAGAATATTTTCATTGTACAAGATTCACTTTCTTTCGTTGCATGCATTGTATTTTCAGTAACTTCTCAGATGCAAGCGTGATAACGCAGACATTGTTTTATCAAGCGAAACGTTCAGTTTGAACAAGATGTACGTTGTCGTAGGAAGATCTGAAGCAAAGTTCAGATTCTAGAAGTCGTGTAAGATGTTTTAAAAAATAGTTTCAGCGGGGTGATGGCGGTGTCACGAATCCCAGAACCCCGACGCGTGCAAGCTCCGGGCGGCGAGAGCGATTGCGCCTGTTAAATTCACATCGGCGGCTTATTCAGCGTCGCGAAGTCTGGATATCTCGAACAGGCGGGCGCGCGCGGGCGCAAGCTTTCCGCGAGAGGACTCGCATTGTACCGGTCGTATAGAATTCCCCCGCTGAATGCAACCGCCCCTCTCTATTCACCACGTTTCTCTCTTCCCTCTCCCTCTATCTTTCTCTCTGTTTTTCTTTCTTCCACGCTTGTTTCCACCCTCCCTCTTTTCGCCTCTCGTCGGAGCCTCTTTTTATTACCGTTTATAATACGCGATATATCGGTAGCTCGCTTCGCCTCGCGCGAGCCGGAAGATTAATAAGACTGACGCGCGAGGTATCGACATTCGAATAGAATGGGCTCGGGGACGAGCGTATCGGGCATTCGACTGGTATTTTCGTGACAGCGTCACGACGCCTCGTTTGTCACATCGAGTTTTCCCCTTCGTCGCGGCGCCGAGCGGCGCGTGCCTGCTCCGGAATTATGCAGCCCAATGCATAATTCCGCGCGATGCTCCGCCGCGACGCGCCGCAATTGCTCCTGACGCGCATGTTCGTATTTATCGTGGCCTAATGGGAACTTTATCCTTCCACACTTCTCGGGGTAAGTGTCCACCTTTTAGCAGAAGACACCCTCGCCCATTCTGTGATCTGAAAACATGAAACGTGCTTTGAGTAGGAATGAGACAATCGCTGATAGTCTGACCTGATAATTTTTATATTTCAAACACGCGCAGATGGCACATCGGTATCTCCTTTATACCGTCGACAGAGATAGAGATCTTCCGAGATACATCGCCTTTTCCCGAAATCAATTTTCCCGCGGATTCATTCCAGAGATTCGTCGATTCCCGACAGCTCCTACGATTTTCTACAATAGCGAGACCGGGTGCGCGCAGGGGTGGTTTTCACCCTCTCCGGCTCTTGACGGAGCGCGAAACTCTCTCTCGCTCTCCACTCCCCTCGCCCCGTTTCCTTTTCACGCCAATCCCAACCGATCGATTCCGTTTCTGCAAGCATTATGGTCCCCGGATCCTCTCGCACGCGCGTCATCGATGTCTGCTCGTCGGACCACCTGAATGAGAAACACGAGACGCGATTACCGGACCTGATGAGCCTGGATTTCGACGTGTCTTGCGAACGTTCCGACGAGAGCTAAGCTCGCAGAGATCTGACGGATCCAATACGGTGACGGTTGCACCTTTCCCCGATAGCGTCTCGACTGATCCGTCCGATGAATTAACTTTGCTAAGTATTCTTCGGCGTACATCCCGCTGAGCGCGGCACCACGATTTTAATACGCTCAGTGCGATTTTCGTCGTTCCTTGATGACATAGCATTTCATTCTGAAATCGTATTTTTCATTGGGCATACGACTTAATGTCCCTGTAGGTATTGAAAGAGTCTACTTCATCCCTAAAACATGCTCCACCACGGTAGGCGTAAAACTTCCAGTAATAAAAGCAATACTCTAAGATTTGACTAGGAACCGGTACTGCTTGAAAAAATTGATCACAACAGACCTGATCTCCCTGAGGCTCCATTCACAATACTTTAAGATTCACGGTATTTTTAAATATTTTTACGGATAAGTCGGTGGTGGATGTTAACAGGTGAACGGTTCGGTGCAAGGTGCAGAGGGGGTGGAGGGTGTAAGGAGATCGGGGGACGGTGATCGAATCGAGCGTCAAATTCGACAAAGGTGGCGAGGCACGGGAAGACGAACAGAGAGCCAGAGCAAGAACGAGGGTGGATTTCGGGGGTGGCGGTTATGGTAGTGGTCTGGTAACAATAGGTCGCAGTGGTGGTGGTCGCCACAATGCCGGCTTGCCTGACTTCTTTGCGTGTCAAATGACTGAAAAGCCGTGGGGAGTGCACGGGCGGTGGTTGTGGGTGGATCGAGCGGATGGGGGTTGCAGGGCGGGTACACGGTGGTATGAAAGGCGTGCTTTGTTTGGAAACAATGCCGATACTCGGCTACATCCTCATCTCCATTCTTCGCCTTGACGCAGCGCCGCTCCGAAAAGGGTTGCCTTTATTCATCCCTGATTAAAGTTATAGGTTATTTTCGCTCTGTTTCGCCGCGGAATACTTTCTAAGATTTTCGCCGCACCTGTCGCCGCGACGCGAATTCCGTCGCTGCCTTTTTGCTCGACGCGGACGCGAGGCGTTCCTCTTTCATTCCCAAAAGTAGTCGGCTAGATTATGAAAAAGTCTGCCACGTTCTTTAGCGATAATTATTAATCGCGAATACAGAATCATCCCCTAAATGGAACCAGACACACACGTGTGTATACTTAAATTTCCTGATTGGAACTGACAGCTCTGATAGAATTATTTATATTTATATTTATAATAATATTAATCGCGCGAATCAACCCAAAAATCCCGTGACACGTGTGAGTATATTAATGCCGGTAGATTTCCAGTCGACTCCTCGATCTTCAGTGACCGAATCCTGGATCTTCCGGTGTAGCAGGGTGATCGAGCACGCACCCCCAAAAGCCGTCGAGTCGTCAGCTTAACGTGCTCGCGCAACAAACGCATCTAATTCGCCGTTGGACGGGCGTGCGACGATTCGTCCCGTCCCGTCGGAAATTCGCCCCAACCCCTCAGGTTTTCTGGTTTCAAAGGAGGGCGAGAAAGAGAGAAGAAGAACAGGAAGAGAGGGAGAGAAAGAAAGAGAGTAAGCCTGGCCCCCGGTGCGGGCCGGGAGAGGGAGGAGACGTCGCCGAAGGAAAGCTCATAACAAACTATTGAAAAGCCGACGAATGAAAAATCAATGGCGCGGGGTGGGCACGGGCCAGGCCAGGCCGGCTATGTACGCGCGCGGCAGGGAAAGCTACAGGGTGGAAGTTGGGGGAGGTGGTGCGGGGGTGGTTTGGTGAATGGAATATTATTGGGGCATCCTTTCACGCGGACTCGACGGAAGCTAGAAGACCTCATCTGGCGAGCTGTATGGATGCCGTTCGCCCCGGCAATGCCGCCTATTGAACCGTTGCTTCTATATGTAGGTATTTACACACTCGCGAGAGCGGGCGCACACACGCGTGCTTGTTGCACACGAGCCACCCCTCCCTCCCTGCCGCCCCCTACGTTACACTAACACCTCTCTCCCCATTTATGCCTCTTTTTCCTTCAACACGCGTCTCCTCCTCGCTATCTTTCTCTATGTGGAGCTATCTTGTTCTTCGGGCCTCTATCTTCTTCTCTAGGGCTCTCTCTTCACCTCCATGGTTCTCTTTTTCTCCCCAGAGCTTTCTATTGCTCTCTAGAGCACCATTTTTCTCTTCGAGACTTTATTTTGAACTCTAAAGCTCCGTCTTCCTCTTCGGGGTTCCATTTTGCTTTCGAGGGCTTCTTGTTCTCTTCTTTCCTCTCTAAATCTTCTTCTCGTTTTACGAACTCTCCTCAATTCACAGAGAGAAACGTCTCTCCCGGCCCGCTCAGTCTCTCTTCGAGTCTCTCTTCACATGAACATCACCATCTACCGCTGCACGTGTATCGCAACGATGTAAGGCGCGCGCGTGTCGGTGCGTATCCGTGTACGTTCTTACATTTCATGATTTATCACGCAGCTTTCAGCGGGTGCCTCAAAGCGTCCTGAAAGCGCGCAGATTGATAAAAGAAATAATAGAGGACGCGGAATAGAGGGACTCGATCTGATATGCCGCGTGCAGAGAGGGTGAGAAAATAAGAGAGAAAGAGAGAGGAGACAGGGTTTCCTGGGGTGGAGCGACGAAACGACGACGTCGACAGGGGTGGAGGCGGGGGTGAAAACGTCGTACCCGTGAACGTGGGGGTGGCAGTGGTGGATCCTTTCGATACGCTTCACCATTCCTCCATCCCCCTTTTTCCTACTCGATTGCGTGTCTTTATACCGAACTGGCACGCGGGCTCCCTGGCGGCGCACGATGTCTTTTTCCGTGTGTACGTCCCTTTCTACAAGGAAAGGGGTTGCCTCTACACGCTATCATCCCCCTCTCCTGCAACGATCCTGTCACGAACGCGGTACAAGAGGGAAAAAATAAAATTATAGCGGGGTCCTTGTTGATGCATCGAAACGCATTAACGCGTCGGGAATCGTTCCTCCCGATCGGAACTATTGTTTTCGCGTTGAAAAGTTAATCGCTCCGTTTACCTTAACCCCTTCCGCTAAAACAAGTAAATTGCTGTGATAAAAGTTATGGGGTGTCCAGCACCTTTGCATGCTCTCGATATGCTTGGAGCATCCCTCCATCCCCCATTACTATTCGATTTTCCGTCTCTGTACTAAAGCACGATGTTTTCTGCGAGACGGGGGTTGTTTCTCCTCGCTATCATCCCTCCTGACGCTTTCACCGATGCATCCGTCCCGCTTGGGAGGACATAAAATTGCATGGGGAGGGGGTGGTGTTTCGGTTGTCGAAACGCATTATCGCGTCGGGGATCGTTCCTCTCGATCGAGACCGTTGTTTCCGGCGCTCGGAAGTTAATCGGTCCGAAAGGAGGAGGCGTTTGCCTTAAGGTGCGCGCACTCGGCCCGCGCGTACCGCCGTATGAAGACGCGGATAAAAGGGTTCCAAGGGTTGGTGGTAGACGGGGGGTGGTGGCCCGAGGGGGGAGGGCGGCGAGGATCTGGAAAGCCGGAAAGTTGCAAATGGGATGAAAGGGGACGGCGGCTCCAGCGACAGACAGAGAAGGCCAGAGGGGAAAGACAAAAGGGGTGGTGGAGAACTGTGAATCCCGTGGCAGCATTGTCACTCCATTCGCCGGGGTTGCAAAGCCGGGGCGGTTCCGACGCCACCACTACCACCGGCTCCCTGCCACCACCACCATCGCCCACAGCCACTACCACCACCACTACCGCCAACCACCGCCAACACACCACCCCCGTCGCGGCTCTCCCTCGCTTCAACCCCCTAGCTAGCGAGCTAACCTTGTTTTACTGCCGTCTTCCGGATTGTCTACCGAATCGACCGAAACAGTTAATTACTTGTTAATTTACTGCGCGCCGCGACGCGCTATTGTTATTTTCGCGATCGGCCAGCGAGACGATGCGACGCGACGCGACCATTATTAAACGTTACACCTACCGCCCCTCAAGCGACCGAAGAGATCGCGAAACGATCGCTTCCGTTCGGCGACTCGCGAACCATTGAAACTGGGACAGACGATTTTTATCCTAGCCGGAGAATGTTGTCCTGTCGTCCATTATAATTTTTATATTTTAAGTTCTACTCTAGAAATTCTTAGTGGTCGCGCACAAATTTTGTAATGACCCCGGTCTAATTATTTTTAATATGACGACATGTGAAAGTCATCTCTTCAAAAACCCGTTGAAAAATATGAATAAAATTCAACGCACCCTTCAGGAACTTTTGCAAGCCGCTGTTCGAATTTCAACCCCTTCACACTTGGTTCCCGGACACTTCCACCGCGGAATCGAAGGCATAATTTACTGGTAGCAGATAACGCTCCCGATACCGCAAGCAAGGGTGTCAAAAAAGGATCGAGGGGGGATCGCAATGAACGAAGACATCGGAACAGCTGGTGTCAGCTTGTCTAGGAAGGGTTGCTCGGTAACTCGTCGCATTATACAGTCATCAACCCTTCATCGGGGTTGTTATAGGCGGTCGCACGGGTATCGGTGCGCGCGATTTATCATTATCTCGATAGGGCAGTGAAGATAAGGCGTTGGTCGGCGCGCGCGCGACTCTCGTTCGGTCCTCTCTGTGCGCGCGCGGGGTGGTCGCATGATTTACTATTTCCTCGGCGCGGCATCTGCTCGCTTAATTAACGCTTTCTCCGATGCCGTGGTTCGGAGATAGGTATCTCACCCCGAAAGAGAGAGAGGGAGAGAGACGCGGCCTCGGAAACGTCAGCAGTCGATGTAATTGTGTTTCGTGACGTGCTTTATTGCCGGCCGATAAAATCCGTCGACGTGATTTCTTCCTATTCGAGCGGGCGTTGATTTATTCGAACAACCGACGGTTTTATTTAATCAGTCAGTCCGGGCGGAACGGTTCGATTTATATTTTCCACGGTTCGCACATAAAAATCCCTGACAACTTTGAGCCCGCCAACATTGCCAGTCTGTAATTGTTTTCGATAAATCATTTATATTCCTTCTCGACTCACACCCTCCCCCGCTCTCTCTCTGTTTCGCTCTCTTTTGTTCTCCCTGGTGGCCTGTCTCTGTTACTCTGTTTTTTGTGTATGTTTTACAGACCCGATTCTCGGTCGATTCGTTGCGCAGAGCCCGCCGGGGGATGAAACGCGATTTTCTCGGTCGCGCGCATCCCGAACACTGTCACGGCGCCGTGTTTACACCCCCTCGAGGCCCATGAGCGCTGCGGGGTGCGCGTCCACCGAGAACTTCTCGAAATAACGGCCGGCTGACCGCATTTTTCAATCGCTCGTACATGCGTCGGCTCGTGCGCCGCGGTTAGGGCGATCACTCGTCGGAGATAGCATATTGTACGGGGGTGGCGAGGCCGCAGCGCGTGGGGGCGTGCTGCCCTGGCGATGGCGCGTGCAACGATTTACCCAACGACCCCCTCTGCCACTACTTCTACGATTTTTCTACCTATCCATCTCTTCTCAACCCTTCCGCAACCCTATATCTCAATAATGTCAAATATCCTGTAAAACCAGGACAAAAAGTGGGGCTCCTCTAAACGAATAGGGGTAGCATTTTTCTCCGCACAGTGCCAATATTGTTTTCGAATGATTGAAACGATGGTCGCAGCTCGTTTTAAGAAGATCGAACAAACAAGAACACAATAGGATGGAAAAAAATCTGCGAGGTCGTCCTTTCCATTTTCACGCTGATTTCGAAAAGCCTGCAGCGGCCAGCCTTGCCAAGTAGCGTATCGCGGGTAGAGATTCGGATCCAAGATACGAAACGACAGTCCGAATAATCCATCGGAAACCGAAGAGCCGGGGGACGCGGACAATGGCGGCGCGTCTCCGGCGTATCTTCCGGTATCTGTTCGCCGCGGACCACTCATTGTGACCGGCTCGCTCGGCGGACCGGCTATTATGTTTATTAAGTTGCCGGGATTGGGCTGATTCCGCGAGTAGGAAAGGAGAGCGGGCTCTGGGCCCGGGGGTGGTGGTTGCTGGATAGAGAGGAGGATGAGCCAGGAGGTGGCTGTGGCGCGAGGGTTGGATGGTTTAGAAGCAGGGGGTGTATTGTGCCGAGCATTGTCTGCCCCATTGTGTGACATCACGGCCCGATAACTGCCGATAAGACCGCGGCAATGCTCAGCTTGTGTGCACGTGTACGTGCGCGGCCGTTTGTGTGCTTCCCGAGAGAGAGAGAGAGAAAGAGAGAGAGAGAAAGAGAGAGAGAGAAGGGAGACAGTAGTGGAGCCAGATACGAAAGAAATATAATGTAGGTAGAGAAGAAGCTATAGAACAGCGTCGCCCCGGGAGAGGAGGACCGCTGATGGAGGTCGAGTGACTTTGCGGGGCACTCGCCCCTTTATTCTTCCGATTCCTCGTTCCTCTTCCGCGGATCGAAATCGCATGCCGCCGCTAAACGCTCGTCCTTTGTGCTTGCCTGCAAGATAGGTCCGCTCGGAGCACAGCCGAGCCTTGAACTCGCCTCGACACCGCATTCACCGATACTTCCCGGTTATTGGAAAGTGGATCCGGACGCGGTTGCGTGCCAACCTGACCCACGATTAACTTTTCAGCTACCTCACTTCTTCGGCCAACCCTCTTCTCTTCCTCTCGGATTTCGGACGGTGCTATTGTTCAAACTCGCCCATTGGTCATGCGATGTTTTCGGCGTTGATATTGATGTCGACCTAGGAATGTCTAGCCAGCTTCTGGATAGATAGACCCTCGCGTAAAGCTGTCTTTCTATAATTCTTGCAAACAATTTTTGTAAAAATTCTTGAGCAGCTGCTGTGAGGACATTGGATCGAGAATTTCCGTGCAGGTCTTTTTAGAAGCGACGTCTCTAGTATTGGAATAAGGAAAAAATGAGTTTCGATCAGCTTGCTGCGACTCCTCAGTGTCCAGTAGCTAGGTCACAATTGTTTCCGGTGCGAAAAAAGAGGTGATTATGGTTGCGGGGAGAATTGATGGTTCTGGCGAGTTTAGCGATCCGCCGATGAACAACATCCGTCGAAGGGGTTAAACAGCCGGCAGACCGGTGCGTGGCACTCGGCTCGCCTCGAAATTCCCGGCAATTTCTCCAACTTCGCTGCTTAAACTCCGTCGGTCTCATTAGGACGTGATTTCTGTTCCAGGTGCTGGAGTCTCGGAGGCCCGTGGAGCGGTAAGTGGCACTTTCGCCCTTTTCATTCCAGACAGAGCCGCCGCGGGTGAGTAATCGTTTAAACCCGCGCGCCGTGGCCCGCTGGCATTAACGTCGCCGCGAGAGCCAGCGAACTGGAGAGAGAGAGAGAGAGAGACGGGTGATGAGGAGAGAGAAAAAAAAGTGTCATTGAGAACGAAGTACCTCGGTCCAGCACCCCCGCGCGTGCACCCTCCCAGGCGACGTTATATTGAGCCAACAGAGAAACGCGCATTCATGGCCGCGTGGCGGCGGCTACCGGCCGAATATGAATAACAATCAGAAACTATAACCCCACCCTCGCGATCTATATAATGCCGGTAATATATGTATACGGTGCCCTTTACGAGCGCGGGCATTTTTATGTTAATCAGCCAATCGGAGAACCACCGACGCTCTCTCCCTCCCCTATCTCTATCTCTCTTCCTCGATGATCTCCTCGTCTCTCGCCCCCGGCAGCGGTCTCCAGGTTCTCCATTTACAATGGTTCGCTCGAATTTGTTCCGCGGACCGGGGAAAGAAGACGCGGGGATCGTAAAGAAACCGAGCGTACAGCGAGGGTGCACATGCGAAGGGATGATTGACCCATGTCGTAGCACCACATTCCACGGGGGTGACTTTTTTCACCCTGATGCGAGAAAAGCTTGCGGCGGTCGGGGCATTATTGCTGATCGCTGGTTGCAATTGATTCTGACCTTTTTCACGAGCTTCGGGAATCCTGGTGTTGGCGATTGATTAATTGGATCGCGTTTGCCCGCTGGAGACACTCAGCACAGGACATAGAACAGCCTCGATTGAGGATATATTCTGTAGGAAATGGAACAGGAGGATCTAGCGAAATAAGGGAGGATAATTTTATTCATACTTTCCAATCGGTTGCGGAGTCGTCTGCGAAAGCCCGTAGGATTATTAGGGAAAGTGGCATCGGTAACGAGGCGAGGTCTGTCTCTGAAAGGGGCGTGCACCCAATCGAAAGGTATCGGAACGAAGGATCGAGATCCCGCTTTGAATCGCCGGCAGCCGCCGGCCCAGTTCCGTTCTTCTTCCTCTGGGCGCGCGTCTTAGTTCCCGTGATTTTGCTGACCGTATCCAGCGTCGAACGGTCTGAATATCTCCGGTGGAAACGTGGTCGGGGCTCTCTCTTGTTCGGGGAATGCATTCACGCGGATTTCTTCATCGGCGTCTGGTTGGTTCGCGCGCGGAATAGAAGCGGACGCGCGGCTCGCGTTAACCCGCTCCGCACAATGCACCGACGATTTGTACGGATTTCAGTTCTTTCGCCGTGTGGGCGCGGGCACGCAACGCCCGCTTCGTATCGTCCGTCTTGAGAGCGCGTTGCACGCTCTCTTTCTCTCGCTGAGAACAGAGCGGGAGAGGAGAAGGGAGAGGAGGAGGATCGCGTAGATACAGAGGATAGTCGGTTCTGTGGGAAGAGGATGGCAGCGAGAGAATCGCGGAGAGGAGAGAGAGAGAGGGAAGAGCGAGAAAGAAGATCGTGGCTGGCCGTTTTGTGCGCGCCGCGCAAAAGATGCCTTTGAATCCTTAATTCCCTTTGAAACTCTCATTCTGGGAGCAAAATGGCGAGAACGAACCGTATTCTTCGGCTGAATGACGTATTGAGCGAGTTTTGTATGCCGTTGCGTCCGCGTGTGGCTCATCCGGAGCCTATGCCTGCTTATACTCGTACGTAATACGTTCTCTCTTTTCTCTTGGTACGTTCCTTGCGCCCGCGAAGGAGAAAGAGGTGGGCCGCCCTCTCCCTCCCCCGCCGTTCTCATCGTCGTCGTTGTTGCTCTTTTTCTCCACGGTTCCCGCCTTTTCCCCTCCGGTTCCTTTCAGCGTTCCTACGGTCCGCGAGTCGTCGCGTCGCGTCGTCGCAACGCGCGTCGTCGCGAAACACCGACGATCTTTGAATCTTGCGAAAGTTTTCTTCGCGAGACTCCATTCAATCCTGACCCGCGACGAACGTCCATCGCCTTCAAAGCTCTCCAAAGACCACTGCCCGGGCCCTAATAAACTCCCGCCTCGAAAAGGACAGCCGCGGTTCTCATAAATTGCTGTCGCGATCCCACGACTCGCCTCCAATCATTTCTCTTTCCATTTTGCTGTCCACACCTACCCGGGAAATCTTTCTTTCAACATGTCCGGTCTAAATTTTAGTTGAGCAAACTGCTAGCCTAAATTCGGAAAAAATGAAAGTGCTTTCTTATATGGGATTTTTGTATGAACTCAAGACCATACCTCTTTGAATAATTGAAATTTGGACAGGTCTGTCGGGTCAGCTAGTGTAGAATAAAAATTTTCGAAGTTGACAGTCAGAAATAGAACATTTATTCGCTTCTGCTCTAGTTGAACAAAATATTATTAGCTTAGGCTGTAGTATCCCATCAGCTCCTATTGCTTGTCTAGAAAAATGGTTTAAGCAATTCCCAGGAGCCAGAGAGAGTTCCAGCAGCGTTGCGAAAATTTTGAGAGGGTGGATCGATGGTTCCAGAGCGACTGGACGGCGAAATCGTTGATCCGGTAGTTAACGATTGCGATTCCGTCGCGATTACCTGTCCGAGCCCCGTAATTACCCTCGTTATGCGGCGGCCCGGATGAATGGTGGGTGGTTTGGGGTGTGGGGGTGGCAGGGACGCTTGCTAGACGATGGGAAGGGCGCCGGATCCGAAACTGACGGGAAGGGTGGGTGATCTTGTGGACTTAATCGGGCATCGGTGCTTACCTTCGCGAACAATTGACGTCTGACTTTGACGCGGCCTCTGACACTTTCTCCTGATTCTCTTTCCTCCCCGTTCGTTCTTTTGTTCGCCGGAAGAATCGACGGATCGGAATACCCAGCCTCTCTCGGCAATCGATCGATCGATTTCTTCCTCTGCCTCGGAGCGAGAAAGAGAGAGAGAGAGAGAGAGAGAGAGAGAGAGAGAGAGAGAGGAAAACAGAGAGATTTCACAGAAAATCGATCGTCTTGTTTGTAAACTTTTTTAACTGGATTTTTACACACCGAGATTTCACGTTCTCCTGGTTATGAAACAGGAAAGACGATTCCGAGAGAGATATAGAGAGAGGAGCTCAGGGCGTCTCGAAGACCGCCTCTTGCCAAGAAAAGATCTAAGGTTTTAGCAACGGGGTCGGGCACACGGGCTCCGCGGCTCTCTTTTTCTTTATTTCCGACGGTCCTCCACAATTGCTCTTTTGGACGGTGAATGTTAAATACAAAAGATGCTCGGTGAAAGAACAGCCGCTATCGCGGAATATGTTTTTGCGCCCGGGCCCATTCTACTTAGACGGGCGGACAAAGATTGTCGTCTGTTTCATTTTTGTCCACTGTTGGTAGCGTTTTCGTCGATCCTGTTACAAAAGTTTTAGCGAACGTAAGCCGAATAATTTAAATTTCTAATATGCGAAAATTGAGATACTGTATGAGGGTTTTGATATTCTGGGTCACAGCAGACCCAACCATGGGATGCTGCAAGATCAGAGGGAGGAGAATAGTATCAATCCTCGCCGGACAAACGCGAGGCCGACGCGGTTAGCCCGTCCGGGGCTATTATAATGTGGTTCGTAAGGTCGGTGCTCAGGCGAGGAGTGTTCCCCGGTTAACAGGTTAACGAGACCGGCTCCGAGCCGGGGAATAGGATCGAGCGTCGCGTTTCGGTGGCAGAGACGTTGCACATTATCGGCGGCGGGTCTCGCGCGTTTCCCCGCGGATACAATTTCCCCAACACAATTTTCTTTTCAGTCGCCCGAGCGAATCTAGCTCGGCCTCGTCGGTGGGTGGCAAATGGCGAAACCAGGGGGACGCGAGGGTATGTGGTGAGAAGGGGGGAAGGGAGAGGGCGAGAAAGAGAAAGAGTTAGCTTTGACGGAGGAAGGAGCGAGGGCGAAGGGGGAGGGGAAGAGGAATAGGGGGGGCAGAGCAGAGCGCAGCCCATATTCGTGCATTGTGGCACGTTCCATCGCGTTCTCAACTGAACTGAACTCGACTCAACAGTGGAGGACACAATGGGCGGTATGAATAAGTATAACAGACAGACACCGGTACAGACAGACACAGGTAGCTCAGGCCGCAGTATGTGAATGAGGAACCCATTTGATAACACGCCTCCACAGCCACCCAGGTCCATTGTGTCGCTTCCTATTCAGCTGCTCTATGCCCTCTTCTCCTCCTATCCCCTCCCCGCCTACTTCTACACCCCCACCGTGCTCCTCATGCTACTTCCTCACCCCCTTCGAACGCTATCTTTCTCTCCCCTCTAACCCTCTGTCCTGGCAGCGAGCGCCGATATCGCCGTGGAAATCTTATCCTGTCGCCATAGGCCGCACCTGTGCGCGTGAAAAACATCCTTGCTTACTTTCCTCTCTCTGTCCCTTGTTCCCTCAGCTGGTCCTGTCAGCGAAACCTACCAAAGGATCCTGCAAACCTTCGACAAACGTTGCTGACCACATCCTGCAATGTTGCACCACAGTTTCGTTCGCTGTACTTTTCATAAAATGATCAGATCCTTCGACACAGTTAGCTGTGCACAAATTTTTAATTTTTGCATATTTTAACTGGTAAAACAGTTTCAGTGGTGAACACTCATTCCCTAGTTATAGGTCGATGATACAGAGTACCGTCCTTGCTTGTGGTCCCTAGTCGACGACCAGCACGTGCACAGGAGCCGCGCTCCTGATGGACCGTCCCGAAGGAAGATGAAAAGACTGCCCTCCGTTCCTTTGCGCGCGAAAGGAGGTTGATAGCGCATGTACAGGGTGAATGCAATTTTTATCTGTTCCCCGGTTAGTCGTGTTATGACTCCGGACATCGTGGCCAAGCTTTACAGCCTTGTTCCAAGGCAGATTGCCCGGGATAAATCCTTTGGTAGATGGCAAGGCGGTCCCTTAAGAATTTTCATCACGTTTTACCGTGGCGATTCACGGGATCCTGTCGCGTCTCCTTTTTACACAGGAAACCGAGTAACCTGCATAGACGATTCGTTTGACGTTCCAACGTCCTCCTATCGGGCGAGAGTGCTCCTAGTGGCAAAGATTTATCCGGAATAGCACGAAGACATCGATGGATAATACGAAGCCATTTTTGCCAACTTTCGGATCGCGAATCGCGCGTCGCAATGCACCGGGAATCGACTGGGAAGTCACCGGGTGAATATTTATCGAAATCGAATATTCACGGTGGAACCGGACACAGGGATTCCCGTTGAAAGCGAGTTTCCCGGGCTTGACGCCGGTCCGAATCGATTCGGCGGTCAATACCGATCGGATTCGGGCCGGGCCGGTCCGGGCCGTAGCAGGCCCGCCAACAATGCTCCGATTTTCGGGATCTCGGTAGCATAAATAGCAAATAGCGAAGGTCCTGCGGGTGTGTGGTGTTCCCGTGGACCAGCGAAACGCGAGCTATCCATCGATCTCTCCCTCTCTCTCTCATTCTCTCGGTGGTGTTCTCTCGGAGCCTGGTTGGGTACGTACGTGTACGTTGTACACCGAGTACCGACAACAATGAGGCAGAGACAAAGGCCAGGTACAATGCTGATGTTGAACTCGACTGATTTCGACGATTTTTGGCCTTTGCATGTGCATCGCGCGTTACTCGACAATGATTCCCGCATACGTAATCATCGGTATGGGCAGGGAAGGCTGGCTGGTACACTCGCGGAACAGTGGCTCTCACGCGGCGCCCTCTTTTTCCACGCTTCGGGCTTTCGGGCTTCGAGGTTTCGGGCTCGTCCACACGACGCGCACAAACTCGCGCCCGACGTACCGTCCCGTTTCGTTCCTCGCCCCACAACACGCCCTCCCGTTTCCTCCTCCTGCCCGCTCGCGTGTCCATCCGGGGGCTTTTCAATGCTTCTCTAACGCACAATGACGCCGCGCCATCGCGATTCCGCGAGCCGTTTATCGGTTTAAATACCAGCACAGGCCGGATAATAATAATTGTAAGCGATAGCCGATTTATGCCCGCAAACCAGCCGTGCTTCTAGCCACTACCCACCCCCCTTCGACACCCATCGACAGTCCCCCCGGCCGCCGGCCTCTACAATGTATCTAATCAATGGCAGTTAATGCCAAAGCGACGCGGCTATTTAAATGTGAAACTGATAATTACGCGGAGCCTCGACGCTTAATATTCTCCGACCCGGGATTCGAGATCCACGATTGCAACCGATCGAGATACTGTTTGGGTGATCGACCGCGTGATCGGTCACCGATCCCTCGGTTTTTCTGTCTGTCTGTTATCAGTGGTATTGATTGATATTTTCCAAAGTTCAGGATTCAATTCTATAGTGGACAGTAGAGTTGTGTACCTTGCGAGGGGAATTTTAATTAACAGATTACATTGACAGGATCTTAATACACTCAGTGCTTCTGAAAATTTTCAGGACAATTTTTATTCATTTTCGATCTACGAAGACTATGAAGATCGAATATGTTCAAAAGTATCTGTCCTTCCTATGTGTATACACCACTTACTCTCACTTCTCTGTTTCCATCGGTAGTAAGGTTACGGAATCAACGATGCGAACGACAACAGTAGGGAAAGTAATATTTGATTCTAGACGCTCGTTTCGCTGATCGTTTAGTAAATACTCCTCTCCTCTCCGCATTAACACAAACACATCCACTATAAAATCAGAGAACGTTCCTCTAATATAAAAAATCCAATTAATCCAATTTATCTATCACCAATATTATAACAATAGTATAAAATTTCTGTTTTTTCTTCAAGGATATAACAAATTCTAAGAAACTTTTAATCAGTATAGATATAAAAGAAAATCGTGGCTCAAGGGATGAAAAGGATATCAAAATATCATTTCGTTGTTTTGAACTCTATCAAATGGAAGGAATGATCTCCGTAGCTCCCGGCATCTGGCAATTAATACGCTTATTATTTTTCCTTAAAAATCCACGGTCTATTCATCATCCCTCTGCAAGAATGATCAGTGATCGGAACGTCCGACGATTCTTAATCGCGGAGTCATCATCGAAACGATTTCGTCTGATGCATACCGGATGAGGGACTGGTGTTGACGGGGCCAGATCCTCGGCATCTAGCAGCTTAGCTCCTTTCTTTTCCCCTGATGGTTTTTCGAGGATCGTGAGAGTGCGAGGGGGGCCGCGATCGATTGAGCACCCCTGACCGCACCTGAATAGATACATTGTGCCGGGGCAGCCTATTGACGGCCGATTGTTCCCTCAACAATAACAACAATATCTGAATAGTCGTCGTGCACATCTCTCGCGCGTTGCACGCACGCACCCACGCACGCACGCACTCGCTCATACCGTCGCTCGTACACGCTCTCGTACACGTCATCCACCCCCGCATCGAAACCCTGCATCCCTTCACACGTTCGCCTCTTTGCGCGAGATCGCACGTACACCTTTGTCGGGGATTTCTTGCTCACCTAGAATATTGGGTCAACGGAGAATCCCGCCTCTGCGTTAATTACGCGGGGATTGGGCCCACTAATCCCTACAAATATGTAACTAATTGCTCAACGAGATTGTAAATGCATCCTGGAAACATCCACCCGTTCTGACTCTGTGCACCCTATAATTCGTTCCTGATCGATAAATACCACGCTCCTACTTCAGAAAATATTCAAACGGTTTACACCACTGTGCAAACGAAAAAGCACCCAGTATAATTATAAGATATAATGACAAACAATATCTTTGCGTAGAAATTGTATTGTACAATGATTGATTTATTGGATTTAACGTATTAGATAATTCGGAATCCTTTTTCGAAACTTACCGTGTTCTTATTTAATTTCTCACGCTTTTCTATTAAACACGTTTGGGTGTTTCCTGTACATAATTATTGTAACTATGGCGCTGCTATCGAACATGTTAATTTCCCTGTGATTGCGACCCAGATTTATTGTTCGACCAAAATGTGAATGAAATTTTCGGATTCGAAATGCCTGGATGTTGTACCGCTTGGTAGGATTAACAATGGAGCACGGTGTATCGAATCAACATGGTCCAAATTGCAAATTTGAGCGGCCTGTGGCCCGAGTGTTTGATTCGTCGAAAACCGTTTTGAATTGTAAGGAGGTGCTCCTAGAAGTTTCCTAGAAGATGATCAAGTCTATTCGACTATGCCAGAGGGGAACGGCAGAGAGCGCACGCAGTTAATCGGCGGTCGAGCCGAGATGATTCATTGATCGTTTGATGAATGAAAATCCTATGCTTAATGGGCATCAGTGAAATAATTGAGCGTAACGCCGTCGTCCCGTTGTAAAATATTGTTTATTACCCGCTTATAAACAATGGTCAGTAAAGACTCTGGGCGGAATGGCTTCGGCACGGTGATTACAATACTCCCGGCGAGAGCGCGCGTTACATTTATCGTGAAAATGTACAAGCCAATTATAATTATAGCCCATTGGTCGATCCCTCGTAATATTATAATAGGTCGTCGTCGGGCCGCGTCGCGTCGTTTCAGAAACGCGAACTCGCGCGCGACGCGTTTAACGGACACGTTGCCCGTTGATAATTCGATTTCTCGCGGGGAAAAAAATAAAGAAACATAAAGAAGAGAATTGGCGAGTCTCGGGGAATTGCGAGACTTGACGTCGATTAATGGATTATTATCGACGGGCGCGAGGCGCCGTGGAGCCTCGTCGAATAGGCAGCGCATCGTCGAACGATTCTTTCGTCGGTAGAGCGTCTCCGCGGGACTCTCGTTGATCGTTCCGACGCGAAACGAAGATCATCGGAGACGCTCCGAATCATTTCACGAACACGAACACGAACCTCTGGCAACGTATAGACGGTACGAAATCGACCCTTACGTTTTGTGCAATTGCTATCTCGATACAACGCTGTTCGAATCGCCCGACAAGCGCGTGAATATATTTTAACGTCTTACCCACCGACGATTCACAATTTTAAAAATTCTATGAACCACGGCTAAAGTCTTTTTTCAATCGACCCGTCAACAGCATTTCGCAACAAGTCGCTCCCAGTCATCTAATAATTTCCTATACGATTATCGTGTAAAAGACGCGTTCTTTCGGTGTAGCATTATCATTGAAAATGCTGTCGATAGGCTTGCGCTGGGTAAAGTGTTAATAACGAGTAATATTCGATATAAATTCTCGCTACGTATGCACGGTTTGCATAGGGAGGGAGTTCTCCGAATACGATAAACAAATACTATATATATATATAAAATATAACAAAAAGAAACAAAAAGTTACACAAGAGTCGCGACCCGTAACCGGCCACCCGATACAGTCGGCGAACGATGTAATCGTCGGATACCGGATTAATGTCGAGCGAAACCGGCGCATCATCGGCGAACAAAAATCGGGAAATTTTTATAAACGAATCCGCGTCGATTGTATCCGACGATCAATCATCCAGTCAGCGCGATACCGACGCACAGAATGAAAAAATATATATATAGATAACAAATAGTGTGTCTTGCGTACAAACTCGTCGTGTCACGCCTACAAAACGCTTCGCGCTCGTTCGTTCACGTTATATATTAATATGGTGTATTTTTTCGCGCGAGCGTTCTCACGTTCCGTCGAGAAACGCGCCCATACTCGTCGCTGACGTTCGCCGAGACTTTTTCTTTCGTCTCGCGGAAAGGCGTTCCCTTAGCCGGTTGCCGCTTTCTTCTGTCTATCACGGTTTGTTGCGAGCGACGTCCTCCGTCGGCTACCGCGTCAAAATAAGTACGGCGAAGGCTCGCTGAAGCCGCAGTCCGTGCAGGGCCTCTGGAACAGAAATCCTCACTGAGTCATACTGTTCGAAGAATCGGAAGTCACAGAATCGTTTGTACTCTTGACGAGTTCTAGAGACCGCACGGAATTACTCTGGCATTTTATATTGCAGAAACTGTTCAAACATTTTTGTACGATTTTAAATAGGTTTGTCGTAACGTGCACTCAGTCAGCTTTAATCTGAGCCTTCAAACGTTTAAAAATTCCTGTGGGAACACATTCTAACATTGGCTCAAATTACCCCCTCATATTCGAGCGATTTTTGTCATACTTTTGTAAAGCTAAATAATTTGGAACCTAACGGTGCCTATCACAATATAGGATATTTTCCCTTAAATTTAAGCCTTGCAACGTCTAAAAATTTTTACAGGAACACATTCCAAAATCTTTTCAAATTGTCCTATTCCTAATTAGATTTCCCGGTATAGATTTTAAAAATTGTATTTTACGATTTTGTTTCTTCGCCGAAGGTTCCGCGTGAACCTGTATCGAGTCGATTTTGTTCCTAATGTTTTCGAGTCGCTCAAAATGACAGAGTCTTGACGTAGCAGAAAGGGAATGATCGAATTCGTCAACTTCGCCACGATTCGCGAGGTTCTACTTCCTGGATATTGCCTATAGTTCGTTGGTGATTAGTTTAAGCGAGTCGTGGGCCTGGAGGAGACAAATTAACCATGCAGAATTATTTGACGGCTCGGTACCGACAGGTTCACGACAAAATCAAGGACGTCAGGATATCGAGGCTCAGGAGCAAACTTCCGAAAGTGCGTTTCAACGGAATCGCACACTGAAATCTCTGCATAAAATCGCTTCACCGAGAAAATATCCATAAAAAAAACAATAAATATGCTCGCCGTCTATAAAAATGTATGTTTCATTAAAGCAGCAAATACACGGAAATGACAATAATTTTTTTCTCGGTGAGGCAAATTGTATGCTCAGATGTGCAACTGTCAAACCAATTTTCTAATTTTGCTCCCAAAAATTTTCAGATTTCTCAGAACATTAGAATGGTGTCCTTGCTAGACCATGTACCGACGGCGTTCATGGTATCCAAGCTCTCAACGGTCGGCTCAAAAATCGCACAGTTCCCCTACAGCCACTGGCGCAAATCCCTAAACATAAAGTACTGGACCATCGGCCTGATCGTCTCTCTTCCCGTATTCTATCAATTCCAAGCCCTGGCGAACACAGCCAGCTTGAACGCTCCGCGAACGAAGGATTCGAGCATCGGCACAGGGAGAATCGTGGGGAACGTCGCGGAATGATTCGAGCGTAAACCGTTTCCGAAGACACACTTGGTGCTTCCTTTGAGGCGGTTCTTAGCGTGACGGAAAGAGGCGCGAGGTTCGCCGGGACACCGGAAAATTCGGTTCTAAATTGAACGGAATAATTTCGCGTCTTGAAACGGTTGCGGTCGCAGACATCTTGAGCCTAATTAACGTGGAAGCTTACCGGAGAATTTAGCAGCGATATTAGCAATTAAGTCTGAACGTGAAATTGTCTATGAGAATAAAATGGCTGTCTCCTGTGTCCCCAGAATTTAATGGAGGATAAATTAGAGTGTGGTACTCACCGTTGGGTACTCCTCCGTCAATCCGTACTCTCCTAGGCGATAGTATACCGATCTGTTCTCCATGAAGCTTTTGAAATCGTACCGAGGCATCAAGGGGATCCTCATCTGCCAGAACGGCTCTCTGATATTCGCTCCCAGGTTCAGTATGTCCCGATCCTTGTACTGTATTCGAATCAATGGATCCTGTTGGGAAAGAATACACCTGTTAGCTCAAATACGTTAAATTCGATCGGATTGCTTGTACCTTATCGGGCCTCTTCGCGGGTTCATCGTTCGGCGTGTCTGGCCTGCTGGAAGCCGGCGTTCCTTCTGCTGTCGTTGATTCGCTGGAAGGTTGCATGCTGCAGACTCCACTCGATTCGCTTGCGGTGCTCGGCGAGTTCGGTCTTCCTCCAGTCAAAGTTCTTAAACCCTGCTCGTAGAGAAGTCTCACCCCTAACGCGTGAAAGTGTTCGGGTTCCAGGCCGGACAATGGCAGGGCTACAGATAACGCCATTTTACGATGTTCCTCAGCTTCTTGATCTCTCGATTTCTCTTTGTTCCCGTCGCTTGAATCGAGATCGTGGTTTATCGAGCTGGTAGAGACCGTTAGGACGTCGACCGACAACTGATCCACTGTTTGGAGTTTCTTCTCCTGCGTTGTGTTTCTTGCGCCCCGTATCGTACCTCGGCCTTGATGGCGTTTGTACGTAAACATGACCTTCTTGATTCGAATTGAATTTCGATCGCGAACATGCTTTTGATCGCTCTAATAATCTATTAGAATTATCGTGCTCTTCTACAATATATTGTTGAATGTTAAGGATAATATGAGAAATCTGATGTGAAAAATTAGGTTTGAATGGTCGTAGAGGGTGGAATTTTGCTTTTATACTATAATCTGTTAGGCTCTTTCCTACCAGTTTTGATACCCGTTTGTTCGAATCGATTCGTTCCAGGGAAGAATTTAACAATACTTCTGCGTGTCAATGGAAGGATAACAGGTGGTGTGTATATCGAGGTCTTACCGACGTTGATCCACGATTCACTGTCGGTAAAACCGTGCAGCGATCCTGGTTACCTTCCGTCGAGCTGTAGGGAGAGACTGCATCGTGTGCGATCTGCAGAATACTTCTATAGCGACGGTGGTATTAAAACAGAGACTTTTAAAGTTGTTCTATCTTCTTTATTTCTGAATTTTCTTGAATTATCCTGGCTTGTGCCTTGGAGTATTTTGAATGTATTTTAATCTGCATCGGTTAGGACGTTCGTATTAGTGTCGACGAGATACTATTGACGATTGCCACGGTAGAGGTCGGCACGGAGTTAATGTAGAACTAACAGTGATCTGAAATACCAACGTCGCTGGAAGATTCTTGTCGGTGGCTCCGCGCTCTCCAGAACATTTACTCGTGAACTACGTAAGACTGCGTCGGTGCCGTAGGTAAACAGATTTGGTACCGTAGGTAATGAACACAAGTAGAATGCTGACATTACCCACTCTATAATTTCTCAGAATACCGACGAGAATACCGTCTCAATTTGACAAAAGATTTTTGCAAATATCTCAATAACTGAGGCCGAACGGCCGTAACACGCATAGGGAAAAGTTGTTCAGAATGATGACCTTGACAACATATTTCAAAGTAATCAAAATCGGTGAGGAGGGCAAACTTCTATATAATTCCCGAATCCATATCTCGTCAGTGCCGAATCTCCTATTGCAGTCTCTGCAGATGTTACAGCAGGCTGCTCTCTATCGAGCGATTCGCAACAGGAACGAGTTGCACGACCCAGCTCCTAGAGGGCTAGCAACTGAATCGAGCTTTCTCGCTGGTGCTCGCAACCCTTTCGGTTAGTATATAAGTAAGATCCACGCGTTATACCTCCGTGGTCCGGTGCTACTCAGGTATGTCAACCGAAAGAAAACTTTTCCAGAGTTTTCCCTTTCCAACAGATGGATGGCGACAAAAAACGATTGGTTTTCCAGAGGGGGGTGGTGTTTCTTCATTGGGTGGGAGTTCTCTGCCAATAACCACACACAAAACACGAAGTTGATAGAATTCTCCCAACCTTCCACAGATTTCCGGAAAATTGTTGCAGCTCTCCAACGACTTTCTTCTTCCCTGTTCTCCAGAACACGAGCGCACACGCTCCTCCCTCTCACACATCTCTCCAGTATGTGTCTGAGGAATATGAAAATCCGAAAGCCGAGTTTCCTCTCCTCGCAAAAGGTGGGAAAAAATCAAGCCAAAAAGGAAAAATCTCGGAAGCAACAAATTCCCCCGCTCCTCCTCCTAAATAATACTTTATCCCGGGTTTCTGCCTGTCCATCTCAACCAAAAAAGATGGTGGTATTCCGTGCCGAAACAAAACCGACGAACTAAAGTTGAAAATCGTGCGTGTTCTACTGTAGTAGTAATTCAGTTCGACCACTCTTTTGCTATCTGAATTTTCGCACAATATTCAATGTACAATATTGTGTTGCTTGTTTGCAACGTGATAATAGAGTGACTCTTTTGCTATCTGAATTTTAGTACAATATTGTGCTCTACGTTTGCAACTTGTTATGGAATATATTTTACAAACTATTTTTTGTCACTTTGCCTACCTCTCCTCGTCTTCATCTCGTTATCTTTTAATTTCGTCGTCTACAATTAATTCTGAACGATTGTTGGTGCGGTAATAATTTGTACATTCCTTCCAAAGTAATTAAGATGCAACTAGGTGCAACCTAGCGATGTTAGAATGTAGCATTTCCTTTTAAGAAACGAGTTGTTACACGAAGGGAGAAGGTACTTGGTTCTGAAATTGATAAATTATGTTTAGATTTATCGTGAACGATACTAATGTTATCTTGCGGAGTTCAATATGGAGAAGACGTTGCTTTTGATCCTCAAAAATGGAAGTAGCGTCGAAGACAGAGGGTAGCACAGGATCAGTGGCCTTGCATGGCGTGGTTCACAGGCTGACCGGGTATACCGGGTGTCCGATTCGCGCATTTTACGCTGTGCGACCCATCCGGTGGCCCTAGCAACGCACATGCGCCCTTCTTGGGCTCTCGTCTCTCCAGTTTCTCTCTCCGGATGGTTGGGGATTGGCCCGGAGTAACACCCCCTCATAATGGGTTCACCCGTCCGCGCTGAGCGCGGGAGAGCGGTCGAGAGAGAACGAGAAAGAGAGATGGTCGAGAAGGGGACGGAGAGACGACGAAGAGAGACAGAGAGAGAGAGAACCGGGAGCAGGAACGAAGAGGGTCGAAGACTGAGCCAGCCAGTCCGAGGGAGAGAGAGGATGAAAGACAGGGAGAGAGACGGGAGGGAAGAGGGCAACGGAAGCCATATTGATTTCCCTATGTTTCCCCGTATTGTTACTATAGCGCCCGGTGAGGGCGCGAGGAGAAGGCTGGTACCACCCTCGTCAACCATCCCCCGGCATCCACCCCTCAGCACAGCCCGCTTCAATCCGCTTCGCTCCGCTCCGTTCCTCGAACCGACGCTCGTCCGAGAGACGAGAGAGAGACTGCTTGCTAGCCAAGCCGGCGACCGTGGATTCTCTTCCGGTCTTTCGTTCGTTTTTACACTGCTCTTTTTCACCCCCGGTCCTCTCTCTTGTGTGTCTCGCGCGCACCGAGAGAGCTCTCTCCCATGTTAGCCTCCATTCCGCTCGTTGCGATCGCTTAGCGTCCTCTGTCGAGAGGATCTGGAGCGTGAACTTCCGGATTTTTCAAGATTCCGAGCTAATAACTCCGGGCCACCGAGATTCCGAGTTGATAACACTCGGATCGAGTTTGGACCCGCGTTTCGATCAATTTTTGATGGACCGCACAGCAAACATCCTTCTATTATGACTAGATTGCGGTGCTTCGTGTAAAATTAGAAACAGTAAACATATATAGACCTTTCTTTTCATCTTTAACAAACTTTTTTATGAAAACAAATATTTTCACTATTTTGAATTACTTCTGCATTTTTATATTTTTATACGCTTGCCTATGACTCTATTTTTCTTCGGCTAGCTAATATCGTTTGGTTTTCTGAAAATCGGAGGCTACCAATTCTGCGGCAATTAATTTCGAGTTTATGCTCGCGTTTTGCCAAACCTCCTGATAGAAGGGACAGTGTAGGTCCTTCGAGAGAACATCCCCCTGTCGCGATCCGCTCATCAACGAGACGAGGTCCGGTCGAGCGGGCACGCAACACCCTTCGTGCGTCGCTTAATATTTCTCCTAATGTCGAACCAGCCCACGAAGGCACGAGAAGCACACCTGGGTGGTCCATGCACGATATCAGCTGCGAAACTTCCCAGACGTCCCGGTTTTCTGCGTCCTGTCCTCCGCTCTCCTCTTCGGGGAAACGAACCGGGGTGAAAGAGGGGTCTAAAAAGGAGCAGGGAAAGAGAGAAAGAGAGAGGACGAAGGGTTGCGAGGAGAGGGACGAAGATAGAGAACCGTGTGGTTGTTACCTAGTGATGCATGGCTCGGTAATAGCTACAATACAACCAGCTTACAAGAGGGGTTCCGTTTCCATCCCGCTCTCGCCGACTCGAGATTTATTGCTCCCCGTTGGATTGCGGATTCCCAGATTCTCCGGTTTGCCCTTATAAATGACTCCTATTAATTGACCGTGATGCGGAGCAGGAAAACAGTGGAACCGAGGAAACGAAACGGGAATGAACGAGGGGACGGACACCTTGTGCTGCCAAAGGGGTGCGCGATCGACGAAACCCTTCACTCTGATACATTACCACAATTCCTTCTTAGAGCACCTTCAAATCTGCCTTTGGAAAATGCACACAAATGCAGGCACGGTTCATCTTTCAGCACGGCTCCTTCTTTCATGTGACCAGTTGCTTCGTGTCTGACTTTTGACATACTCCTGGCCACAGATGAATTGTTTAGATGCTGGAGACAAGACAGCTTTGAGTGCAAGGTTGTTGATATCCTCAGACAATTCAAACAATCTCTTCGGAAAACGATTGTACACTGACGTCGATACTCGAATCATTACAGCATGGAAACATATAAAATCGCACGAACTGAAGCTTTCCGAGGTGTCGTAACAGCATATCCATCTGGAAAAAGTATTAGACCATGGACGTTTCGATGCGCGGACGTCGCGATGCGTCCGTTTCCTCGTCGCGGCCGTCCCCGGGTTGTTTTAAAGTGCCAATCAGGGGATGAAAAAGAGGAGGCGGAAAGGAAGCGGGCGTTCGACGTCCAGGAAGCTCTCGTGCGTCGGCCACGTGTCCGGTCGTCTGCGTGAAGAATGAGACCAGACACACCCACCGTGCACGCGAGCGAGAGAAACGAGAGCGGGAGACTACGTGAACCCCCGTGACCGTGCGCAGAACCCCATACGAATGTGGTCCCGATATTAAAACCGCGCTAATGCACTTAATAGCGAGTTGCCGTGAGATGTGCGTGCACGAGCCGCCGCGTGAGAACACGCGTGGGCGGAGTAGTTGTCAAAACACACGTGGAAATTGCTCACCGAAGCTCCGGGATTTCTCTCTGCAGAACCGTACAGACGATTCTGCTCTAATGCTAACACGCTAATGCTACTTCTGACTCTACCTGACCCGAAGTCCTTGCGCTTCAACTCGCTCCGTTGCGTGCTCAACGCGGAAAACTCCAGGTTCCAGTGAAACAGCGAATGGAGGTCTAAAACTTCAAGCTTACGGATACCTGTTCGTAAGGTCAGGATGGGTTAAACTATCAGGTAAAGCTTCAGTTAGCCGCGTTTATTCGTGGATCTGTGTCTGCATCGTGTACCACTGTTTTCGTCCAGTAATTTGGAGGTGATTTTAACACTTTACCTACCGGAATATTAATAGGATTTTCAAAAGAAAGCATAGAAATTGTCTTTTACATTGCAATCTTGAATGAAACTATTAAATGGCGTTATGGAGGGTGACTTGTTCACTCACAATGAAAATTGCTGTTGCTATTGAAGGTTCCATTAAAAAGTGTTCAGCCTCGTATCATAGAGTTTTCAATATTATTTAATAATCGCCAGTCGGTAATGTGTTAATGCGATGTGATATTAATTGACGCTTCTAAAGTGCTACACTGATCCAAGAATTAAGTAAAATGGTCTTCGATTTGAAGCCTGTTCACATCACTGGCTCAAGAATGAAGAACCTTGTTTTAACTCAGAACTCCAGACACCAAAGTAGACAAGAACTACCCTTAATGTCTGACAGAATCCCCGTTCTTACAGGGTCGTACAGAAAGGGAAACTGCGATTTGGTTCTGGGGACAAACAAGAGCACCTCCCAGGAATTTATGGCGTGTCTAGGGTCGCAGCGGAAGGATGATCGCCGGTCGCAGGGCGCCGCGAGTCGTGAAATTTATGTAAAATCATGCGCGGTGGTTGCTCGTGGACGCGGCATATGTGGCCAGCGCCGCGTAATAACGTAAGATTGAAGGTCGCAGGTAACAGGCCATCCAGCATCCTCATAACATGTAAAACACCGGGATTACGGGATAATAACTGGCCGAGGCGGGGGTCGTGTTTGCGTTTGTAAAGTTTACCGGTTCTACCATAGTGTGTGCGGATACTGGATTCGCGTCTGGCTTCTACGTGGCTGGCCGAGATAGGTGGGCGATAATGAAACGCAGGGTGGACCGAAGTAATTCCGTTCCGAAGTCCAACCCGACTGGACACCCCCTGTGGATTTAATATCGCTTTATTAACCCACTTTGGATCGCTGTACCCTCCCAACCGGTGATCCTATCTCCTACCTAGACTGAGAAAAACTATTTCCCGTAGAGATTTCGACCGCCATTGTCGCGCAAGATTATGTATTTTAACCCTGCGATATTATTTATCGAGCGTCCGATAAAGTCAGTTCATTTTGATCTTGGACTCAGGGGTGCGGTAAAGTTTCATCGTCACTTTGATGTCGCGTTAATTCCCGATATATTCTGGTTCGATATTAATTCTTGGATCTTGAGACGTCTTGAGAGAGAGAGAGCGCGTGGGGTTCGTTGCCCCCTTCGACAGTGCTCTTTGTGACCGTGACGCGCTTTTGTACCGGACACCCCGTGGACGGGGACGCCCCGGTGAAGATGTCGCAAATTGGATCGTGTATATAGCCGTCCGCGGCGCAATATATCGCCGGGAGATCCGGCAATCCCACGAAACAAGGCTCTTGAATCACCGCACGCCTGACTTACGCGGGAGCCGGCTTAACGGACCAAACGAGAGAGACAGAGAGGCTTCGTTTGCACAAACGAAGCCACCAGATGTCGATCTGAATATTTCAGACGGCTTGCCCCGGTGCTTCTTGACAAATATCAAGATTTTTTCCTCCGTCCTCGACCGAGACAACTCGTCCTTCCCCTCACCCCGGAGAACTCTCTCGTCTCGACGCGTCTTCGGTCCCTCGATCGCTTGTGAATTTTCCGGGTTCAGTCAGAGCGAGAGAGAGGAAGGTTGATAGAGAGAATGAACGAGAGAGGGAGGAGGAGAGAATACTTTCGATTTTCCCTGGTCGGTTTTTCGCTTATTCGACGGTTCTCCGCGAGACATTCCGGGCAACGTCCAAATGATTCGGGATCAGCCAGCGGAGCAGAGCCACTGCCGTAGGAAAAAAATGTAAATCTGGCGCAACCCCGGGAAAAGGCACCCTTTTAATCCACGCAGAGAGAGAGACTCTCCCCAGCCGATAGGCGGGGGATTATCACGGGGTATCATATGGAGCCTCTCGAAAGTGAACGAGAAAAAGCGTAGGAACGACGAAGCGGGGAGTACCGCAGAGAAAGAGGGAAAACGGTAGAGGGTGGAAGGGAGCACACGGGCTCGAAGAGAACCCCATGGTTACCGGCGGCCAGAAGTGGGGCTCCCGTGGCGAGAAGCACCGTCAAATCCACCGCAAATGCTCTCGAGTACTTCTTCTTGGTCGGACGTGAGCGCAAGGGCGACCACGAGAGAGAGCACGTGGTACTTGAACCAGTTGGGGACCACCGAGTGGCTCTAGGCTCTGGCTCTGGCCGAATGTTGCTTGGTTGCAAGCACGATCGGCCAGAGTAACGAGGAGAGAGAAAGATAGAGAGCGAAAGAGCGAGGAAAAAAAACCGAGTGCCGGCCAAGAGCGAGAAATATATTTGCGTTCTGCCGGAACGACCAGCCGCGCGGCCTTTGCCGGGTCCTCCTCCCTTTTTACCTCTTCTTCGCGTCAAGCCCCGAAAACTCCGCTGCTCTGCACGACATTTCACGCGCCGATACCAAGCCGAGACCCTCTCTTCAATCGCTCCAAAAGCCACTGGCACTCTAGTCCATCGGAAACACGTTACAAAGAAAATTGGCTAGAATCATCAATCAATGGAAAATCATGAATATTGATAGACAGCATCTACCATTTCGGTAGGAATCGTCTCGATTTTTTGAATCTCCGAGCGTTCGACCATAGAGATTGTGGTAGACGCCATCTGATTCTCAGTTTGGTGGAAATTGTCTTGGTTCTTTCAAATTCCGACCTTTTAACTTGGAGGATTTTCGAGTTCTCCAGAAGAATTCGCTTAGATTTTGGACATAGCAGGGAAGAAGATTCGTTTCATCCCTTCAAAACGTGTCCAATCCTCTTAATGATCATTAAGAAACATGAGAACTGTATCATTTTCAACCTTCTCTGTCCTGCCATCGCATTTCCAAGGTCCGAAGAAGGTCGACCAGTCCGTAAATCGTGGTGAAGGTTTTCTCGGGCCGGTAGACTGCATCGAGTCGCATGAAATGCATCAGACTGCAGCAGGAAGTCGGTGACCGGCCCGGAGGCCTGCACGCGTCTAAGAGCGCGGCTCGCGCGTGACGCGCGTGCACGAATAAACAATAAACAGGGCCTGTGCGCGGAGACGCATATACACGCATCGGCGCGTATCGTTTCAGCGCGGAGTCCGCGAAGGGTTCGTCGGGGGCGAGTTCGGGGGGTTGGAGAGCCGGTTTGTAACAAAATCAATAGAGGGGTGGCGCGCGAGAGGACACGCGGCTGGGATGGCGTGCCGGGAGGAGAAAGAGAAAGAGAGAGAGACTCGCGGGGGTGGTTTCCGCGGCGCAAGCGCACAGTGGCACCGTTAGGGGATGGAGGGCCAGGGGAGGGAAGACAAAACCACCCCGCCGGCTACTCCCACCCTCTGGATGAGGCGACGGACTGCGATGGAGTGCCTCCTCCTCCAACCTCCACCTCCTCCTCTTTTCTCCTCCTCCTATGCCCACGGACTACTCCAACCCCCGTGCGCCGCCTGAAACTCCGGGGGTTGTTCGCCCCCTCGGAGTGGTAGCTGCTGCCACCGAAGACTGACGGCAGTCCCGAGAACTTGCGACACACCGGAACAAGGATCCCGGGCATTTTATTTCCGCCAGGACTGCGAGAACATGTTCAGGATCTTCGCGAAATCTTCCTCGATCATCCCTTCGCGGACAGAGGAAACTATAAGTTCAAGGATCTCGGGGGTGGTTTCGTTCCTGAAGTGTTCTTGGAGACTTCGACCATGAGATAGCGTTGGTTTCCAGCTTTATTGGGCTTGTATAACGTCATTTTTACCTACTCGCGACTTCATCCTTCTAGGGGTGGTTTTATTCTTGAGGAAAGTACAAGAAATGTGTACGCGTGGCTTCATTTAGGACGACTTTGTTCGAATAACATTTAAGATGTCTATTCAATAATACGAAGAATTGAAGAAAAGGGGTGGTTTTCATCGAGCTTGGACATTTTCTTGTTCCTTACAATTAGATGCTTCAATGTCTCGTACAGAATACCGTCGCACTGATAAAGTGTCATTCTTCCACCACTCGGTCCATCTCTCACCCTTCGGCGCATATTGTCACGCGCTCATAAGCGCACAAGCGCAACCCCCACATTATTTCTCAGGGGTCGCGCGAAAACATATTTGCAGACGGTCCCCGGGACAAATGCCTTGATTCGTGCCGAAAATCGGCCTCGGCCGAAATCAAGGGTCGCGATAAAAGCATTAGTCGCGCGGCTAAGTGTTTTCCCAACTTGTCCCGGGTGGGACCACCCCCGTTTCCCTCTCCCTGTCTCTCTCACCCCTAGTCTTCCTGGCTTTCTTCCCGCGTCGTTAGATGAACGTCACATCCCTCTGGTATCGACAGCTCTTTCTTCCGAGATCCGCGCTACGTTCTCGGCCGGCGTTCTTGGGAAAACTCCGAGGCCTGTTAGGTGACCGCCTGGCCATCAAAGTAGAACGAAATAAGGTCATCGACATTAAAGGGACACACCGGTAAACGCCTGCAAAGGTTACGCTCCCCGAGGGCCGGCGAAAGGTCAACGCGATGGCCCTTTAATTATCCTCCCATTCGCTTCCTGATGATCTTCAAAATTCGCCGATTCACCTTGGGATGACTTGTAAGCGTGAAGTGTTCTCCAAAGAGATTAGATAAATTGATAAATATTGAAAGCATTTAGGAATTTCGATATATTATTGTGCAATACGAAGCACTCTAATTACTGAACAATTCCAATAGCGCACGGTCCGTTCACAGTGCATCTTGCAGCTCGAAATTCGCAACACGTGCATCAGTGAACAATTATCGCGGCAGTCAATGAACCTCTTGGAAAAAAAGCGGACCACGTTTGGATCCCGTGGTAGCACAGTATGTGGAATAAAGAGGCGGCAATTAAGTTCGATTAAGGTGACTGAACGAGCGAGAATGGAGGCCACGATAGCGGAACAGCGGGACAGTTCGCGAATAGAAATAGATAGAAGTAAGTGAAAGAGAAAAACGGGCGGAGATAAAAGTCGGGAGGGACGGAGAAAGCCGGGTAGACAGAGACAGGGACCACCCCGTCTGACAAAGGACGACAGAATCTCTTTGTTCTCGCGGCTCAACGGCTTCGCTCCGTGGCCGCGATGTTTTGTCAAGGTCACTCTCATTCACCCCCTTTGCCTGCTGCCCGCCTTCGTCCACGGGCTTCCAACCCCGTGTTCGCGACACGGGACTCCTCCCTCTCCTCTAATTATTTCGAACTTAAGATTCTCTTCGGAAACACCCCTGAAACCCATCGACCTCGACGCGGTTTAAAGTTCTCGCTTGTCTGCTTCGACTGGTTTCCATGCTTTTATTTTTCCTTGGGAAATTAATTATTCTTCGTTTCTTTCTTTCAATTTTTCTACAACGTCTGCAGTGCTTTTATCAGTCTTTAAGCTTTGGAAGATTGCTCTGCGATGACGTGCGGGACTCCTAGAGACAGCAGCATCCCCAAACTACTTTATAAAGAAGTTGAAAGGTAAAATTGTAATGTTTAGAGAGGCATCGACGAGTATCGATGCTCCAGGGCCGAGAATCCAGGGTAAGCAGTGGTTCCGGTGTTTTTGTGACAGTGGGCTCATTGTCGGGGGTTGACACCATCCTCGAGGAAGTCTCGAGTCACATCGAGAAAGGATGGACTCGACTTCTCTGGTGACAAAAGTGCGACCGAGTCCATCGTACTTACCCCTGGCGGTGGTGAGCTCGTTTTTGGGATTGTCGTCCCTGAATGGTGACTTTAGCCGCGCGTATGAATGGCATTTTCAGATATATACCAGGAACTCCCGTGCCCTTCTCTCCCTCCCTCTCTCTCTTTCCCTCTCTGGATCTCGCTCGCTCTTTCACGGTTTGGCTTCTATCCGCGCGGTGGACCAACGGTCCATTGTCGGCTCGGACTCAATGGATGATGCTGAAGCAGCGGGGGCAAGAAGAGGTGAGGCGAGAGGGGTGGCAGAGGGATTGTCGTTGTAGAACTGTCTCCTCACCCCCGCGGGCCGACTCAAAAGGAAATGAGGTGCCCCGGACAGGACCTATCCCAACGAAAAAGAAGCCACTGGGCTGCACGACGGAAAGAAAACCACCCTCTTCCACAGCGTCACCGGCAATGACGGACATTTCCTCGGGATCGGTCCTCGTCCATGACGCGGGGCCATCTCCTTTGCGTTCCCGAGGAACCCACGCTACACTCTCAATCCATTTTTACCGCCACGGGATCGATACCTCGACGGATACAACCTTTCCCAACCCTTTAAGTCCTACCTCGGGTGAAAATATTACCGTGCATTAAACATGCTTGGCACACAACCAAGACCTGCAATTACTACCCCTTCACAGTTTGTGGAGGTGCTATGAAATTGTACCGACACCCAGGAATACAATTAAGCGTAAACAGTAAAACATTCATTTTATCAGATTTTGTATTTGAATATACCGCACTTTATATTAATTAACTCAACAGAATTCAATAACGAGAAAAGGACAAGGAAACCACTTCTTTAGGATTTGATCGTAGCACTTCAAGTGAGGATCATTCGGGTTAGAAAATTGAACGATACTATGTACAAACAACCAATGGTTTTATAAACAAACTGAAATTGAATCGGACGTTTCTTGTGTTGGAATAATAGATTCATTTTGTTTCTGAAGGTATATTTCAACACGCGTCCTCAAAATTAAATCTATTATTTAATCACAATTGATATGCACCCTTAGGCAGCCATTTATAATTTCCACGAAATATCCACGTGTTTAGTACAGCTTATACAAGTACGACAAGTGTTGGAGACAACAATAGCTCGCATTTTAAAGCCACAAGGTACCTGTACACGACGTTTGAACACCTTTCAAGTACTCAAAGCAGATTAGAAGCGACAGCAACATAAACGCTGGCTTTCATCGTCGAATTTCGAGCGTGTAGCATTTTTTCGAGAAGAGACCCATCTCCGGTGGTTCGTGGAAGGAATTCAGGATCCACGAGATCGATAAATTAAAAGCGTCCCCATCCTCCCTTCATTTCGATGGTCGCGTGGCACCGACAATGGCGAAGGGAGGTGCGGTTCGAAGGAATAAAAGGCGAGAGATCCGACTTCGAGACACACCCGGGTCCTCCAGGTGCGAGGAAACACGCGCAGGAGACCTTCCTAGGATCTCATCTCTTCCTGCGACTACGCCGCAACAGAAGAAGCTGCTTTTCTATGGGTCCACACCTCGGCCATTCAATTTCCACGCCACCTACGATTTAAGTGACTCCAGGTGCGACGTCGCGCGACGACGCCCGAGGGGGTTTAGCCACCTCTTCAGGCCTAAAAATAACACTCCGGTTGTTTTCTCGGCCGATATCCGGGGCGCTTGTACATTTGTTTGCGCCCCTGTCTCGCGGTGAATGCCACCGAGCGCTGTTACATCGTTTGGATTTTCCACTGAGCAAATATTTTTTCGGCGAAACTGATGTCGAAGTTTTCCCAGCTCGAAACCTGCACGGTAAAACGTGTTTAATACTAGATTTACTTGGCATGCCGAAATAACGGATTCTGAAAATTTTTATTCAAGATTATCGAGGGTGTAAAGACGCATTCGCGGGGAATTGTTTCGTTGAGCAGATCATGAGAAAAATCGCCAAAATTCTGAATAAATACATTCTTGTGATTTTTATCAACTTTCAGTGCTCCGTGGAAAGCGATTTTATCAAGCTACCTGAAATACTTGGAGAGAAACGCTGTCAGGAGTAATTTAACTTTGTTTAACGACACTGTCGTCGACAGCAGAGGGAAGCGAGGCTCGCGGGGGTGGGAAGCGATGAAAATCTTTCACACCTTGCAGACCCCCTGCTGCAAAGATGAATGAAACACCCGGCCGACAAAATACTCGCGTAAACGCGCAGCCCCGGGTTCTCGTGGTCGTCCATGGGTCCATGGGCCCGTGGGTTTCGAAGACGTCTCCAAGGAATTTTGGTCCCTCGGACCGCACCTCTGTGACGGTCATCGAAACCTCATCGGTTCCGGTCAATTTCGAAAATTCAAGGAACGGCCGTATAATTGAAAAGCGTCGCGCGGGAGGATCGTTTCGTCTTGACCTGTGTCCGGAATTTCGGAAACTTTATTGGGGTCTTTCCTGGAGTTCTTTTGCAAGAGGGTTGGAGAGTGACCTAACGAATGATGCAGCTCGGGGAAAATAAAATAAATTCGGCAACTCGAAGAAACATGGACGAGAACAGTCTAAGAGAATAATTTTATCCGACCAGGAAACATTTTCACCGAGTTCCCTGGAAAACTCACCCCCGTCTCAGAGTCTCGTCGCCAGGGTGAAAAATTCGATAAATCTCAGCGAAGATAATGGAACCGTGCAGGGTAGCGTCGGATTTGCCGAGCGAAAAAATCGGCTTCCCTATCGAGAAGATAACGAGGCGTGGACCGAAAGTGACACCTGAGGTGAGGTCGTGGCACGTTACGAGGGTAGCCAGGCATCCATCACTTCTTTGTGCGCCGAGCAAAGTAACACCTGGTTCTTAAACCCCCCTCTCTGCCCCCTTCAGTTTCCTTTGAAAGTTCGTTGCGACTGGAACCACCCCCGTGCAACGGCACCGAAGCACAACGAAAAATAAACAAAAGTGCATTCGGTGATCGGTAAGCTGCCGCAAAGCCGGGATTATTTTTATTGATGAGCCCCGCGACGGAGAAAATTCGGGAAAAAGGATTTACGTGGAACAGTCCAGACTTCCTCTATCGATGGATCGACCATTTTTTTGTTGTAAATTGTAGTACGTACACCGTGTTCCCCGATGTTTCGGGGGACGAGTTTACGCAGCGCGAAATTTGTGCGGCTCGCAGAGGAACTCGTGTGGTTTCACGGCTCGATCGATTCCCCGTGGCCACAGTGACAAATTCGAATGCATCCGCGCGCTGTCGTTCGAGTAATCGATTCCGGACGTTACGCGGCGAAAATTCCTCCGTGTCATCTTCTCGGCGCAGAGATATCCGCAGCGGGAATACTCCTGCGGCGGGTTTCATAGTCTGCAGGATGATTCGGAGAGCGGTTGAGTCAATATTCATATTTTTATTGCATTTTTAATTCGCGAGGAACGGAGAAGTTCGCTTGGGGGATGAAAGATAGGATTTAACAGTTGGGTCTTGGTTTTTGTGAAAGCCTGCGATTTGGGAATTCGGGGCATGAAATAATTGAAATAATAGTTTGCATAGTGCGGCGAAGGGGTCTGGATAGTTACTGACTAAAAATATACCCAAAAATGTTGCAACGATGCAATTCTTGTTTGTATATCCGCGAAGCTGAGTTGGAAGAATTCTGCGACTACTGTAACGAATTTCATACATTTTTAACAAGTCTGAGACATCATTAAAGAGAAAATCAATGGAAGGACTTGGCTATCTCAAACCAATAAAACTACCATTTACGCGTCCGCGAAGCCTGTGCAGGATCCTTACAAGGGGATGGAGCAGTCAGGTTCCATTTCCATTAAAATCTCCGGGTCCCAGGAGTCGCATTATCCGACCGAGTCGTTTCCGAAAAAATAGAGGACCCCGTCGAGAGCTCATTGATCGCGACAGCGAAAATCCAGGTGTCCTGGTCCTCGGAGACCTTCATATTTTAACTCGTCAATGGCGAGAGGGCTGGAGCCAGGTGCAGGTGTCCCACCTCTTCCAGGGTGGATCCTATCCCGGGCCGAGCAATAAAACGTAGAAAAGCCTGTAAGCGAGGATGGAACGAATTTTCCTGGGTGGACAGGGTTGCTGGAACAGTGCCGATCGCCGATCTATTAGGAGTAGCCACCGTGAAAGGGTTGACACGCGACCGGGATTGATGATGGCTCGATGAAACGGGGTTTCCACCCCCTCTGCAAGCCCCGGGATTTTTCGATTCTACTTGGAACCGTGGAATCTTCTTCCCGACTAATTGTCCGGCGAATATGCTCACGGACACGGTGTCGATCGAACACATTGTGCTACTGAAATACATAAATATGCAATAAACGCGTTGGATTGAATGCAATTTTCTTCATAAAATATTAAAACAATTTCGCAAAGGAAACTGGTGTATTCATTTCCCTTGCATGAATATTATAAAATATTAAAAGATTTCATATAAAGAATTTCTTAAAGATAATCCTGGGAGATAAAATGAAAAATGGAAGATCGTTTCAGTTCAGTATGCAACGCGTCGTACCCGAAAAAGCGGGTGACCGGGTTGCACGGCAAGCCCGCGAACCCGTCCGTCAGTCGGGTCCGCCAGAGTCGGCGTCGGTGCTCATTAATAACCGGTGACTCGGCGTTTATATAAATAAATTGTACGCGGTCGCAGCCACTCACCTCCGATTTGGTCGATCGCTCACTATCCTGACGTGAAAGAATCCTCCCCCGCCCCCGCGTTTCCCCTCGCTCCTCTTCGTCTCTCCAGGTGCCGTTTCCTCTCGTTCCTCGTCGCTCGGCGTCTCTCAATCGGAATTCCAAAAGGCACTAGAGCAAAGCAGCAGTGCCGGATCTATGAATGCCACGGCCCCCGATGCCTCGGTCATTTATTTCGGCGGCGCGGCGGTGTACTGCCCCCTCCCACCTGAAATGGCCGAATGAATGCCACCCCCTCTCGTAGGTCTTCTTGCTCTCTCTCTCTCTCTCTTTCTCTTGTCTCGGAGCGCGGAGTTAGGATCGTTTTGAAAATCGAGGTCGAGGGCCTGCCCGACCAGCAGCCGCTGCCGCCGCCGCGCTGCCTCCTCCGCGCTCTGCTCCTCAGACCCTCAGCTCCTTCTTGCTCTTTCGACTGTGCTCCCAGCTCCGTGAATCCCTCTCGAGGTATCGGGCTTCGTGAAAGGGCCGGGTCGACGACGACAACCACGCTTTTTGCCATCGGGCTCCTTTCTTAGTTGGCGAGGTGTCTAGAGACGGCCCTGGCCTCGCCAATTTTTAATCTCGGAATCCGTCGAACGCCTTCGACTCCTCGCTCTACCACACGGCACCCTAAATCGTAGAATTAGCTGGGATCAGAAATACAATGGGAGACGTTCTGAACCTTCATGGTCCAAGGTAAAATTACATTTGAATTCCATATACTGTACAGAGACAAACTGAACGGCACAGATTTACCAAATTCCGTTGTATTTTGACGCCATTTGATCCGGAGCGGAAATGTGCATAAACTCAATAGTCTGTTCGATAAGAAACTGGAATTCTCTTCTCGTTATTCGGTGATTTGCACCACTGTGTGCTGGGAGGGAGGTCCTCGCAATGGAACGATGTAACTGTCGTTCCCGGGAAAGTTTCAGGAGCGATCAAACTTTATTCGTAATACTTTTATCGGAGACACATTCGCCCGTTTCAATTATTTGTCCATTTCCTGCGGGGAGGAGGAGGAGGAGAGGATAGAGTGTTAATGCGGTGATAACGGCGAGGCTTAATGGATTCGTTTAATTTTCGGCTGCGCGCGGGTTTCTATTAAGGCTCGCACGGATCGCTCGCCGGATGATTATCCGTATTCCTTGAAGCCGCGGACCGCGATTTACGCCGGCTTTCCATCACTTTTCACCAGGAGGTGCTCGCGTCTCTGTATAAGTCGCCATTGAATTCGTTTCGCTCGAGCGACTCGTGCATTGCGGATAGTCGGGGCGGGTCGATCGCGCCCGTAAAATATTTAACGAGGCAGTTTCGCGGAGCGTCTTTGTAAACGTTATGAATATCGCAATAAAATATATATGTATATATATACGTGTGTGTATATAGATATATTTGTGGGCCGAGGGAAGCTGTGTGCGCGTGGTAGGGCGCACACAAGTCCGTCGCATACAAATGGCCCAGAAGACTCTTCTTCGAGGAACTCTTTCCTTCCTCTGCCCGTTAACTCGCTCACCAACTTCCACCCCCTCCGGCGAACCGTTTCTTTTTCCCTTTCCGCGGGTCTTCGAGGCTCTACTCGCAGTTCTGGGTGTCCAAGAGCCTCGTAAAAACACTCCGACGACCCGTAATGCGCATAGTTTCTCCAAGCACCGGGCATAACGTTTAATTTTAGCTTTAACCGCCTTCGGGTGCCGTGATTCCGCACCCTTTCGTCCCGCGGGCGCTCCTGGCGAAACCATCAACCAGCTCTTTCGGCGAAATTTGCGACAAATGCACGGGTTCGCGCGTACAAAATATACCTGAAATATTGGTTTCCGAAAAAGATAATTTTGTATGACACCCTTATAACGGGGTAGTTTCTAAATGAATGATAACTCGATTTTCCTCAAGCGAATACTACCGCTGTTTGACATTTTCCCTAGCTGTCCTCTATTTTCAACAGAGGCAGCAGCATTGAATGACTCCGTGGAGTATTTCAAAATTGATTACAGGAAGCCGTGTTTAATTAATAAACATTGAATGATCTTTATTAATTCAACACAGCTTGCCGTAAACAATTTTGAAATACTCCTCTGAGTAATTGCAATATACAAACGTGATTCCTGAATAGTGAAACCTACAAAATCCTACTACATAGTTTCCAGGGTCCATTAAATTATTTTTTACCATAAACATGGGAGATTGCACAGGTCTCTAACCAATGGATTTCCTTTGTTTCAGACGCTGCAGCTTCATCAGCAAGGATCTCCGTCCCGGTAAGTGTAGTCTGACACTCGGGTCGTTTCTTTAGAAGCGATCGAATCGATTCCGGGAGGTGCGTGCGAAGGGCTCGATTCCGCGCGAGCGGTTTGCTCTTAACGCGTCCGTTAATCCTCGTTCCTTGGATCGCGTTTATTTAAACCCTGCTCGAACGAGGAGGTTCATGCAGTGCAGGATCGCTGGTTGAGATTCGCGAGCGTCGGAGTCTCTGCGGAGGGTTTGTTGCGGGGGTGGCGGTGCTTGGAGGGTGGATTGAAAAGGGGTGCGGCAGAGGTGCTCTGCGGAGGCGTGCACCCGGTAAGATTTAATGTGATCTGGCTGTGGTGTCCTCTCTCCCTCTCACTCTCTGTTCCTCTTCCGAGGTGGTTCTCTTTTCTTTTCATCCGCCACCCCCCAATCAGCCTTTTTCCTCGCGCATCCACCGACGCGGCCGTCCTCCAGGCATTTTCAACCCCCGAAAACCCTCGACTGCTTCTGCGGAAGAGGGACAGGCTCGCGGGAACGAAGGAAACGTGGATGGAAGGAGCGAGACAGAGAGAGAGAGCGAGAGAGGAGTAGAGAGAACGGATGGTCCTGAGGGTGGAAGAGCATCCCTCTCGGCGGCGTCACCTCGAGGGCCCAATTAGCGCCAGCACGAGTGTCATTCCGCCGCGGTTTCCGCATACTGGCTGCCGTTGACTGGCGTTTTCTGCGGTTTCGTTTCTCCCACGTAGCGGCCGTTATGCAGAGCTCCATTCCTCGTCGTTCCTCGCGCGGCTCCGCTCTGCATCGCTCTGCACTGTTCCGTGCGTGAGCCAGATATCTTCAGCACCACCCCCGCCCCCGGCTGGGTTTCGCGGCTCCTATGGCTGACTGACTGACTGTGGCTGACTGGTCCTCCCCGGACTGGTTCGTGACTGGTTCGCTCCGCTTGCCCTCGCCCACCCCTTCGTTTTCTTCTCGTTTCTCAGGCCGTCGCGTCGACGGCGGGAGCCTGAACCAGCTCCGGCAGCCAGTCAGCCGGCGCGGCGGTCTCCTTCGAAACGAGGGAGACAGAGTGCATTATCCAATTTTCTAGCAGATATTTCACGATATAATAATTGGGCATTCAACGCGAGCCCTCTCTCTCTCTCCCCCTGTAGTCTCTCCCTCTCGCCTTTCACTCCGCAGGAGAGAGGATCGTTGAATTATATTCCCCGGGCAATGGGTGAGGGGCTGCGCGCAAACGGGCAACGAGCGAGGGCCAACCCGGCACGGGGCACCAATGGAAACATTTTCCATCCGTAGAATGCGACGGATACCGTAAGGATCTTCTCCGTCTCTCTCTCTCTCTCTCTTGCTCGTTCTCTCAGAGTCCCACGCCGCATCCCCCGGCCTCTTCGTTATTCTTCGAAGGTTCTCGGTTCGTCCGATGTCTCTTCCAACCTCTTGCTCTTCCACCCTCCTCCCGGCCGGTTATTTCCATAACGACACTTTAAGCAACGTTAATTATTGTCGGCGTAATGAGCTCGAGGAAGTCTTCCAAGATGCAGACTCGCTCGCCCCCGCAACTCGCTCTTCGTTCGTCTTCTTCTTTTCCTCCTCCGGATACCCCTCTGCTCCGAGTGTCAAAGGCTCTCTCTTCCCCTCTCTCTCTCTCCCTCCCATTTCTCCACCTGCGCTCACGATCCCACGGGATATCTCGCGGATCTGCATCACCGCGTCTTTCCGCGGAGCTGATCTCGTTAAGGGATCTCCTTCGTTCTAACGCCGACGCCCAGTTGCGCCTTGTTAGCGCGTCTCGGCAAGTTTAGCCCTTCCCGCATCCCCCGCAACGACGGAAACCAGGCTCGAGGATCGCGCGTTTAATGACGCGTGCACTGCCTGAGCGAAAATTAGACGAGGATCGAACTGGGCCGAGGATCGACCACCCCCGCGATTATACACCTGTCACGTGTTAACCCCTTGAAATGACGTCTGCGAGACTTCACGTAATCCTTGAACTCATGAACAGTATTCTGTAACAATTTTAACACGCCGAATATGATCCAACAATTCTTTCAGATTTGCCAAATGTCCCCAATTTTTTTCATAAAAGCGCAATTCGATGAAAAAAAAATTTTTCTGGCGAAAATCGAAATTATTTGGGAGAGTTAGGGGATCGTACCGGATCGAGTGTGTTGGCAGGTGGGCTCTGGTTCGCTTTTTTTCCGCGCGAATCCGTAGGAATTAAGAGAGCCCGGAGTCATCCCTTAAGTCCCGCCCCGGAATTATTTTGTCCCTCCCTTCCTCTCTCTCTGTGTGTCTCCTCGCGGCGTTGTTGTGCCGAGGGCGACAATAAAGCTCGGCTTTGGCCCGCTTCAGCTGTCAATCAGCGGCTGTCGGCTCGCATTTTATTGACCGCCGGCGAACGGTACCCGGGGTTCGTTATAATAGCTGTTTCGGGAATCTCGAGCGTTCGCACGAGATCGCTCCGGAAATCCTCGTGGAATTTCGTGACGCGACCGTTTCCATCCCCGGCGAATTAATACCGATACCCGAAAGCCCGCCTTTGTTCGACGAATGCGCAAGAGAGAGCCTCCGCCACGGAATTAAACGGGCATACCACCGGAGATGTTCAACTGGGGCTCCGGTTGCTCCGTTTGGCACTCCAGTGGAAGTTCGGGGCCACATCGAAAGCAACAAGCTTGTATCTTAGCTGTGTTAAATTGTTTAGGGGGCGTGGTGTAACATTGATGGGGCCAAGAAAGACCTGCAAGGGGCGTGGCTTTGTTGCTGTAGATATAAAGACCTTTTAAATCCCGTTAAAGTCCCAACAGAGGATTACTTACACCACTGTCCCTGTCCATAGCACTCGAAATGGGCGTGGCTTCGTGGCTCCCGTCGCAGAGCAAGTGCACAGCGCCATAGAGCGATCTAAACCCACAGTCGCAACAATCATCGAGTATACGAGCATCGTTTGATTCGCGAGACCACCATGGTCGCTGTAGAGGTGGTCGGAAAAAGGGGCTGAAGTGGTCCGAAAGTGGGAATCCACAATGACGTCGTTAGGCCCGGCACGAACGGCGACAACTCTTTCCCGTTACTTGGTGTACCGAGTGTCATTCAATTGCGCATCCCAATTAAATAACAGGCAAAAGGGCGACGTAGCGTCGCGTACCGTCCCGACGCCCCCTAATTGCGAAGCCTGGAGGAGTAGCAGGCAGGCAGGCAGACAGGCAGCATCAGTAGTAGAAGAAGGAAGCAGAAGAAGAGCGACGGGGGTGGCTGTGTTCGAGGGGTTGGTAGAAACGAGAGATAAACACTCGCCACGGGGATGAGACAGTCTCCCGGAATAGCGGGAGGGTAGAACGAAACGAACGAACGTGCGATCCGTTTCCTTTAATTCGTGCGTCTCTTTCTTGTGCCTCCATCTTTTAGCGCGCGGCGAGCCGCGAGGGGGCGCGCTCTCCCGGGGAAGAGACGATGAAACAAGAAAAAAAAATTGAAATTAACCATCGGACCTGCGCGCGATATTTCGTATCCACGTCGGGGTGAAATTCGACGCTCGCCTCGCTTCCAGAGAAAAAGAGGTCGGTGGCTAATAGGAGGTGCGCGCGAGTGTTGCTTTCGAATTTCCGAAAAAAGGAGGAAAAACGCACACACAGTCACACACATACACAAGGGAGAGAAAGAAGGGAGGAAGATTCGCAGTGCACGTGCAGTGGCGCATCCGCCGCGTCTGTGTGCACTTTCTCTCTCTCTCTCTCTCTCTCTCTGTTCCTCTGCGGCACGTCGTCTCTCGTTCGCTCGCGCCGGCTCGCCGTTTCTCTCCTGTACAGCATTAAAGAGTAACGTAATTAGCACAGGCAAATGAACTAATTACCAGAATACGAATGACGAGGCAGCCTGACAAAAGAGCTGCTCTTATTCGTCTCGCTCCGTTCTTCGCGTCGCACGTTCAACGCGTCTTTCTCGCCGCGCGTTTTTCCCATCGTCCCGATGCAAACCTCTACGGCTCCGCTCAGCTCAGCTCCGCTCTGCTCGGCTCCGCTCTGCGCTCTACTCGCTCGACGACGACGATGACGACGCCGCACAGACATCCGACACTGCACAAACGGCCCTACCAAGAATCGAAATGCTAATTAAAGGCTCCTCTCGCCCAGCTAAAGGAGTGAAAAAGGTACGCGCGCGACAGACGACAGGATGCGCGATGCCAGGGGGTGGCGAATATTCGCGAGCGAGCGGGTAGATCCTCGGGGACGCGATATGCAAGGCCCTCTCGTTTCCGAGCCGAGCAAAGGAGACGTCCCATTGACGACACACTGACATCCCTTTCTCTATTTATCGAGCCCTTTGAACCCGCTGCTTTGTCCTCCCTAAGCTGCGTCTCGGATTCATCCCCCAAGACTGCGTCAGAGACCGCGCGAACATTTTAATTCGATCCGTGCTAATTATTTATTTCAGAGGCGCCTCTGTCCTGCTTAATCCTCTATCAAGCTACCATGCTTCGGCAAGCTATGCTTTAGCAACCCATAGTTTATAAGGCTGCGTTGCTTTTAAGGAATTCGAAGTCAGCTTTGTTTCCTTGTTTTCTGTATTTTATTGTTCTACCATCTTTTCATAAGTCCAGAAATTTATTCGGGCTTATTTGGATCGTTTTGTCGAGTTATACGTTTGATTAAGGAATGGGTGAACTATCCCTAAACCTGAGTCTAACAACCCTTAAAAGTTCGAAGTGATGATTTTTCGAATAGGTGTACTTAGCTCAACGTACTTTGAAGTAGAGAAAACACAGTAAATAATTCCTGATGCACTCGTTGCAATAATTATCCCTCATATTCTATTCAAGAGACCCCTGTGTTAACATTTTGTGAGCCAGCTTGCATCACGCTCGTCATCCAGAAATTGTAACACGAGGACAACTCTTTTATGTTGTTTTGAAAACTAGTTCAAAGGAGTTGTTTTGACAAAATTATGGCTTGACAGAACTATTTTGATCAAAGGCAGTGTCGAAACCAAAGGCTCGTGTGTTAACCAAATAGACCTGCATACGACAAAGGGGTTAAAAATGGCTGCCAATCGACTACAATGGGGTCAGATTCCCTTAATTAACAAGTCGAAGGCGCAGAGAGCGACAGCGGCGCGTATCCAGGATTTGGAGAAGCGTGTTGCTTTCATCGTGTAAAAAAAGAGGGACAGAATGCTGGCCTTTGGGTACTGCACTGGTCGGAAACGAAGTGCAGGAGCTCGGGCGTCGTCGGATGGCGCAAAATGGAAACGCCGTAATTAGTATGCGCGTCCGCACGTTATGCACGCAACGGCACTCAGTTTCGCTCACCACCCTCGCTTCGGTGGCCGTGTAGGAGGGTCGCGGAGTCGGGGGTGTGGTGTTGCAATTCGCACTTATGTCGAGCAAGTGCAGCAACACCGGCGACTTCACCGAGGCGTGCATATCTGGGCGTCCTTAATGCGTGCATCCACGGTGCACACACAGACAGACAGAAACGCGTGCAACTTCGCGGCGAAGGGGCCGGCGAAAGTGGGTGTCGGTGTGCGTGCCGACGACTGACACCGTCGTTCTCTTCTACCGAGAGTTCTACGTCGTCGTCGTCATCGCCGTCGACGACGACGTCATGACACGCATCGTGAGCACGCCGCGTGCGTCGCGACGCGGAAGTGTCGCCCTTCGCACTCGCGCGCGAAAGAGCAAGCCCAAGTCGGTCGACCGACTGACGGAAGCCAAAGAACAGGGAAAGATGAGGAGAGAGAGAGAGAGGCGAGACGAAATCGAGAAACTGAGACCCTTGACTACCGTGCGCATCCTAATTGAGGATTAAAGCCCCCTTTCCTCCAGCAAAGATGCGCATGCGATATTCGCGATTTTTTTAGAGGAAACTGCTCGAGATCCAGCACTAACAATCCAGTACAAAAATATTTATTTTACCATTTGTAACTACTAGACTTGTTGAGAAAATATTTCAACCCCTAGACGACGTCTACCTTTAGGGGTGCAATCATCGTTACACGTCACCGAAAAAAATCGTCAAAAGCAAAACAAAGGAACACGTATAGACACTGCATTCGTGCCGCAACAAGCACTACTAATTTTCGTCAGCATGCGATGAACAGCAACCCCTGAAACAAAATCGCGGTAGTCCCGTATGAACATTTTTCGGCCTCTTTCCCGAGCGCGATGCAGGCCGATCATCTCAAAAGCACGGCCGTTGATCGGATTTTGATTTCCGTCGACACAGGGCTCTATCCAGCGGTTTTTCCAACGATCTTTATCCCTTTTCCATCGGTTCGCAAAGCGGCGAGGGGCGGGACGGGGGAACACGCAGCGAGAGGATTTCGCGAGCACGGCGACTCTTTCACAGCCCTGTCCCCGGGCATTCTGGCTCGCGTCGCGATCATTTGATCATCCAATAGCGATCGGAGGTTTACAGCGAGACCGCGGAGTGCTCGACATCAAACGCGGGCCGAAAAGCTGCTCGGGTACCGCGACCGCTCCGCGCCGCTTCGTTTCCGCTTCGCGTTGCTCCACGCGCCGCGCCGCACCGCTTTGAGCGCATCCGCGCACGGCGCCATCCGAGCAGAACACAGAGCGCTCTTTGATGCTCGGCTTTGTCTCGCGCGACGCGGCGGCTTTCATCGTTAAACCCCGCGCGACACTCCGCGATGATCCCCGACAATCACCGGGAAATTAGCTCGCGAGCTAATTATCGCTTTGGGGATCCGCGCAGCGAGCCGACGAGGACGGACAAGAAAGCGGAACGAGAGCGGCGAGAGAGAGAGACACTTCGCGTCGATCCTTTTCAGTTGCTCCGCTTGCTCTGCTCTGCTTTGCTCTGCTCGCTGTGCTCGCAAGCGTTTTTCGTCGGATATCGCCGGTTGCCGGATGCTTGAAGCGGCACGCTCGACTCGCTGCTTAGGCCGCTCGAGCCCAGGCCGCTTAAGGGTCGAACCATACTAGCCAGGCACGGCACGGTCCGGCAAAGCGCCGGCCGGCGCCGCCCGGCGACGTTTCTCGCATCTTCCAGAGCTCTCTGTGAGTTCCGGACGGCGATTCGAGAGGCTAGCACAAAGGGTTCTTGCCGGAGACCTTGTCGCTTGCTACCCTAACCGCAGGGGGTACCGGTAACTTTTTACTCCCCTCTACGCATCAGGAGATAGCCGGACCGACAGCCGGTGAGGTTGCTCCTCGAGCAATCTGCCAGTTCCGGAACAGACCGGCATTCTAGCATATGCAGAATATAACATGCTGTATTTGTCTAAAAAGTGAACTTTTCGAAGTTCGTTGTGACAATAGGTGGGGCATACGTTGTTAAGGAATTGAAACGTTATAACAAAAAAATAACAATTTATTTATTACTATGGAAGCAAAAAGAAGAATATTATCTGACAAATTGTGTACGAGGAAACAATTCGTTTTTTATATGCAACGCAATGGTATATGTAACTCTTCGTGTTTATGATATTTTGTTAGATATGAATGTGACCTTTAATTTTTTTTAAAGTAGAATGCTTTATTAGTTGTTATGTCACATTAGTGCGTATGTCTAGTCAAATTAATCCACATACTGTACAGCGACCTCAAGATCATGCAAGGTAGGAAATGAAATAAGCGTTTTGAAATACTAGCAATCACATTGGTATGAAATATGTGGCTAGGAATAGTGTGAACACTAGGGTGGTCCTTATTTTTCGACCATGAAATTTTCGGCACCCGCCCCCTCCCCCGATATTGATCCTTTTCATGAAAAAATGATATATTCAAAGTTTTAGAGCAATCGGATGTCGGAAAGTCGTGCCTCATCGAGCACGAAGTTTTGAAATGGAGTTCAGAACGCGCTAAATGTGAAGCGTATTCTGAAAATTCAAATTAAATATTTTATACCTCCAAAAATATCATAATTCTTTACATGCCTTCAAGTGCAAAAAGAAAAACAATTTATAATGCAAACTGTGTTAGACTATAGAAAGCACTAGCCAGACGCAAAAAGGACTACATTAATGAAATTTCTGTAAAATGTCTTTACTTGTATTTGTTGCCTTGTATATATTAAAAAATATTTAAACTCAATACCTCGACACCTCTTAGTTTCTTTTCTTCGCCTTTACATGTATCGTGTAATATTCACCACATCCGATTAAAAATATTATGCTCTGATTAAATATAACATATTCATGTCGAATGTTAATTTCTCTACTTTTTAAGTTAGTATAAGAATACAATTAAAAGAATTGGTATTTTCAATCAAATACGTAAAATTTGACATGTATTGTACAAAGTATACCTGTTCTTGAATGCATGTAAGGAATTATGATATTTTTGGAGGTATAAAATTTTAACTTCAATTTTCAGTATACGCTTCACATTTAGCGCGTTCAAAACTTTGCGCTCGATAAGGTAAGACTTCCCGACATCCGATTGCTCTAAAACTTTGAATATACCATTTTTTCATGAGAAGGAACAATATTAGGGGGGAGAGCCGAAAATTTCATAATCGAATTTATTTACCGGTGTAACTGAAATAATTTTGCTTGTACATCGAAAACAGATGCTGCTAATTAGTCATTGGGCTATGGGATTGACAGGTTAGCTGAATGATGACAACAAGATGTTACAAATAATGAAAAAGAATCGTAGAATACGATCATATATTTAAACATTTTTTCACACTAGATCCGGTGGAAAATTTTCAGAACAAATATATGTCTCTAATATATTATCCAGTAATTGTTTTAAAAATAATTACTTAAGAAGAATTCACCAAGTGGCAGAGCTACCGAAAGTTTACCTAAGCAGCCCGTAGAAACCTTTTTTGTGCCACGCACAGCAGGCAGCCGCACCCCCGTCGAGAGAAATGCCGGGCCGTCGAGAGAAAACGCCGGGCCGGCGCAAAAGAAAATTTTGGTGAGAAATGCCGGCCGGCAGTCTCGATGCCGGGCTCCCTATCCTTAAGCATTGGTTGCCGGACGGCACAGTGCCGGGCCTGGCTAGTATGGTTTGACCCTAAGCCCGCTCCGCGCGCGGATCAAACGCGTCTCCGCGCGCCGCGCCGCTTCCTTTCTCCAGCGCCCTTTTCGTCGTGCCTTTTTCGCCTTTCGCCAAGGCCTGCCGCTTAATTCAACCGCCAGCCGGACGACTGAAAAGCCACGGCTTTTCTCTCTCTCTCTCTCTCTCTCTCTCTCCCAACACTCCCGAAAACACCCTCTCCCTCTTTCTCGCGAGGCTTTTTTGTCACTCGATGCGTAGGATGCGCGTCAAAGCAACCTCGCGTAACGACGACACCTCGCGCGTCAAAGAACCGCGCATCGCCCAGAGGTCGCGACTCCCAGAGATTGCGACCCGCAGTTCTTGTCTCTTTTCCACCCCTTTGCATCCCCACCGATTACGCACGCTGTTGGATTCCGGATTAGCGATTCGAGCACAACACTGAAGGACTTTCAGAAAAAGGCTGTAAATAGTACAGTATTTTATCGGTATATGTCCCAAATGTCTAGCACGTAAATGTCCCAGACTTTGATCGACAACGAATTTGATCGACACGGATTTCACCGACAACAAATTTGACCTACAACGACTTGAGACGACCACCTCAGTTAGCGAAATTTGTTGTCGATCAAAGTCATTATCGGTTAAAGGTGTTGTCGGCCAAAGTTATTGTCGGTGAAAACCGTGTCAGGGAAATTTGTGTCGGTGATTTCCATGGGACCCGTTGAGGACTTGTATCGATGAAATACTGTATTTCGGATGCCGTATGGAGGGGAGAATGGATGCAGGAACTGCAACAGGCCATGGTTTGTTTTTCCACTGACCAAATTTGTATTCGTCGGATCTAACAACACGTTGACTACATTTTGCTTTGCAGAATACATTCCTCGCCAGTCTGTTTTTTCCCAGCACCGTGACGACGCGCGTTTTTCGTATCGATTTTGAGAACGCGGACGAGTGGCTTCCATCTCCGCATCGTTAGCCTAGTTTCCATCCGCTCCGGCTGCTCGAGAGACCAGCGCCGGGAACAACACGAGGTCCGGTGTAAATTAAGGGCTATAATTCACAAGCGACTCGACAGAGAGAGAGAGAGAGAGAGAGAGAACGCCTAATGAGAGAACGCCCTGTCATTCGGCGTCATCTGCGCGTCTTCGCAGGCGGCTCTCTCTCTTCCCGCGTCGAAGCGACGAAATCGCATCGTAACTGTTCTCGATCCATCATTGTACTATGAGACTTCAACGAGCGGCGTTTGGCTCGCGAACCGGGGGCGGAAACCACCCTTTCTCGATCGTAGTGCTTCCTTATGACTCGTGAAATCGACTCGGGAAAACTATTTTTATTTGTCAACTGGTGAAACATACAAGCCATCGGGAAAATGTGGAAACAGATAGTCGGGGATTGAAGACAATGAACCACTTGTTCGGATCACTTGAGTTTCCATTTTCTGATTTCATTTATTTGTGCATAAGGAACGCCAATTCGTAGTACATACAATCTGTCGTTGACGAAAAGAATTGTCTTTCATAGAAACTCTAATCAGATCTTTCAGCAGATGTAGATATTAAAGGACGATTTTATAGAGATTGGAGTTAAACAGAGATTTGTTCCAATCACTAAAGCTGCTATGTACCAAAACAAAGAATTTCCTTGAACTTTCTCAAACTCTAACAATTTATTTAAACTCCTAGAGCTTCCGTCGAGATTACACACGGGAACAGAAGCTCCCCTCAAACCTGCTCGAACTTCTCCGAAAGTTAATCAATTCTCTGACAGCGTGGGAGTGTCATCGCATCCGTGCGAGTGATCCGGAGGGTTAAAACGAGACCGGCAAAACTAGGGATTGCTATACCGCCGCGAGTTAAAGCGCGAGGAAACGAAGCGATTGTTGGCCGCATCTACCGATTGAATGGAATAGAGCAGCTGAAAGGGCAACATTAACATTCGAGACGGTTCAAAGGGTCGCGTGGGCTTTTTTTCAACCTTTCTTCTTTTTTTTAAGAGGAAAGAAATAGAGCGGCGAGCCCCGTTAGCCAGGGCGACGACGACGTCGACGTCGAGATACGCGGCCAGAACGAAAACACAACGACACCCCTGGCTCTCGCTGTTCATCATTGGCTGCACCTTTTCACGGGTGCAGCGCGTGCTGTCGTTGTATCGTCCCTTTGTTCGTCAGCCTGCCGCTTCCGGTTACCGTTCGACGGCGGATTCCGCTCTCGCGAAAAGAAGAAGCTCTCTGCTCTGCCGCGTTTGTCCCGGGCCCCTATCGCGAGATTGGAGCAAACACCGGATCATCATTCTTGTAACAACGAGAACCGTCCGCGAGAATTGATTATTTTCCCGAGATCATGCAAATTGGGCTTTGGCCATACTGCATCTGAAACGTGCAACTCATTGTCAATCACAGTCCTTGCAAAGCTTTATAAACAGGCGCATGTTGATATGGCGAGTGCAAAGTGAATTTTCATCATCCATGCTGCTAACATGCAAAATACAAATTATTTGCACTTATTGCAGGTAACAGGAGCTAAATAAAAATTGTATTCTTCTGTTAATCGTCCACTGTTTTAAATTGTACGTACCCATTTTCGACATAAATGCATAAAAGCCGCAATCTACTTATAACTGTGTAAAAAAAACCTGAGGAAGTGAACCTTATTACAAGAAACCATCTTTCTAGGTTCACCATCCTCCAGAACCTAGGACCAGTGACCTCCCATCGCAAAATAACCTTAGCAAAGAGTTGAGAGCGACGTAAAATAAATAAAAAGAAAAAGTCCACCATCTCAAGTTCTACCTAACTACTAAATGAGCTATATGTCTCACAGCCGTGACACCTAGAAGTCCCATTTCTAGTTACGTGTTCCACGTACCAGATTCTACGGGGGCTGCAGAACTTCGGTCTGACTACCAGAAGATCGTCGTTCGAGCTCGATCTTCCAAAATCTAGTTGGCAGTGAGGCGCAGGAAAAGGTGTAGAGCCGGGCAGGTCTTTCAATTAGGAAAACGAAGCGGGGCGGGTTGGGGATGGCGCGAGGGGCCGCAGAGGGTGGTTCTGGAACTAGGAAGCGGCGGGAAGAAAGGAAGGAGAGTGGAGAGATGGAAACAGCGGAGAGGAGGTCGAGGACGATGACTGCGTGAAAACGGCACACGAAGACAACGCTCTCGGCGCGCGACACTCTCGGCCCTCTCGTTGTTAATCGTTGGTTGCACCCTTTCACGGCTGCGCTCCGGCGCACGCCAGTTTTCTCGCTCCTGCCCTTTTGTCCATTAGCCTCATCCCGAGTCTACGACGGTGTGTGCCGTTCCCGTTTTCGCGCTTTTTTCTTCTCTCTCGCTCTGTCTTTCCTTCCGGAGGAACGGTGTGTGTGTATGTGTGTACGCCTCGAACCGAGAACTACGTCCCCCGCCTCGAAGACTCCTAAGAACGTAGCTGGCCAGGTATGAACGGTGAACACCGTCGATCCTTCCGCCACCCTTTTCAACCCCCCGTCCGATTTACCCTTAGTTTCTCACGCCCTGGGCGTCTTCCGCAACGAAGGACCGTTCGCGAAGCTGGCTTATTAAGCGAGACCAGCCCCCGGAGAACAATAAAACCGCGGCCGGATCAAGCCCCAGCGGTTTTCCAGCGAGAAATCCGGCGCGCGAGGCGAAGACGCTCCGGAGGCCACGGATTTCGGATAACGAAGTCCCCCGGGTGTGAATCCGACGACCACCCATCTGCAAATTGCGGCCTCCGCTCCAGGAAACGCTGTCTTCCCGAGGAATCCTCGCTGGAACGTTCGCAATCCATCCCCCGGATGCTTATTAACCCCTCGTGCTCCGTCACCGAGGCACACTAATCACCTCGATTTCCAACAGAATCTAATATCAGACACGAATATTTTTATTTTGCATAAATATCTGCTGTCTAGTGATAACGATGGTAAGGTTTTCCAAGATTCTGTAAAATGAAAGTGCAGTTTCCCATCGGGAACAATGGGTGCAGCTTCGTTCAAATTCTTGCGTGCATCCTTCGTTGCAATGGCTGGCCATCGCCCCCCTCTCGCATTAATCGTTTCGTCGATACGTCTGTTATGCTTGATTTTTCGTTTTCGTTTTTCCCTCCTCCCTCCTGGACCGTTTAAATCGCCGCGTTCCGCGATTTATCCATTCCCGATGCAACGGGCTTTCCAGATGCAACGAGTTTCCGAGGGTACGTTTTCTGCAGCGGGTCTGCGAACGCGCACCCTTTTCCCGACTGTTAGCTAGTTAACAATAAGACGTAATTATTTGTTTCACCGTGGCCGGCCCCGGCTGAAACGAAATTATTTTTTAAAGTACCTCGTTAAGTATATTTGCCTCGTTCGCTCGGCACCGAAGTACGCACAAAGCGAGCCAAGGAGTTAAACAAGCAACCCCCGACTTTGTATTTCCCGCCAGACCGACGCCCAGGCGGAACTTACCTCCAGGGAGTTTCTCTTTCCGCGAGTTTCCTTTCTCGTTTCTGTTCCCGCTTCTCTGTGGGACTTTCGAAAATTCTCTAATTGCGATCTAGGTTGCTTCGAGGCTGGAACTTTCGCGGCAACAAACGGGAATGAAATAAAATTGCTGTCGCTGTGCTCCCGATACTCTTTCATCTCGGCCACGATTAATGACGACCGGTCCTCCATCTTTCCTGCTTCACCCTTACGAAGCAACCTCCTCCAACCCCTTCATAACAAATTACTCTTGATTCATTTTTATCATAAATCCATAAAATTCGCAGTCGATATGATGTACTCTCCCTTTGATATTTCAGCACGGCGATTACTATTAGCAACTGGAGGCAATTGGCATATTTTTATTCGTTCCATCGCGGACATAATCGAACCGTCCCCGATACGTTTAATCGTCGATCGTTCTCCGTTTCATTCCCGTCGGCGTTCGCAACCCCGAGGAATTTCCCTCGCTCGTTCCTCCTTCGAACGCCGCTGGGAAATACAACAAATACGGCCGACGAGGACTCTGGAAAGTACCAGTGTTACCGGGGATTATCATTGTGCTCGAGAGTGGTGGCGATTAATTTAATTGCATGCACCTTTCCCTCCCACACCGGTCTGCTGCGCCATCCCGTCTCCCCCTCCTATCCAACCACGCCCGTTCCGCGGGCGTCCTCTCCGCGGAAGAAGCAATTAAGCACTTCGCGTGCCGATTGGCCGTACAATTAGGGTGAATTATAATATCGTAATAATTGCGACAATTAACGTTATGTACGAACTGCCCGCGGGATGCGAGATTCCTCCCCTCTTTCTCTCCAGTTCTCTCTTCAACCCTCTCTCTCTCTTTTCGTTTCCACTAGGTTCTCCGGAGCACCGACCCAACTCGTGGTTTCTTTTTCTTTTTCTCAGGCTGTTTCTCTCTTTCAGGTTTGCACCCTCGCCCCCTCCCTCTCTCTCCAGGTTCGGTCTCTCGGGAGCGGTTACGCTCTCGGTTTTTTCCTTCCGGATGAAGAAATCCTGAAGGACCGGATACGGTTTCCGCTCTCCGAATCGTGCAATCTGGAGCAGGTGCTTCTTCAGAAATGAACCGAGTCGGGACGGTTTACCCATTCGCTCGGTTCACCGTGTCCGGGCATTCGCGAGCATCCCTGCAACGACGGTTTTCGCGACGTTCTCTCTCTCTCTTCGTCTCCAGCAGATTCCCAAAACAGGAACTCTCTCTCTCTCTCTGGACGTTCTTCTCCGAGCAAATGCTCAGATTCTCACAGAGGGCCCCGAAACACCGGAAGGCACCGGGAACTTCGGATAATTGAAATAATCGAACGGTTCGAGCGGGAACGTCAGCGACCAGGGCCTGCAATCGGAACTGGTTGCAAGCTCTCAAGCAAATTACCGGCGGATTAATTCGCACGTTCATCGGCGCATTGTGGGCCATCGATCGCGATTCTACCTGTTAGATACAAACTCGCCGCCGCGTCTACGTTCTAACGGCACGTTTATCTTCGCCCCTTCATCCTCATCTTCTTCTCTCAGGAGTCATCTTCGACTCGATTCATTGCTATGATCATTCTCTTCTCTTGCGAGTCACACTGCACTTGCTCGACGACTGCGATCACTCTCTTCCGCGATTTCTTCTCTTGGAAATCAGACTCGTGATCTGTGCGTTCGTACGAATGTGTCTGACAAAGGCCTGGTTTTGGGGTCGAAATCACCCCCAAAAGAGAAGCCTCTCTGTCAAGTTTCAATCCGACACCTCGCCCGTAAGGGTAGTTACAATGAAAATGGAAAAGCAAGTGTTTACCCCATTTTCCCTATTCAGTCACGATTAAAAATTCTGAAAAACTGTGATATATCTCTGATTGTAAGAAAATTGAAAAGTGCAAGAACGAGGAGATCGAAATTATTTCAGCAATAAGATGTCGTGATCATTGTACTGAAGTTTTGGTTTGGTAGTTGGAAGAAGTGAAAACCAATTTTTTTAAAGTTGTACTACAGTGGAAATATCGTTATTGATCGCTATAGCAATGTCCCTCGCTGAACTAAACGGTCCCAGGGAAACATAGCCGGTAGTTCCCGGTGGAACGAGGGAACAAAGGTTAGATCAACGGGGCTGGTAACCGCGCGTCAAAGAGCGTAGACGGAATCACGAAATAACAGGGAAAACAGACGGCCGAAACCGATGGGGCCGGGAGGGGTAAGAGCGGTCTGGTATCAATATCTTGGCACAGTCAGCCCCTATCCAATCTTAGTTATTGAAAAACTACAAGACCTTACCGTACAATGCCGTCCTCATGGGGGACGACGCCGGTGCCATTTCATTAAGGAACGCTGCTGCGCTGGCGCTCACGCTCGCATCAGCAGCGACTCAATTCGCACAGTGAAGGCGAAGATCGAAATACTTTTGTGGGCGATAGAACTCGAAAACTTCGGGATCGAGAGGCGTCGACGAGAGCCAACCATTCCCAGAAATGAGTTTCTCTCAGCCCTGTTTTACATCCTGCTCGAATGATCCTGATCGAGGAATTTATGCGACGTATTGGTACCACTATCGAATCGTCTGAAATATTTACCGTAACGTACCGTGAAGTAATTGCTTTCCATGCGTATTCATATATCGTCGTTCATTAACATATCTCCACCATGAAAATGTTTCGATGATTTTGAAGACTCTACTTTCACACACCATTATTAATTTTCCTTAAAAAAAATCTTTTATGGATGCTACAATTTGGAAACGAAAAAATGTTTTTGTCTCCTCGTTACGATTTTTTAAAAATTGACGTACGATTTGTTTGCACAGTTTTTTCAGGGTTCCAAAATTCAATGTTTACAGTACCATGTCTTTCCGATTAGATTTGTCGGATAGTAATTTGAGTTTGTCCGAGTGCAGCTCGCGTATGCACGGTCGTCTGTCGAGGACAGCGGATCCGAGATAAAAATCGTTCATTACATCGCGGCTAGGAGCCTGCGACGAAAAAGTCCGTTATCGGACGTCGCGATCTTTCGATCGGATGGACGGGGAACCACTTGAAAATCCACTTGGCGAGATGGGGAGGTCCGTTAGCTTTCACCGTCAGCTGGACCGTTCCGTACCGTTCTCGATGTAGCAAGGACCGGGGCGCGGCGAATTAATCAAGCTCTGGTGCACGGTGAAACGCCACTCGATTTTCGAGCGGGCGCGCGATCGCAGCCGGTCCATTACCATAATTGCCGCGCTCCACGCAACGCTCGCTCTTTTAAATATTTTACGGACCCGAAAATTCCCATGGAAACCCGCCCCGGCCCGACCCGGCCCGGCCGGACCTCTTCCATTCGACGATAGAGAGCCACGCTCAATGCCTGCATTGAGAACGACGCTCTCCGACCTGAGCCTACAACTTTGTGATACAAATGTCTTGCGTGAAGTGTCTGCTCAGCGACCGGAAACGGCAGACACGCTCGACCAAACGCTCGCGATCCACGAGACATAATAACGCGAGAGGTTGCACAGGTACGCAGTCATATGGTGATTGCAAAATAGCAGGGCCTATAAACCGTTTGATAGAACATCGAGAAAAAAATTCGAAATTTGAACCATATTCTCCCCACATGGTCATATGCGAAAGTTCTGAAAAAAAATTCGACAGATATCAAACGGCCGGATACATACACCGCAATTAATTCGGATTTTTACGTTGAAAATTCTGCTTGTAAAACATCAAAGACCTGAAAAAATCAGAAAAATTCAGAGATCTCGCGTTGAAGTTTAACAGCGACATCATTTATATTTTTACGGTATCTGTGTATAAGTGCTGACATTGTCCATGAATTTTTTTTAATTTTCTCGTGACGTGCAGCTTGTTGAAAAAGAGAGTATAAAATCCGCTTTTCGACGATTTTGCCCATGATTATAGTGTTATTGATTTGATACGAATGCGATGAGTGAAATTAAGGACCGGAGGAAGATTAATAGAAGTTAAGATTGTAAATGCTGAAAATGTGTTTTGTTTGAGAATCCGCAGACTACCTTTGATGAAGTGACGCGTAGACGATTCCCTTTCGGCTGGATTCCGGCAATTCGTCGGACAGCGCAATCAGAGCGTTTGTGTGCCCCCGTTGGCCCCTGGTTCCGGGAATTCTATTGACTCCTGGTGCCCCCGGGAGTAATCGCAGTAATTTCAAGGCGGCCAGCCGTGACGGGGTGCCCCGTCGAACCCGGTAATTGCTCGCTAACGGGGCCCGGTGCCGGACAAAACAAACAGCGCCATATGGGCCGACGATGCGGCGAGACGGAGACGAACGAGAAATAAGGGGTGGAAGGGGGAGGGGGCGACGTTAAAAGGGGCCACGAGTACAGAGTCCCGAAAAACGCCCCGACGATGCAGCCAGCACCGATCCAGGGGAGCGAGTTGCATCCGCGATCGAGATACGCCCATGTAATCAAGGGAACCAAAGGGGCAACCCCTTGTTACACCCCCGAAAGGCCTCCCTTACAACGATATGGTGAGCCGTGATTAACTTTTCGCCGTGGCGCCGCGCCCCATTCATTTGCCATTCATTCGCGTCCGCACGGATTACTACTGGTACCAGCTACGCGTTGCGCCGGCGCGAGTGCGTGCGTGTGCGAGAACCCATCGGAAGATCACAGAACAAAATCACTGACTGAGTGACTGAATGACTGATTTGCGACGCCGGACATTTCGATCGCGCGAACCTTAGGCCCTAAACGTTTTTCTCTCTGCAAAAATCAAGTGTAAACTTAGCATCTGAGGGTGGCAACGGTATTTGTTATAATAATTGACAATTCGAACGTTGGAAAATTGGTGAATATTGTTGAGGCACGGAGGAAGGTTGCCGGAATAATTGAGGGATGATTTTCATCGGTGATCATCCCCTAAATAAACAAGCTCTCGGATCTGTACGCGCGAGATGTCCCGATAAACCCGTGAAACCCCATCGAGTCAGCTTTAAAGCTCGATCCACGTGACTCACCCGCCTTAAAACCGCGGCCCAGTGACAAAGAGAGGCAGAAGGGGTTTCCGCCCTCTCCTCGGTCCAAGATTTAATGCCCGTCGGTTATCAGAGTAATCGTGAAACCCACCCCCGTTCGTCCCGCCGACTTCGACGGCCCGATTTCGACGGCCCTCACGGGGCGACCGTTGATTGAAACGTTCTGATTGCGTCCCCCGGGGGGTGGCATGCGGGTGCCACACAGGGGGGCGTGGAGGGTGGCTGACAGCCCACCCCCGCTCTTCCACGAACCCCGGCACGACGAGGCACGTACCCACTTATTTGGTAGTCTAATGTCTAATGCGAACGTCACCGTGACGAGGAGGCTGATGATGTCGACTCCGTGGCTCGAACAGGGGACAATAGGGACCCCTCGAGGAGCCGCGAGTTGCGGGAAAAGACGCGGGGGTTTGTTCGCAACCCCGTCTTCCGTCAGTACCTTTCGTTATTTCTCGAGATCTTCCTGTGGGAAATTTATTTTACAGAGAATTCTGCAACATGTAACACTTGGTTCCTTGGAGGGTGGATGTGCAGGGCTGGAGGTGATCAGAAGTTGGATTCGGAATACTCTCTTCAATCTGTTCCACTGATTTTTTCGCCTTAACAATTCGTTTGAAACCAACAGTACGATCCCCACGGCTTATTTTCTTAAAAACTGAATTTCCAAGGGGATGAAGAGCACTTATCCTAATAGAAAAATACAGGGGTGCTTTGAAATACCGTCTGTTGAAATCCAGCCTGTTCCACTAATTTCTAGCTAAAAAAACAACTTAAAAAAAAGAGTACAAGACTCGTTTCCTTAAAAGAGGGTGACGAGGGGGTTGAAAGTGTTCCTAACCAAAGGATTTCAGGGTGGAGAGCTTATCCCACGCGTGAGATCGAAAAATCAGGCACTCGAGGGCGCGAATTGAAAATCTAGCTGTGATAAAAAGAACCGAGGGGGTTGAGAAGCAGGGGGCACGATCCTCCGGCAATTTCTCGCGACCCCCGGACGCGATAAAGCGTAGTATGCGCGTTTCGTCGAAGGGGAAGGGGGTGGTGAACGCGAAAAGAGAAGAGAGAAAAAAGGGCCGAGAGACGTTGTAGAGGAAGTGGAGAGAGAGAGGAGGCGAACGATCGGAGGGAGAACGAGCCGGGGGTGTGGATGGATCCTCCTCCGGTGGCCGGGGGTGGATGGTCTATCAGCATATTTCAAAGATAAGCCTGCCCACCCTCTCGCCGCGGCAAACCCCTGCCGGGCCATCAGCCATAATAACAATCCGATATGATTACGCCATAATCGTAACGCAGCCCGGCGAAGCGGGAGAGCGAAATTACGCCGGTGAATTGAGATACCGTGTTTACGTCTTCCAAAGTGCCTCGCATAAACAAAATTAAACGGCTCCCCCGCGGCAGCCCGCATTGACTTTACGTCCGCGGAATCGCTCCAACCGATTCCGCAATCAAATGCTCCGAAATTCTTCGTTCGTTGTCCAGTACATCTAGATGTTGCATCAGGGTGTTCTCTGTTTCGCAATCCCTCCAGAAACCCGTTGTTAGAACATTGTACTTCGTGATGTGCGTCGATAATGATTCGATGATGCATGATAATGATAATTAGATCACGGATCTTTCTGCAAAATAAAAATTTCTCTCATCAAATTGCCTAAGAGAGTAAGATGTGGTTAAGGGTAGAATATTATTAAGGATAGAACTTTTGTGCTGCACACAAGGGTTGAAGTTCTGCGTACAGCGAATATCAGCGACGCTGGGAGACTTCGGTCCAGCAAATGTTCTCGGTCGACTCGTATAGATTATGTTTGCTCCCCTAGCATCCGGAAGTGGCGACCATGAAGGGAGCAGAACACTCGAGCGAGTCGGCAATTCCGCGACCTTCGTCTCGCTGGCCAAGTCGCGGGTTCGACGTCTAGAGAAAAGGGTTTCGATGCTAGGGGTTGGACACGGTGCGCGGGGTTATCGGGGGTGTTCCAGGCTCCCCAAAGACCGGGACAATGTGCCCTCGACGTCACTCTCAATGCTTCCAATGTCGACAGAGGAAGGACGAGGGACTTAGAGTCCGGACAGGAGGAGTTCTCTCGAGAAGAAGGCAATAGATAGACTGATAGACCGAGAGAGCTACGAAGAGAGCGAGAGTCAGATGGAGGAAGATAGGGGATGAAACGAGGGGAGGAGAAGGGGACAGAAGCGATCGGCAGTCAGCTGACGAGGAACGAATATAATGGCGGCCACGGGTAGAGAAAGAACGAGCGAGAGAGCGAGGGAAGCTGGTACTATCGAGAAAGAGAACGAGAAAAGAGGACGCGCGGGGGAGGAGAGACTCTCACTTTCCTGTCGGCAGTCGACGCTCCGGATTGTCGATGGAATGCTAAACGACCCGGAATCGCTGAATCGGTATTGAGTCCTCTTTCGTGGTCTCTCGTCCTGCCTCTCTCTCCCGCGCGGCTGAGAGTGGCTCGACTGGTCTCAGTCGCGCCCACTTTCTCCCATTCCTTCTGCCACCTAGCCGCCAACTTCCGACCGTCCTTAGCATGCCGGTGATTGTGCCCGGCGTTTCGTACGAATTTGCCTGTTGACTTCGATATCGCACCTTCGGACAAATCGGCCTCGCTACGGGTCCGCGTGCCTGTCGACGTCTGAGACCTTTCCTCTCTTGCTACCATTCCTGCTAGTGCGCACACAATACCCTTAGACTTTAGCTTGACGTCATGCTCTACCAAGACAATTCTACAATTTACACTGTTCAGGACTCAGTAGACCCTGGGAAGGAAGAAGACAAATCATCCCCATAAACAGGCTCTCCTTTTCTTCCTGAGTGAAATGCGTTGCGCATACCCCTGGGGGAGAGACGAGATTATGTGGAACTTGCTGGCCAGAAGAGTCCAGGCATACCCTCTTTTTAGTCACCTCACGGTGATCTCCCTGAGCTAATCGAGACTACTCGGGATCTCGTGAACGAATACTACCGACCAGTAGACAGGCTCTCTTAGATGCAAGGCTACTCAGCATGTCAGTTACATCTTAGTCTGCATAAAGACTTTTAGCCTGCCTTGCCTCTGTTCTCCAATCTCCTAAATCAGCTCCAGCGGTGATCGTCGTGCACTGACGTCGTTATCTTGAGGCTGTAGGATTTGCTTGTTCCTTTAAAAGTACAATAACTCGAAGGCGATCGCATCGGATCGAATCGCCGTGAAGCAAGACGCGAATCAGTCCAGTTCCATCATCTTCGCCGAGCGCACACGGACTTGCGTCCGGGACGTGTGTACGCGCGAATCCGTTGTACGTGTGTACACGTCCCGTTCGGCATTATCCGAGAGCTCTAGTATCTGATGACCCACCCAGGGCTGCGTCTGACAGCGGCAGCCGGGAAATGAGGACTTCTAGGAGGCGAGTTCCACGCGCGGGGGTGAGTTTTGCGAGGGTAGAGGGGGAGGGGGCAGCGGGTTTGCGGGCTTGCGGGCGGAGCGAGGTTGCTGCCGGCCCAGACCGCCGCGGCAGAGGGGTGGAGAGGGGTGGCTGACAGTCTTCATGTCATGCACTTAAATATGTACCGAGATAATGCCGTCGAGAGGACCTGCGGGGCTCGCCGAGTTCTCGAATGGAATGGAACGACCCGGAGTGTTTCAGACAGTTTGTTTACCAGCCCGAGCGTTTCCTCGCTCTTTCCCCCTCTATCGTGCCACCCGCCCTCTCTCTCTCTCTTCTTCCTTCTACGTCATCCCTCCACGTGCATCGCCAACCCTCTCGCACGACCTGGCTCTTTAAGCGACGCTCTTTCTCTTCCGGCCGATTGATATCCGCGTGTTTGTCCGAGTCTCGGGAGTTTGGGGTTAATTGTGTTAGAATGCGTGTTGCTAATGACGGCCTCGGGGAGCTGTGGGTTCTCAAGGGAAATGCGACTTGGAGGTCCATGGACACGTCTTGGGTCTGTTACCTACTTGCGGAATCCTGAGTCGATTAGAAACGAGAGACTTGCTTTCCCTCTATTCTAAATTTGTAAAATAGCTACCCCGAAGTCTTCCCTTCTGATTTCAAGAAAGAATCGGAGCCTAACCCAGACCTTGCCGAAGCAGGTTTTCGCAGAAATGACTCACCAGTCAATTTCGCTGATAAAAGAAACCGTTATCGTCCAGGAAACGACAATTTCCGTGGGAAAGAACGAGCTCGTAGTGTGTAGGATGTAGATGGTAGCACGTAGGTGGTAGGATGTACAATAATGGCTTCGAGGATTCGCAGCGAGGCAAAGTCGCGAGTCGCGTCAAGACGCGGGATAATCGATAGAGAAACGAGATACGCGTCGCGGGCGTACGGGTGGCTTGTGCGAACCGTACCGCCGTGTGTGCATATGCTAATGCGAGAATAAACGGTTCTATTAGAAGAGCCAACAAACGCCCCACTCGATGAGCGCGGGGATTTGAATACATAAATACTCGAGCTCCTGCCGGGCCAGTGTGCACACGCGATCTACATACATTCAGAACTTGGGAGGGTGTGATGTTTTAATCCGCGTGGTCCCGTGATTCCATGGGGTCCCCGATACGCGGAGTGGCTAGAGGAATTCGCTGATCGTCGTGCAACTGTTCTGCGGGGCCAGAAAGCCACGCCTACTTTTGGTCTTCTGGATACGAAGACAGCGAGACAAATAAACTTCTGTTAATATCGATGAGGGTGTTATTACACCGATTAGGGTGTTTCGATATCTTGCAGCTTACTCCGGATCGTGTACGGACATTGATTATCCTATGAAGCAGAGGAAATTCACGTCTCGAGACGTTGCCCCGGAGGACAACTCCAGAGGCTCCCTAGGGCAAAAAGCTCGCGATTCATGCTTTAGGGAAAGCAGAAATTCGTGAAGATGCTTCTCTCGGGGACGCAATTAAGTCGGAGCGAAGTATCGATTCGAAAAGAACACCGGTGCGAGAAGGGTGGAAGAGCGGCTTCGATTCTCCGTGGAGGAGAGAGGAGGCAGAGCGAGAGAGAATTCGGCGCAACGAATTCCTGCACCGCGGAGGAACAGTTTCCAAGGGATTTCGAGACGTCGCCCGGCAACTGGAGCGTCGTCCTACCTCCGTCCCCCGGCTTGGCCATCCCCCAAATGCTCGTCCATTGGCGAGTCACTTTGTCTAATTCCACGTAACTTCGTCGATTTGTCTTCCGGGCGTAACAGCGTTTCGGTATTGAGCCGAGGCTGCACTCTCCTTGGGTCCCCGGGGTCGTACAAAGGGGAGCTAAGTCGGGCAGCAGCGGGACTCGTTAATTAAAAATCTTCTGAATTTTCTAAGTCTCCCCGCACAGGAGGAGAGAGAGAAGGGTTGCGAGCAAACCCGAGAGCCACACAAGATCCTCTCGTGGTGTCTCGACGGCGAACACGGCCCGCTTGCTTGCTCGCGTTGGCCGACCGGAGAAAAATAGAATCTTCAGTTTTCTTGGCAGGCAAAAGGAGAGAGAATTCCCGTGGCACTCGACTAATGGATGCCGGGGAGTAGTCTTATGGCTGTGGGGCGGCAGTATAACGCTGCTCGGCCTCCGACGAAGACGGAGTCGAACACAGAACTCAAGGAACCTAACAGAGAAAATCCACACAGAGGGAGGGAAGGAGAAAGAGAGAGGACGTCGCGACGCCAAACTTTAACTCGTTAATTACCGGCGCGAGAGGGCAACTTCTTGCCGGCGCGCTCGAATATTTCAAACTATTGTGTTCGTAAACCCCTCGGGCTCCGCTTCGGCAAGGAGACCCCGTGTATATAGTGCACGCCGAGTCCTGCACTCCTGCTCCAGACTCCTTCGTGCACAATCGCAACGACCAGCGTCTGCGAGAACCTAGCAAATCCGCACAGAACGCCTCCTCGAAGTCTCCGAGCCTCTGGACACGCCACGAGTCTAATAAAACTCGATTCACTTAGTGGACGTGAATAGGACACAGTTTCTAATGAATCTAAATTGTAATTCCACTTTGAAATTTTTGAAAAATTCTTCTCCCAGCAGTTCCATAGCGGAGCACAAAAATTCAAAGGAATTCAGCCCTTTGGTGCCGACTGAAGTTCCGCGGGATAATTAAGGGAGCGCGATTTCCCGCAGGGTGGATAGAAGAGCGGTGTATCGTTGTAAAAATGGTCTCGCCAGGCTGGAACTAAAGGGCTGGAATCGAAGGGGGTGGTGTTCAAAGTGAAGTATATCATCGGGTGTCGCGACGTGGCTCGGCAGGCGTTACCTGAAAAAAAGTCGCGGCGCGAGAGCACCGGGGATCGACTGAAAACTTTCGAGGGGTAACTCGATTTCAGAGATTGTTCTATCGGCAGTGAGTGCCAACCGGCAAAGTGAATTGTAAAGTAATTGCATAAGATTAGTAGCGGCAGGCGCGGAAGCCACTCTGTCGGTTACTTCCAGTTCAATGAGTCTGAACGACTTTACTTTGATTCACCCCCTCTGATTCTCTCTCGCCCTCGCTCTCTCTCTCAGTTTTTCTCTTTCCCGTTCACCCTTCGATCTCTCTTTTTTCCATGGTCTCTTTCTGGCTCTTTCGCCGTGTTGCTCCTCTATCCTTGCCCTTTTCCAACGAGCGCCTCATTTTGTGTTCCATCTGCATTTCATCGGGCTAATTTGTTGAGATACCGCTTGCCAATATTTCAGTCTTTTTTACCCCATTGGGCCGAACAAAAGGGAGGGAACGGCTCGAGCCACGATCTCGAACCGGATAATTGCTTCCCGTCTCCTGGCTCGGGAACATCCGAGTCCTCTGACTAACCATGCGCGATCCTCGTCGAACGGATTCCCTGGGAAATCTCTGCCGCGGGTAATTACCGGGAAATATGTGGATTTATTAGCCGCCGATTATCGCTCCGCCTGCAAACGCGTCTCAATGGCGCCTGCCGCTGATCAAACACAAACTCGCGTCATTGGAGAGTCGCAACCCTCCAACGCCGAACCTTAACACATTATCTGCTCTTGATTACCTCATAACTTTTCAATGCTAAGATTATTTTAAAATCCTAGTAATATCTTCACTCTGCAATCTCCTCGTTACAAAAGTGAAAATTAGAAACGGAGTATTGCGCAGTAATTAGGGGAATAAGTTTTCCCCGGACAAAAATGGCAGATCCGTGTTGGTGGAACACGCTGCAGTGCAGAGTGCGTTGGCGTGCGAGTCGCTCGCGAAAAGAGCTACCTACGTCCTCGCTTTCCCGATACAGCTGGGAGGAGACCCTCTCTCGAATTAGGCACAATCCATTAAGAGATTCTTCTTCCATTTTCGTCTCTAAATCGAGAGCGTCGGCCGAGGAGCGAGCGGAAAAGAGAGAACTAGAGGGTAGCAAGGGTGGAAAGGACTGAAGGAGCTGAAGGAAATTCGCGCGATTGAAACTCAGCCCTCGTCCCGAATCCGGGGACGTGTACGAGTGGAAATTCGCCGACTGCGAAATGGATTTGCGACAAGGTGACGCTGGAACGGACCAGGAATTCTGATAAGGAGACTACCCCCTCCTCTCTCTCTCTTCCTGGTTGCACCTCGGTCGAGCGATTCCAGGGAGAAAGACAGGAGGCGACTGTGGGGCTGGGTTCCAGGGCTGGAAAAGCAAACGGAAAGAAGGAAAGAGACTCGCGGCGGACAATGTCCGAGTAATGGCCGCCCCGGGCTACTTTTATATCCTGGGAGACCCGTTGAAAGCTAATGTCCGTGATAACAGCTCGGCCCCTCCGCGCTGACCAGCTGTACCATCCTTTAAGCTACTCCAGCCACCTCGCCAGAAATAAGCCAGCCAGAATTTAAAGGATACTACCTACCGTCCACAGGATGCACTTCCTTCGCTGCGAGAGGAATCGCGGGACGCGACGCCAGTATTTCCTGCGGTGTCCCTTTTGTAAAGCGTCCCTCAATGTCCTGGCCACCTCCTGGACGCTTCTCGCACGTGGAGAAAAAAGTCCGAGGATCCTGCATTTTCACTTGTGAAGTTGCGTTTGGCTCTTCAACTACATCATCCACGAAAATCGATATTCAATTTACTCTCATATATCAACCCTTATGTGAATTAGCAAAATTTTCTGCGATATTCGATGACTTTTTAAATCGAGTGTCAAAGGAAAATTGAAAGTGACGCTACCACCTGTGGTCCTGGATCAGTGAAAAAATCGTAACAGGGGTTTATGATAGTTGTGCCCCCGAATCGGGTGCCCTTAGGGGGTCAGATAGACTCTGGAGAGGACCAGGAGCGATATATTTGTCGTGTCAACAATTTAGCGGAAAGTGGGGTGGCGAGTACTCGACTTAATGCGACCGGGCCTCGACGAACAGCGAAACGCTGCGCGACGATGCCTTTCGAGGATCTGTCGCTTCGTACCCTCTGGTTTTCTGTCTTCGTGGTGGGTTTCTGGGGTCGTGCGTGGGGTCGGCCCTCTTCGGGGGACGGCTAATGAAATATCCGTGCCAGTTTAACCGAGTTACAAGCCCCGTGATCCACCCCAAAAGCGGAGCGGCGCGACCCCAGCTCGACGATTCTCTCTCACTCTATGTCGTTGCAAGCACGAGGAAACATATTGTCCGCGAATGAACCACTCCCTCGCCACGTCTGCCGACCACACCACCGACGTTCCTCATTGTGCGAGATTTTTCGAGGACGTCCGACCGTTCTCTAACCCGTTGAATCCTCCGGAAGGAAGCTTCCTATTTTCGCGAGGCGCGACCAGGCGAAAATGACAGAGATACTTTTCGGACGTGTCCGACATTTCTCCTGGACACACCTATTTCACGCTTTCGACCGGATCTTTCGTTTATATTCCAGGTTAAAGTCGCTAGAAGTCATTTCGTAAATTTGTTTTCAATGTTTCAATCGGATTGGAATTGTATGAGAAAGTTGAGGAGGATTGATACGGTTGCGCTTGTCTATTGTGCTCCGCTCGGTAGAAAATATTCTTAAAGCGTTACAGCGGAGAATATTCTTGACGGAACACAATGGGGAATATTCTTGAAGAGGTACAATAGGTCGCAGTCTATTTGTGTTGACATTGGTCCACTGGATGGAGAGAAATAATAATGATGACGGCAATGATGATGCTGAGCTGTTAGCATCAGAATGAAAATTTCGAATCTTGCGCGTCGGCTGTAATGCATTATTCTTGTGCAATTTCCTCGTGCCTGAATATTTTTCCGGAACAACGAGTCTCCACTAGGGAACAGCAAATTATTAAGAAATACAGGAATGCATGTATAAGAGTTAGAGGTGGACGATTTTAATAGCGTATTGATATGACTCATTATTATGTCCAATCTTGAATTTCCGAATGATAATTAAAAACTGGGAAGCTGTAGAAAATTAGCAGAAGCGAGCGCGTCTCTGTTAGAGGTCGCGGTAGGAATGAAACCGCGCGGGGATGTTATCGATGCTTTGCAACCCCCGATTATGGATGTACCTGGCTCGTTGAAGCACCCATTGCGCTTTCTCCCACGGTCACCCTTACCCGGGCTCCGCGAGCACAGGATCAACGCGAGAGCGGACTCTGTCTGCGTGTTGCGTAAATGCGTAATACGGTACATTAACTCGATCCATCATGCGGGAAGGATCGACTTAGCGTATGTACATATCGGTAGCTCAACTGTACACAGTCTACCCCCGAATTAACGTTCGACGGACATCGATACACCGGGTACCATGACGAAGTGCTTTTTGATCTCCGATTCTTTCCCTTGTCCTCGATCATCGAAAAGCTGCTACTAGATCCCCACGCACGCTCGTGAAACTTACAGGACTGTGATAGCGAGGTAGCTAAAGAACTTAGCAATGGTAACAAATAATTTCTTCGAAGGGAGTTCTTAGATTTTAGTCCTCTAACAGGGTGTCTCAAAATTCCTTCAACATCCGGAAATGGGAGATTTCTGAGATCATTTTAAACAAGATTTTTTTGTTAAGCATTTATTAACAAAAAATACGGACCTATCAGAGAGCGGCTACAGCGAACTGAGTTTGACTCGGCGACAGGTCTCGCTTAGCGTGGCGTCGCCGTTGGCTGAACTAGAATCAATCCGCTGTTGCGGCGCTCTGATTGGTCCGTGGTTTTCGTTAATAACTCCTTAACAAAGCCGCGGACGCTATTCTTACTAAGCAAAATGTTACTTCAAATGATCTCAGGAACCTCTCGTTTCCGAATGGAAGAATTTTAAGGAATTTTGAGACACCCTGTAGTTAATTAATCTGAAGTTGAGGCACAAGAATAAATAAAATAAAAGATTGGGGCCACATTGAAGGCCAGATTTCGGACCGATGGCTGATCTATCATTTCCTGATCTGCCAACGAGTAACAGCGAGTGGTCTGGGGAAGGATAGGAGAATATCCTCGTTAGCTCCGTACTTTTGTTTAGGGCGCAGCTAGTTGGAGGGAAAGTCGCGAGAATTTCGGCCGTTTATCATCATCAGCAGCACGCACGCACGGCTCGCTCTCGCATTACATATTTACTGGTACATGGCCGCTTATTAAACCTGCCTAATACACCCCCGCGCAGCGGCGGCGGTGGCGGTGGCGGCAACGGCTACCCGGCAAGTGGAGTGTATTAAATTTAAATAAAAATACCGGCAGCCGTGTTCACAAGCCGAGCCTATAAATCAGAGGGACAGCCGGCCGACCGGCCAGCTCCGGCAGAATAATACCCCATATTTATGTTCTTCTCCGTAAAAATCCCGTCCACCTACCCCGTTCCGTTTCTCCCTCACCCCGTCTCGTTCTCGTCCACGTTCTTCCCTCGCCCCCTCAGAACCAACGAACGCGAGCGCGCGCGCGTACTCTCGCTTCCTATCAGGCCGGGTTTTCCTGGTCGAGCGAGCACGCGATGGAAAAACTCGACGATCTCCGCTTAAAGGGCTATATCTTCCTCTGGAATATATTCCGGGGACAGCAAGATACTCGATAAAGTCACGGCCGATTTCCGGTCGCGAAATTTAACCGAGAAATCTTCTCGCGGTTTCAACCCCCCTATACATTCAGCTTGCTCGAAAGAATTAACTCGTTTATCGATTATTTCTTCTTTTTTTCTGTCGTTCGTTATTCCGTTATATGTTGGCTCGAGCAGAAGGTTATCTACTCGGGTGAGAAGTACGCGCAACAGTGATCGCAATGGAAAAATTATTTTCTGTAAGTAAACATTGAAACGAGCTTTTTAATTTACAAATAATTTCGATGCTCGTGAAAGCTCCAGGATGAAATGACGTTGTCGGAGTAGCACTGGTCGCATTAAAGAACGGCGAGGTGCTAAATATTCCGTTCATGGCTCGGCTAATTTACACGGCGTCCCGCAGGATGCACCTACGCCGATATGGACGTGCCTTAATCTATGCGCGAGCGGTCAGCGCGAGCAGGGTGTGGCGGCAGGTTGGATTATGTGACCGGGAGCGGTAATGAGAACGGCGACAGGATAAATCACTCGTTCCACGCGGCAAGGATAATCATAATCCTGCGGCGATCCTGTTCCCGGAGTCCTTGCTCGGAGGTACTAGCCTTGGACGCCTCTGGAACGCCGAACCCATTTTCTTGGTCCCGAAACGTCATTATTCTTCATTCAGAGTTAAGGATTCAGTATTCAGAATGCTCAGAATTCAGAATATTCACGATTCAATATTCAGAACATTCAGGATTCAGAATGGTCGTGATCGATTCCGCGCGTTTCGATTGCTGTATCAATAAAGGAACATGAATGCTCAGAATTCAGAATATTCAGGATGCAGAATGGCCGTGATCGATTCCGTGCGTTCCGATTGCTGTATCAATAAAGGAACATGAACGCTCAGAATTCAGAATATTCAGGATTCAATATTCAGAACATTCAGGATTCAAAATGCCCGTGATTGATTCCGCGCAATAGAGGAACATCATATTTTGAGACCAATCATGTTAGGACTGTCATTTCTGGAGTTCGGAATGCCAGTGTGACTTTTCCACAGTTGATGGAGCTTCGTCCTGGTAGAATAGTGGTGGAGAGGCTCGGTAACGATGGTGGACGGGTTTCCATCGGCGGTAACGTAGCAATTAATCGACTAATGGGGCCCGTTCCTCTCCGTCGTCGTTGGAATACTCTCGACGGAGTGGTTTCGGTGATTGGTAGAAATTTATTAGGTCATTGGATTGCGTCGCCGGTGTTCCCTTTTCTCCACGCTTTTAGCTGCAGCTCTCTTGTCGCGCTCGCAGTCTTTCCCGACGATAATCCGATGACTTATTGTTTCTCCCGAATCGAGGCTCGCCGCGGATTTCGCAACGTATTCTTTACGGCGCGATTGTCTCCAGTGGAACGAGCTCTATTGGCTGCGAGCGCCTCCTCCAGCCTCGTATCTCGTTCCCTGCGATTAACTGTTGCTTCCCTTCTTCTCTCTCGCTCTTCGACGAGAGAGAGAGAGAGAGAAAGAAAGAAAGAGCCAAGTCCCCACGGAACGCAATGAAATTTTATTCGCTTGATGCGTGCCACGTAGTGCCGTAACAAATATCTATAAATATCGGGATTATGTAAAGGTGTAGCAGCCTGGTCTGACTCCTCGGTGGCAGACAGCCGAGCACATCCTGACAACGGGAAGGAGATACATGCGTGGGCTAACGCGTTGCTGCCGTTGCTGTGGCTGAGATTGCTGTTGCTTCGAGTCCCGTCCCCGGTCCCGTGTCTCCAACAGGCCTCTCCGTTAGCAACCCAACTAATCCCATTAACACGTGCCGGCATTGTGTCACGGCTCCGTGCGAGCCTCGGATTGAAATATTTTGATCCTGCGAGACGCGCCGGCCAGGCTCCGGGAAGCGGCCATTATCGGTGGACAGACTGAATGCGGCCGTGATTGCCGGGCCACGCAACTTTCCCGGATAATTAGCCACCGAACGACGCCAGTCCTCCGAGCCCGAAGGTCTGGACATCGTTCGGATACGCTCGAACATTCATTTAACGATTAAATTTACTTCACAATTAGAACATAGTATAGAATAAACAAGGGAATTCCCCAGGAATCAGTGAGATTTACGCATGTGACACCAATGTACTAAAAATTAAGGAAGGAACTAGGGAACCGATACGCAAACAGCATTCTCAGAAGAACGATTTAAATAGGGAATGAAAAAATATGAAATTAGGGGCCCAATAAGACGCTCGAACATTTATTTAACAATTTTTACTTCACAATTAGAACATAGTATAGGATAGACAAGGGAATATCCCAGGAATCAGTGAGATTTACGCATGTGACACCAATGTACTAAAAATTAAGGAAGGAACTAGGGAATCCATACGCAAAAACCATTCCGAGGAGAATGATTTAAACAGGGTTTAAACAGGGAATGAAAAAATATGAAATTAGGGGTCCAATAAGACGGTCCTCGAGGAGCCGGTGCGACGGGAGTTAAGCGAGAAGTAACGTCTTTCCGCGTCATTTCCAGGTCTCCTTACGGTGCTGTTAACGGCATATTTTTGCCAGCCGTAACTCGGCTTTATTGGACAATTAACGTTTCCCACTGGTCCTCCCCCATGGCGAGGCAGGCTTTCTGCGATCGCTCGCTCCCGCCTCGCTTTCTTATTTCCAATCCTTACCCTCGTGTTTCCTTGTCTTATTCTGTCTCGGTCCCTCTTTCTCTCATTCCTCTCTTTTCCTGTTTCTGTCTCCGGTTGTGTCTGAGATAAGACTTTTTTAAATCTGGCGACACGACGGGACGACGACGGGGGCCTCGCCGATGCCGGTTGGAATGAGATATTTCGGAATAATGAGCGTGGATGGGCGTGCCACCGGATAAACTGTATTTATGAGGCTTGCCTACCTCGCGGCTCTCCTCGTGCTAAAATCCTTCCTCGATCTGCAAGATAGAGGCCTGCTGACACTGTCTACCGGGTGTGCCAATACGGAAGCAAATGAATAAATTCGGGCAAAACCTATTTTCTTGAAAAATAATTAAGTCAAAAGTAATTCTCACGAATTTTCAAGCATCGATATATCGAATTCGGTAATAGGAAGAATTTCCAGCGTGTTCAAAGCAGTATAAAATTTAAAAAAAATCATAGAGCATTCTCGTGACTGCGGTTTGCTAGGGCCGCCATCCACGGCTGCATAAACGTCCCGAGCACCGATTAGTGCACGCTCGAATCCTCCCGATGCTCGGCCGCATTATTGCACGCGCGCAAATCACAGTCATTACCTCTTAATCTGCTCCCTCGGTAAGCTAATCGCAACATCCTCGGGCTGTCTCTCCTACTAGCTGGTCAGAGCTGCTTGCACAATCGAGCGGACTAATTTCTAAACAACAACGATTTAAGAAAATGATCGACATATTGTCCTGAAATAGGAAAAATCGTAAACGAACTACTTCCTACCCGACATAAATTTTATTAGTTTCTCGATCCGCGGCAAGACGGTCGACACTTTTTAATTTGCGAACATGTTCACTGGTGGCACTTACATCGCGTGCCATTTGGAGCCGCTCAATTATCGCGGCGGTTCAGCAGTCCACACCCTAGTTCCCGCTCGAGCCAGCAGCAGCGGGACAAACGATGAAGCCACGGCCGAGCGCGGCTGTATCGCGCGCGCTCTGAAAAACAGGCCACGATTTATTACGAGCCTGAGGGGGTCGAAAGCGTTCGACAGCGGGGGCAAGACGGAAAATCGTTGGGGAACGTAGGGGGTGGGACGCAGGGGACAAGGGGGCACAGACTCGCGTCAGCGAGCGACCGGGCTTGATTGTCACTAACAATCGCGGTTTGTTATTCGGTCCAATTAAAATATCCTTCGTCTCTTTCTCTCTCTCTACCCGCACGACACACCCCCTTCGCGTGTTTGCCGCAACTCGTGTTGCCCGGGTCTTGTTTTTTTTCATAGAAAGCGAGGAAACGCAATCCGGGTGGTCGGGTTAGAAAGGTTCGTCGACGTGTATAAATTTTACGTGCGCTCTTTGTTCCGTCTTTCTTGCCTCGCCTGCCTTGCCGCGCACCGTTCTTCTACTCGCGTCCGTTTCCTCCGCGATTTTCTCTTCGGTCGTTGTTTCTTTGTTAATTAACGCGCGACCCAGACTTTCGTTCTACACCCACCTTCGTGGATTCCATTATCGTCGATGCTTGTGGCAGCTGCGGAGAGTACACGGTGCCCCTGTGTATCAGGGATCGATCGGGAAAAGCGTAAGTCTTTGGTAGAAAAGTGTATCGCGTATTAAGAGCGTGGTTTCTGCTGGCGAAGCACTATTTTTGGAGAAATCAAGGGAAGAAAGTTGTTCGAGGGAGTATGATCACGGTGATCGATCCAGAGACCTGTGGATGATCACGGTCACGGACCAACTGACCACATTAGTGATCTGCGAGGCTCGAATTGTCGCTCGAAAATGAAGTTCTACAACTGTTATGCAATTTAGTAGTGAAATGTCGAGTGTATACATTTCGATCAGTACTTTAGATCTATTTTTTCGCGACGTGCTCCCCTTTCTGTGACCGTACGTCAATTGCAAGAACATCCTGTACGTGCGATATGGTTTCTCACCCCTTGTTTTCCTTCCCATTGGAATTTTTGACTCGTTATTTAGAAACGGGGGACGTCTGGAGAGGTTTACCTGTTTTTCTTTCGTCAGAGTTCGGTCGACCGGGCGAATTTAATGCATTTCCCGTGTAGAACGGTGTTCCTGTATCGGGACGCCATTTTGGGTTCTCTGTCACTAAGAAGTACACCCTTTCGTCGGCCTTAAGAAGCCCTCGAGTTCCGTCGGGGCCACTCGAAACTATTTTCGTATCGCGATGAAAAGAAATCGATAGAGCTGGCGAAGGGCAACTCGAGTGAATAGACAAGAAGGGTGCTTCTATGGGCGAGCATGATTTTTTCCTTCTTCTCCTCTCTACTCTCCTCTCACTCAGTCTCTACCTCTTTCTCTCTCTCTCTCCTTCTTTTTTTTATCCAGAAAAACTTCCGCCGAGTAGTCACGCTCCCATTCGTCATCCCCGACCCCCTCGAGAAACATCCTCCATCGATTATTCGTCGATTCTTGCCGAATACGTTCCAGTTTCCTCTCGCGTCGATATTGCCTCGTCTTTAAACAGAAAATTCGCTGCTCTCCCGCCCGGAATGAAAGGAATTCGTCCGTATTCGATCCGCGTTCCGAGAACGTCCAAAAAGAACCCGGAACAACCGAGAATCCGTGCGTCCACCTCCAAGAAAAATCACCAGAAAATATTTCACAATCGATTCAGTTTTTATTTTGTTGAAAAATCCGCAATCTACTAACAGTTGCAATACAATACAATCATAACTACGCGTACCAGAGAGATAATCGACGGAGTAGTTTCGAGGCGAACCCACCCACCCTCGTACTCTCTCTCTCTCTCCGTCGAGGAGAAAGTCGTGGCACGGTTTAACGAGGCCGAAAAAACCGTGCGAAACCGAGCAGGCGGCGGCGTTTAAGCTTTTCGCCCCCGCCCTTTTGATTTTGTACACAGAAAACCGGGGCCAAGCCGTCGCACCCCTTTCAGAGCGTCGCGCGCGCACGACACGTGTCGTCGCGTTTTTAGAGAACCACCGCTGTCCTCTCGATGACGCGGAAGATGCCACCGAGGACTTTTAGCAGGCCAAACATTGCCCTGCCTCGAGTTACCGCCCGCGCAAATATGCGGGCTCGAGTACATATTGCTTTTAACGCAAACATCTCGTATTTGCGCCCCGTGATTTCGCGCGCGGGCCCGGCCGCGGAGGGTAATCGACCGATAACTTGATTTTATACCCCCGTGAAAACAAACGCGGCTAAAGGGCGATTTAGTCAATCGAGGGGATGAGGCCGGTTTCGATCCTCATATACTCGATATCACGATACAATTTGTTACGCGACAAATTGTCAACTTTTCTCAATGTAACTGTTGCAAACCAGCATACTGCCTTACCTATCAATAATTGCAACATCTTTATTACTATTAGGGAAACAAAGCTGTGTACAACTGCCCGTGTCGAAATTCGTCTATGTTTACGTCTACAAGAAAGTGTGTCGTTCAATATATACAGATATTTAGTCTACTAAAGAAGAGTTCAAATCACTGTATTACCTAAAACCTTACAGTAATATTATAAAATTCTAGTGGAATCCAAGACTTAACTCAGTAGTACTTTAACCTGACAGATGCCCTTGAAATCGAACAATCTTTACTCGCGTACAACTTTTAAACGAATTAACTCCGCACACAGAAAATTAACTTCCGCGCACTAGAATTTAAAGTCATTCATTTAAATGACGTCAGATCGTCTCCCCAGATTAATTCACTTTTATCACACAACTCACGAGCACGTGGTTCCACACAGAAGCTTAACAGTTCCATTATCCGAACGTACTGATTCGAACAACTTGGAAGTAAGTTCGAGTACCGTTGTTAAAAAGCAAGCGGCAGAGGATGTGAAGCGGACAAGTTCCCATAGATCAGGGACGCGTACGGCTCGGTAAATCGCGGAGCAACGGCTTCGGACTGGAGATTTTTTTCCCGAGCCTTTGGTATTATTCCCTCTCGATTTCCTCCCTTAATTTCCCGGTCGAGCAAAGAGAGCACGACCGCGGAGCCACGGCCCCTGCGACCACATATTTAATACAGAGGTCGACACGAGGGGGGCGTGTGTACATCTGTCAATGCACCGGCACGGCGGCCCTGGACCTTGCAATTTAAAGGGGGTGTCGAGGCGGGCTTGAAGGCTTGCTTGAGTTATTGGAGGTTGTCAGCGCTGGCTTCTGGTGCCAGGAACACGTGCTCCGATTTCGCGGTAAATCGTCGCCTCAACGCCACCCTCCCCCGCTCTTTCCACCCTTCTCCCTCTTTCTCTCTCTCTCCCGACACGATTTAACCTCTCCCCCCTCGAGGACTCGATTCTTCCCGACGAATCGAGTTGACAAAAAATCTCTCCGCGCGAGAAATAATGGAGAGGGGCCGGGATTAGGAAAAAATAGAATGATCGGGAACACACCGAGGAACCACGACAGAGGTCGTTCGATGGGTAAATTATAGCGGCGGAAAGAGTCCGCGCGCGCTCTTTCAGTCCCGTTTTTTTCGAGGGCGGTCGGTCTGTTTGTTCACTTCGTTTTGCGACGCGTGCACCGCCGAGAGAAATATGGAGAATCGATGCTGAGGGAATCCTCGTGGACGTTTCGACGCCATCCGTATCCGTGAAGTGGGAATTACAGGTGTAACGCACGAGATTTCATAAAATGTAGATTCAACGAATCTTGATCGATTATTGTAGCTGTAGGAATGGTACTTCAGAAGTATAATTCGTAGCGTTACAATAGGCTATCGCTTGGTTGTGATTAATGAAGTCAAGGAAATCGAAGAGAAGAAAATTGAGAGTACAAGGTGAAGGATAAAGGAACTTAGGAGGTCCTGTGGTTAATGAGAAACGGTGGAGCGAGGCCAAGAAATCCAGGTGGGAAATGAGTGGAGGGGTTCAGCTCGGAATTGGGCGATTTAATCCGCGGCAGACGTCGCCGCGTTCGGATCAGTCTCAGGTGAGTTGTCATAAGGGAGGCCGCCTTTAATTGCGCCGCGATCGGAGTCGGGCGCAATCAATTATCCGGCAGCATAACCGGCGACTAATCTGCCTAATCCTGGCCGCAGAGCGCAGCCAGCGAGGCGCGGCGTAATCGCTCGTCGATCGCAATTACCGGGCTGCGGTTAATAAGGAGATCACCGAGGGCTGGTTTCCAGGGCGTAGGGGGCGGCGCTGGCTGCCGTGGCACACGGGGGTGGTTTCCATGCTATATATATATACATATACATATATATAGGAAGAGAGAGAGAGAGAACGTAGACAAGCAGGCAAGCAAGCGAAAGCAGGGCCAGGGTTCGACCAGGACTCGGCCCGGCGAGCACATTCACTCGGCCTTCGTAATCGGCTTACCGATTGCCAATCATCAGTCAAAGAGCCGGCGACGGGAAGCAGCATGAACTTCCTTCTTCCCTTGGATCACCACTCTTTTCTCTCCCTCTCCCCACCCTGCCATTTTTCTCCCGACTCTCCTTAATTCCTCCCTCTCCCACAGGATCCTTAAAAACGTTGCGAGACGCTCGCAATTACGATCGCAAATCATTGGCTTCCTCCCAGCAGCAGTCGATTAATTCCGATCGAGAAATCGAAACTCCCTGTCACTGGGAATTATCAATTGTTAGAAATTTTCCTTATTATGTTCGAAAATCATTTGAGTCGACTGGAGCATGGAATAAGATGGTAGGTTAATTACCAAGAAAATTTTCAATCGTCCATGTTGAAATCATCAAAAGAACCTAAGTGATATATCTGTAATTATTCTGCACTGTATAAAAAATTATCCTGAGACTGCGGTGGACTTCAGGATATCCTGTCCTTCGATGTTCGCAGTCGTTTTCTTAACTTCACAGTTTCCAGTGATAGTCGCGGTGGATCGTTAAAAGAGTCTGACGTTTTTTATAATTGGAATCGGCGAACGATCGAGAAGTTGCGGGGACGGTGGAAAATCGTGTCCATTAATTATAATGAAAATTTTTCGCCGTCGCGTCGTAGAGACAGCGAAACGTTGGCAACGGCGAAGTTCAGCCAGGCTATCGGCAATTAAGTGCGCGACGACGTTATCAAGCTGTTCCTCCTCGAGCGTAGGATCTCCCGGCAGAGTATGACGCGCCATGTGCAATCACCGGCACGGCAGAGTGGCTCTAATTAATTAATACCCGGCCGCCGGGGCTAGGCGCAGGCCACGACGCCCCGGCAGCCACTAATTAGTGGCGCCGCGGCGTAATTAGTGTTTACACGTCATTATCGACGATCGAATTTGCCGGAATCAATTATAAAATATGTCGGCCAGCCGCTGCCAGCAAACCGGATACCGTGCAGACCTACGCTTTCGTGTTTCTATAAGGCTCTCCACCTCCCTCTCTCGTCTCTCCTCACTCTCTGTGTATGAGTGTCCGTAACCTGCCTGTGCCGTGACACCCTCGAACTAACCCACCCTCAGAATCGCACGCTCGCGCGCACGATCTCCTCTTTTTTTCCCCCGACCTGAGCCGAAAGCTGGCTCAGCTTGACCCGCATCGACGAAGCGACAGTTTCCGGGGCTGGCTGGTCCAAATAAAATTCCACGCTAGGGGAAAACCTGATGGCTGATAATCGCCCTGCACCAATTAGGATCCATTTGATCCTACCGACACCGGGGGACCGTCGCCTGAGCACGGTCCTGCCAAAAATAAAGGAATCAGGGTTGATTAAATTGCAGACACATTTCGGAGGCACTCGGTGTTTCTCGCTAGAATCGTCGAGTAGGTGGATAATTAAAAAGTATTATCTAAAAGCAAACTTGAAAATGACATATCATGATCTACCCGAAGGGGATGAACTTCGAGGAGTGAAATCCACGGTCTGAAGCTATCGCCGAACACCGGGCTCAGTGGTCGATCAATTAATGCATCGCGGGGAATTTTTTGATCCGGCTATCAGTCGCGGTAAAACGTTCCGGACGGCGGAAAAAAAAATTGTCGAGAGAGAGAGAGATTTGAATGGGTCCGCGAGACAATTTCGATTCACGGGCGGCCGACTCGCGTCCAGCGAGTATCGATAACGCCGAGATGATGGATTGTAACGGAGCACAAAACCCCGTCGTACGTTCTAAAATAATAATCAGCCGTCGCTGGGCGGCGGCGGCCACGAATAATCAGGAATTCCGGTCGTGTCGAGGCTGTCGCACGAGGCGCCAATCATGCCAACATTCAGGCTCGTACGACGTGCAACGGTGTTACAGCAGCAGCAGCAGCAGCGGCAGTGGCATGGGGATAGGGCACACTCTGTCGAAAGAAGAGCGACAGAGAACTGAAAACCTGGTCGGGAGAGCCGAGTGCCACCACACCGACTCGATTCGCGAAACTCACCAATTATTTGGCCATTCGTTGGCAACGTGCGCCAAATCTACAAGTGTTTACCCCGCACCCCGCGCTTCCACCCCCGCAACAGCAGCAGCATCGGCGAACCGGCTCTCTGACACCGGCGTGCAACGGGGCAGGTTCTTCCCAAAGACAAACGACCGAAAGGGAGAAACAAAAATCGTGTAAACAGCCCCACCACCCCCACCCCCGAAATCGCTGAGCAAGACGAAAGACGAGCACAGAGACGCGGATCGAACCTGTACTCCTTCCAGCTCGATCTGCGAATAGACGCCGCTGATTGGAGCAACGTAATTGCTCGGCAAACTTGCCTCTCTCGATCGGGATTGTTTAAATTCGCCCACATTGTTTTCCGCCTCTTCCTCGACGCCGTGAATTTATCGATTGCTTCGAATTCGTTTTTAAGGTGAATTATTCGATTCTGATGGATTTGGATGAATTGTAACCATTTTTTATGCATACGTCGCCTATCGTCTCAGAAAACGTATGAGGTCTTTATGGCGGTGAAATTGCGAGGGTGAGATTTTTGATTCCCGCGACCCTTCGGAGGGCCCGGGTCAATTCTCGCGATAGCGTCGCGAGGCCTATCAATAACCGGGTCCCCGGATACTTTAAACTAAGTCTAAAACATCGTCCTCAGGGGGACGACTCTTCCGATCGGGACTCTAAAGCGCGCGATAAAATCCGTCCGAGTCATTCCATCGAGGTTTACGACCTGACGAACATCCTTTTAAATCGGCCGGGCCGATGGAAGGGTCCCCTCGAGCACACACCCAGCCTCGAGCCAAAGAAGAAAAGGAGCGTTGTTCTCGTTGACGGACAACGAGCTTGCAAATTTATTTAACGCCCATATTTCGCGTCGCTTTAGAAACGCCTCGGGTAAGTGGCGGCCCACGAGTCACCCCTGTACCGTTCGAGTACATCATCGGAGGCACAAAGATCCAAATACTTAACCCTAGGACCGGCAACGCGACACATTCCTACTGTTGCCAAACATACCCTGTTAAACCCACATCAGTCCCAGAAACACTTGTTCCCTTATCTTCGAGTGTGCAACCCGTCACATCGTTCCAAAAAACGTGTTAACGTGATTTTTCTTATACTACGCGAACAAAGAAATAATCTAAAAAATTAAGTAAATTCAGAAGTAATGGATTGAATATACTTGTATTGTTTGAAAATCATTAAAATAATATGATAATACCAAATAAACCACTTTTCCATACTTGTTATAACGGAAGAAATACAATTGGAAAATGATTAAAAGCGTTTCAAGAGACGACGATACAGTTGCGGAGCATTACTCGAATCAGGGCTGGTTTCCGCGAGGGGGTCTAGCGCCAAAGCGAAAGTTGAGGTGAAAAAAAGATGGCGGCAGCTTCCCGCCGGGCGACGGTTCTCCAGTTTCACACGATTCGCGAGACACGGCATCGCGGGACAATGGCCGGTAACGAAGAGGGCGAATCGCGCGCGTTCGAGAACGAGAACGAGAAACGTGAAACGTGTCCGAGCGGTGGCAAGCGTGCCCCCTTGACCCCCGCCACGCGTCACGAGACAGTTGTTGTCGCAGCAACTTCGGACAGGTCGACGGGAGCGTTTTTGTTCGCAGAAAACGCGCGATTGTTCGTGTAAACGAGTGGCGTAGCGGCGATGTCGCGGTCTCCGAAGGGGGGCCGTGTGTCCTAGGGGCGGTTCCCGTGGCCGTGCGACGACGTTAGTAGTCCTCTTACCCCCTTTGCGTCTCGCACTCGGTTGTAGAATCGAATTTAAACGGCATGCTCCCTCGCCTCCACCATTGTTTTAATCGCTTTAGTAATTCGCGCGCAGATGGAAATTTTATTTCCGTTTTCGGGAGACTCACCCTCCTGCTACCCCTCTGCCCTCTCTGTAAACCGATACGCGGTTGCCCCTGGTGGTACAATGGAATGTTAGGACTCTCCCTTTTTAGGTTTGTTTATGTAGAAGAGAAGCTCGATGTAATTCGGTTTTGTTCCCGTAGCCATGGACTCGATCGACTCGGAGAGAATTCGAGCTTCGGGGGTTGGTGCCCCACGGTGTCACCCCTTTTGTGGAGCTCAGAGTCGAGGCTCCACGAGCCGACGTAGGTGTCTCCGACCTAGGAAACCGTCAGAACACTGTCAAGGCAGTTGACACGTCGTACCCTCCCTTCGGGGCCCCATTATTTAGCCAACATCCTGCCGCGAGTGAACCGAACGCCGGAAGGGGGGCGGATTCTCTCTCTCTCTCTCTCCCTGTCTGTTCCGTTCTCCTCGGGGGTGTGTCTCGATGTCTGATAGATGCCACACACTGCGACGAGAATGCTCCTCGCCCCCGGCAGCCAGGCTCTCGTAAATATATGCGCGGTGTGTGATTGACGCCTACACGAGCCAACCAGCCCCGTCGCCCCTATTTAGTTCACCGGGTCCACGGGGCTACCAACAGCCCATTTCTCATGGATGATGGTACCGGCTCCGAGATAAGAATCGGCCAGACTACGGCTAGAATCTGTTTCAATTTAGGATTTAGAGATGTGAGATCCGATCCCGAAGTTAAATATTCAACAGTATCACCGATCTTCATGCAAAGATAAAATTATACGTGTCGATCGCTAGAGACAGTAAAATATTATAACTTTAATATTATTAACTTCGAGGACGATGTGTGCGAAGAGATGCGTGGGAATTTCGAAGAAGCGTTTCCGCGGGCGCGGGAGAGGGTGAAATTAGTTTATTATTAGCGTGGGTAGGGTAGTTTAAAAATTGGAAGGCACTTTGGCATTACAAAGTCTATACGTCGCGCATTGTGGCGCGCACGGCGGGGCGTGAATTGTGTGGCGAGGGGGTGTGTCCCCCTACTCGCGAGGTTTTTAGGGTCGTGCGAGCCACGTGGTGACGCGAAGTATGCTCCACAAGAATCCGGGGGGTGGCAGAGGGTAGCGTAGGGTAACCGGAGAAGGACGCTAAATAGTTTCCGCGGGAGGAACGAAAGAGAAGGATGGAAAACATGAAATATAGAAAGGGAGAGTGAGAGAGAGAACGCGCGTTAACTGGTGCTAAGTGAATCTGTGGCCATGCTATGGGGACGCACTTCACCCGGGAGGGTCGAGGAACACCATTGAATTTCCATACAGGACCATTTCTGCCGGTTGATATTCGGCGAGCATCGAACAGCGAGCCAAGCCGAGTCGAGCGGAGCAGATTTCATCGGAGTCGACTCCGGGCCCCCGGATTCGCGTAATTTTTTCAAAAGGCCTCTTTTTCTCTCTCTCTCTCCTCCGGAGAAAATATTATGAACAACTTATTTTTCGGTGGAAAAAAGCCTCGGCCTGCTGAAACGGAAGTGGCTGGTCGGGGCCGGGGGCAGAGAGGGTGGCGACGGCGACGGCGGTGGCGGCGGGCCATGGCACAAAACCGGAAACTTTCCGCGCGGCTGGCCGTTATTAATAAAATCGTCGTTAAAAGCGGCGGGCACAGGTTAAATAACGAAAATTGAAACTTTACATATTCAGGTCTGTTAGGGTGGCGGGGGCGGCGGAGGTGCCTCGTTTATCCGAACAACGCGAGACCATAAAATCCCCGGGGACAATGCGGACACGATAAAAAATAATTTATCGAAGAATAAAAGTTCCACGCGTGCGCGAGACAGAGAGCGAGAGGAAGAGTGAGAGAGACGGTGAGAGGGGTAACTTTCTCCTCTTTTTTTTCGAGCTTGTATCCGCTCGCGCGGCCGCCCCGCAGCCTTTTAATTAAAATAACGCGCTCAAAAGGGAATTTCACTTATAGCCGGTTGTGTCACGATTGTTATTAATTTAATTCTAGCCTGTCTAATTGCGCCGCGGCCGGCTCCGATAATTCTTCCCGTAGGAAAAGCCGACCAACGTCGTTATTTTTCCGTGCACGCGAGCGACCGCGACAGAGTACAGCCTCTGTTCACAATGAGCGACGCAACTCGCTGCGAAAACCAAGCCCGAGACCAGAGAGAACCGCGATTCCCCTGTTCCTTCGCGAGAACCGCCTTTCTGTTTCGACTGGTGCGCCGCCGCGCCGGTCTCTCGGAGACGGCTCTTTGTCCCCCGTGGGCTGGTCGCCTTAATTATTTTTCACACGCTCGCCGTCTTGATTTAATTAACGCATTACCGGCCGGCCTGGTCCGCGACCGAGAGCCTCGCGTCTTAGCTTAATTGGGAGAATAATTTCGCGTGACGGTGTGCTCCACCCTTCTGACCTTTACAGCCACTAAGTAGTCGGACTTCGGACGTAGAAGGGGTTGCTGGCAATACATCCCCCGCAATACGATTTCCTTCACATTTGTTGTGGCTTCGGATTGATACACCGTTGGCTCAGTAGTTAAAATTACGAGTATTTATGATTTGGTCCAGAATAGCAGCACATCAATACATCTAAGCTCAGTTCAAAGATTATTTTGTTTACAAGTGTGTCTGTATGATAGAACTTTAAACTTCTGTGGAATCATCGACAAATTTCAAGATCGAAGGTTCCTCTTTAGAACGAGTCCACGAAAATTGATGTACGATTTTTCTCAGCTGTTTTATAATAGAAAAACGTGGTACACGTTCGACCTCATAGTCTACATTACCACAAAGTTGTGGGTAAACCCTTTCATTCCAAGCTCCGTAAAATGGTTAAGAAAAATCGTAGAACAATTTTCAAGGGATCATTTTAAAAAGGATGCAAGGTCTTCGAAATCATGGTGGATTCAGGTCCCGTGAAAAATTTTCCTTCAACAGAATTTTATCTGCGTTTAACGGAAACGAACGACGTATCTGTTCAGCGAGTATTCTTTGAGATCGCGAGTCTGCGTCGATATTGGAGATGAAGGGGTTGGATTGGACAGTTTGAAAATTCCTGTATTCGTGAAATAAATTTCCCAGGCATGACGGGAAGAAACGGCGCGAGGAAGATTACTTTTCTTTCAGTGTATCACGATCGGACGCGTCCATTGTCTCGTTGGGATCGCGGCGAATCAATCCCTATCGTTCCCGGGAGGGTCGTGCCACCCTTTCTCGGACGCGAATACGACAGGATACATCGTTATCAGCAGTCGCAGGGAGAGAGAGAGAGAGAATGATAGAGAGGGAGAACAGCGGGCGTCGGTGGATCGAGTAAAACAAGCCTGTTAATTCGTGGCATCCCTTCCGAGAACGGCCTCAGGGCTTAATCCGCGCAGCCCTTGGCGCCGGCGCAGCCCGATATCGATATCGCGATAAAATCTCGATACCGACGTATGAACTCGTATATAATAAATCGGATTACCCGTGCGCGCAGGGACGCCGGCATATGCTCGCCGTGCAGGGGGTAGCATATTGCGAGGGAGAGAGAAAGAAAGAGAAGAGCGAGAGGAGAGAATGTCGGAGGCCAGGCACCCCTCGCGAGAACGTACCTCAGGGGCGGCCACACGTCACGCTACCCTAATGCCACTCGCCACTGTGGGATAGTTAGAATATCATCGTTGTCTGCGAACGCGTGATTTTCGACGGGGGTTGGCGCTGGCATAGGGAGAGAGAGAGAGAAGCACCCCTCAACGTCCCGCATGAGTGTAGAATATGACCTCGTTCGCCAAGTATTCATGACCTTGGGTCCGTGACGAAATTTCAGCTCGGGGGTGTGTCTAATAGCGGGTCTTTTGTTTACTCGTTAGCTGCAAATTGTGTAAAAAGACTAGCGATCCTCGTGACCGATCCTGGGAGACAGAGGACGTCCAGTACGAGTACTGTGTCCGAACCTTTCTTAGATAATCGTCTGCTTCGGTGGAATTCATTTTCGTGTATGAAAATTTATAACATATAATTTACATGAAATTCGGATATATCGTAATCACTATTTAGCCACTGAAGAATACGTGGCTGTACAAATATGAACACTCCACGAAGAACAAAGTTCAATACTCGATTTTGCATTGTATTATTTTCACTTTTCCAAAGTTTCGTTGAACTTCGATTTCTTGGAGAATTTTTTTATTTCGCATAACGATCCGCAGTCTAGTGATAAGAGAAAGAGGATGCTTTCATCCCCGACATCGTTGAACCCTCCGCCCTCTGGGTTGACAAAGCCGAGACTGCCTTCGCCCGTTAATGCCAGCCGAAGACAACAACCGAGCATCGACAGTCGCGATCCCGCAACCGCGTTTGTCACGGAGGAATTGCGAAAAGCTTTCTGCGGGTCTGCTGGAACGGAACAGCCGAGCCGGAAAAGAATCCGCTTTGTTTCAGCCTAATCGTGAGACGGGGAGTAGCAGAGTCGGATGATTTTCACAGAGGCAAGGATGTATTCCGCTTCTCGCTAGCCAACCGGAAGCCGGGTAGCACGGTGCGAGAGACAGAGTCCCGCGGCCCGGCCCGGCCGGTCTCGAACGTGTTCCAGAACGGTTTCCTCACTCGTTCCGCAGAGAGTGTGCAGACCCGGTCCCAATCCCACGGTGTAAACGCCGCGGGGGTCCGCAACAGGATTCGCCGGTTCGAGCCACGCAAATACATGCACGCGCAGACGACGTATATGTGTTTCACGCACACGGTTCTCTCGGTGCAAGTACACGCGTCGCGTCGGTTATAAATCATTAGCAGCGCCGGCGATTAGTCCCTGCGGAGGGTTGCAGAGGGGGATGTCGCCGCGATGCGTGGCAGAAGGACGCAGACCAAAGGGACACCCCAGAATGATTATTGCCCTGGCCAGCCTAGGGAGAATTATTAGGAGACTCTGATTGCAAGCCACTTACCCGAGTCGCTTCTAATACACTAACGATCAGATTTACCTTGCAGACCCTGATACGCTTCATCCCCCGTGGTAACCACGATCTGACGATCGCTCATTTGTACGAAACTTTGTATACTTCTAGCGGGAAATATTTGATAAATTTTTTTTAATTTTAAAAACAGATATCAAAAATATATTACTAATATTATATTACTTATATTATATTAGGCTTTTATAGGATATCAAATTATAGGAAATTTGAGTGAAATCATAGGTGGTACAATAGTGAGTGACAAAAATGGAATTCAATGTAGTAGACAATTTTAGGCATGGCTTGTACCTGTTCTAATTTTTCAAACAATTGATGAGCACCTCCAAATAATTGTTGGAAGTATAGATCCTAAAAAATCTGCCAGCACAGCCTCCGTATTGTTGAATAAAAAATAGGTTTGTGGAAAGTTAGGCTCCAGTATGCCAGTGCACGGTTCGCTTCGGGTATCTCGGCGGGGTCAACAGTCAGGGCCGTAACGACTGGCCGGGGTCAAGCTGAAAAGTGGATACGGTTGGTTCGGAGCCAGACGCGCCACGGTCACGTCCCGGGGCCGTAAATCTCCCTAATTCGCTCGTCGAGAGTCCAGAGGCGTCACGGATGCCGTTCGGCCTGACGAATGGCCGTGGCTTTAATGAAGACCTATATAGGTCGGCATTGTTGCGAAACTTAGAGCCACCCCCGCGTTACCGAAGACCACTCGAACGAACCTGGAGATCTCTCGCAGACGTTAGAAAACTTGGTGAAGGGGAGTGAAGGAAAGGGCTTGCGTAAATGCATTCCTTCGAGCTCCTTTCGAATAAGAAACTTGGATAATGAGGCGCGAATTGGTAATTGATAAGGGCCAGCCGGCGGCTATTATAGTGGACCGTGGCTGCTTATTCGCGCGGTGCTCCATTAACGAGCAAATTATCGGACGACTTCCATGCAGATTCCTCTGCGTGAATCGATCACTGGAAAAAGACTCGCAAGTTTTCGTATGGAACTCCGAGGATTAAAATAAACTTCTATTTATATGTTTGGGATATACTTCATGACTTCGTTGTACACGTTAATCTCGTAATTTTGTGTTTTTATTCTGAATGAATCAGTCTTGAATTAGAAGTAACTCGGAACACGTAAAATAAAATTCGTTCCTTGTCTGAATAATTTTATGTAATTAATTGTTTTCACCGTTTCGCATTTGATATTCTAATTTTTTTTAAGTCGCAGTCTAATCACGATATACTCCAATAACTTTACCGACACATACAGATGCGTTGACCTAAATGCAAATCGATCGCCAGGCGAATCGCGAGCGACGAGGTCGAATCGCGAGCAGCCCGTCATCGATTCCGTTCGAGCGGGTTTCGGGCAACTCGCGCAAGACATCGGCGTGTAACTCTTAATTAAAAATTTCTGAAGAATCCGGAGGTAGAGTAGCTACGGCGGCGGTAACGAAGCTTAATTAAAGCCGGCCGTTTTACTTCCGTTATGGTCTCGAAAGCGCTCGAGCGTTCTCGGTGGCTACCCCGTCCATCGTCCAACCTCGAAATTACTTCGAAACCGCTTTCGAACACTCGACGGTACACTTTCCAGCCGACTGTGCCGACAAACTCCCGCGGGCTGCGTCCCTCGGTGCCTTTTTTCGGGGTGGTGGACAGGTAACCGCATAATCAGAGATTCAAGGCTTGGCATCGTATAGTTTCACACTGTTCAGGCTTTCTATCAGCAGATTGCTTCAACAAGGGGTTGGAGCCACCGATACTGCTGCGTACCCTATGGTGTTACTCTGATACACTCGATCATGGTAATCGCTTGTCAATCTATTGCATATTTTATGCATTCATTACAAGAATTAATAAATATTGGACACCAAACAGTAAAAACACCTGAAGACTAAAAATCTGTGATTTTCAACAAAATTGTTTTGGAGGAACAAAATGTCTATACAGTTCATGTATCTTGCAATTAATTTTTCTCCACCAATTAAATACGAAATTTATAATGTTTATGATGCTCGCGAAAATAATTGAACTGGGATAGGGCCTGCACCCGAAAGGCTGAGCAGTGGGAAAGGTAACTGCATAAAAATGCCGGCGCATTCGACGAGGGCGGATGGCTTCTCATGTTACGCCGACCACCATAACGGAATTGCTTTATTAGACAGTCTCTGGGCTCCGTTTTGACCTCCCTTCCCTTTCCCCGTTTCTCTCGCTCCTCTCTCTCTTTTGGATCTCTTTCGGGATTCTCTCGTCTCGCTTGTTCCCTCTTCGTTTATATATATTCGTGTGTACGTATATGTCTTGTATATATGTACTGCTCGAGCTCATCCGGCACGGTTTGCTCGTTCCTGTCCGGCTGCTAACGAGACAGCTCGCGAGCAGCCGAGTAGCAGCCGGGAGAGCAACGCGGTATGCCACCCTAAGCCTACCTTCAACGACCAACCCGGCTACCTAAACGCAGCCAACGGATCTACTAAATCAAGATGTACATTGGTCACGGTGTACACGGCGGTCGGCACTGTTATCCATGCTTATGAAACATTGATTTCACGCGGCCCGCTCCACGATGCTCTCACGGCGCTCCCTATACACGGGGTGGTCCGCAAGTACGCGAAAAAAAATTCGCAGACATCCTCCACACCATCGACTTTATTATCCCGAATCACCGTGACCGTTCGTGAAATTTTTTAACCACCGTACCGATCGAAATGTCACAAATTATTTGGCTGATTTTTCGAAAATTATTACTACTTAATTACCACCTATACCATTTTTAATTGTTCACGCTGATCGATATGTCAAAAGGTCTCTTGAATTTGAACTTTCCGAATAGAAATGAAAGGGAAATCAAAGTGAAAATCAAGGGGTGGTTTTGCCCTACTCAAAATGGATGCCAGAGACAGTCGAGGTCGCATGTTTTTTAAAGCCAGAGATGATTTAATTCAGATTTAGGGTTCATTTAATTTTCGTACACGGAATCATGAGCACCGAGTGAACATCGAATGAAATCGAGAAGGGTGTAAATGATTGCGAACGTATACGAGGAGGCCAGTGTCAGTATTCGAAGTGAATAGTGGTTTAATGTCTAGGATTCGATGCACACTTACGGCGGCAGGATCCTCGACGAGGTTAATGTTTGCTTAATACGTTACTTTCTTCGAAAACACCCAGTACACCGGCGTGTTTCACAGTGGCCATCCCCCTGGTTCGCTCCACCCAGAGGTCAGTCGATTTTCATACCGGTCAAACCCGTCGGGTACCCTCTCCGGTACAAGATCACCAGCCGCGTTTACGACTGGTTCCCCTGGTGCAAATACTGAAAAACAATTGCCCCTAGGACACACCACGAAACCAAGGACCCCGGGGTGCGACTCACTCTGCCCCGTGAAATCGAGGAACCGCAAGCTTCGAAATTGTATGACACTCCTAACACAAAAAGAAAATTTTTCCAAATCGACATCATCATACGTTTTATTCTTAAAACATTACGATATCGCAACCCTTCGACTCTCCCAACAACAAAATTCTACATTAACATCTTGTGGATTAAATTACCCCTAAATTGTCCACCAAACAAAAACAGGGCGTTGCTTATAAATTTCTATCTACGGAGATTGTTTGCGGATTAAATAATAGTTACAAGGGGGTGGAATAAATGTGCCCGTGTCATGATCGAGGATTATCGGCGTTGGGATTTCAATCAGGGTTCCTTGTCTTCCGATACGTCTGCGGCGAAATTTCCGGGACATCCTCGACGGCATTTAGGCTATGGTGCTAGCACCGAAGGACACCCGCAGGACACGGCGGGTATGTCAGACAAGAGCGGGCCGGGTTATCGTGTATGCCACGGATCATTACCCTGCCGGGCCACACCGGGTAGGATACACTGTCCTGTGCTCGCGAGCTAAGATTAATCACTCCGGCCAGGCCCAGGGGCAATATCGGCCAGTATAACGCCGGCGGACGATAACTCCGTGGACACGTTTCTGAGCGAGATAAGACATATCCCGACATGACGGCCGCGAATTTTCAAACGACCAGGGGTCAGCGGGACGAATTAATTAACTGGCACACGATCCTATCGGACGGCGAGCGCCGTGTTCCTGGCCAGATGCTGCGAAGATGGGAAAACCACTGGAACTGCTTCAAGTAAATCGCTGGCCGACGCTCGAAATCTTCCATCGTCTGCACGACTCGTTTTCTCCTGGCTTAATTTGCCCGAAAAAATCAGCTGAAGCACCTGGAATTTAGAGATGAAGCGAAGTTAAAAGAATATCGCCATTGTTCGGTGCGTGCTGCTTTTCAGGAGGAATTTATGAAATGAGCTTCGAATGAAATTATAAAATGCTGAAGTATTTTAATTTAATTTAATCGAAGGTAGTTTTATCGTTTATATTCTGAAGGCTTTAGTGTGTTTGATAAACATTCTTCTAGATGTAGGTACGTTCATTCTAGGTTAAGGAGTATTCAAGATGGCCGAACTGTCCATGCACCTTGCTAGGACAGTGTTCGATGATAGCCCCGGATCGTTGATCTCAATTCATCGATGGGTGCCAGATGGAGTCACAATATTTGTCCTGCAAATAATCAGCAACGGAGCGGATTCCTCTTTGTCTACGTTGTGGCTGAGCTGTCGCAGGAGGCGCACATTGTTCGGCGGTCTCGTCGTGAATTTGTTGCACCGTGTATTACCGGGCCCCCTAATTCTTCGACCGACGCATGCACCGCCCTGCGGTGGAACTTGTTCCATAAAAAGTGGGCTGCGAGCCGAAATACCGGACACTCCAGTAGGTTTGCAAGAGATTGATGGTGTCTCGAGCATGGGGAAAAGCTGTTAGGCTTCTACTCGATCCCGCGGTGGCCTCCATTTTGTTCGGCGGCTCGACACTTGGCTACAACAATCTTTTCGAGCACCTGATGGAGCTAGAGAACTTTATTTTCTAGTTGGGGCTTTCTAGAGTCCTCGGATCTTTGTTCCTTTCAAATCTGAAGTCAATGATCGAATTTTAGGGGATGATGAGCGCGTCCAGGGGTAGTCTATTGTCCTGTGACGGGAGGCATGGACATAATAATTTTCTAAGTGCTTCATAGAGCTGTCTATTCAACAAAAATGTTATTTTGTAATCTCTTAGGACAACTTCGGAGATAGTTTACTGTTGTGTGGCAGGAGACACGTTTATAATAATTGTACTTAGACGTTTAATACTTTACCTACCGGAATATTAATAGGATTTTCAATAATAGTGCTGTACCAAAAGAAAGCGTAGAAATTTTATTGTACATTTCAATCTTAAATGAAAGTATTAGAATCGCCTATAATGTGAATAAGAGATGTAGGATAACTTCCGAAAGTGTTTATTGATTTGCGACAGTTAGTAGCTACAGCTCCGGAGAGAATTGAATTTCTCACTTGCCAGGCTGATCAGAAGGTGAACCTTCTCGAGTCTGCGATCGAGAGACGGCTCTAGCGGATACTGGCCGATTCCAGGGACAATCTATTACAAATTCGCCCGGCATAAGCGGCGTGACGGCCTGTTTCGCTGAAACATTCCCGACTCGATATCTCCTACGGACCAAAGAGTTGCCGTCAGGCGGGCCGGCCGGGCCGCTTTCTCCGCGCGAGGATAATTGTCACCAGCAGGAAATTCAGCCGGCGATAGCAACTTTTGCGGGCCGCGCGATCGGTCCCGCTTTCCGTCGTATTATTCTCCGCAATGAAAGCGCGGAAATAGGATGGAAGAAGTTCCAACTTGCCGCGCGGAACTATTGAAATAAACACTCTGTTCAATTCCAACGGCCTGTTGACCTAATTTTTCCAGCGGCAGACGGAGACGCCTCTTCCCCTCGTCGTCTGACAAGCCGGCAAACAGATTTTCCTCGATCCCGTACGACGCCCGTCCGATACACGCTCCTCGCTCGACCACCTATCGCCCCGCTACCGAGAACAACTATTTTTCAGGTCGAATTCTACGAAAAGTTTCCCGGCAATTCTACGCCGGCAGGTGAACGCCGCGGAGCCAAGCACAATAAGTGATATTTACCTGAGAGCAACGTCAATATATTCCGTAGCAACAATGCAGCCAGGCAACGGCGCCATCCGCGTTATTCTAATATTAAACGCGCCCGCACAATGCCCGCGTTGCGTAATATTTGGCGCAGTCAATAACGCAAAATAAATAGCCTTTGTGCGGCACCTGGACCGGCTCGCTCATTTCCGGGAGAAACTGAAGCCCCGCCACGAGGCTTCAAGAACCAAAATTGCGAGCGAGGACACCCACTCGATCTCCGACGAACATTGTCTTCGTCGAGACTTTAGAAGGCACTTAACAAAAATGGCCCTAAAATCTGCATTCGTTGACTTCGGTTTAAAAGGAATATAAATCAGTTTGGAAATAAAATCCTCCGAATAAAAATGATTGTAACCACATTTTTAGTCACTGAAGAATAGAATGTCTCTGAAACGGTCATCTTCTATTTCGCTTTCGTCGAAATTCTGCGACTTTCTCGTCAATCAGAAAAGAATGACAGACTCCTCTGGAGCCTCGGCTCTCTCTAAGAAATTAGAGACGTGGAGTTGTCGCGATTCCGGGAACTGTGATGGCGGTGAACGCCGGAAATTCCGCGTTTCACGGGGAACGAAGCCCTGGGACGTTCGTTCGGCAATAAAGCACACCTGGCCGCGACGCATACGTCGAGGGGGCCAGCGTCTTTCCTGGTAGACGCGTGTCCACGCATCGTCACACCTGCTTACGCAAAGCCTCGGACGCATATGCGTCGCGGGGACGCAGCATCCTCTACCAGAACGCGGCACTCACTATGGACGGCACGTTTTCACGCGTCGGAGGAACTTCCTTTTCCTCTCCCTGCGTCCGCAACCTTATCGTCTTCCGAAAGTGGCAGAGTGTGAGGACATGGTGAGAACACGGCTTAAATGGCGGTCCGATTGTTCACCGTGGTCGTCGATGAATACTCAGAAACTTGGACTAATTGTGTTATAGTTCTCGGTTTTACGCGTTGGCTGGAGAAAAGATGCCTGCAATTTGGAAATGCATTTTTATACGAAATAAAACATGCACTGATTCCAAGCTGTGTACATAATTTCCTTGCTTTCGTGATAAGCTGGAAACAATACAACAGTATACTTAAATTCTCCAAATGTTTCTGCCATTTTCAGTGTTTCTTCTTCATACGCTGAGTGTGAGATTGAGGATTATTTAATTGCTATCGCAATTGTCGATTCCAAAAGTGATTCAAAGTACCACTGCAGAGTAGTATTATTTAATTCCTCGAATAAGACGAGCTACCGTCGACAGGTTACATTATTGTCAGTGTACAGGCAGATAGCTCGAGTTCCGATGCCTGGGATCCGAAGACTAGATCATCCTTAGCATTTCTGTTGTCCGATTCCGCGGGGTTCGCTAATTGATCATAATCATCCCTAATTGCTCGCGGAACTTGCAGCACGATAAGAGGATCAGACTTCTGCTGAAGGAATTTCGGAGTAATAGGATCCCGATCTGCTTCCCTCCATCCCTCTCTCGCTCTGGAGTTCTCCGGGTATCACGGTAGTAGGTACGGGCTGCGTCCCCGTGAATGACAGCCTTATTCAGAGCAAGGGGATAGGAGGGGTAGCGCGGCGGGGGTGTTCCGAAACGCCCTCCAGCGGCTACCGGGGCCCGAAAAACTCGGTCCCACGCACCTGGGTCCCTTGCGACGGGCCCTGCGCTGCTCTGTGGGGACCTTTTGTCATGCTAATGCCACGTAGACCCGGCCCCCTCTTCCCCCTCTGTCGTCGTGTACCCCTCTCCTACGAATGCTACCCCTCTACACCCTTCTACCGACTACCCCTCGACGAGGTGAAGCGACCAGGTGTTCGATTCTTGTGCCCCGGAGGAGCAGTTCCTCGGGACCGACCCTCTGTCACCCGATCGGCAGGGATCTCTCTCCTCCTCCTCCTCTCTCTCTCTTTCTCTCTCTGTCCCTCTTGATCCACGACTCCGACTGAGAAACTGGGGAACCTTGACACAAAGGGGGTGACCAGGGGGTGGGGCGGACTAGAGGGGAGCACGCGCGAATATCAGGAATGGCGGCCGGAGCAACTATAGTTCACTACCTACTCGAATACGTCGCCACTGATCCTAGGAAATCCAATCTAGGATCAGTGTGCTGCGGACGGGAAGGACGTCGGGTAAGCATAAATTCGTCTACATTGGCTCCGAAGAATAAATAGTCGAACAGAAGGTTAAAAAACTTGATCGACTTCTTATGACGCGCATTATACTTTTGGGTACGTCGAAGCCTAATTGCAAAACAGCTTCATAGTCTCAGACCATTTTTGTCTCTACAGGCTGTCCCAAAATTCCTTCAACATCCAGAAATGGGAGGTTCCTGAGATCATTTGAAGCGATATTTTCCTCTGCAAAAATAGCGTACGCGGCTTTGTTTAGGAGTTATTAACGAAAAACAGGGACCAATCAGAGCGCGTCTTCAACGGATTGATTCTGGCTCGACCAACGGCGACACCGAGCTTACTGCGACCTGTCGTCGAGCCGGACTCTGTTCGCTGTAGCCGCGCTCTGATTGGTCCGTGTTTTTCGTTAATAACTCCAAAATTGTTGCAAATGATCTCAGGAACCTCCTATTTCCGGATGTTGAAGGAATTTTGGGACACCCTGTATACTATCTAATCTAGCTTCCAAATCCCGAGTCAACATGTCGCCAAGTGTGAAGAAACTCCGTTTTCAATCTTTTCTTCTGGAACAACTAGGAGTCAGGCGCTGTCAATCGAATCAGTAGCCCAGTCAGCGACGTCGCCGTTGCACTATCGCGTCGTCAGGATCTACCTGTTGAAACGCGGATAGAAGACGCCGGCAAGAGCAGCGACGGGGTTGACAAGCGGTTCCCGTGTCGCGAAACCCGCGTCGCAGCGTCGGTTTCCGGTGCGTCGATCTGTCGATACCTTTTCAGTCGGCTCAATCGGTCTTCCAGACCCAGGGAGAACGCGGGAGAGGACGTCTCCCACAGTCGTGTAATATCGATGCAACCCCTTTCCCGGCTTCCTGACTTTGGACCGGGAGCTTCTCCAACGATTGTGCGACCCCTCTGTTCGACGTCTCGCGAGCGAAACGACAACGGCACCGTGGAAAGCATCTCCATTTCCTGCAGGTACTACTATGCTTTTAGGTGTCCCAGGATCAGTACAATGTAAACTGTTTGGCTCGTGGTAGACCGGCTACCAGCTATAGACACCGTTAATAGGATATTCATGGCGGATCAACGGGATAATCGATCATTTAGCGACGCTTTTATCGGCGCAAATCGGCCGCTTTGTTATTCAAACATTTTTATTCGCTGCCGCTGAAGAGGGGGTAGCGAATAACAGACGAGGCTGAGAGGGTTGGATCATAGTTCTCGAGGAAACTGCGATGGGACGATGTACCTTGCAAGCATTGTCATTCTACGAGTGCCGTTCTTTGATGTTCAGTTCAAGTGTAAAATAATTACATTTATATTCTACTTTTATGATTAGATCATCATTTAATTAGATCATAACAATGAACACAGGAGCCAGCTAGACGTTTCTTTCTTTCTTATTCATTTTTACTATAAATACATGAAATCCGTAGTTTGTTAATCATGCATTCACGCAATTGTTTTCTACGATGTGTTGAAATTTGATTTGCAGACCACCTTCAACCCTCTCCCTCTGTTCGACCATCATTTCTATTTCTTCACTTCCGGAAGGGGTTCCGTTGCCTTGCGCTTAAAAGCTTTGATTTGTCACCGGCGATTCGATCGCGGCCATTCTGCCGAACCGAAGGAGACGACAACCCTTCTTGCAACCCTCCTTCTCGCCCTCGAGGCAACGTTTCAACCCTTATTCGAATTCTTATCGCGCCTCGCGCAATCTCGGGCTCGTTACAATTATTCACCCCTTTCGCAGCTCGCTGGAAAGAATACGCCCCATGGTTCGCGGCCAATTTGTCACAATGTCGCCTCCGCTGCTCTTGAATCTCAGAGCTGCCACCCCCGCGGGAATCAATTAGGGAGTTAACCTATTCGACGACGCCGCGAATTTCTTCTGATGCAAATTTTTCTCAAAAGTGCATGGGCAAAGACGAAGACAGAGAAGTGGGAAGGCGAACGAATTTGAAACTGTTAGATGTTATTAGACTGCTTTATGCCAGACGAAAATTGTTTACATTAACGTATCAACAAATGCTTCTCGAAATTGAAGAATCTGATGTCGAAGAGTGATAGGAAGGTTTGAGGACGGAGGAGGGACCCGAAGACATTTAAAGGCGATCCAGGAGGACCAAGTGTCGGTCGAGCGGGGTTGGCGTGGTCGAAAATATCGCGGAGGGTAGTTTCCTCGGAGAACGGACAAATTCGAGGGTGTAGACTTTGAATCTGTGCGGTAGGTAGCCGGCAAGGGAGTCGAGGATCGGTCTTTAGATGGAGTTCGCTTCAGGGCAGAGACGGCAGGCGTCGCGGTAGCAGGGTTGGTTCCTACTGGCTCCTAATTGGGAGACCGGCAACTAACTCTCTTAATTACCGCCTCTACTTCCTCGCCTCTCCTCCGTCGGCCTCCACCTCCTGCGTCACCACCTTCTCTCGTCGGCCTGTCTCCACCTACTGGCGTTCTCTCTCCCTCTCTTCTCCCTTTTCTCTCCCCAGTTCTTTACTCTCTCTCCTTCGTGAGGTCTCTTTCTCTCCTACGCGTCTCCGTCTCTTATCCATCTCCTCTCTCCCTCTCCTCTCTCCCTTCAGAACTGCCTCTTCTAGCCAAGGGGGTGCGCTGAAAGCTCCGAGAAAAGTTCCGTCGACTTAATTACACGGAATAATCGCAGGAGTGCGGAACCAGGGCCGAGTCGCTGCGTCTATTCCCACATTACGAGATTTCTGATGTGCCACAAAAGAGCCTTTCCCTTCACCTCTTTCTCCTACCCAAGGGTGATTAGCTCCGGCGTTGATTAGGAAATCAGATTTTTTCGTACCACCACCGGAAAACTCAGAGTCGATGGCGCCTGGACGCGTATCTGTTCCGATGCGCGTTCGCTGCAACGGCTTCTTGCACCGCTGTTGCAGCAACCGTTGCAGCAATATCAAGGGAAATTTTCTCAGCGAACTGTCAGAGTTTGCAACTTGTTCCCGTCAGCCCCGAGGATAATGTCCGTTCCCGCGGCGAGCATTGTTGCAATCGTGCGTCTGACACCGGTTCGCTGAAACCAATGCGACGTGCAACCGCATTCTGCCTTGACTCAACAGAAGGATCTCTGACGGGACGGTTTAGCTGTTAGAACGGATTGTGACCCCAACATGGTTGCTACAGCCGCGATTATGCGAGATACGTCCGGGTGAATGGGAAGTTCCGGTCCTTGGGAGAAACAATTTTATTCTGGGGATTTTATTCTTCATTATCTACACATTATTCCACAATTTGTTCGAGTCTACATGGTTGAGCATTTCTTATAGATTCTTCGACAACTCTCAAAGCAACAATGTATCAAAATGGATCGAGTGGTTAGACAATGTTATTAAAATGGATCAAATGATCTGAACAGCTAGATCCATTAAAATGTACTCGGTTCAACTAAAATTTTCAAACCTTCGAATTTTGTTCTTTCAGCTCCTGGACAGTTGAGCGGAGGAGCTTCACTAATAAATAAAATAGTGGGGCGACAATGCTCGCGTTTTCCGAGTGCTTTCCAAGGGGTTCGCGAGGGAATCTGGATCGCTGTCTCGGGATTCTCCGAGGCGAGTCGTAAAGTTCTCGTTACACGTCATTGTTGTAGAAAGGTGAATAAGGTGCGAACGAGGCGCGGTGTCGGCGGGTGGCGCTCGTAATCTTCAGAGATCTCCAGCTGCCCTGTCGACGGCGTCGGCGACGTCTTCATCAACGGCTGCCACCGAGGATACACGGGTCTTTGATTCTGGATCAAGCGGTTCTCACAGGCTCCCGGTGGAAAGTACACCAAAGATCGAGCGATAGTCCTCCGACCCTTTGTCCCGTGCCGGGAAAAGAGATCCCGACACCACCTTCTCTCTCTCTCTCTCTCTTTCTCACTCTCTGAGAAACAGGAGTCTTCCAGTTTCCTTTCGGGCGAACGATATCGATCCGACGCGACTCGGAGATCGCGATTACGATCGCGCGGTGAATAATTGGGCCAATCGAGCCATTGTCTAACGGATCCTGACGGTAAACAGGACTACCCTTTGTTGCCGAAGCTCTGGTACCAGGATTCTTCGGTTATTGGTTTTACGGCGCTCGAGATGCTCTTGGGAAATAGTATTGGACCAATCAACCTGTTGTTTGTCCAGTTTTCGATCTCCGTAATTTTACAAGACGTTGTTGCATTGTTGTCGGTACTAACATTCTTCACAAAAATCAATCGAGAACTTGGGGAACGTTAGAAGAATTTAATGATGGTATCTCCTGCCTCTTACAACTGACTTGGACAATTTTTATTCTGCATGAAAATCAGCAATTTATATTTTTGTTGGAGTTCGATGTACTCTATGGAATTCTGATACAACTCAACACAGTGCAATTGCATCTTCAACATGTTCGCTGTCAGTTGATCTACTTAAAATGTTTTATGAAATGCAACTGCTACGGATTTTAAGATCAATGTCTAGAAAAGTAGTTTGACTGTGTTCAAGTAGATTGAGGGGGTTCTATATCGATTTCTTTAAACGTTGCTGCAGAAACACAAATGTGCAGACTCCCACAGCTCTGTTGCCAATAACAAACACAATGAGCTGAAGTCTAGAAAAGTGGTTTGACTGTGTTCAAGTAGATTGAGAGGGTTCTATCTCGATTTCTTTAAACGTTGCTGCAAAACCATAAATTCACACAGACTCCCACAGCTCTGTTGCCAATAACAAACACAATGAGTTAAAGTTAACCGGTCTGCCGGCAGGAAAAGAGCATTATTGCCTCTTAAATGTGATAAAATGGAGAGGAATGCGAGTCCGAGGCAACAAGCCGCGGCAATCATTAGTTAATAGCAAGCCCGCGGAACGCGGATAAGTTAACTCGTGGTGCCTCGAGTCGAGGCACTCGCGAGGCACGTAGGAGTGGATGGTTCGAGAGGATTCCGTGAAAAATCGCGACACGGTATCATTTCGCAGAGCCGAGGCTTGCGAGGTCTGGTTTGCTCGCGAGCCTATCCCCGACACGGCTCTCTCTCGAGCCTTGGTCGATACGAGAAGGAGAGTCTCTCCTCTCCTCTCTAGGACCGCGGCATCCCATCCCATGCCCTCGTTCTCCGTCCCTCTCTCGCGGGAACCCCTGCCAGAGCCGACAATAGGCCGCAGTAGTTCTCATTTGATTAATAACCCGCCCACAATGAGCACTCCCAGTGACTCTCAGTTGATTAACGATCGCCGGCCGAGCATCACAATGCCGATGATGGCCGTTCCGAGCGAGCCGCGATCGCCGATACGCTCTACGTCGCGATCCCTCGATTCTCGGATCGATCCTGGATCAGGCGAGCTCGGCTACTTGCTTGGAGCAAGCGAGGACCACGATGCTGCAGTTTAGAGGAAGATTTGATCCTAAATCAACTGGACGTCTGTACAGAAATTATCAATAAGCATTCCTCGAATGCTGAGACCTCGATTAGTGGCGTATCATTGCAATCGTTTTTGTTTACAAGCGAATCAAGTGAATTTTCAGTAGTGAATCTTCGAATCCCCTGTAATTTATTTAACGATCGCCATTTTCTCGAGAGGTAGTTAAGGGTTAAGTATGTTCGAAAGCAAGAGGCACCTGATTTTATTGGCGCGCAGGTAGCCGAAACTCGTTCGCAGCATATTAAATCATACACGACCGTTTCTAACCGCCTAACATTTCGCCCGGAGGGTCAGATCGTGTCTGTCGAGCGGGGAAATTTGATTAGCATTCAAAAAAATATTAATCTTCACGGCTGTATTTGCACGAGGCGCTGGGACGGGGCTGAGGAGCTTTGTGCGCCGCTAGGATTAAGTAATATTCGATACCAGCTCCAAATTCTTTTGTTACATGTCGTTTTGTAGCGGTCAACCTTCGCTGGCTTTACTCTAGGAGGCTGATCGACGAAAATTTTCAGGAACCTCGAAGGTGGCAGAGTCACCATGCAAATACATTGCAGGACCTCCCCAACAGACTAATTTTTATTCGACAGCTGTACACTAGACGAAGAAGAGCAATTTTTCAGTGGAAGTAGAGTTTCGAAAATATTCTGTAGACATCAAATATGGTAGACTATAAGAAGTACATTTTGGTACCTCTAGAGCAGCCAGATCAATTCTTTCTCGATCTCAACCGCTCCAGAAGAGATCGAACAGTAAAAGAACTGTGCGAATGTGCAACGTATCAAATTCCTCAGTCAAGGTTTAGAGCGATTTATTCGAGTATGTAGCGGGAAGAGAACAGGTATCATTGTCAATCGGTCGCGAAATTGATCAATCTCCCGCTCAGATCCCTGGATCGTCCATGTCATCGTGCAAGGTGTCCCGCGAGTATTCAGAAGGTCCTAGGCGCAGTGTCGCTTCCGAAAGGGAGAGAGGAGTCCCCTTCCCTCGAAGCAACGATGCTAAGATGGCCGCTCTGGGAGCGTATCCTATGTCGTGGGAACCTTTTTACCAACTGGAGCACGACGGGCCTGTACGAGGGCTCGCAGGAATCCGAGCAGGTAGTCTCACGTGCACGGCTACCTACCTACCTACCCGCTTGTGAGAAAAATCGTTTCGCCCGTCGTTGGATTTGCGACGGCATGGCGGCTCGTCCTTCCTGGGATTTGGTCCAGGAATACTTCCCGCGTCGCGATTCACGAGTCACAGATCTCTCCTCTCTTCGTGGAACCTAATTTTCCCCGAAACATCATTTCTGAGGTGAAAAATGAAAAATTTCGACACGTCTTTAACATTCTGTTACTTCTCTTGTTGTAAATGCGAATTTCACCAACGAAACAAATTCCTCCGATTCTCCGCCCCTCTCAGGTACAAACGCTAGGCGCGAGCGAATTAGCGAAGTCGATAAAGCACGAATATCAAAGCTGCAGAGCTGTAAAATCTCCTGGGAAGATCTCAAGAAAATTAAATGATTTCGCAAGGATGCATGGCCGGATGCACCGGAAAGCGTGATCCTCCTGGGAGACGGAAAGTGGCAGCCATTTATCGGTGCCGATGAGGAGGTGTTCGGGGGTGTTATTCGGTGTGCATCCCTGGGCGAAAAAGTAATGATTAAGGGTCGCGCGCGCGATACGTTCGCGGAAGGAATTGTGTTTCGGCGTTGCGACGAATCCCCAGCGGAGGTTTCTCGCTGTTAAATCGGGGACGCGGATCCCGCGAGCGTCGTGCTCGCCTCGAGAATGGGACAATAAATCGGTTTCACGCGGCGGGACAATGGGCGCGACAATTAGCAGCGTCGACACTAATTCGGACTAATTAACAACCGGGCTGCGCGCCGGGGATACGGGCGACAGTGAAAAAGTTTCGAGGAGCGGCAGACAATGGGCCGCGGAATCGGCGAATCATTGACGATGCCTCGTTATTAACGGGATGACGCCGCTCGCGACTCGCTGGATCGGTTTAATTACGTCTAATTAAGGATGAGGGAGGGATTATCGCTCCGCGGTTTCCGTTTCGTGGAATGCTGCCTCCTTCCTCCCACTCTCTCTCTCTCTATCTCTCTCTCTCTCCTCGTGTCCTCACCCCTGTGTTTAAACCCGCGCTCTCGTCCACGGTTTTATTTTTTCGAAATTTTTATTAGCAATTTCACGTGAGATTTATTAATATACATATTAGGACAGAAAATTAAATTCTCTTCTTGTAATTTATCTTGCAAATATATACGAACATCCACTGGCTACTGAAAATTTAGTTTACGAAGATTACAAATCAATTTTGCTCTCTGGATGTTACACAAGTTGTCCCAGTGATTAAGTGTTCCAGAGATTACAGTTGGGAGTATTTGCGATTCCCGTACGAGCAAGGCTAAATGATTCGCTCCAGCCCTATTTATTGAAGCAATAAACTGACCGGTTAATTTTTTATGCAGAAACCGCGGAGCTCGTTTATTGTTGTAAAAATGTTGAAAGTAAAATACACGGTTTCGTCGCAATTATTCCGATCCTCGAACCGATCGATTCCCGTGCGAGCGAATCCGGTGATGTTTTCGTAAAATTCGGAAACGATTAGAAGAGCTCGTAGCAAACGAGGAACGGGGAATCGGGTTGCGGGGATCGTCGAAATATTTGCCGCGAGAATTGATTATCGACGCTCGGCGAACGCCGCGATATGGAGATACAACCGGACGAATCGCTTTTGCCCATACAATCGCGATAATAAATACCGCAGAGACCAATGCGCGCTAATTAATGCAGATGCGCCGGCACGGATTACGGAGAATTTGCGTTATTTGACGTGGGCACGGCAACGCGCGCTCCACGCACCGTGTTTCGACCGTCGATGAAGAACCGGAGCGTTTATTGGCCGGCCTGTTCGTACACGAGAAAAGGGGATGCTAATGTCCGTTAACGTTGCCAGTCGCGATTTACGTTCCAGCGAGAATCGTCAATTTTCCTGCACAAGCTCCTCCTGCAGCTATCTTGAACTTGGTTACTTAATCTTGACCCCCCATTAACAATCTTACACCTAATCTGTTCGTCTATACTCTTCCTTGCGTTTAGAACACACGAGAATACCCGAGTGTGATGGGGCCCAGAATAATTTGGCATAGCTGTTTCGTTTATTACTAATAAAAAGGTTATATTTCCCTTTAATTTTAAAAATGTGTAGGTTTCTAGAACATCTTGAAAAATTCTTGGAGAAATGCTTCCAGAACCTCCCAAAAAGTTCTTGAATTCTTTTCCACGTTTCTAGATCAGTTCAGCGCATTCGGCAAACCGTGTATCCAAAGATCACTCGTGTCTGCGGGCTCGTTGATGCATCATGCTCGCCGCAAGAGCGTTCCGCGTACTCTATGTTCCTCGGGACCTTAATTTCGAGACTCCGGTGTTTCTGGGTCGTTCCCGAGGAACCTGAGGAGTCGGGTTGGCTCTGGAGAGCATCAGAGCCTTGCAGAGGAGCAATCACTGTTGCAGGAAGGCAGCGTAGAGACTCCGTCCGCCTCCGGGAGGCAGAAAATCCCGGCGATCGCTGCGGCTTTTCTGCGGGAGTGGGAACCTGACGGTGGAAAAGGGACGAGATGGAAAAATAGAGCTGCAGCCAGAAGAAGCGGTAGACGAAATGTAAATCCAGCACCGCGGTAGCAGCTCCGGGGGTGTGGCGGTTCTCGTAGATGGGGTGGTGGTGCGCAGTGGGGAGGGTGGTTGGAACGATGCTTAAATTTCCGATATTTTAACCGGCGGCCGCAGCTTACTCGTGCAACAAGTCCTTTCTCCTCGGTTGCCTCTGAAAGCCCGGCTAAGTAATTTCGGTTACGCCATCCGGCTCGCGGCTTCCACGCTGCCACAGACGGTTTTCCACCCCTCCCCTCCCCTCCGTCGAACCACCCCCGCAGACTACCGCTGCTCTCGTTCGCTCTCCTCCTCCCTTCGCGGTTTTATCCGTTCTTTTCTTGGCTCGGTCTTACCTCGTTTGTCCGCGGGCACGTAACAAACCGCGGAACTCTCGAACGAAACGCGCTCTATCGATCTCTCGCGCGACTTTCTTTCTTCGAGACCGCTCCTGAGGACCTCACGCATCGTACGCTATGCGCGGTAGTGAATTCTCGAGTGTGAATTCTCGCAAGTTTGCAGCTCGCGGAACTCGCCTTTCCAAATACGCAGTTGAAAAAGTTTTCATTTGCACGGGAACGTGAATCGATCATGATGAGTTCATATACGTCCGATACAAATCGGGGATTTGTTTTTGCAGCTGCAAAATTGCAAGAACAGAGCAGCTTCGAAATGCTGTGGGAAGTGAGAACAGCACCGCGATCGTTCTTCCGCGATTATTGCAACTGGGAGGCTGTCAGGAAGTTTTATTAAATATTTTCGTAAATATCCTTTCGCGGCGAGCAAGCGAGCGAACGGGAGAATGAAATTCCGTCTCCTTGCGTTCCATCGAACTTCTGCCTCTCCTTTCTCCGTCTCTCTCCTGGCACGAGGCAGCTATAGGCAAAGTTGTTCCCGAAACTCGGATTAACCGTCGAGAAGTGGAAGTTCGTGGCGTGTCGGTGCTCCCCTACAAACTTCTCCACTTCTCTCTCTCTCTCTCCCTCTCGCTCATCATTGTGTCTCTCTCTCTCTCTCTCTTTCTATCGAGTCCCTCTGTTTTCCGATTGCACGCGCGAGCGAGCGAAGCGGGCAAAAGCGAACCGAACCTCTGCGAAAGCGAGTTCGCGAAAGGGAACAGATGCAGCGGCAGCCTCGGTGTTTAGGGATAATTGCGATTGGTCGAGAGGCCAGGGCTTCGGGACGCTGCCACGCCATGTGTCTACCATGGAACTACTTGAAAGTTCGCCGCGCTCGCGCGGCACGGAGAGGGCTCATGCTAATAGCGGTCCACGGGACTACGATGCCGGAGAGTATGGGCTACACATAGTGACAAGAGAGAAGGAGCCTTGGACTCGACCCGCGTGCACACGTTTCACGCGCCATGGATCAAGTCGAACGAGAGTGAGAGAGAGACGAACAGAGAGGGATAGAGACAGAGAACTTGCTTATTGGAGCTCGGGAAGTGTAACGAGTTTCACGAGCTGTTTCGCGATGCGATGATTAATTCGCAGGATTACGAGTCCACAATGTTCCGCCTTCTTTGCTGCTCAGGTCACCGGACTCTTGAACTCTCGGAACGATCCTCCTTTGAACGCTCTACTCGCTTCTGCTTTTGCTAATTGTCGGATATGCTTGCAGGCAAAGTGATTCGGAGTATATGCTTGCGCGCAGTGGAACGTATTTATCAGAATCGTTTATGATCAACTTCAATGCAACATACAGGATGTCTCAAAATTCCTTCAACATCCGGACATAGAGAAACTCCTGAGATCGTTTGAAGCAACTTTTTCCTTTGCACAAATAGCGCCCACGGCTTTGTTAAGGAGTTATCAACGAAAAACACGGACCAATCATCGCGCAACCTAGACGCGTGTTGGCACAGTCGGCCAATTGACAGTTGGTGCGCCGGGCCGACCGTAACAACACGCATCTAGGTCGCGCTCCGATTGGTCCGTGTTTTTCGTTGATAACTCCTAAACAAAGCCGCGGGCGCATTTTTGCAAAGGAAAATGTCGCTTCGAATGATATCAGGTACCTCCCAATTCCGGATGTTGAAGGAATTTTTAGACACTTTGTATACAGGAACTACGAGGGCTTTTGTTTTAAATCGCTGCGTAAAGCAAAGTCCAAAAAGGTGACACTTTCCAGGCTCCTTGCTCCTTTGATATTCCCTATCCCCTAAATCAATCGAAGACGGGAGCAAAGCCGTGGATCGTGGGAGGATCCAGAGCATCGAGATCGATGATCAAGAGCCGGGATCGAGGATCGAGGCACAGAGAATCGAGCGAAACAGGTCAACGCACCTAGGCAACGCGTCGACGGTGCCAGAGAGAGCAAACGTTTGCCGTTACCCAATCAAGCTAGCATAATGCCGGGTCTCTGGTATACGCGCGGCCAAACAGCCTACGGGGGTTTCACGATACACCATATGTACCAACACACCCTCGTGTTTAGCCGCGCCATTGGCAGTGTGGCAGAGCACGGTAGCCCGCGATTCTAGTCCTCGAGGAACCGAGATCGACCAGAGCAGAAGCAGCAGCACCTGGCCGCGCGCAGGTTCCGTCGCTCTCGGTACACACGCACACGGGCAAACCCGAGAGCAAGCGGGCGCTGCAAATATTTTCCTAAGGTTATGTTTGCTGGCCGGCTGATGTACTGGCACAGATTGGATTTGAAGTTTATAGGGCGGAAATTCTTTGGGGAGTCGACCTTCCCCGGGGATCGCGAGAGCACCCGAGCCGGACCGCGAGACCAAATTCCCGGGCAAGCTGCTCGCCTTCTCGCCTAGGGGCGCGATAGTTAAAAATTCATCGCCGCCGGTTCGATCCCAAAACTCCCTACACGAATTCTTGACACTTTGTTCAGCCAGCCACCCTGGGCCCAAACGTACCCCCGAGGCCAAATCAGGATAAACGATGGGTGCTGTGTTGAAGACTGATGATGGTCCTGCAGCTTCCAGCCGATGTTCTCTTGATTTTGGCTGATACTCTGTTAGACCTGTTAGCTTTTATTCAGGATGATTACTGAAGCTGCTAGACGATTCTGTTAGAAATGCAGGGGAAGTTACGATTTCCTTGTTTAGAGGTTAAATTTGTGTTCTTGGGGTAATTTCAAGAAAAAAATGTATATGTCTGAGGTATTGAATGGGCCTGGTTTAGCCGGTAGATTTTCTGTGTTTTATAAATCTACAAATATCTCGGACCCGACTTCAAAAAGTAGGGACCACGGAAATCGTAGTCGTGCCGAATTGTATAAAGATCCACGCTAACCATCGCTAAAATAAACGTGCTACAATATGTACAAGAAATACGTGCGGCAATTTACAAATGATTGGAATATGAAGTTTCCTTTTGGCACCAGTTCTCTTTCTTCTTTCGGGCGCAAGTGGGTTAAAAACGAGGAACTTGGGGTCGAGAGAGAAGCTGGAAGGAGCCAGAGAACTTGCCGAGAGCCAACATCGGATACACAACGATGCGCTAGCAATGAAAGAAGGAGGATCTAGTAAATTTATCAGCGGTCATCCGAGGGCGGAACCGTCGGTGGACAAATTCCATCGCGATCGTCGCCCTCTTTCGCGAACGAGCTCTCTCTCCCTCTCTCTCTCTTCGTATCCCTGTGCACTCCGCTCCCTCAGGGGGTGACTATCTGGCTGGATGTATAGTTGCCCGACCACCCTTCGACTGGCGTAAGTCATTGCGGCTGACCGGAAGTCACGGGATCACCGGAACCAGGGATATTTATGCGAGCTCACCCGCCGACCGGGGCATTACCCGTAATAAGGAAATTGCGAATTTATTACGTGCCCTCCCTACGTCTTCCTTTCCTGTCTCCTACCCTCCCACTCCCCCAGGACCCACCCCCTTCGTCCGATATTGTCCGAGCGAAGGGTGGTCGAAGGGGGTGGCTCGGACCGAGAGTTATTTCGGGTTTTATGGGTCGAGACTAGCCCGGGCCATCCGGCAGCGTTCCAGACCATGGGGAAAAAAGCCTAAGGTCCAGAAACCGTGGCGCGGAATTCTGGCTCGGAGCGTATGTTCCTTCCTTCGTGAGGTCGGAGGACACCTCGGGGTTCCGTTTCATAGCTCTCCTGTTAGGGTCAGAACCGATTTGTCGGATTCACTTTTGACGATTCTAGAACTTCCCTGCGCGATTTAGAATAATATACAGGGTGTCCCAAAATAAGTGTAACTCCCGGAAATGGGAGGTTCCTTGGGTCATTTGAAGCGACATTTTCCTTTACAAAAATGGCGTCCGCGGCTTTGTTTACGAGTTATTAACGAAAAACACGGACCAATCAGAGCGCGGTTACAGCGGATTGATTCAGGTTCCGCCAATAGCGACACCACGTTCAGCGGGACCTGTCTCCGAGTCGAACTCCGTTCGCTATAGCCGGGCTCTGATTGGTCTATGTTTTTCGATAATAACTCCTAAACAAAGCCGCGGATGCCATTTTTGTAAAGGAAAATGTCGCTTCAAATGACCCAAGGAACCTCCCATTTCCGGGAGTTACACTTATTTTGGGACACCCTGTATAATAACACAGGATATTTCTACACTGAATCAACTTTGTCTTACACTGAATAAACGCTCTTAAAAAGTGAAGAAATAAGAGAATGGATCTTGGCGAAGGGATGGGAATTCATTGAAAAGACTATAGGAATGTTGCACTTTTATTCGGCAGCGTTCCGACCGTCGGATTGCGGATAGTGAAATTTGCGAGGGCAGAATACGAATTTATCGCGCCGCGCGGTTCCGCCGGCGCTCTGACAAATTAAATTATGAATATTAAATGAAATTATTACTGGCAAATTAAGCGTGTTACATGGCAACGGGAAAACCTAATTAAACAATTAATTACCGCAGGCATTGCGAAACACGCGGTCGGAACGGTTTCCGACGTGCTGAATTAAATATCGTTTGATTTTTACCGGGCGGACACGTTTCGTCCGCCATCGTAAATTAGATCGATACAGCGCAGGAGAGAGAACTCGTCGCTCGGGTTCCCGGAAACCTGTCGTAATTATTATTTTGTCGGGGGAACGACGTACGGTGTTGGAGCGATATTTCTGATCGACTTAGGCGAGAATATCGGGGAAGAGTGGGGGTTGGTCGAGCGTTTTCATTTCGCGGGAACGGCAACGAGGAAGCGGTGAATGGCCGGGGGCGCGAAAAAATCGTGTCACGGGATCTGGATACTGTGGGCGAAAGCCACGGGGGACTATTAACACACATCATCGACAGTCGGGTCGCTGCTCGTGATGCGCCGGCATTGTTGTGCCTGGCGGAGCGCTGGCAGGAGGCGTGGTACCACGATAATTCATTCTTGATTGCGTGTCTGATACATACGACCAGTAATTATACCGCGGTGCAGCGTGCATCGGACCCCGGCTCGCCGAATCGCGAGCGAGACGAACGCTCCGCGTCCTCTTCCCAGCATTAGCATCCTCGAATCACCTGCCGTTCCGAAATTCTCATTTTTTCAAAATGTTCCTCCATTTCAAAGTCAAATCCACCCACCCCTATCGCTCTGAGAATCACAATGTTCTCATGAGGGTACGGCACCCCTTGTCTAGGGCATTTATCAGTGTACTCAACCCTTATTTGCAGAAAAAAGTTATTTGTGCGGTAACACTGATAAACATACATTTTTATCAGTCTAACGTTTCAGTTTCGCTATCATTACAAGTTTTTTTTTTTGTTTTTATTAATATCTTTATTATGTTGTTACGATTCCAGCTGAACTAAAATTGGCTCTAGACTGGCTCTAGACTCTGCCTTGATAAACGGAATATGGGGAAATTGAATGCAATCACGCGCGCTCGTTTTACATTCTTACACGAGCACATTTTGAGTTGAGTGAGGGCTCATTCTAAAGAGGGAGGTTAAATACAGCCCGCTCTTCTGGTTATTATAGCAAGAAAAGTCTTTTTGCGAACGAAGAAAAACATTAGAATGTGCGGAATTTTTCTTAATTTGTTTCCCTTACTTTGGACACTCGTATTATTAGATATAAACATAATCTAACTAAAACATGAGAAGAGCGTACACCTACGCCTTTAAAAACAGAATAAATCTTTATTTTACACGGGATTAAATTTATGAACGAAGCTAGGTTCAAGTTCTCTTAATTAAGTGCAGTGTTTAGTCGACCTGCGACATGTAGCACGATACAGTCACCCATTAACGGATCAATCGGATCATCAAGAAGTTCTCCAGAAAGGGTAGATAACTTGTTACCTCAGGTTCTAGGGAGAACTATGTATCATCGGTTGAGAGTGATCCTCGCCTGGAGCCTCGTTGGTCGTTAGCCGGGAGATAAAAATTCCCAGGATCCATGGTCACGAGGTAAACGGAGCATCGCAGGAGCAACAAATAATCGGAAAGACAGGGATGCCTCGTCGGAGGACAGATAGCGGCGTGAGTCGACTTAACGACGACGATTACGGGACGCCATTAACGACTGGCAGACTGGGGGTATAGGTGTTCGGAGGATGCTGCTGGTGGGAGTACAGAGAGCTCCATCGTCGGACAGGTACCATTATTTCATAATCACGAGGCTGGCGTCATTAGGCACGTATCCCCCTTCTGACAAATGACAACAACGGGACGACTAACAGCGTGTGTCTCTCCTGCTGCTGCTGCAGCGGCGGCGGCTGCAAACCGAAAAACGCACCTTCGATCCGGTGTCACGCATCGGTCTCGTGGCCGCATTAAACGCGCCCCGGCGACCCGTTTTACACGGCGCTGGCCAACAGAGGATCCACGAGTCGCGAGGAGAGATCACAACCGAGAAAGAAGAGCGAGAGAGAGAGAACAGAGTTATTGATGATGCACGGACACGGACACCGCCGGATACCGGGTAGTAACGTAAGTCCCGTTTCATCCATCAAGCTAAGGACTCGGCTTAATATCCCCGACGAGCGAGAACGTGGCTCTGCATCTCTAATTCGTCGTCTACGCCTCCGCTCTCGCCTTTTCCTTCTCGTTTTTTGCCGCCTTCGGATCGCCGCGACCTCTCCTCGCCGCTTCGACTATCGTGGGAGACCGGATAGCCAGCTATCTACGAGCAGGTCGTGCGAAGTAGCCTAACCGAGATTTCCTCGTTGCTAGACCCTCAATGTTGAACGAAATGAAAGCCACTTAGCAATGTCTGGTATTGAACCGCCACAGAAAATGATCAAAGTGTACATTGCATGGTCCTCAACAAATTGGTAATTTAAAGCAAGTCGTGAGCATTTAATAACCAGTCTCTCGTCACGTCACGATTTCCACCTTCGTCATAGCTCCCTAGCTCGCATAAAGGGAGTTTTTCGCGACATTCTTACACTGGCTCCGGATGCCGTGGCTTTGTTTGTCAGACAGTAAACTCCGAAACAGAAACGATAGCGCTTTGAGCCCGAAAGTTCGTTCTCCGTGGCCGAACGCGTGGAAGGCAATTTTCAACCCCCCTCGTTCGCCCGGCTGTCTGGCATCGGTTCTGTTTGTCATATCGCATCTCCGACAGAGGAGAAGTTGTCGAGAGTTGTAGGAGGGAGGTGGTCGGGGGTGTAGCGCGAGAAACCTGCAACCTGGCGGTTCTTTCCACCCCTTCGACAACCGAAACCGAGCGGGAACTTTTCCATATGAGAAATTGTGCTCGGCTGGCTTTACAGAGATTTCGGACCACCATTTCTCTCTCACTCCCTCTCTTTTCTACTCTCTCGTTCCACTCTCGATATGTTTCGGTACGCGGAGTTTAATTCGTCGAGTGGCTTTGATCCTCGCGTCCTCGCGGGGAAGCAATAACCTTAATTGGTTCCTTCCGTGCGCTTTATTTTTCACGGTGGATTAAAAGTTCCCCCGTTGATCAAACATCAACCGATGTGTATCGTCTTATCGATGAATAATCCCGCGAGTGGATAATTCGTCGATCGGGAAACAACGTGATTCAATTTTCCAACGCGGAGGAAGAACAGAATGTCTTTCCTACAAACGCACACACGCACACACCCACGGGACTCGTGCACGTTCCCATTCACGTTCGCGACAAAAATTCTCTATTCCCCCCTGGTGCACGAACGATAAATCGCGGCCGTTGATTAACAGCCTAAATCGATCGCGATAGTCTCGAGAGCGCGGGCCGCCATAAAGTTTCACCTCGATCTCGGTGTCTAAACTCGCCCCCATTAAATTACCCCTCGTTGCGCCGCACCGTGTGCCTGCCCGGCGTTCTCTCGCAGTTTCCATAAAACACGAGGCATATATTTATCCTCGGTATCTCTCCCCAAGGTACGATCGTTCCCGACAATCTGTTTCGTTTATCGTGTGCCACCCACCCCCGTCCCTTCATCCCTTGCGAGACACGGCTTCCGGCACTGTTAAACATCCGGCGAAATGATTTTTTTCCTCGGGTCCTTCTTTTTCGCGGAGTCTCGCTCCCTTGGAGCTCACCCACGCTCTCTGCGCGATAGAGGGTGGAGAGAGAGAGAGAAGGAAAAAAATGGGTGTCACGCTCCAATAAAACAAGCAATATCGCGATGTCCCGGGGCCAAAAGAGGTCCTGGGGACGTTCCGCGGGGGGTCCCTGGGCTCCCGGTGCGCCCGTGTCCCAAGGTATATTGCTCCCGGATCATCGCGCCTGCATCGCATTATGGGGATGATATCACCCTTTTTCCACACGTACGAGCGGACACGCACGCGCCCGTCTTATATTCTTCCTCTCGCACAATGCGGAATCGCCGGAACGACGCCCGATACGCCGAGTATGAGAAACGTGCGCCCGTCTGCGAATTTTTGCGAGCAGCACGCGAAACCCCCGCTTTCCCTCTCTATCTATCTCATATGAGGGATGGCGGCAAAGGGTAAGCGGGAATCTGGATATTGCGAGCTGAATATAATTCCTTTGTACGAACTCTTTGCTCCGAGATCGATCTTCTCTCACGGTTTATGGAAATTTGAGATGCCCGAACGGAAAGAGTCACTTTACCTCTTTGTCTTTTTGACTGTCGAATTCTCTGTATGGAGTACGAGATCGATGACGAAGACAGCTGTCTTCCGTTCGGGAGTAGAATTGTCTGATCGCAAGACTTTTGGGCAGGAGACGATAGGGGATAAAGAGTTCCGGTGGTTGACGCGCATTGCTCGAATTTTGCGTTCGGAGGCGGCGATCGGAGGCTTGGAGCGATCGGTAGCGCGCTTTGACGGTTAATTGGCTTCTCCGAAGCCATCTTGCTCGCCCGGCCGTTTAGCCAGGCGAATGAATCTTTCCAATTAGAGGCGGGGCCGATATTCCGCGATCGTGGAGCCCGCGTTTCATTAAAGGACGCTCGGCGCTCGCTCGCTCGTTCGCGCGCGATCAATTCATACGTGTCCCGCGGAGCGATAAATGCCCTCGACACAGAAGGACAATCGCTCCGACGTGCCGCAGCCATTGATACCTTTGCCAACGAGTGTGAGAGAGCGAGACGGAGATAGAGAGAGAAACAGAGAGAGGGAGAGAGCGAGATGCGGGGGTGGAGGGATCGGATGCGTGGCGGCTGCCAGGAAGGAAGGAAGAGAGACAGCGATGGCAGAGCGGCACGGCGTCCGGGATAAAGGCCCGATCACGCGTGTAACGCGCGGATTATTAATCGCAGAATAATTTGACGCCCCGGCGACAGAGGTGGCGATGCACCCCCTGCCGGCAACCCCCTCCGGCGCCGTTCTTCATCTATGTTCAACCACCTACAGCCGCCTCCATCGGCGACGCTCTCTCGTCGGGCCCAGTTATTGGCTTCGCAGATTTGCGCTAATGTGTCTTCCGATAGTTCATAACGCTCGATGCTTGCCATTGGGGTGGCTCACCGCCCCTCCCTCTCTCTCTCTCTCTCGCTCTCTCATTCCTCTGCCATCTACGAGCCTCTCTTTCGCGGTTCACGGAACCGTGAACTCGTAAACCAGTGTTTCCCAGAGTCGAAAACTCACTCACGATGAACTCTCGCCGAAGATGGCTAGTTACCGTACTTTCCAAACCTCGCGCTCGCCCCTGGAATTTTTCCGCATTTATCCCTTCGATCAGGTTGAACATAAGTCACTAGTTTCTAGTTTATTTTGTATAAAAATCCGCAGTCTAGTAATCAACTACATGTTAACAGGTTTATAATTCTAATTTACGTTTGCAGGTGACACATGGCACTCTGTTGCGGTCACCGTGATGTGTCTGAAAAACGGATGGTGAGTGTTCATTCAATCTTCTCTCTACTGTATTCTACTGTATGCGATATCCTCGAAAACCACGGCTAGAAAATGACGGACCATGATCCACGGTCAGCTATAGTAGCCTGACGACTACGAGGATCGCTGATTTGAGGAGATATTAGGATCGATAAGACACGAAGACTAAGAGATCCGGAAGAAGGCCTAGAAAATCACAGGACACGATCCTCGATCAGGTAGTTGCCTGGCGATGAAGATCGCTATGGGGGCCAGGAGACCAAAGGGTAAAGCGAGTCCGCGAATGTTTAATGGAGGCTCGTCCCCTAACCGCTTCTTCTTCGTCCTCTTCTTTCGCCGCGTCTTCGCGGTTATGTCGGTGGCAGTGGCGAGGTTGCCGTTGGAGGCGGTGGACACGTCATTTATCTTTTACCCTTCCTCCTCCCGGAACACGTTCTCCACCTTCTCCACCTCCTACCTCGGCCGGTCGGAGCTCTCGGTGGCGCCATCTTGGCAACTCCCACTCTCCTCTCTCTCTCCTCTGGCGTTCTCTCAGGCTCTCTCGTTCCTTGCTATTCGTCTCTCGCGCTCTCCTTCTTCATCTACGTTCTTCGCCTCCTCTCTCGAGCCCCTAACGTCGAACAGGTCTCTTTCCTTCGTCGCACGGTCTCGCTTCAATCCGTAGACTCGGCGCCTCTTTGTTTCTCTCATTTTCCGCCTCCATTCTCTTCGTCTCGTCCCCTCGGCCCGCCTCGCTGTACCCCTTTCGGCCCCTCTGTCCTCTTCATCCTCGTCCTCATCGTCCTCCTCATCCCACCGCTTCGCCAAGAACCGTTTCCCTTCGCGTCTTAAGCCGCGTGTCTGGAATAGTTGGCAATTATTCGACACAGCCTCCGCGATCCCCTTTTATCCGTTCTCGCGGTGCATACGTTCTTCTGTCTCCGTTTCCGTCCCTCCTCCTCCTCCTTCTTTCCACCCACACAAGTGCTGCTACTCCTTGCCCTCGCATCGTCGACGCTGATGTCCGAAAGATAGATGGAGCAGGATCGACCATGCGACGGCGAACGATGAATATTCATCGATAACTGGCGTTCTACTGTCGCAATTCGCTCTCCCTCTCTCTCTTTCTCTTTTCGGCGTCGTCAATCGGCCACGATATCGACGCCAGATAAGTCTACCACTGCCGACGACAGAATTCTTGCATCGATCACCATCGCGAGAAGTCGTCGGATTTTTCGAGAATTCAACACTCGCGAGGCTGACTGATACAGTAAAGAGCCACTCATTCTACTGAACAGAGAATTATCCGTGCTGTGCTGCTGGGATGGCTGGACCAATTCACCTTTGAACTGCACGTAATAATTAATGCTTGAAACCCTTTAACCACCTTCAATCCACCAGATTGATCCATATAGTATCTAAAATTTCTCCACGCATAATGGAAGAACTTGTCAGCCATTTCAGCCAGGGTAACAAGCGATCAACTCGATCGAAGATATACGAGTAGCCACCGCCGCCGCCGCCGCCACGAGTATCCAGCTCGTTTTTAATTGGCCTGGACGAGTCTGTCGGAAACTGATCATTTGGCATCGCGGAAAAAATGATCTTTCGACGACGCAGCGCAGGATCTCCGATAACGAAGCTCTCTCTGGTAACGGGCCGAAGTTCGTTAAAATCGTGACGGGAGTGACAACCGGGAGAGAGTCGGACGCAATTATACAGCGTCCTTTTTTAATCGGGCCAGGACACGAGGTTACCGTTAATTACGGACGCGCGGGCACAGGACGACGCGAATTTCGAATTACCCGTGGATAGGCTTTGTTCCGCGCTTTGCCATTGTGCAGCCCCCGATCCGCCCCCGCAGTACCCCGCGTTCCCCTGGTCTCTCTCTCTCTCTCTATCGTTCATTCTGGGCAATCTCCCGGGCCGCTCGTTGCCCCCGATGGCTTTAAAACCATCCGCCGCTGGTAAACGCGTCGCAAACGAACTTTCGGCCACCATTGTCGGCTGCTTCGATGCGTCGCGGGATTTTAATCGCGGCTGCGCGCCGGAATTCTACCGCGAGCCGTCAACACGCGCGCGCCCCCGGAAAAACCTGATCGATCGAATCCTCTCGGCCGGTTTGTCCATCGCTCGTCGATCCTCTCTTCGACGAAACCACCGTGGAAAGACGATCCCCTACGGTATACCTCGAGGCGATTTAGTTCGCCGGGCAACCGGTTCTCCGCGTCGCGTCGGCGATAAGATGAATAACTCGCGCGGCTACCATCGCCACAGTCCCACGGACACTCCATGGGATTCTAATTGCGCGGCGGAATCTCGGATTTTTCTCCACGGTGATGGATGGATTCGTTAGCGGCGAGATGGATACCGACGCTCCACACCGCACACCGGTAACGCGAGCCTCGCATAGAAATCGTTGGAAACTTAGGCGAATTATCAGTTTCTTTCAACACGTTCGTTTAACACTGGTCAACGATCACCGACACTATTGATTTGTCACCATCCGATTTTGAAAAGTAGTTCTAAAATTGTTTGAGGACTGAGAAGAAATTCATTTATAGATCTCCATTACACGTGTCTCTATGCAACAATATTTTCTTATGTCATTCGTGTTAAAAATACCGGCGATAGACGCTTCTTCAGGGACTAGTTTTAAGAAGCATTACAGAGCGTCTACCGACGGCAAACATTTGTTCTACTCTTCGTCACGTGAGTACTGAAGCCGAAAGTTTGGGGTGGGTCTGCGGAAATGGCTCTTCCAATAACATGTTATTTTTTATCTGGGGGTAGTTCTAAGAAATTTACTTTTGGCCAGCTAGATCGGCCAAATACCAGTCCGTGCGTCGATTATTTGACTATTTGCAAAATTGCTTTTTAATCAGTACTAAAGGATCGAACCGTTGCGCCGAAAAAATTTAACTTCGATAATTAAAAATAGATCGTAAGGGGTTTAAAAAATGTCTGGATGGAACTGTGAATGGTCGAAAGTGTCAACGAATGAAAGAGGAGCCTCGTTAGAGGGTTAGTTGCAATTCTTGCAAGAGGAAGTCGAAAGTTTTGGTTGGTGGGGGGTGAAGGGATGTTCCAGGTGTCCGCGAGCCAAGGTTATATTTCGCGGGGGTGGTTCCGCGAGCGGTAAGAGTCGGTGTCGCGGTGGTCCGAGCGTGCATTTCCCGTGGGCGAGCACCAGGATTCATGAATACCGGAGTATTTGCACACGGTGCGCCGATATACGCGGCGCGCAGACACTTCCGTGAGCGTATGTTCTCCCTCTCTCTCTCGACATGGCACACGTACACACCGTAACTCAAGAGAGAGAGAGAGACGCGTGTACACGCTGGAGGGCGAGTGTGTCAGTGTTTGGTAACGCGGCAGTAAAGTCCCCCGGGGCTTAATACGGTATGCACGTCTGTCGTTCGCGAGCTCGACCCAATGTGGGCTCGAACCAGCTACCAGCTAATATTCCACGAGAGGGCCCTGGGCTACGTGCCTGGACTCCCGAATACCTTGCGAAACCTGTGGAAACTCGGGAACCACGCGGCGCGTCTCGCTGCGAAACGACGGACGGTTTATTTTTGGCCGAGGAATCATCGGCCAAACACTCCCACGCCGAGCTCGCGTATAATAACCGCTCGAACTCCTTCGTCTCCAAGCCTTTTAATTGCACCTTTCGCCATCATGCTCCATCGAGAGTCTGACAAAGACAAACGCTTCGCTGCTTTTCTCGTTCCGCTTGTCACTGAATTGTACTTTTATCTCAAGCTTACCAGACCCGAGTTTTATGCAATTATGGTAAAACCGGATAAGCGAAACATGGTGCAGCGAAAACGTCGAACGAGTGTGCAAGTATTGATATATTATTTCCAACATGTGAGGTTCTAATACTAAAGGGGACTTCAATATATAACCCAGAATTTTTTATATTAGATTTTGCAGCTGACTTCTGTATTGTAAACGATTTCCATTATGCATAGAACGATTCCTAATCAATGTACCAACCCTTCCAAAGCGCATCGCAGTCTCTTCCATTCCCAATTTCCGAAGCACGGTCGAAAGCGCACTCGAACAAGCTTCGAACCTTCGTAATCCGGATCGAACAAGCCGAAACATTAATAATCAGTTTTGCTGGCCTACATACCGGGACACAATGGGCCAGTATATCGTGATTACGGCGCTGAAAGGGCTCGACGAGTCGCGGAAAGAAATTCCAAGACATTGTGCGGCGAATCGCGAAGTGCGACGCGTTCTCTCGTCCTCGAGTAGAGAAGGATACGTAAAACGGTTGCAGGAGAAAAAGTGAAAAAGTCAGTGCAGCTGGAGGTCGAATGCAGAACAAACGCGGCCGCGGAGCGTCGCTAACGTTAAAGGTTCAATTATCGCGTCGTTAAATCGAACGTGATTACGTTCCGCGTCGGCGGGCTTTGTGGCGCGTCGCGACGCGGTTCGACGTCGAAGAAACGTGAATGGTTCGGGAAGGGGGTCGGGGGAGAGCCGGTGGTCTAATGCAATTCCGTTTCCGTAATTATTATATTTCTTAGGAACGCGTCGCCGCGCGTCGTCCTCCTTGCTCGCCGGTAAGTCGCGCGCCCGAGCTTTGCGAAAAACGGAACATTTTTGCCGAGAGCGTCGGGGAAACAAATTACTTGAAAATTACTCGCCTGGGATTGACGTTTGATTGCGCGGGGCTTACCGGCTGCCTTGAACACCCCCGCAGCCCCTCCACGAGACTCCGCAGTGCTGTGCTCGAAGGTAGGTCGAAGGTAGAACACATTTATATACATTGGATAGCGAGGGAACGGGCGCACACGCGTGCAAGGCCTCTTCTCACCCTTCGTCTCGTACGATTCTCTCTCCAGTTCTCTCTTTTGCTTTCTAGTTTTCCCTCTTTCTTTCTCCCTCTGTTCGTTTCCTTCTCTCGCAGCCCCCGGTTCGACCCCCGCTACCAAAGCCTCTCTCTTTCTCTGTTTACGTCGCTTCTCGCATTATCGCCTTTTTCGTCGAGTCTGGCTTAATTCACTGGAAATTATTCATTTGCCTAATTGCCACTCGTCGACCTGGATCGTCGAGGCTTCGCTCAGGAACCACGAACCTTCCAGCCACCCACTGCAACCCTTCCTGTGCGACTTCCACGCGCGACAACCTATCCGCGAGCCTTTCACCTAGCTGCGGAGAGCACACCGCGCGAAAACCTCGTCGGCTCCATTGACTGGCAAGATCGTCGACTTTGCTACCTTGTGGTCTCATCGACTGGCCGGATCCACGGAATTTACCCTAATTCCGAATCGATTTCTCCGATGCTCTGCCAAGAGACCCGACATTTCTGGGACTCTGAATGCTCACGCGGAAGCAACATTGAGAGACTTCGGGATTCCAAAAGCAAACAGTTTTAAATTTAAATCTTCCAATTTAAAAATGAAAGAATTCCATAAAATCTTAAAATAACGAGCAGGTATAAGTACAATGAGAGAAAATCGCTACTAAACCAGTATTAAGTAGACGCAGATGAAACGACCAGGGAAACATAGGACTTTTAAGGGTTGTAAAACTGAAAGATCTTCATAGTGACAATTTTCAGGATACTTATGAAACGAAGAATGGTATAACATCTTGAATAAATACAGTGTGAGGAAATCGTTATTAAACCAGCAACAAATGGACGAAGATTAAACGATCACGAGGTCCTAAAACTTTAAGGGGGTTGCAAAGCCAAAGATCTCCAAAGTGACGGTCTCCAAGACAATTGTAAAGTGTAGAAACGGACAAGCTTGCGAAACCCGCGTCTCCATTCGTCATTTCTGCTGGGGCAGCCATTCCGGCAGGAAATATGTAAAGCAAAGCAGCGACGATTTGCCGTCGGCCCCCATTCCTCTGGGTCTCCCGGTGTCCCGGCATCCCTCCCGGGTGCTGTGACTTACATCCTCGCTGGATTTACGCGCGATATATTTGTTTTAAAGTCCCGGATTCCCGTGCTTCGTATCCGTTCCCGCCCCATTGCCTGGTTTGTCGTCGTTTTCGTGCCACCCTCGGCCCAGCCGCCCGCCCCCCTTTTACCCCATCTCGCCGTCTCACGTATTTATGAGGCCGGGGAGAGGGCAGCAAACGGGGGAACGTGTGCGGGAGTTATGGCCCGAATAAGTGCTCTCGACCTCCGACAGGGATTCTCAAACGGGAACCCGCGGATAGAGACCGGGTCGCTGCTTTGGATCGTCGAATACATAATCGGGGGGTCGAGGGGTTCCTAGGCGCCTCTTGTAAACCTGGTCCAACCCTCCGAATCTTTACTCCCTCGACTTTCTACGCAGAAACCTCCGCAACTTGTCCCAATTCTATCGAGTTGGTATTTCGAAGCGGAGGTTCGAAAAGATGATGATATTTGCTTGGATTTCTACAGGATCCTACGCAGACGTAATTATACGTTTCGATCGCGGCGTCTACGAAACTTTATTAATTTTAACATTTACAAAATCAGCCTGAAACAATGTATGTAACGTGTTCATACAGCAGATTTTGATCCCCTAACTTCCTCTATTAACTTATTGACCGGGTAGAGCGTGTGCGGCGATCACTTGGTTTGACATCGTCTCACATGGACAACAAACTTATTAGGTCGAATCGAAAGCCGAGGTTGATCGAAAGACAATACGTACGCCCGGCGCATTTCAAAGCAGAGACTAAGGGGTTGTGCACATTGATCAACGAACTCCTTCCTGGTCAGGCTAATAATCAGCAATCACGAATCTCCAAGTTCCCTAGCGAAGGACCGAAGGCACGGAACGAATTCTTTCATGGAGGATCTGGTTGGACGTTGGCTACTCGGCTCCCTTTGAATTCAAGAACTAAGGCACCGGTGGATGGAGTATCAACAGGCCGTGGGGGGTTGAAACAACGCGTCAGCAACGTGGACAAAGTCCACTTGCGATTCAGAGCCGGGGCCGCTTTGCGTTTTTCACCCCGGGGCGGGCCCGGATCGGTTAATGGAGAGTCGGATCTAAAGCGTCCATTTAGCAGATCGTTGTGAAGACCCCTTTCTGATCGTCCGGTATAGAGGGCAGCGGCCAATCTCGGTGGACAGGCGAGTGAACAGAGCGGACAGAAACGGACAGAAGCGCGTAGACGCGTGCTGGCGCGCGCGGAATCGTTGCGCGTGAAAAGGAACACAAAGTTCGATGGATAGACGGAGAGAAATAGAAGAGCGATGAGCGAGAAACGGAGAGAGAGAGCGAGTGGATTAGGGCGAAAGAGAAGAACGACGCGCTTCGATTCCGGTGACACAGTGACACGGAGCCTGTCGGCGTAGGCCAGCCCATTGGCTCGTTCCTGATAAATAGAACGCTACCGGGGAACAGTGTCGCGAGTACCGACAATGGGGGTGCCGGAAGACCGGGGCAGCTTTAATTTCCTCCCGTAGTTCCTGGCAATTACCGCGTGGCGCACCCCGATAGCCATCTCTATCTCCGACCACAATGCGCCCGGTTCCGAGCCACCCGGCACCCACCCCCGCAGCAACCCCCGCTATCAACTCCATCGCGACGACATCTCTCCAGCACAGTGTTTCTCAACACCCTTCGCCACCCCCGCGAGAACCACCTCCGAGCAACCCTTTCAGCCGGGCCACTTTCGCGGAATGCCGACGAGAATTCCGCCGGAACTCGAGCACGGGGACTATCCAACAGCTCTCACTACGGGGGTGAGAATTTACCAAGGGGGGCTGTTCGATTGTCTAGGGGCGGATAGTTTTTAGATGCTTTTCCCACCTCCGTGGAATTCGCGGCGAAGAATCGAGTTGCAACCCCTTCGATCTCGTTCGTTGAGTGATTAATTCTGATTAGAGCAATTTTATAGAGCGATTGGAGCGATTTTTGTCGATCGATTAAAATTTTTTTGTGCTTCGTTTTTTGTTACACGAAACGGTGAAAAAATCGTAGATCAATTTTTAAGGCCTCCTTGTATAGAGCAGGGTTCAACCTTCAATTCAATGGCAGTGTCATCTACGAGAAAAATTTTTGGATGTTCTTAGAGACGTTTGAAAAATTTACATTACGAGTGGGTGTAGAAATCGTGTCTAATTGCTCGCAACCTGTTACGTTGGTGGCAAAGTCTCGTCGCCGTGTTCCTCGAGTATGGAGGAACACAGGGACAGGGGTTTGGGACCGATTACATGATCGCGAAGCGAGTATCAGCCCCGGAGGCATTTTCCAGGGTCGCGCGAGGACAAAGCTTGGCCGTGGACCAAAGTAAACGGCGGCGGGAAGTTTTATCGCGCGGAACTCGGGGCCCGGCTCGAAGCCGATTAAGCAAGTCGATACCGTAAGTATTCCGCTCGCTTTTATTCCGCGGAACAAGCGGAGCGGGAAGAAGAGAACCGCTCGCGGGATCGTTGCCACCGAGCTGTTTAACTCTCCTCGGGGCTCTCTTCTCGTCCAAGTCCTTCGAGAGGAGTTTCGCGAATGGTGAACGACTACGATTCGAGAACGACGACTGCCTTAAGTTCTCGGCTTCTTCTTCTTCGTGGGTTACACCCTCTCGCTCGCCCTCGCTCTCTCTCTCTTTCCCTCGTTCCTGAGACGGAAAGACTGCCGGCAACATTATCGTGTTTTAATTTAACTTGCAGCTGCACTTTAATTGGACTTCGGCTGAATGAGGAGACGTCGCTCGCCGAGCAAAGCGAGCGAACTGCCAGACCAGAGTCTCTTCCTTCCATTTGCCGCCGCCCAACCCCTTCTACAACCCCCGCGAGCACGAGCTCACCCCCTTCTTCTCCAACGAGCGACAGACTGCCGAAGAACACCGTTGATTCTTGCCCAGAAATAATTGCCGTGATCGTTTCTTTCTTGAACCGACTCGTACACATTATGCCGTCGCTAGTTCGACCGTCTTAATAAATATTTCGTTCAAATCGCCCGGAGTCCGCGAACTATTCAGAGAACTCCTCTGCCTTTTCGAGGGAAATTCACTCCATCGCGCTGGTCTACCTCGAACCAATTTTTATTTCATTCAATATATTACTTTGATTGTATGGTGTTTTTGAAACTGCAAGGTAGACCCTTGAAGCGTCAACTTCAGCAAATTAAATACCTAAAATTTCGAGAAGGGTTTAAAAATTTCTCCTCCACAAACAAATCCTACGTCTTCCAATTTTTGTATTAAAAACACAAGTTTAAGACTCTGACGACGTACTATAATAGTCTGAGCGTACACTGAACGTGCTGCTAATTATGATAAAAGAATTGTTTCACCTGATGACCATCGTTCATTGGTTCCCAACGTCCAATAACGCTAGGTCTCATAATCTCAGAATCACGAGGGGCTTGCACCTCGTCCAACCAAAAGCACAAAGCCCCCGGCGTTCACGCCCACCCCCGCTCGAATCCGTGCATTTTCCGCGGCACCCTTCTTATCTGTTCGCGCTTAATGAACGCCAAAACTGTCGAGAAGCCAGGCCGCGTCGGTAACCACAATTCCCAGCCGCAATTATAACAATGTCCCCCGCGAACGGCTGCAAAGATCAAAGAGAGCGCGAAGACTTATCGCGACCGCGGGAAATAAACTGGTAGATCGACGGGGATTAAGCTGCCAGGCGGAATTGGGGCTGTCGCTTCGGTATGGCTGCCCATTACGGTCTTGACAACCTGATCGCAGCTTGCCGCGACTCTTCTGTAGCCTTCTGGGATCAGGTGACATTCTGAATCCTCCGGAAGGAGATTCACACCAAAAATCAATTGTTATTTATAAAAATCCTCAATCTACTAGAGCCTAGACCTCGAGTCTGGAGATGTTCGAACATCCTCTCCAGGTTTTGGTAAAAATCCCGAAAAACTTGGGGGACTCTGGCGAAGGTAGTGTCCCGGTTATTCCAGTTCGTCGCGCGGTCTTTCGGATTCCTGTTTTCAATTTCGCCGGTGTGGGTGGGCGACGATACGAGCACCACAGTGGCGAAGGGCCGCCGGCGAACCGCAAATATACGGTGCGCTTTCGACACACAGTAGTATCGAGCTGCGTGTACGCAGCCAGACATCCCAACCAGTCAGCTAGGCAGCTAGGCAGGCAGGCAGAGGCAGTGGCAGTGCATCGAGTACCTAGCTACCAGCAGAGCAGCACGAGATTCGCGCATGTATCCGAGCAGATGTGTATGTACATGTTCTGTCTACGTGCTTGTGCACGCGTACATGGAAGCGCACAGACAGCCTGGTTGCGGATAATTCAGGCAATCAGCGTAATGTTGCGGCGGTGAGGACCCTCCAGCCTCCACTACGTATATAATACGCTGGCTGCCGACGGGGGTGGCTGCTTAGGATCGAGGCTCTGGCCCTCCTCTCACTCCCTCCCTCTTTCTCTCTCTATCTCTCTCTAGGTACCCAACGTACCTGCGAGACCGGCTATGTACTAGACCATCCTCTGGCCATGTACGGACCGATAGACCCGCAGGTTGGGTTAGGTAATAGCTAGCTACCGCGGCATACGGGGTGTCCTAGGGCCGAAGGGTTGATCCACGCGACGACGCGGACGTTTGCTGATTGATTGATTGGCTAAAGGGTATTGCTCGGTGTACAGGACTATGCAGATAGACGCGCACACGTGGCTACCCGGTTTGGATAATTGTTAGGCGAGCCTACACTTCAGGAGTGTTCTCTTGCTCCACGGGATTCAGAAGGATATACCCCAACGATTGTTCCGTGATGGACGAGGAGAACCTGGAACTGGACCAACACGTGTTGCTCTGGGGAACTCTGATTTTTGGATTGTTTGCCGTTTGCTCGATGATGGATCTGGGATGATGGTCAGGTGACTCGGGGAACACATGTTGCTTGGGTGAGTCCGCACACGTATCATCGTATGAATGAACGGGGTTGATGGTCCACTAAACAAGGGGACATTCGTTGCTTGGATTGTTTAAGACTTGAAGAATTGGTGATGGATCTAGGTCTCTAGACCTGATGAAGAAGGATCACGATTAGTTGACCGAACGAGGACGGATTGCTTGAGTTTCGTGAGTTTTGGTAGACTCTACTGATTGGCTGAATCGATAGACTTTGTAATCTAGAATGTGGGTGGCTGGTAGTTCCCGGATCGATTTCTAAGCGACACCGTGTATAGGCGCGCATCTCGGCCAGCCCGTGCACGTGCATCAGCCTCCCCTGGTGCGGCTGGTTTCGAATCGCCGAGAGGGTGGACCAAGGGTAGGCCCGAGTGACAATGCATCGAGTACTCTCGAAATATTCCAGCACACGATGCACCCTCCTCTCTCTCTCACTCCTCTTTCCACAGCTATGCAGTCTGCCTCTCCGTCGGCCATTACTCGATGATCATTTGCCGTTTCCAACGGCGGCTAGCAGTCAGCAAGTTGGGCATTTCGATGGACGAGGAAGATTCCGCAACGCTGGAACCCTCCAGCACCAGCATCCCGATTCTTATTAATATCCGAGCGTTAATCGCTCTCCGCGAAAAGGGGTGGCTCTCGGTTCAACCGCTTAATTCCAGTTTTCCCTCTCGTAACTCGCCGCCCGGTTATCCTGTCCGAGTATCTCTCCCTCTCTTTTTTCCTTACTAATTTCCCCGACCGAAATCGAGAAAAACAACTGGTTCTCGTTGATAGCGTCACCGGGGTGGTGGAAAGGGGATAGCAAAGTTCCGTTGCGGGGGTGGCGGCGGCGGCTACCGACCCAGGTCCTTCCACAGGACTTAAAATCCTCGAGCTGTCGCGCGAGTCGGGGTCCGTCCGCCTCTCCATCCTCTCGGGATTCCTTCTCGGACGAGAAGGCGGGAGCAGGGACGCTTTCAAAAGACTCAAAATTACTTTCTGGATAAGCTGGATTAGGGTTCGCTTCTCGTGCCACGTCCCAGATTAGAGGCGACGACGCTCCTCGCGTCCCTACTTACGATTTCGCTCTTTTTACCCCACGGTTGTTTTTTCGGCCACGTTCCTTTCCTCGATTCGGAATAATAACTTCCTCGCCAACCCCCAACGCCCCCGCAATTGTATCTTGCGGCACACGTTAGGTTCTGATATGTGGAAATTATATTTAGAGTATTTGTACGAAATTTATCCCCTCGACTCTGTTCAATTTTAAATAGAGACTCAAAGAAATTCCAAAAATGCACTTCACGAGGAAAGATTAGTGCGTGTAAGCCTGGAACGAAACTCGCCGTCTCATTTATGAACATAAATGCTCAATAAGACAATTACCTGTTTAGATAATTTTATAGAATTTTAGAAAATGGCGCTGCTTAAAGGGAAGGGATTAATGTCTCCAGGTTCGGAGGTAATCTATCTCTGACTATAACCTCTTCCCCTATCCATTCGCCTCTCTCACCCCGAATCTCGCAGTTATCAGTATCCCTTATCGTTTCCGATCTCGCGTTCCTCGGGAGGGTCGGATAATTATCGAATCCATTATTTAGAAGAATAATAGATAGGAGAATAATCTCTAGGAGTTTCTGCAGCTGTAAATCACGCGCGAAGAGGCTCCGTTTTATTAGACTAATTTCCATCCCCCTCCGTCGTCGTTCCCTCTAGAGGGTGGCGTCTCGGCCCTTTTCGTAAAATCTGGAATCCGGCATCGAGTTTCGCATTGGTAGGCAGAGCGCGGAGCTCGCTTTAAGAGGGTTGCTTTTATCGAGGCGTTCGCTACCCTTTAAACCGCCTCCTGTCCACCCCCGCGTGTCTCTGCCTACTACCACCCAACACCCCCTCTGGATCTTTTTATCCGTCTCGCACCGTTCTCCGGACTTTCTTACACTGGTCTTGCTCGCTCGTTTGCACCCTCGGAAGTAACCCAGTCGGCTCTGCCCCGCGAGGGGGTGGTGGTGGAGAGGCGAGAGAGTTCTCCGGTCGACGGAGCCCGAGGGCGAAACCAAGGAGACCAGATTAGAGGGGGCGAATCCCGAGCGAGAGCGCACGACTTTCCGTGATTTCCACTTCGGGGGCCTCGTATCTCGCGCCGACACCCCACGCGACCGACTCGGAAACAATGGAGGTCGAGCTGGAAAACGATGGAGGACCGATCGAATTCGGCTACCTTGCTCTGAGAGCCTTCTCAGAGCATTGTCCCAACCATCCGCGAACGAATCTTGCCCGATGCCCGCCCGCTTCACGCTCGTTTTTTACCTCCTCCCTGTCCCTTTCTGCTGTGCATCAAGCGACGCTGCTTAATTCTAGGCTGCGAAGACAGCCAGATCGATGATTTCTGGCAATTTGTTGGTATGCAAAATTAAACCTATTTTCCTCTCTTAATTATTTAAATTCACTGTAAATAATGTACCAGTAATAAATTCATCCGATGCTCGTGAAGGCATTGGAAGAATTGTTCAATGTTGCCGTCGGCAAGTAGTGAACGAAACTACGCGTCGATCGTTAATTGCAAAAGCGAATGCACGAGAGAGGGACGGAGATGATCGATAGGTATTTAGCGTTATTTTCGAGCCGAGATGGCCGCGGTAGACAAAAGGTTCAGTGTGGGACGGCGGGGGAGTAGTGCGGGGGCTGCGCGGCGGCGCGTTTTTTGACAATATTTTGCGTAATTGAGCAGCGACAATAAATTTCGCTTGAATTATGCGTGGGCGAGGGAAAATAACTGAAAACTGTCCAACTGTTCCCGTCCATTATTTACATCGTTTAGCAAATTTTACTGCTCCCCGATGGCCCCGGCGTGGTCATCGTTGTTTCCAGCGAGGCGAGTGCTTGTGCACGTGCGTCGACACATATACTTTCGCGGGTTTATCGGTGAAGAGAGAGAAAGCGAGCGAGCAAGAAAGTGAGAAAGAGAGATCGTGGTACGCGGGCGCGGACGCAACGGGTGTGTGCATCGGCACGAGCGAACGAATTTACGATTTCATCGAATTTCCTCGTTAATCGACGATATACGCCGTTCCGGGCTTCACGCCCGGTCGAACCGTTGCGAACTGTCTGGTTAAAGCTCGACGAGATGGCCGCTTCGCGACCGTGTGCACCTCTCTGCTCTTTTATTTAGCTACCAACGAGACCCCTCTCGACTCAAGTTCAAAGGGTTTCCGTGGGATTCACCGGGTCCAAGTAGATTCGGATCGTCATTATACGGACCCAGCAGACACCCAGACCTGCCCCTGTTTTTCATTAAACGCACGACTCGATGAAGAACCTTTATCGGCACCCATACTTTCGGTGGACTTTGACTTCAATCGATCCAGAAACCTGCTGATGCTAAACGCCAATGAGAACTGTACCGCGAACGATCCCACAAATTGACATTTTTGTAGGTCCACCGGAAATGCAGATTCGCGTCTCCTAGAGGCACTGTCATACATTCCATTGGAATGTGTTTGTGTGCTGTGCACGCAGTCAATCACAAGTCAAAAGTCGACGCGAGCGAATGCAAAGGCTGCAACCTGTTCTAATAACTTATATTTATCTCTGTGCTCTACACGTGAAACTATAATAAATTCCATTACTACGTACCGCAGGTACGTTCCATTAGTATTTAAAAATCGATTTGACTCGATGAAAAATCACCATAACCTGTTCTAATAAATTCTGTTGAATATCTACTGTTATGTTAATAAGTCGCAAAATAAAATAGAACTATAATTTTGGTAGAATTTCATTATACGTTTCTCGGAAGACATTCTTGTCGTCTGAAAGTGTCAAGACCCATTTCGAAAATACACACAGCCGGACACAAAGTCGGTAATATATTCCATGTTTCTACCAGTCTCCAGCCACTCCGAACAATGCAATTTTCGGCAAAATTCGCTGCACCCAAAACACGAGCCCGCTCTCGAAAGATCTGCCTCCGCAGATAGAATACAGACCATAGTTTCCAACCTGATATTTTATTTATAAAGCGCGCAAACAGTGTCCCTATTGTCGTCTCCCCGGAAAGAACAATTTGTTCTCGGAGAATTTCAGAAGTCGACAAGCATTTTCACGGTTGCTCAACACGGGTATCCCGATGTTTAGCCTAATTGTGGTCCTAATAGATCGTCAGGGATCGGTCGGGTTGATCCCTCGAACTTTCTAAAAGACTTCACGGGGTATCCTCTCCTCCGGTGTTTAACTTTCTTCTATCTGTTAGGCTAACGCCCGGGCACCTCCTTGAATATTCATGAGAGAGCACCGCCGTGCCTCGCGTAGCCCGAGCTGCTACGACAAATTTTACGCGAGGCAGAAACGAGCGGAGCGGAGAGGAGAGCACGTTCGTTCTCATCGCGGATTACATCGCTGCCGACACCGATATCTACTTTTACGCTCGAACCGTCGAACAGGAAGCGGTTTCATAAGCCGTTTCCTGCGAGCGACATCCGGCGTGCCGGATTTCATGGTGAAATCTTTATCGGCCGCTGTGTTTCATTGTTCTCGCGTGACGGACGCGAAAACGTCGCGAAAACGCCGACCAGCAGCCTCAAACCTACGATCATTCGATCCTCCCAACCTTCATCAATAATCTCCAAGAATCTTTTATTCGTCTTCGAGTCTGTGTTGATTTTGTGCCTAGCTGATAACGATAATGCAGATAATATCTATTGCGAAACAATTAATTGTACCTGTGAAGAAGGGTGAGGGTTGCAAGGGTGCCGGAACGAGGCGTTCGAACGCCGTTTGTAGCAAACGGCGTGATCCGCGAGGCTGTCGCGAAAAGAGCAAACGAAAGCCGGCACGTAAACGCGCAACAGCGTGTCGTATCCGGTGAAGGAGCGTGTGGCACGCGGGAGGTCCCCGCTCGTCCGCCATTTCATTGTATCGACATGGCTGCGTTGCGTTATCAGCCGACGTAATCAAGCAGGTACACACAGAGAGAGCCGAGAGAGTCTGTACGCGTCGCCGGTTGCCGGACAGAGAGAGATACAGCGAGAGAGAGAGACGAGGAGAGTTGAAGCTGGTTGCAGGAGTGAGCAGGAGAGGAGCAGAGAGAGGAAGAGAGAGGAGTGGCCCTCCGATTGGTCCACGCCAGGACCCCAACCTCCGGCACGCACGTAACGCGGCCAGATCGATACGCACTGGCCAAGCCGCGTTCTCTCCTCGTCTGCCTCTGTTCCTCCCCCGCGTTCCCTCTTTCTCGTTCTCTTTCTCTTTCTCGGCGATATCACCTTTTCTCTTCTACACTCCGTTTCCCCCTGTTCTCTCTTTCTCTCTTGAGCCACGTTCCTCCGCCTTTTTCTTCGCGCGCTTTTCCTACCCCACGCCACAGGCGGTCACGCGTCACTGACCGCCGTGACCGCCCTCTTCCATCCGACATGCGTGCTTCGGTCAAGGTACCGCTTGTTTCTTCGAGAACTCGATAGAAGTGACTATAAACAACTTGCTCCGAGTATCCAAAGAACTCGAGTGGAGCTATGACCCGGTCAGTGATCGTCTTCTAAGTCCTAGCCCTGTAGAAATTGCTGGTTTCCCCTAGATGTTTTTCTCTTCGAGTGTAAGGAGCCAAGACTGCAGATTGGGTCATCGATGACCTCACAATCGGATCAGTGACCGTCGGCGCACAACTGGCGTCGCTTCATAAATCATCGTATGTGGAAAAATTGAGATGTTCAGCAATCGAGTGGCAACAACAGGGATTCAGAATTTGAAAGGACTGGTTGCGCCGTCTCACGGGGCTTTGCCGGTCGCGTGGTCATTTTTCACGGGTTCGGGTCGCCGGTCCGCTCCGTAAACCATAATCCAATCAAAGAAAAGTCCGGTACAATGTGTCGTTTAATCGACGAACAAGGCGCCACGTTATTACCCGCCCCCCTCCGTCCGCCACAATGCTTCCTAGCGGATCGGCGGAGAGAGAGCACAATGGCCGCGGGGCAAATGGATGCGCACATATATGTATATGTACACGCACAAGCTGTGTGCGTGCCCGGTAATCAGGGGTCTCGATGAACGCTAATACCGGGTGTTCCTGCTTTCGCGGTGACTTTTTGTTTCCGCGACAACAATCTTCCCGCATTTTCCCTACGGGGACAAAGTAGCCTCACGGACCTTCGCGGTAGCTCTCCCTCCTTTCTCATCTTTTGTCATTGTCTTCGGCAGGCTTTCACCAAGACACCACTCCCCCGGTGACATTATTAGCCGTCCCGTAACGATCCATGAATACAAGATCCAACGATACAAACCGAAACAGAAAGAGAGAAGAAGAGAGGAGCCACGATTTAGTACTCCCCTCGCAACCGCCTTCTTCGCATTCGCCGGCTAATTGGCCCGACGATCGGGACCTCGAGTGCGTGAGAAAACGGCTACCCTGATTTTTCTCCACGATCGGACCAGCCTTAATGGGGGATGACTCGTGTCGCTCGGAATTGACGGTCCTTCGTCTCGAGAGCGTTTGTCTCAGGCCCGCTATCTGCGACCTGGTACAGTTTAAGGCTTAAGGGATGCTCCAAGCGAGCTCTGACTCTTACAATTTTACAAACCACCCGTTCACCCTCTCGTTGCTCCCCTGTTTTTGCACTGCCTCGCTCTGCCATAGTATTTTCCATACCAATTTTCAGTGCCTAGCGTTGATATAACTGCATTCAATTTTAACATAGTACAACGTAGAAAAGATACAAAACATCGAATCGGTCCATCGCGACTTACAGAATTAATTGAAAATACATACGAAATCTGAGAAGTGGAATTTTTCACTATGTTCTAATCAATTTCTAAAAATTCGTTGCTCGTGTATTCGCACGGTACGCGCCCCAAACGGTTTGTTCTACGGAGTAGAATTTTCGCGAATTTTTCGAATAATTGATACATGCGGAGATCTAATTTTCCGGAACAGCGACGATGATCCAAGAGTCTGAATCACCGGGAGTATATTTATTTTTCGGTCTCGCGCACCGTTGATCGATAGACCCGCGAATAATGAAACGTTTCGCGGTCCGTCCGCGCGGAAAAATCACAGAGCCGAAACGTTCCGTAGCCGACGACTCTTCAGGCTCTCCCCTTCGGCAACGGGAGAATCATATGCACCACTTCGCGGCCAAGATCCACGTTTCCTGCCGAACGAACGGTACGTGTACGTGTACGCGTGTGTGCGAGCGCGAGAGTGCGCGCCATCCGGAAGTAGGGTTCTCTCGTGGCGCGTGTATTTCCTCTCCCCCGGTTGTGTCCCGATTTTTAGGGAAGTCGTGCCCTTAACGCGCAGACACGAGCCGCAGTTTATGGGCTCGACGCGCGTATACGCGCTTTAATGCCCGGGAACAGAGAGGATCCTGCGTATCCTGGAACATCCCCGGCACGTTGAGCGTGCTAAGTTGAATCATGCACCGGGTGGCCCAAAAATGCACGAATTCATCAGTCTACCAATTCTGAAAAAGAAATCTTAAGTTAAGACACTTGCTTCTTCTGGCCAAGGAAAATGAAATTCAAGTATAGCGTCAGAGTTCTACTTCTAATCTCACGATATTTTTTCCTGTGCCTTCGACTTCTACTTTTAGAAAGGAAATCGTTGCACGAGAAGAAAGTATGTACTTTATCGGCAAGATCAATTTTCAGACAGTGAATCTGGCTTCAGGCTGATGCGTCGCTATTTATGGGACACCGTGTGTGTACACGCATACCGGACGAACGCCTCGTAGTCGTAAAAACGCGTGGCTTATGCGCATTACGAGGAAATCCCTGTGATTTTTCATCCCCCACGGAACGAGCTTTCAACCTGCTCTCCGGGACGCTGGGAAGATAGTTTCTTGGAAGAATTGATCGATCTTGATCTTCTGCGAACGATGTAGTATATGGAACCATTGATCACGATTCGTACTAGCTCCCATATCTATGTATCCCAAACATGCCAAAATGTATTTTAGAAATAATTAGAATATACCGAATCCTCGATCATCCCCTATTCGACACGATCGAAACCCAGTGATCTCCCAGCAGCAGTGAATTCTCAACACCGAAATAAATCACGGAGGGCATACATCACCCACGGGGGGTGGCAGTAAAAAAGTAACCGAGCGAGCTACAAACTGCCGGCTTATTCCAGTGGTTCTCTTCGTTCCCGAAATCGTCATACCTTGTGTAATGTAGATTCCGGAGCGTTTTCCTGGAGAACCAGTGTTAAATTGGAAGACGCGGGAGAGGAAAGGAAGCGTGGGGATGCGCATCGGCTCCAGTCGACGTTTCTTCCATTTTTCCCGACGTGTATTCCCCGTGTCCCGCAATTAGCATGAGAATAATGGCCACGGTGCCGGGTTTCTTAATCAAACTTTTTAAACAGGATCCACCCTCGGTCTCGCTCACGGAACTCGGAGGCTTTCTTAACGTCGAATGCTAATCAGCCCCTCCTCCTCCCTCCTGTCCTGCTGTCCGTTCGTATATCGTTGCCTTATCCAGCCTCGGGCTTGCGTTCGCGTCGCCGACGGATCGGCCGCGGCTGCAATTGAAGACCGGAAATTAATGTTAATTCCGCGGGCATTCGGACCCCGAGGTGAATGCGACCATCATCGGCTGCACTTGATAATCCGTGGCACTGCCGCGTCGGCGAACATAAAACCCTCCGGACCCCCCATACCCCATCGATTCCTGTTTCCACCAGTCTGCTCTTCTTTGACCCGAATGCTCCTCGAAATTAGACATTTTCTCTTCTTTGATCCTGGCGCACAAATCTTTATCATTTTTGCGTCAATTATTCAGTATCGCACCCACCTACTCAATTTTCCGTAATCGTTTAGCTGATTTATGCGTTGGCTGTTTAGTCGTACACCGATCTCAATTCAATTATTCACGCTCCCGTGTGTGCCCATCTCTCCGGTTCGACATTTACCCTTCTTCTACACTTGAACCCATATTGATTCAATTATTTACCCCTCCTCTACTTGCAAACCATCTCGATTCAATAATACACCCTCTCTCTCATCTGTACAACCACCCTTATCCCAATATTTGCACCTTCCCTCTATACAGCCACCCTTCTTCGCGGATTTTCTCTATTTTTAATCATTAACTCCTAATCGTAATACGATCATTAACCCCTCGTGTAGTCATCCTTACATTTTCCACCCTCTGTTTCCAGCAACACTTCTCCGTCTTCCCGAACAATATTCAAGAGAAACAATCGTTCCCTCCTGAATAATAATTCGCGGCATCCACCGACATCGTCACGCGATAATTCGATTATCGTTCGATTCTCCACGCTCCGGCCCTTCGTCCGACCCGTCTACGTCCGTGCGCAACGTTCCGACTCGTCTCCCTCTTTCTCGTTTTCCAGCGAGCCACCCCCTAACCACCCTGAAACCACCCCCTAGCCACCCCCATACACAGCCGACTCGTCTGGCCAGGCCACGGTGAAAGGCAACGGGAGAGAGCAACCCTTTGCCCGTTTTCCCAATTCGATGGGAACGCGAAAGCGCGTTTTCGAGCGTTTCGCGGGGGTTCGATGGGGCTGGCTGGCTGACTGGTTGGCAGGGGGTCGACCAGGGGGGTTGCACGGGGGTTGCAGGGGGCCGAGGGCGGAGAGCGAGCTCGTTTACGGCGCAGCCCGTTTAGAAATCGATGTCCACGATATATACTTCAATGGCCGAGGCTCGTTGAAAAGTATTTTGTGCGTGCTATACCCCCTTTGCTGGTCTTTTTCGGTGGTTTTTGAACGTTTTCGCTGAGGTCCACCTGCACAAAATTTTCTTTCACCAACATAGATCCCCGAATCCCTCCCCTCTGCCTCTACCGAAGGTGCCACAGGGACCATTTTTTTTTCTCGTCTTCCGATAGCCAGGCTAGTGTGACGAACCATTGTTCCAACCTGGAATTGTATTACCGGGTGGCCCGAGCGATCCAGATCGATTTCGCATAATTACTCCAACCGTGACGCAGGTTTCGGGGGTAGTTATTGCAACCCCGTTCCAAAGCGAACCCCGTTCAGTGTGTCAACGTTTCGACGAATCCACGGTCTATTTTCGCTCGTATCCCAATCCTACGATCGAATTCCCGGGAAAACACGCCCACGAAAATCCTACGCGATCGGAATTTAACCGGGTGTTGCTTTAACGTCACTGCCCACTCATTTTTCGATTCTCTGTTGCTTTTCATTCAATATCGAAATCATCGTTTAACGAATATCGTCCTGTACAACTGAGGCAAAGTTCGAAAGGCGACAACACCAACATCGTCGAAGTAAAAACTGTATGATGTTTCCGACGCATCGTTTCGATCAATTGCTAAAAACAAGCAGTTTTGCAATTCAAAAAATTCTCGACGGTTCGATCCAGGTCCTTATCATTTTCAAGAGAAAAGTTGCGTCTGTAAATCAATATAAAACAGTGAAGTAATTAGCAACAAATAATAAGTCATACTTGCCGTGTGTGAAAGAAAAAAGAAAGAAAAATGTAAAAAATAAATCCAACGTCATTATCCCATGCTGGTAGATGATGTACTGAATCCAAGTTAGCGTTGAGGAAAGAACCAAGTAACATCAATTATAGCAAAGCCAAATATCAAAGCTTGTACTAGCATCCACTGCTTTTTCCTAAACTGTAACCTATATATTTAGCGTTAATAGACATTGTTGTTATATTCATTTAATTATTATAGAATTCTCATTGTATTACTCCTGTATTCGAAACTACTGTATTTACTAATACTATTCATGTAAAGCATAATAAACCCAAAAGGGTTTCAATGCTTAATAAAAAAAAAAAAAAAAAAACCAAGTAACATACATAGAACCGACGCATTTCAATGATGACCAATCAGAAAACTGCGATCTAATATTGAATATTTATCGTCGAAGTAAGATTGACCTTCTGAAAAACATCTACCTAGTTAACCGATCGTTTCTACGTCCAAGGAGCCAGTCTATCGTATATTCCACGAGCATCTCGTTCTTTGTTCGACGCGTAGAAGCCACGCAACCCGACCTCAAGAGAAAAAAGAGAGACGACAGAGTTCGTGGTGGTGGTGTCGAGGGGGCAGAGGACGCGTCGTTACGCGACGGAATACCATTATCCGGATAATGGGCCGGCAATTAGCTCGGCGGCGTGCATAAATCTTCGCGTGAAAGGACAGGATGCCCGGTATTTAAATAAATAAGTAGCCTCATTGTCCGGCGGCGGGCGTCATCGGGTCACGCTGGATGCGTGAACAAGGGAAAAAAATGCTAATCAGTCCGAAAAGTCCGCGAGCCGGTGTGTGGACCGTGCGACAGGGTCCGAGACGGTTTCTCGCTTTTCACATCGCCGAAGCTGGGGTGAGAGGAAACCCTCGGGGCGGCAGAGCGGTAAAAAAATGTAATCGTGATTTCAATCCTGGGAAATCGTCATTTCTAACATCTTGAATCTAATATTCTGCATAGATCGGATTTTATTCATTTGTAACAACATTGATGAAATTTATTTTCAATCTATCGCGAAGCTTATGTATTTATAACAGAGGTGGAAAGTTCTTCCATATCATCTTAAATTTAGTTTTTAAAACTTCGTTAGTGCTTTCATTGACGAATAACCCGGAATATTGATTTTTATGTTTCTTCCTTTCGAACACTCGTGGAATAATCATTATTTTTGGGACGATTTCAAGTGGTGGTTCGATCGCAGCGGATGTAGGCTTAACGAGGACAAATTTCACGTGTAAGCAGCCTCCCAGACCGTTTCGCTCCAATGGTTCGCTTCGAGGACCACAACCCGTGGAAACTCCACGGTATATTCCGTCTTTTTATCCCTGCAGCGACGGTGGCGGCGGTGTACGCGTTTTTCTGGACGCCCGGACACCGCGATATGCATTATTAATGCCGAAGGGCTCTCGAACTTCGCGCCTCGACGCGTGACGAACCCGGAGAAAAAGGAATCCCGCGTGGACCTGGCGGCTTTCGATCGCTGGGATTGTCTGAAGAGCCGGGACGAGACGATGGGCATGATAATCGAACCGTTCGAACCCTCCCCAGTCCCCAATGTCGAGTTCGAAATCCTTCGGGTTCCTGGATTCTAAAGATTTTTCTGTTTTCCCAACCGCGAACTTTCGGCTTGCTTAGATTCAGTCTTTTGTGGCGTTGGAGGGTGGAACGATCATTGTGATCGCGTCACATCATCAAATAAGGATTATACCGTCGTTAGAAAATCGATGTAGGATGCAATCGTTTGTGTAATTATTCAAATCCATTTTTCTACTGCTGTATCGGGCGTAGAAAATTTTATTAGAACTCGCGAGATGCTAGGTACACGTCGAACGGCAGTGAGAAATTATTTTACCGCTAGATGAACGTTTAATTCCCAAAATATTTCTAGACAGAGTTCACAATGCACCCTGCGAATCAATACACGACCGAATCCAGGTGAATTTAAATTCCTCCGAACAAAAGAAATTATTCTAGAATAACTCTCCGGGCAAGATAGAATATTTTCCACCCCCGAGATAATAAATAGTCGTTCCGCCGGTCGAACAATAAACGATGAAAATACATGGATCGAACGTAAGTTTAAAAAATCGAATTTGTGGAAGAGTCGGGCTGCGCGAGCAAACGGGAAACCCCGGGAAAATAAATTATAAAGTAACGCTTGAGGAGCGTTAAGCCCGTTCCCGCGTGAATCCGGAGTGATGGATAGAACGTCGAGAATATTTCTAGAGAACGAAAAGAGAATGAGAAAGAGATAGAGGAGAGGAGAAGTGAGAAGAGGAGGTAGAAGAGGGAGAAGCCGAGCGAAAGGACCGATTTAGAGGATTGTCGAGAGAGATCGCCGCCGGTCAAGCTCGACAATCCTGATAAATGAAAGAAGCAAATGCCGAATTCGGATTCCCAATAAGGGTGGTCGATGTCAAGCGAGCGTGGAACGGCGTGGATGGAAATCAGGGTGGATAGAAGAGTGGACGCTGGAGACGGCTTTAACCGGTGACGTCGTCCGCCGGCGACGATCTCGATATCTATATTCCGTCCCCTTTCGCCACCCCCTCGTCTGGACTTCCGCGTTATTTCGTTCGCGAATATTTCATCGACTCGGACCCCGTCGACCCTCCTACGCATTCGATTCCACCCCGGTTCGTTCAGATTCTTCCGCCTACTGATTTTAAACCTAGAACCAGCCTGTGATACAATTTACAAGCTCGTAGTGGCTCTGAGTAGGCGTGGCTTACGTGCTCTTCACTCGTACGGAGCCGGAGCAGAGCCGCACAGGGCCATCCGAGTCTAAAATGTATTTAGACCGATTAGTGTCGCGATTGAAGGCCATCTCTCTGTGTAGAGGATTGTGACAATTAGTGGGCGTGGTTTCACTGCTCACGGTTTTTACCACAATGTCTGTGACATACTTAGACAGTGTATTCTGTACTGTTGATCCCTCTTCAACCCAAAAGTTATATTTCTGTGTAAATTTGATGTAGGCGTGTCTGATGTGGACGTCTTTGCTCCCGACACTCTCTGAGCCAGACGAGTGCTCCAAAGTGCAATCTGTTCCTCCACCTGATTCAGACGATCTCCATAAAGGGGGAGAATCGTTTCGAAAGCGCAAAATGAGCGATCCCATTGTTCGTAGTCGAACACGCTCGCGAATCTTCAGCAAAAGGCCGCGTACAACGGGAACAACAACGATAACAATATCAACAACAACCCCGTGAACATCCGGCGGCGATCCGAAACGCATATTCGCCGCTTCCGGGCTAACTTGCCCTACCCCGTTTTCCTGCCGCGTTACATCAAGCTGGAGGGGTTGCTCGCATTTCCGCCATCTCTCCCCTTTCTCTTTTTCTGTTCCTCCCTTCGTCACCTATCTCTCGTCATCCTTCTCCCTCTCTCTCTCTCTTGGTTTCTCCCTTCGTTTCTCTGCGAGCCGGACGGCTCTCTCGGATTCTCTGTTTTTGCCAGAGCTCGTCTCCGTTCGGCTGGATGCAATCAATAAGACATTCGTGACGCGACGGTTATGGCTGATGGGGACGTGAGCACAGGGGCCAACGGCCAGCCCCATGAATATCTTTCGATAGATTGCACACATCGGACCCCCAGTTCACCCCCTCCCCACATCCCTACCGATATGCGTCGCGATGCGTCGATCCCTCGCGTTCGGATCGAGAGACGGGCCGAGGGTCGAAAGACCGTGTGCAGCCACGCGTCCACTGCGGTTAACTTTCCTCCTGCTCTCTATTTTCACCCTCTCACCCCTCGGCGACCACCCCCTCGCGCAACCCCGTGCACTTCTTCACGGATTACTCTCACGCGTCGAGTTTATTCTGCCAATCAACGAGCTGCTGCCCACTCATTATCGTACTTCATAGAGGTTTAAATAAAACTTCATCGAGACAGAGATGTGTTACAAACGTATTATTCGATGAATCTGTTTTCTTGAATATACAGGATGGTCGGACGATAAACACATTTGGACCCAGTGACTCACCGATAGACTGTTTATCCATCCCAAGCGGCAAACTTATGGGACGATCAAATAAAAGGCACTTATTGTTTCAAAACATGTTCCCCAGGGACTGTAACACTCGCACGAGGGTGGACGCGTCCTTTCCACCCCTTATCGAGGACAATAATAAACTAGAAAAGCAAGCAGTAATCGTTGTACCACTGGAGTGATCATTTATTAAAATCACAATCGTGTTTCCATGAAAACGTTCTAAATAAATAGAGTAGAATGAAGATGTTTTCAAAGTGTTGAAATGAATGAAGAGAGAATTAGATGTGGAATTGATGTAGGAAATTGTTACTTTAGAGATCCGCAGTCTACTGACGAGCCAGACGAACGTAACGAGGCCGTTCCCATCGACAGGGTCGAGTCGTAGCAATTTGGAACAAAAGTTGTCAGGTTACAGGCTTCGGGGGTCGGTCTAGCGAATTTGCGGCACAAAGACCCCGTCGGACGTTTTTCCGTTTATCGAGAAGTACACCATAATAGCGTGCGATAGTCGCGATTTTGCCGCGTGCGCGAGCCCGAGCCTGGCCTTGTCCGCGACACTTATCTGGGGCTCGCGCGTGCGTAATTAAATGTATCGGCGACACGGTCGGATGATCGGATCGTGCGCTTTTATGCGAGCCGGAATGGTGTTAATAGACGGTGACGTTTTCGCTCGACGTCTCCCGGCGGGTTCCTTTCTCCTGTTGCCGGTTGATAACGCGGTTATCACTAGACTCGCCGAAAACCACCGTCGAAAAAACGACAGCGACTTTTCGTTTCGCGTTTGATAACGCTAGCAGAACACATTGCCAACGGTTCTCGAATTGATCCGACGCGTAACAAAAGACGCAGACTCTCCCCGGCCATTGTAATATTTTTCCCGCATTTTTTCCCTCCGATTCGAACTTGCCCCGGACGCTTATCTGAGGCTTATCGCTGATTATCTCCGGCGGAACGACAGCCCTTGAAGACAAGGTGAGACCTTATCGATGACGCTACGCTTTTCCTGGCTATGGTAAAATCGTTGATATCGTTGCTGAGAGATCGTGCATCGTCACCGGCAATTTTCTGTATCGGTGACACGGTCAGGTTATTGAATCAACGCCTTTGTGGACGCACCATGACCACACCATGAGACACCGGGCAAGAACCATGGGACCGTGACTGCAGACGACCATGGCATTCAACGTACTCACGCCGCGGCTCATTGTGCCCCACTTGACTTTGTTGCCGGGGCCCCTTTTGTGCAGTTTCGTACGCTCCTACTCTCTTTATTTGTTCTCTTTCTCTCCTTCTCTCTCTCTCTATTTCCTCGTGTCTATCTCGCCACACGCTTTTACTTTTACTCTCGATCCCAAACGCGACCGACTTCTTTGTCCCATTAATTATCCTTGTTTTGTGCTCACTTAAACCTTCCCTGTGATTTCGACCGGCGCGCGGGAATTTATGGGGGCGGAGGGTCCGCCATGGATCCAGGATCCAGGCGACAACAATCGCACTTTGTTTTCTAGTTAGTGGGGTAGGTTGGGGAATCGGTGATGATGGAATCTGTCGGCTTATTGTCACCTCGAGGGACGAGATCATCTGATGGATGACTGTGGACCGACTGTCTTTGATGGTACTTGCAGATCAACGAAATTAAATTGAATTCCGCTAGACTCGAAATTTTGATTTGATTGAAATCTGTGTATATCAAAACCGGGAAGCAAGAAAATCGGTGAAAGAGAACCACTTAAATGTTACTTCATATTTACGCAATTGTCGTGGATTAATGGCGACGGTGGTTTCGCGAAATGTTCGGAGGGATAAATTCGCGCAACAGGGGAGGATCGGCAACACACGTTGTTTCGCAAGCGTACCCAGCGATATATTAACCGCGGCAGCGTGCGCGGGTTGCGTGTTTCTTTCTTTTGCAACCCCGACGGGCGTGCACGTGCGTTCGACAGGTATCTATCCATTCGGGGTTTTGTGTTCGGGCTCGGGTTTTCCATATTTCGCTTTCGTTGTCTTCTCGACCGGAGAAAAAAGCCTTGCCGCTGCCTGGTGCTCGGTGGTTTTCGCGTTCAATTTTTTACTTTACAATACGTGACGTTTTTAGTTCCCCGAATAAAACACCGTGTCTGTGGCATTGTGGTGTCTCTGGTCCCGTTAAAAAATCTGTCCCGGAATTTGTCATTGTCTATTTCGACCGGAGAAGCATCCAACACCGGCTTCGTCATTAATTTCGATGATAACGACGGAGTTCTAGTAGAACGATGGAGAAGGGTATGATTTTCTCACACCCCTATGGTTGTCCGTCAACGAGACCACGAGTAGCCGCCCCATAGACTCCAGGTCTTATAGCGGTTCATGGGGGTGCAAACCACCCCGGGTATAACCGCGTTGCTAATCCGGGCGCATAGTTTATACGTCATTAAACCTCATACGTCGAAGGGTGGCGCGCGAAGAATCCGCGGACGTCACGACGTATATTGCCGCCTGCGGCAGTGTGCGCGCCGCCTTTTCTATGGGAGGGGGTGGAGGCGACGGTGTTGCTAGCAGGGCAACGCCACCCCTCCAGGGAGAGCTGTCACGTCGAATCATCCCCCGGAGATATGACAGAGGCCGTCTACCGACGACGAGGGTGACGACGATCGGCGGTCGACCCCGAAATCGAGATTAAATGTCCATCCAACTACCCCGACCTCGTTCCTGCATCCCTCCCTCTCGTCTACTTTGCACGTGCTACCCTCTAGCCTCCCAAGAATTTTCGGATTTTTCGCTGGGAATGCGGCGAGAGGGGTTGCACACTTTTTCGAGGCATCGGATCAAGTTTTTAATTAGTACGAGGCGTTCCATGATCATTTTTAATTGGATCGTCGCTGTTCCAAACGATATTATCGACTCCCAAAATTTTCAAATTAAAAACGGTGATCGTTTAACTGGTCGGAGCTCCTCTGGATCATGAAAATGATGCTTCTCATCGATTAAAAATAAAACGGCATCGATTAAATTTTCGCAAGGCTGGGAATTAAAGTTTCCACGATTCGCTCGAGCAATTCTAAAACCCATAAATTCGCAAACGTCCCGCGGTTAACGACTAACTCGTCAGCTCGCTGGCTCGCCAGACTTCAAGTACAGCGTTTGTCTAGTTTTTCCCGTTTGAACGGTCTCCATCGAGGATCCAGGTCGTCGCAATCGGCTTTTTCCCTTGGGCGTAGTCTGTGGATCGTCGAGACCACTTGGAGGTCGCATGGTCGCGACCATTCTCGTTGATACATCGCGGATCCCAGGAACTTTCCACGGCGACGCACGATAGATCCGGTCGTCGGTCTGGGTTCTTGGTGCTCAGAGAAGCGATAAGCGTATAAATGCAAACACGGACGCAGCCGCCGCCGACGCCGACGTCGACGCGGTGCCGAGAGGATGGATGCATGATCCCGCGGCACAAAGTCAGTAGAAAATGAGGGGTAGAGAGAGAGGTAGGGACAGAGAACGAGAGGAAGCGGCAGGAAGGCATTCAGTGCATTCACGGGGAAGAACTCTGCACGAACGAGCGAGCCCGTGAATGAACCGAGTCCCGACCCGGCTCGAACCTCCCCCTAAACCACCCTCGAAACCACCCTATCTCGGGCATTATCGTTATTAAACACCTCGAAGGGCTGCCGCCGTAGGATATCCTCCGAGTCTCAGGATCTAAACTCGAACAGGCGCGCCTTTTAGCATTTCTGCGTCGCGTTTTCCTCGATGCCAGACCGGGTCGTTGCATTTCTGAATGCTTGGCGGCCGTCAACCAGCCTTGCAGATCGCTTCGATATTATCTGTCTGCCACAGAACGATGCACTGATCTTGTCTGCTATCAGTCGATCCGTTTCCGTAGCTTCCGAGTTGATGTAGTTCACGGTTACCGTTCAACCCTTGCGGCAGTCGTCTTTAAAAATTGATGTACATCCTTATTGACGAAACGCAAAATTTCTATCCACTTCCAGCACCTTCTACTACTCCGTAGAAACTAATTTAGGGAAGCACAAACAGCTAAAACTGTAGTCCAGAGGCTACACTGTCACTGAACGTCGCAGACTTTCAGTGTGGACATAGGGGTTGATTTACAGATTAGTTTTAGTTTTTGTGGGACACCCTGTACCTTTTGGGAGAGACAGCAATGCTCGGAATCCTATCTCGCCACTCAAGACACCCGGCATTGTTTCGAAAGGAGACCGGCCCGCTCCGCGAGCGTTGGAACCAACCCCCTTAACCGTGGCATCGGCGGAACGCCGGATGATGTACTGCGCCCCCAGCCCCTTAATTACTGCCGCGTGCAAATTGGAAGGAAAAATTAATCGCAGAAATGACTTAGAGCCGCCGGTTGCGGGGGTGGGACGAGCGAGGGTGGCCAGGGGGCGGAGGGTGGACGAGGAAGCGCAGCCGAGGGTCGCACAAAGGGGATGAAAGGAAGTCCGGGGCAATTAGAATGATGCCCTTTGCACGGTCTTCCTCGCTGAACCTCTACCACCCGACCTCCCTCCTTTCCGACCACCCCCAAGCCACCCCCACGACCATCTCCACCCTCCGGGTGATATCATAGAGCGATCTTCATCCGTCTGCGAGGAAACGAACGACAGCAAAATGAACGAGATCGATTAGGAAGCTTTGGAGCACTAGTAGTTCACAAAATTGTCAATCCTTATTTTCTCATTTTACATTACCACGCTCTTGATCGGCTGAGTTCCAGAATGTAAAAGGAGCTGAACAGTGCCACTTAAAAGATCACCCCTTAAAGATTCGTCTGAACCACGGCGATTATGATCGCTCCTGAAACTACCATTCAATTTCGCCGAAGAGGAGCGCATGCTCAGAGAAGAAGCATGCGTATCCCCTCGCGAGATCCACCCTTGACCCTCCGGTAAAGAAAGGTGCACCAGCGCGAAATGGAGCAGCCGATTCGCTAAAGCGGGGTGAAAGCGGGTGGCGAAAGCTAGTGCGGCCCGGCCCGGTTCGGCGCGGCGCGTCGGCTTCATCACAATTAGGTGACGATCCCATCAGCGGCGTGCGGAGGCTGGGTGTGTGCCGAAAATCGGGAAGCGAGTACCCGCGAAACTGCGGTCTCCCTTCCATCTTGGGATAAAAGAGGACCAAGAGTGTGTGTGAACACCATCCGGGATTGCGACTTCGTTGGGGATACACGATCCACGTTTGTGTCAGGGAGGAGGAGGGAGATAGATGATAGAGAGAGGATAGAGAAGAGATCGTTCTCTCTGTTGCAAACGTGGGACCAGTGTGTGTCGGCTAGCGCGGGGAGCTCGATTTTCCTGGTGTGTCTGTCTGTCGGACCGTTCGTTCTCGTTCGTCTGGCTGACTGGATGGGTGGTTGGCTGGTTGGTTGGTTGGTTGGTTGGTTCGTTGGTTGGTTGGTTGGTTGGCTGGCTGGGTGGCTGAGTTTGCTGCCGTTGCATCGAAACATATAAGTCCAGGAGGGCAATAATAGATCCCACAATGCCACGCGAGCTTTTCAGGGCCTCCCGTAGGTGGTGCGGCCGTGGGTGGGAACGTCGGACGGGGTTGGGGGTTGCCGGGGGGTGGTGGAGCCCGCGAGAGGGGATGGAAACGAGGTAGCTCATCAACTAATGGCCCGGACCGGAACTGAACTACCTTCTCGTACGGACTCGCCTACGCTGCTGCCTCTCGGTGCACGTGTGTGCATACGTCTGTGGATGCACACGTCCTCTCTCTACCTATCTCTGTCTTTCCTTCTCTGTCTGTCAGCGGACTCTGTCTCTCTCCTTCTCATTCTCTCACAACCTCGACTGTCGCGCGACACAGCCTCTCCCCATCGAGTGGATACGTTCTTGCGCGACGTCTACCAATCTGGATTGCACCCAGCCGACTTCATTTCGGATATTTAGCGTTATTGCTGGATAAGCCATCTACTCCTCCTCCTCCTCTCTCCATACATTCTCCTAAAGAGACCGGAAGCTTGCCGAAATTCCACGGAAGAATAAGCCTCGCGACCTTACAGGGTACCAGGCTGAGTTTCAACGCCTCCGGTTGTTCTCTGTCGTTGTCGTCATCGTTGTCGTCTACCTACTTCTTTTTCTACGGCTCTCAGTGTCCATTCGAGATTGGCAGAAGTGCATAAAGTTAAGTGCACGCTCCTCCAGTTCTAACAGTTAGCCACTGTGCCGGAAGATGAGATTGCGATTCCGGGAAGTCGTTATTTCTTCTCGAGCTCCTTTTTCTGATAGACCGTGCGCGGCTCCCTTTCGCGCGCTGTAATGCTCATCAATCCGGAAGCACAGATCCTGACGAAACGATGAGACTCTTTTTAGAGACTCCGCGGCAGGAGCTTCAGATCTGTGGAATCATCGTCCTCCAAAAATAGTTGGCCTTTTTCCTGGTAGTGGCTCCTGGTCTATGGATTTTTAGCTTCTGGAGGTTCTGAGTGCTAGAGACGTTGCCAAGGACTTGGGATCTGTCGAATCTCTACATCTCGTGTCTCTTTAAAAAATGATAATTGATTTTTAGTAGCTGATCTAGCTGTTGAGTATTTTAGATTATAATCTCCCTAGTTGTTAAATTGTTGACGTTATGGAATTGTTTACTAAGCTCTGCTGAGGGAACTTCTAGGAGGTCTTCAACCGTACAGTCACCCCCACATGTGTTAATCTCCATTTTGGGTAACCAGGACCGATCCTTTCAAATTCTAATGTCTCTAACTCCCTGAGACTGGCTGTCAGGTCCCCGAGGGTTTGAATTTTCAAATCCGCGGGTCAGGAAATGTTTCGGCGAATCCTCCCCCGAAAATATTAATCTTCCCTCTCTGGTAGACAGCCATTTACAGTAATTACCGGCGGTATTAAAAACAAAGGAGGACCGTTAACGCGACGGGGCGACCTCGGAAGGCCGGGGTCCTCTTTTCGCGCTGCTCAAAGGAGAGACGCGGTACCAAAGAAAAAGGGTTCGTTCTCCGGTGGGGTGAGTCGGAAGGAAGGATTCGCATAAATCCACCCTCCTCTCTCCGAACCGGCCTGGAACCACCCCACGAGAACGGGCCATGAATATTGATCAGCCCCGTTCCACCCGTGCGTCGTTCTACTATCACGCAACGCGTCTTCCCGTTGGGACCCTCCTTTTCGTCTTTTCCACCCCCGCACCGCCATCTTACGCGGTCTCCATTTTCTTCCTCTTTCCGTTTCGCTTTCTCTTTATCCACCGATTCGCTCTGGGTCCTCGTGACCCGGCAAACAACGGACTCTATTTACGGTGGACTTTATCTTGACGTGATCTAGTTATGCCAGGCACGACCTAGCACGCAGCATCGCTCCCAGAGATCGCTCACTATTATTCTATCGTCTATCGCCAGCATCTAACACGTGGTTTCGACGGGTTGGACTATCGGAGGCCGGAATTCCGAATTGATGGTTGCGCGGATCATACTTTTATGTAATACCGCATTAGGCTCTTTAGAAAATTATGTCCTGCAAACCCATGCTCATAATACAGTCTTTATCTTTTTAATTGAATTTTTAATCAGTCTTCAACTCGCTCGCGAATTCACTTGAAGCTGGCATTTGCTCTTTAAAATAGTTCAAAAGATTGAGAACGAAAAATATTGTATTCCACGTTTCATCTCATTTTATTGTAACGTTGTAATATTCACCCCGATGGTTTTCGTCGCTGTCCACCCTAAATTCCTCGCAGTATGTTTCTAAATACCATTACACCCCGAGGAGTGAATAAAGTGAATGGAATGTATCCTCCACCCTAGTCTTTCTATACTGCTCGTGTCCTTTCGTGTTCACTCGGCTGTCGAAACATGGTCATCGTCATCGGTCACGGTCTCCAGGAGTCATCGAGATCGCTCGAAGGGGTGGCTGGCACGCAACCCTTTCGCCGTGAAACTTTAAACGAACGATCTGGGTTAGAGCCGAGGAGTTTTTAACGCTTCGAGAGTTACCATGGCAACAATGGTAGGCCGTTATTAATCCCCGACGGGAGCGGCGAGGAACAGAGGAAAGAGAGAGAGAGAGAGACTAGGGAAAGGGAGAAGAATCTCCCTCGATTCTACCGGAGCTTCTGATCCTCTCATTTTCGATCTTCTTTCGCTCCTTCGGATCTGCGCTCGTTCCTCTCCCATTCTTTCGCCACGTGAGCGACTCTGTCTTCGTTCGAACGACCGAAAGATAGACAGAGAGCACAGGCACGCGTGGAATTAGGAGAAGGCTCCGTCATTATACTCCCATCACTCACTTCGTTTCTGCCTGTCTCGCTCCGGTTCATACTTAACCTTGGCTGCGAGCCTTCTGCGTCTCACCTCCGCCATTTCTCTTTTTATCCTCGAACAGCGAGTGCTGTCTGACGTTGCCTGCAACTGTTGCTAAAACATCGACGGACAAATAATTATGTGACCACACTTGTTTCTTTGGAATTGGATTCAGTCACGTTTAACCCTTACGCCAATACCCAGGTCACCATTTTTAACTTCTTTCTAACATTTCTTTTATTTTATCGAAGGACCACAGATATTAATTTCTATTCGAGGCAGAAAAATATCTCTTGGAACAATAGATTATTTTTACCCTCGATATTTTATACGATTCTCGAGAGATTGATGATTCGAGAGCAATAGTTGCACATGTATGAGGCTTTCGAAAAATGATTTCCACGTTTCGAGAGAGCATAAGTGCATCGATCGTCGGAATTTCGGCGTCGGATCCTGTTCCGGCTCGATTTCCGCTCGGCGGCGGGTCGGCTCGCGTTTACCACCTGCATCGGATCGAATTAATAGTTCGCTCGGCCGCGAAACCCGTAAATAATGCCGGCTGACAGGCCGTAGCCGAACGTCGATGAATAACGAGCCGCGGAACCTTCGACTTCGAGTCTCTCCTCTTTTTTTCCACGGGGGTCGGCCAACACCGCGTCGGTTCGGACCACACGCGCTCGAAGACACTCGCATATATTCGTAATCCTTTATGGCGGCTACGAAACAGAGGGACGACACGGGGGTGCGGATGTGGAAAAGCGAAAAATACAGCGACAGGGAAACACGGTGGCCAGGACGTTGGAAGGAAATGAGTGAAAAGATCGAAGAGAGGAGGAGAAACGAGACGAGCGAGAGGGACAGAGAAAGACAGAGAACGTTATGGCGAGTGTCTGTGCGCGTGCACGGGAAACAAAGCTCGTCTCCGGGCGAGCTCCTCCACGTGTACAAGCCGCTCGATGCATCGATACCGGAAACGGCGCGATCCGCCACGAAAAAACCGGAGAGAAACTTGCTTGGCGACGCGTCGACAGAGCCACGAACGGTGACGCGCCTGTACACGAACACCGTGAATATTTCGCCAGAGATATCCCGCCGCCTTTCTCGACCCTTCGACCACCCCCGTCCCGTGCACACGTTATCGCAATTTTTCACGTGGACGTGCTCGGACACGTGCTCGTCCCTCGCGTTTACGCGGCGCACTCGTTAGACGCTCTTCGATCGGACGATTGGCTACTCCGATTAGACGCCTCAATTTCCTCGGAACGAGCTGAATTGTTTCATATTCTATCTCCGACGTCTTCGGAGTCCAATGATAAGGGGAACATCATTCCCAAGGGAATATTTCTCTCTTGGCCCTTTTGATTAACCAACTAGGACAGGTAATGCGAACCTTCTACCACTGCCTGCATTAATTTCATCAAGTTGCTAAAGTCCGTTCGAATGTCGCTAAATTCTATCACTCTCGTGATCGACGAATAAAATGCACAGAATACGATTTTCTACAAGCGCACCAGTGCAGCGATTTTTCTGTAACCACCTGGAATACTTAGAACGAAGTCTCAACCACCCTCTGTATAAATTTTATCAAGTTGCTCAAGCTTGCTTCCGTCGTATGGAATTTTGAAGTACATCAAGTCATCCACGGTTCTTGGAACGTTCGCGGTGGAATGATTTCGTTCTAACCAGCGGTATAAATTTTTCTAAAAAAATAACACACTACTCGAAGGACGGGGGATGGTCGACAGAAACCCGATGCCCGACGGTGACCCAATGGAAGCTTCGATCTCGAAGGAAAGTAGCCTCGTCCCGCACCGCGCTCGATTGATCAGAGTGGGTGGACGGAGGTTGAGCGATTTTCGCCGGAAGTATCGGGCGGCCGGAAGCCGTGCGCGCTTTGAAATGCGAAAGACGTGTTCCACGGCCACGGGGAGAGAGAAATCTACCACCCTCTCTTTCACCCTCTCTCGGAGTAACGTTGATCTAATAACGGGACAAACGTCGCGCGAATCGTGTCCCGGACGGGATTTCATTTCCTCCTAGGATGAGCGGCCGCGACCAAGAGGAAAAGAGAAGGACGACATGCAGAGAGAGAGAGAGAGGGAGAGTGAGAGAGAGCCTGGCAGGGGTTGACGGTGAAAGAGGGGCGAAAGGAGGTGCGGGGGAGGATCGATCCCGGCTCTCGCAAACCCGTCTTTCGATAGCGTCGCCTCCAGCTAGTTGTCGAACAAAGCGTCCCGCCGCTTCGTGCAAGAATTCGCTCGACAGCCGCTTAGACTGTGAAGCGTGCGTCGAAGAGGGTAGGGGGTTGGAGGCTTCTCAGGATTTACCAGGGAACTTCCAGCCCCCAGTTCTCTACACCTTTTGTGACAGTTTGCGAAATTACTCGCCACGAGAACCGAGAACTATGCGGCTACGCCGCGAAACGTTGACCCACTGTTTACACGATTCCGCGAACAAACCCGTTCATTTTTCCCAATGCGACGGCACTATCAGACCATATAAAATCTGTTGAAAAGTAAAGTAAGCTTTTCTCACTCCGCGCCACGCTAATGGCCAATGAGTCTGTGTCCTATCCACTATGGTTTTGTTTCATTTCGGTTTTGTATCGCAATGCCGTCGATGAGTAAGTTAATGTTCTGACCAGGCAAGCGACGTGACGTATTCGTTTTGCTTCTTATTCACATGTATGAATCTATCTTATATTTATTAAATGTAGACGCGTTATTTTCAATAAAAACATTATTAGAGTACGAGCCAATAGATTTTCTGTATGAATCGCTATGTTCTCTGTATGAAACGTGATAGCTAGACTGATCGTTCTGCATTATTTTCAAGCTAAAAAATGTTAATTAGCTGCAAAAATGCAACAGAATATTCAAGTTCTTGCTTATTATAAACGTATAATGCGTTCCTTGAAACAACAACCAAGAACTCTTAGCGAAAGGCGTGAAAGGAGAAGGAAAATAATGGGCAAAAATCAGCTTTTTTCTGAAACAGTTTGGGCAAAGGGCAGACTAGAGAATAGTTGTAATAACGTAGCGAAACACAGGCGAGAGGCCGAGGAGGGTGGCCGCAAGTGTAGGTTCCCCTTCGCGAAACGTTTTACCGAAGGTAATGGCCGTGCCGGAAGCGAGATGACGCGTGACCCCAGACGGATGCATTAGACGCACTTCCGGCGGTGCGACGCCCGGTTTCAGCTCCGCGCCGCTCTGCTCCGCTCCGCTCTGCTCCGCTCTACACCCCTGTGTTCATCCGTGAAACACCGGGGCCACACCGGTCGCAGCATCCCGCCTATTCGCGGCTCCTTCTAACGCGTTATTCGCGCGATTGTATCCCTGAAATCCTGTTACGGCCGACGGATCGCTCGATCGAACCTTCGGCCTGTCCCTCGGGTAATTTCGAACTCCGCCGAAACTAGGACGATTGTTCGGGGTTTAATCGAGCGGACAATGGGACTCGACGAGCGGATACTTTCTCCGGCCCTCCCCTTCTTCAGATCCTGGTCAGCCTCTCTTTATTAATACGAATCAAAATATCTCGCTGATCCGCGGATACAAGCTCCTGATCTTCCAGACTACGTGGAAATTAATTTTTTACAGACCAACCAGAGCTGAAATTCTTAATTAACCAATTGGGATGGGTAATGCGAACCTTCTAGTACCGTCTGGATCAATTTCGTAAAGCCGTTTGGTCTTTATCGCACTTTTAATGGCAGTAAGTTGAAATGCACTGGACGTGATTCCGGAAATTAATTTTTTACGGACGCACCAGTGCTGCGATTTTTATTTAACCGACTGGGATAGGTATTGTGATCCTTCTACTACCAGCTGGATTAATTTGTGACGCTCCTTTCAAGAATCAATATTAACCGAACTGACGAAGTTGTCGCACTTTTACCATTAAATTCGAGAGCCTGCAAATTCCCTCAGGCGTACGACAGATAAAAATGAAAAATTGAGGCAGGTGTTTGAGCAAACGTTGGCTTCGGGACATCATTGGCAGCGCATGGTTCACCTGATTGAGCATCGGTAAACAATCAGGAACCTTTGCTTTCCCGGGCGATCGAGGATTGAAAAGCGTGGATTAAATACCTACGCTCTCGGTGTACAATCGCGAAGGATGTCAAAGGGAAGTATTATTTCCACGTCGCGTGAAAGGACGAGTATATTTCTATTGATCCAGTTCGGATATGTTTCCCGATTGAAATTTTGGTCGCGCGATTTTCTATGGACCCTGTACCTTTACCGTTTTCCCCGTATACGTATATGTACTGTATATACATCTGCCTCCACCTCCCGCTACAACCATGGAGCGGTCCGAATTTCCCATGTAACGCGCAGAGAAAAAGGAACGGCGTCAAAACTGGCTCTCTTGTAAATTTTTCACGTCCGCCCGGCGCAATCAAGCCCACCGCCGGCCTTCCATTACCGGGAACAGCAAACATCGCTGTTTATGCATTCCGAATAGGGGAAGCAAGGGGGAGAAATTAAAATTCATCGTTCGACCCCGAAGATATCGATTGGTTCCCCGACTATGACGCTCGAACGGAGCTACGCGGCGATACGAGCCCCCGGCGAAACACTTTGTCTCGGAATGGTCCAATAAAATTCGGATACGCAAAACCAATCGCCACAACGCCGTTATTCTACCTGTGAAGAAAAGTTGGATACGCAGAGAACTCTCAAAAAATTTTTCCATAATTTTTCAACCCCTCTATCTCGAACAATACTCCGACTCTATTTCGTTTCTCTTCTTCGTGAACTCGTTGATATGAAAATCCAATTAAAAATACGATTTGGCACACTGGGATTTATCCTCTAGAAATTTTCGGACCTAACAAATGCTATTGAGATCGGTATTTACCTAGGCGTAGATTGATCCGAATTTTAATCAGTAATAATCGTGTAGAACATATTCCATTATTTTGAATCATTGTTTTCTACCTCGATTCGAAACTGTCTTGTTCCAGCTCCAGTTTCTTTACTTTCAGATTGTTAAGAAATTGTAGTTATGGACAATACACTTATTTCCTTTGAGTCATTCACCTCTTAGTTCTTCTTGCTTCTTTGGCGGTCCGATTTGTCGGAATTTTGTTGCCTCTCGAGGGATAAGATAGTGCTTAGAAGAGGAAAAGCAAGCCTCCATGGATTCAGGAAGCGCGTAATGGTGGCCGTGACGAAAAAAGATCCGCCGGTAGGAACGAGCCAATAGGATAAGAGCCCCTTTACCTTACGAGATTGGTCGGCGCATTGTTTTAAGGGAGGCCCGACGCATGCGTGATCCCATGCGTGGGAGGATCGACCAGAGTCCACGGCCCATGCTCCCTGAGGATCGTGCCTCTCGATCCGGTAGATCCCACCAGTGTCCTGGAACTCTATCCACTGTCTGGGCCCTACAATCCACCTGATCCACTAAAATTCCTCCTCCCACGCGAACCACTTTCCAATGAACAGTTTTCACCATCATACGAGGGCTCCTGTATACACTGAACATCCTGCTGAAAAAATTAATCACACATTGTTTAATAAATTAGCTTTCCACTGTGGATTTTTGCGTTGCAAGGATCAGACAATTCTCAAAATCTCCAGTCTTCTAGAGGCGTCTCCGAAGTCCAAGGATCTCCAGGACCCAGGTGGTTAATTAGTACCAGCAAGTAACCGCCACAGCGGGAAAAATCAGTCGATTAGCACGATGGGTCTGTTGAGGACCAGGATCTTGATCCTAGATCGTCCTTCGTTCTGTGAACTACTCCTTTCTCGAAGGTAAGCTGTCGAAAACGGCTCCCGGCAGATAAATCGATAATCGTACCCGGTTTTTCGGAGGCTTAGGCGTTGCTTATTAGCGAAATCTCCCGGTGCGAAGGATAGAACAGCCTCGAAGGAAAGACGGAGAGCGAACGAAGAGAGATTGAGAGAGAGGAAGGATCGCGGAGATGGATCTCGAGGGAAGAAACAGAGAGGGTGGTCGTGGAAAAAGAAAGCCGGCCTTCGGTCGGGAAAAAAAGAAGAGAAGAGGGGGCACCTGCCTTCAAAAAGGCCGCCGACTTGATCCGAGCCGCCATTGTTGGCCACGGTGCACCATACCGCGAAACAAATACAACCCATACAACGCCGTGGAGCGTAACTGGAAACACAGCCGGGGAGAACGTCCGTGAGATTATCTCCGCTTAGCCACCACCTTTGCAGCTTCTCTCTCTCCGTTGTTAACCGGGGTTTTAGATTTTTCCGCGATCCCCGACGTACCCATTAACCGAGTCTCTTCTCTTTTCATCCCCCCGAGACGTCAGCGAGCATTGAACCACGAGAACCGATTCGCACAAACGCGAGAAATCTTGATTAAAACGTGAATCGAACGATTTCATAATTATTGCAGTCGCGCGGGGGTGAGAGAGAACGGTTCGGGGGTGGTTGTTAAAGGGCACGCATGAAAATCATCCCCGGCGGTTTATTGTTCCCAGGTAGAATAATTGCCGACTTCCGGGGGCCGCACAATGCTCCGCGACCCGAACCCGCGAAGATTAACCGACGTTTTTCGCGTGCGAGACTGCTCGAGCGCGAAAAAACCAAGAACCACCAAAGAAGAGGGGTCGGGGGTCGTGGACCAGTGTTTGTTTAAATTCGAGCGACTTTGGTAGTGGCCTGAATAAGCCCGACTTTTGTGCATTATGCTCGTCACCGAGGCCCGTGCCACGAAAATATCCACGTGGCGACACGGGGGGCCGGAGAAAGGGGTCGAAGAAAGGGTTGAAGAAGGAAGAAAGGCGAAGAACTTGGGGGCGCGAGAGGCAGAGGGAAGATATTCGGAGAAAGAGAGTGCCCAGTCGCTGCTCTTACGATAAAAGATCTCTCTCTCCCGGTTGGCTGGCTGGATGGCGGCTGGTCCTGGCGAAATTTCCGTCGAGGGCCGGCCCGGGACGGGGGTTGGAAAAAGCTGCTGCAGCGAAATAAAAAAATATATATATACATATACACACACATATATATGTATATGTGTATGGAAAGGTGTACATGTGCACAGTACACTACGGCACACGTACAAACGTAACCGGGCGCAGACACGCGGACCCGTGTAGGCACTTAAAAAAACAAACACCCACACACCGTCAGGACAAGAATCGAGCGGAGCCATTCAACTGCTGAACGAAACAACAATTCGGTCGTCCAATTAATCGCGAACAACGCGCGCGCCCGAGAAGCGAAACGCGCGCGATTCGAGAAATCGAATGGGCCGAGTCGAGCCCGCGCCCGAGGTTCGCCCGTGCTTTTTTTTTCTCGTTTTATGTTTTTTGTTTTTAGCCTTCCCCCCTTGAATGGACCAATCGGCAAGGCTCCTAGTCGAGGCTGCTCCGGTTAGTTTTTTCGTCACCCTCGCGCTACTTCTCCTTGGCTCGAATTCACTTCGGGTTCCAGACAGGAAAATCATCCCCTTCGGTCCCTCAGCCCGGTATACACGAGCTAATTGGTTATCTTTCCGATTTTTCTACAGTAGTCTCTGACATTTGTAGAATTTTAAACCTAATCTCTCCTCTCCCTATTCAAACTTACCCTCAGCCCTCCTTCCAGATCTCCAATCTGTATTATACTGCACCTTCCGTTGCCTCTATTTCCTGAAATTTTTGCATAATTCGCATAAGCTAAATATTAAACAGCACCGAATGATCTCGAATTAAGCCTTGGTAGAAGAAAGTGGTATACGTCAGCGGATTCGACTCCTACCAGAAGAAAAACATAAGATTCCCTATAAGTAGACAGGATCTTGATAAGATATATTGTTTACAAAGAGTTATAGTTTGGGAAGAACAGTTCTGTCTCAAGTTTCGATTTTTCCCTTGTATCCCGAGATTTCCACACCGTAATTGGTTGTCTTCTTTCCAAGATTCTCCGAGCAGTGTGGGGGCGGTTAAGTGGCGCATTGAAACCAGTCGGAGAGACAGACGAAAAATCGTTCCCCGAAAAGTCAGTGCTCTCCACCCTTGGCTATTCGATGCTCTTCGAGGAGGATTCCCCGAGCAGGGTGGTTGGAAAGATGGACGAGGACGGGACATTAATAAGCGTAATATATTAGGGAGTCCTTTGTGAGCAGCGGGCGTCTTTCAGCCGCGCGTCAAGCCGAATCCTGGCGGGCCAGGATCACGGTTGAAAGGTGAAAGGAGAGAGAGAGAGAGAGAAACGACGCAGGGACAGAGGAAAAGAGACGGTTAAAGGGCGATCCACACGGCAGGTTATATATGCTCGCGGAGAGCCCAACGGGATTCAAAACCATCCGGCATCCGGGCCCGAGACAAATGCGTTCCGCGGCGCGAGACAAAACGCGTGACTCGTCGCCGTCATTCGTTAAGCCGTTTTCAGCGATGGAAACGGCGACAGGAAAGGGAAGGGCGACTCTCTGTTCGAAACCAATGAAACCTCCGGTTGAAAGACACCTCCTTCTACATTCCTCCGTCTTCTTCGGGGCCGCGTCATTACTCAAGAGGAGTACGTGTCGCGCAGGACATTCCGACGGCTTTCACCGAGCTGTCGAAGGGGACTCGGCCCGAGCGTGGGCAGAATATATTTACGCGCGAGCGACCGTTCGACGCCGACCGTTTGCCTCGATCGAACGGAACAACGAGAAACGACACCGAAACTGCATCCCCCATCTCTGCTCTACAATCTGCATATCGTAACTCCTCGATCCGATCGAGATCTTCGGTGAGGAACGCTGTCGAAGATGGCCATCGTTGATTAATTCGTGCCGCTGTGATTTGGACGGGCCAGAAGCATCGGCTTTGCCAGGCTTCACCATTAACACTAGAACGTCGAGCCAGACTCGTGATTAACATAAAATTTGATTTTGTGAAGTTCTTCATGTAAAATGAAAGGTAATGCTGAGGGTTGAGATGGAATAAATGGATGGAAGTAAATAAGAGAAGTTTCTCGCGAATGATGATACACTACTGAAATGGTAGAGAGTTCGAAAGGTGTCAGGACGTCTATGTAAGGATCAACCGGTTAGTATCGACGTTGTTCTCGATGAAAACCGTTAATCGCAGCGGCGCGGGGGTGTCTAGGGCGCAAAAGGGTGCTCTGTCGACGGTTCGTGGACCGTTTCGGTGGGGGCTGGCTGTCGGCTGGGCCATCCTCGAATAACGCGGAGCGTAACACGTGGGCGCAGAGTGCCCGGAGAGAAGATAAACGGATTACGGCCGCTTTGTGTCAACGTGATCCGCTTCCCGTGCACCCGAATCCCAGTACCGTGCTCGCCGTCCGCTCCTCCTCAATGGGATATTACGCGCTCCAGTGCTGGTAACACTGTTCGGTCTGCAGGATGTCGCTTCGACTGATAACCAATTTTCATTACTGTTAATTTAGGGGCCTACAGTCGCGCCACCGCGCCGCCACGAACTCTCTCTCCCTCCCTGTCTCTCTTTCTCGACGCCTTTCGGATCACCGTTAACGATCTCTGTCCCCGAAAAATTCCGATTTACACCGTCCCGCAGAATTTTCTTCGATCACCTCGGCCCATTCTATTCGCGAGCGTGCTTCTTTAATCAAAATGCAACGGTACCTTCTTTATACATATAATATTAAAATAAAAGTATGACATTCAAAGGAACAAACTTTTGGATTCCCTATGTAAAATGGTTTACCAATAAGTATCTATCATTATTTCACAGATTGTGAACTATCTATTTAAATCTTACCTGTATCATTGTAACATCAAATTGCAACATTGTAATACTAAATTGTAAAGCGAAATGGACCCATCTAAGAGCCTAAGGGGCTTCAATAAAAAATTTAACACGAGGGATAATGGAATCTGTGAGTGATTTTAGACAACGAGGTGTACAAAATGAATTGGTATCAATTGCATTAAGTCTGCGTATCAATTTAGTAGACCATTCTAGGATCCGACTGTTCCAATCGTCGTTTTTACGACAGGCTCGTTGCCCAGAGTTAAACGACCGCGTGCCTCCGTCGGCTCGCATTGTGCCAGAGCACAGTGTTCCAGACTATAGTCTTTGCTCCGGCGTAAACAGCGTTGCGCACCGCGATCCGCGCTTTCCATGGGATGGCATCCACAACTTCCGCTCGAACAACTGAATCCTCGTTCTGTCACGCGACAAGGTGACCCAGTCAGCCTGTTCGATGACAGGGACGAGGCTATTGTGCGACTCGGGATCGGCAGTAATCGGCGTCTCACAGTCTCTCCTGGCTGGAGATCAGATCGAGCGGAGACGCGCTCTGCTCTCCGATCTGCTCTGCTCCGCTTCGCAGGAGAGGGAACGAGAGGAGAGACACGTCGTCCCCTCGTGCGCGGATCCATCGCAGACGCATTCCCTTCGCGGAGGATATCTCATCATTGTACTCGCCCCTTAATCAACAGCTCCCTGCCGTCCTCCGTGGCCGTTCGATGCTTATTGATATACCCCACCCCCTCCGCGCAACTCCCTTGATCGAACCCCTCGCGACGTATGAACTGTCTCTGTGTCCTGCGAGCGCAGTCCCGTGACTCTCCGTTTGCCAGGACTGCTCATAGAAATTCCCACATGCAAGGCAACGATGCAACCGCGCACATCGCAGAGTTAAAGTCATTGTGGTGATCGCCGGACATGGCTTCATCAGGCAGAATGTTTGCGGAAAGCGTGGATCGCTTTGTTTAATCCGAAGTTGAATTCATTTTTGCTGATACAAGCTGTTTTATAAAAATCTGAAGATGAAAATCGATGTGCTCGTCTTCTTGCATTGTACGAGTGAACGAACGTCCAGTAATCGCAATGCTAGAAGGGATGATTGCAGCCATGCTCCACGCTGAATTTTTTAAAAATTCCAATGACCTCCCCGAAATCCCTCTGAGAGATCCCCGCAAAAGATCCTCGAAAAAATAAATTTCCCATTTGCAAAGATCCCGAGCCCAATTACGAGAATCGAGAAGGCTTTGCGTGGAGATTGCAAGGGTTTGGGTTTCGAAATCGCGACCGAAATACATTCCCGTGCTAATAACCGTGCCACGGGGATGGCGTCGGAGATCTCGCCGAAATTTCATATTCAATAAGCAATATTTGTTTCGTTATTAATACGTGTCGAATATAACGGGAGTCAACGCAGAGTCGCGCCCATTGAATGGGGCGTGTTTCGGTGGTGCACGGCCACCGTACCGACGTATTTGCATGACAACGGTGGCCGCGCGCACGTATGCATCCCTGTCCCCGGTACTCGCTAATTAGCGGGTACCACATACCGGCGCGGATTAACGAGAATATTGCATTTTTAATAGAGCCCTAGCCTCCGCCACCCCGCGGCGACCGCTGCTGAGCCCGTGCGGGGTTGCTCCGGGTTTCGACGCCCCGGCGCGGTGATTTCAACGACGACGATCTCCGTTTGCACGGATCGTTGCCTGTCGAGGATCAGGACACTTTGATGTCCTTCCCCGCGAACGGGCTTCCGAAGGATTTATTAAGGACCCGGCAAATCGTCTCGAAGGGTCCGCTCGGGCAGACGCGACGCGATCGAACGCGGGTTCCAGATGCTTTTGATATGGTATTTGGAGAATTATACTGGTAATCACTCCCTTCTTGTGCTGTACCGTTCGATATATTCACGGATGATGGCCTAGTTAACTTTCTGGCACGTGCTTATTCCAATGTCGTTGATTTTTCGACCCTGGTCAAGCGCGATCGAATTCTTCAGCCTGTACATTCAACCCTTAATTATTTAGGGTCGATTCCGGTTACACAGAATTTTTGCAGAATAGTATTATTAATTTTGGCCGCATTTGAACTCTAAAACAAATAACAGCATTATTACACTGGAGTAATATATGTTTCAACCTTTAATGGTTCGGGGTGGATTCTAATTATACAGACTCTATTCGGATTCCAAACTACAGACAGATTAGATTGTAATTAGATTGCAGAATGAATGACAATTTCTCCACCCTGGACCGAAATCATGAAAAAATTCTACCCTCCCCGATTGCTCTAGAAAACGATGAAATCGAAAAGGAGTGGAACAATGAGACGAAAGCAGTGATCCCAACATAAAATAAAGTGTTCACCCGTGTCCCCGGTGAAGCTGAACTCTAGGGGGTTGGAATTGAACCCAGTCCAAGGCAGAGGATCGTTCTTCCCATAGAGAGCCGGACTTCTCCATGTTTGCGAAGACGTAAGAGAGGCTGGTGGAACGTGAATTTTTTTAGACTGTCGATCGCGCGACCGAAAGGCTTGAATATATTTCCCTGCAGCGTTGGGGATCGATCTAGAGGCTCAAAGAAAATCCCGCGTGCATCCCTGGGGTCCAGGTCGGTAGTCGGTTCTCTGCTTGCCCGTCCGCTCGACTAGCTCCGCTGATTGCTGCTGCATCTTTGATGACCTCGTCCAGACAGAGAAAGAGAGGGTGAGGAGAGGAGAGGGGGATCGGGGCCACCCCTGCACGGAATGCTGTGCAAAGAGTGAAACGTTGAGATTGATATTTTAACAGACGGATTACGTAAGAAGGGACCCGGGCTTGGTGTGCTGGTGGGTGGATAACGGGGGTGTTAGAGGGTGACAGGGGGTGGAGGGTGGATGGGGAGGGGGTAGCAGAGGCTCAAGTGGTTTGCCTCTGCGAATAGGGTGCACACCCAGAGGAAAGCGGATCCCGGCCCGGCCACCCGTTGATGAATCTTTCAGGGGACCCTGACACGATATTTAACAGATCGTGTTTTATCAGGGAACGACGCGTAACCTTGCGAATCTTCCGTGGCATCTACGACTCTTTTTACAGGTACCACCATCAATCTTTTCACCAACTGATCGCCCTCTTGTTTGTTTCCAGATAAAGAGGCTTCATCCAACCCGCGGGGACTCATGGGAATCCCATCGGTGAGCGATACATTCATTGATACATGCTTCATTTCTTTTGACCCCGACTAACTAGAATTTAGATATTTTCGAAAAAATGTATCAATTATTTATGATTATACGCTATACTATTTAATACAAGTCTCAACCGTGATATACGTATTCTGCTTTCATATTCTACATCTTATACTTTTCTTTGTCTGTGACCTTGAATGACTTTAGAATAATTATAGTCACTGAATTCCTAATGAAAGGGTTCCAAAGTGGTTTCATTTAAAAAAGTCAACGTGACATTGATATCATTTTTAAAAAATGACACAAAAACGAAATTTTTTATCATCGTGTCAACCTCATCGTACCATTCAACTTTGCCCTTATCATATTTGTACGTATCTTTAGAAACAACAAAGATACTTGAGGTGCAAAGGTTAGGTGACTCATCCTGTATATTAAAAATGAGTAGTTGAAACTCGTGCGAAGTGCATGAGAATCCTCGTGAAAGTCAACGAGTTAATTGGATCAGATTCTTGCTGATGCGCATAAGGATTATCACATGTAGGTTCCTGCGGATCAATGGGAAATCGTTCAACTCGAAGTTTCACGTCCAAGTTACCTTAAAGTCCTATCCATCTGTTGTCCCCGGTTCCGTCAATTAATTTTGTCTCTGGCGAACGTCGCAACGGACCCATGAAAAATCACCTGGGGAACGTTCCCGTCGCACACCTGCGTCTCGGATCGAAGGTGTAGGTCTCCTCGAACGCGTCGGCGAAAATCAAAGCTAGCTTCCACCGCCTTGGTCCACACGGTCCTCGTTGGTTTCTAGCTTTGTATACAGCCACGAACCACCAAACGAACGAACGTGTACGCGTTACGACGAGGCGTTATTAATCGATTCGTTGCTCTGTGTGCTGCTCCACGACCTTGCTAGCCGAAAACCCGGGGCCAGATGTAAATCGCGAGACGTAGGTGGCTGCGATCAACCGCCATTAATCATCGACTATTTAATTTACAACGGAAACTGGCCGTGATCCAACCGCGGTTTAATCCATCGGTCTCGCATGGCAGGCTGCGTGAAACAAAATTTTCTCTCGTTGTGCGACTTGCTGCATAAAGACAAATAGTCGTCAGAATTTAAGATTCCGACTCGTTTAAATAGAATATAATCATTGCCCTAAATCAAAACTAATTACTCTGTTAAATTGGGTTTTTTAATGGGATTAGATACAGAATTCATGTCGAAGTAATTTTTGAGATCTTCAAATCGAAGAATAAATTATTTTGAATTTCCCTGAATTGAAAATAAGTACTCTGTTAAATTGGGTTTTTTAATGGGATTAGATACAGAATTCATGTCGAAGTAATTTTTGAGATCTTCAAATCGAAGAATAAATTATTTTGAATTTCCCTGAATTGAAAATAAGTACTCTGTTAAATTGGGTTTTTTAATGGGATTAGATACAGATTAATGTAGAAGTAATTTTTGAGATCTTCAAATCGAAGAATAAATTATTTCGAATTTCCCTGAATTGCAAATAAATGAATGCTGTTGCGAATGATAATTGATAATTCGTCAGGACCAACTGGTCTCGATTCCGATTCGAGTCTCGATGCCGTAACACATGTATGGAGCATAGGACGATCGATCCGACCTGTAGACGGCCTCGTCTATATATATTGATCACGAACGGGGACTCGAACGAAACGATGCCACTGATCCGTTTTTGCGAGCAGCGTTGACGTGCACGTATTCCCCGATATTTATTCCGCCTGGACCGTTCTCCTCCCGGGGAACGAGCGTCTTATTTTACGAGAGGAGAGCTCCTCCGAGGAGAGGGCGGAATCCTCGCGCAAGCGAAAGCCGAGGACCGAATCCGAGGAAGATTCTATTAGCCTACTATCAAGAATGTACATGCGGTACGCTCCGCTGATAACACCTGAGTCGCTGCGTCTGCCTGGGTGCTCTTATCTCGCGTACGTGCGAGGTATTCGAGCGTGATGCACTCCGGAATCGTTGCACCGTGGTGCAACTTAAAAATCCCAGCCGATAGATCGCCGGTCTCGTCACGCTCCGACACGATGGCCGCAATACTGTGCAATTATTGTGATCGAAGCTTTCAGTGATTTCAGAATATTGCGAAGGTAGAAAATTAATATTGAATTCTAGGATCGTCTGGAAATTATTGTGTTGTTGTTAACACTATAATTTAGTATTCAACATGGTCCAAGTTTGGACAGTTTTTTTTATTGAAGCTCCTTAGGTCCTCAGATGGGTCCATTTCGCTTTACAATTTTGTGTTAAAAGTGAATTCTGCTTCCCACGTGAAAAACCCGGGAATAATCGGCGAGCTGGAATCGCCGTAAATAATTTTCCACGATGGGGCCACGCTCGACGCGCTGTTTAATAATAATATTGTTTAATACGGTTCTTTGAGCGCCGGCTTATTTGACGACAGCCAGCCACGGCGTCGCTGTCACGAATTCACCGCGGGGAATAGCGTCATTATTCAACGGCGCGTCGAAGCGGCCGTTTTTAATGAGATCCTACAATATTTAAGGCCGGGCTCTCGAGAGATTTTACGCCATCGCGTTGTCACGGCCGCGTCGCCGACCACTTCCGCCGCGGGAAATCTTTCCTCGAGGAAAGAAAATTGCTTACGGAATACCCTGTGCGACGTGAATTACCGATTTGTCAACACCCGTGTGTGTTATCACCGTCCTAGCTCTCCGAAGTTCAGGAATTCTCAAAATGGAGCTCATTTCTCGACCAGTGAATTTTTAAAAGGGAATTCCTGCACCGACAAGTGATGCACTATGGAGGACCTCGAGGCACTCTAATCCGAGAAATAAAAAGAGCTCCGTTTAAATGCAAATTGAAAAGAGCTCTATTTAAATTTCCATTTAAAAAAGCTCCTTTAAATTGGAGTTCTGAAAAAAGAGTCCTTTAACAAAGCATTCTATGACAATGAAAGTTTTCGCAAAGACCTAATAACAACAAATACTATAACAGCAAGAACGACAATATCAGTCAAGGTAAGTCTTTATCACCTGATCTGCTGATACCGCAGGTTATCGGGCAATCTCTCGCGGAGAGATAAGGATGAATAAGCGATAAATCGAGCCTCCTCGAATAAAACGGTACAACAACAAATCCAAAGATCGGATTTATCGATGAGCAATTATTCACTCAACGTTGTGAAAAATACAAAATTCAATCGTACTATGAATCGATTCAAAGGAACGGATCTGCGATTAAAAATCATGATAGCAAATATTACAGATCTAGTAAACACTGTATCAGAAGCTGATTAATTATGTTTTCACTAATTGTACTGTCCTAAAAGTATTTTTGCTTTATTAGAAAATAGCACGGAACACAAACTTCCAAAAATTATGAAAAAATTCCGAGGAAAGAATCAACATTTTGTCAACCGTCACCGATGACGAGTTTGAACAAATTCGCCAAAATATGAGCAGACTGGGCTGGCATCGATCGCGAGGGCGGGCTCGAATGGAGTCGAGGGATCGCAGGACGTAATATTTCGCGAAGGTGGATTTACGTGGGCGTCTGGATCTCCTTGCCGGCATCGGCAATCAGAAACACATTATCGGACGCGAGCGGGGCTCGGTAATACGTCCCGCTGCGCTCAGAAATATGCTTCGGCCCGATTCGCGCTTGCCAAGGACGCCCGGAGGAAATGAAATGGGACAGAGTGATCTTTGCTATCGACAGGGGGACGCAGGGCTGGTGCCGGTGCTCCATTGATTCCACGACTCGTCGCCAACACTACCAAACAGTGAAAGAAAAAAAACGAACATTAATCGCGCGCCTCTTAATCCGCCGTACATCGCTCGACAATAATAAAAAAAAAAAAACGAAGCCCGGTGGAAAGTTTTCCGAAGCGACCGGAAGTTCATCGAACGCGTGGAGACGTTTCATCAGAAAATGGCGCGCGCGAGATAGAGAGAGACGCGTATCAAGTGGTATTCTCCGGCAGTTTCAAGATGAATCCGAAGCTCGCGTCGTCGAGCGGATCCGCGCTTCCTCAATCCCCGGAACGGCTTCCCTTGTCGATCGATCCCCATTCAAAGGGGGGAAACGACCGAAATATCATCGAACGTCACGGGGATACGGCATTCGACGAGCACCATGGGAAAAAACGCCGTGAAACGGCCGCTCGCGTCTCCGTAGAATTCATTTTAATCATCTCCACCTTCCCCCGTCCGCCGGGAGACTCACCTTCCGGCCACGGAGGAACGGGACTCCCTCTCCTCTCTCTTTCTCGCTTCTCCTGTGGCTCTCCTTCTTTTTTCTTTTTTAATTTCCCAGCCTCTCTTTCTCTGTCCGCCCAGTAATCACGGGCACTATTACACCGAAACGTTTTTGATGAATTCGTCAACGAGCCTCCTCCTGCACAGCGAGCTCTCCCTCGCCTCCAGACGGCTTCTCTCGAGCCGCGAGCGGAGTCTTGCGAGCCCCAGGCTCTGCAAGACGCTCTCCTGAGAGAGAGGATACTCGGAACAAAGCATGATCCACGCTGGAAGCTCCCTAGAACTGGCCTAGACTTGCTGGATGCTGAGAATGACGATCTACGAATGATTGGATGACTGTCGAGAAGGCTACACGTTGAAACGTCTCCAGGAATACGACAGAATTGAGATTTAAAGCCCGTTTTACAGTCGAGGAACGAGAGCTATGTTCGATCACGCGAAGTTGTACACCTCTCATTCAAAGTACATTAAAACGTCTAAAACAAATCCTAGGTCAATTTTTGAAAATTCATCGTAGAGAGGAATCTTCACTCTTAAAATCCGCGAAAGATTCATTCCCAACAATAATTTTCTAAGATCTCCAGATATGTTTTAATTTTTGCAATTTTTGAAGAAAGGGGTCCTACGAATTTCGCGTGTCTAACTTGGTCCTCGTATTCTTTCATAAAGAAGATAAAAAATATCGTACATCGAGTTTTGAGAGTTCGTTGCAAAGGGGAGGCTTCAATCTTGAATCCACTGTAGATTTGGTCAAAGAAAAAATTTTCTCATAATTCTACAGTCCTTTGAATATGCTTGTAACGCGCAGCAATGTTGCTGTCGATACCTTAACGATGCAGAAGCGCAAGAACTGTACAGGTCCGACGCTGCGTTTAAGTGTGCGACGACCTTTATGTCGACCGTTCGCCCGAGTCGGAGAGGCAGCATAAATAATTTTCTGGCGCATCCGCGGCGTGAATGTAGCCGCTCAAGATAGCTGCGGCGACCGCTGTGGACGATACTCTTTTCCTCGACGGCAAAATGGGTCGGCTGTCTTGAGTTCCGCGGATTCATCTTGCGGATTCCTTTCAGGACGCGAGCTGCGCGCTCCCGGCTTATTCAACTTGGCCTCCGTACGAAGAAGGGGTACACGGTCGCGCGCCGCTTAAAAAGAAGCTCGGATCGCGGACGATCTTCCGGATCAATTGGCTGAAAAGCATTGCTTGATTTTTTCACTCGGGAAACATTATCATATTCATCGCTCCTCCTGTAATACCTCTGGCAAAATTTCGGATCTTCGAATTTCATTCATTACGACGCTCTTACCTCTTTCGAGCTTTCTTTTTTTCTGTTTTCGCGAGACTACTTTTCTTGTTGATTTTCCCCGGGAGAAACGAGCACACACGGTGCTCGAGACACGCGTTTCTCTTGAGCGACGTTACCGGAGAGTCGGAGTCCTTTCTTCGCGTTCTCTTGACTCGCGGCGAATGATCCATTCAGACGGAATTATTATCTGTTCCCCGAAAACTGTTCGCCTTGTTCCCCATCCCCATGGCTGATGGGGGTGGGGACAGGCTTTATTTTTATTCACGATCTCTTGCCCCGTATCGCCGTCTGGAGAGAGGCGGAACGCTCAGGAGAAGAAGCGCGCGGATCGACGGGAACGGGGCTGCTGGAATGAAAGCGAAAGAATCGAAAAGACAAGAGAGCGAAAGAGAAAGAGAGAGGTGGGGGTCAGTCGGTAGAGGCGAGAGAAAGAGAGAGGAGAGGAACGACGGCCGACCGGACCATTCAAAGTTCCCAGGAGGCAACAAAGGGCCAGCAACGAGCTGATCAAATTATCCAATTCATTTGGATTGGCGGAGCGAGCGAGCGAATAAGTGCTCGCCGTTACCAAGAGCTCCACTTCACCGCACTCGAGCACCATCCGCTATGAGACGCTTGCCCCGTCCAAATTTATGCACGTTCCATGATACAAACCACCGCTGCAAAGACTCATCTCTCTGTCTCTCTCTCTCCTCTCCGCTCCCAAACTCAGAGATCGACGGCCAGGAAAAAAATATCATCGCCTGGCCCTCTTTCTCTTGCTTTTGTCTCGACGAACAGAAAATACCGGAGACTAAATGCCGGGGATCGCTCGCATTCAATGTTTACGCGCGAGATAAGCGAGCTTCTTCTTTGCGAATGGGTTTCAAACTTCAATCGTTTCGTTTTCAAGATACGCGCATAAAAAGGACGGTGAAAGATTCCATATGGTTGTTATTTGGCAGGTAAGAGTCAATTGGTACCTCTCTTGGCCAGGTGAACTACCCTTTATCACGTTGATTCCTGATGGACCACATTATATCGTGCTCTTTGGATTTTTGCTTTTTCCAGCTTTACGTGCTTGCATTTCATTCTTCCGTAGTCTCTGTTTTATCTGCGCCTTCTTCTGTATCTTTGTGCGCTGCAGCTGGTAAACCGTATCTACTGTGCGCATTTTATTTTGTCGTTCAGTTAGCGAGGGAACAAACGCGGGTCTACAAGTACCTCTGGAAGTATGTTTAAAGGCAAATAAATGATCCGAATGGCTCCGAACCATCCTAAGCTAATTGACAATTTTAGAAATTATTTTACCGGCGTCTTTGTAGTAAAAGATGTCCCGAGAGATAATCGACTCCCTCAATTGAACTTCGCCGTTAAATATTTGTTAATGTAACGATTTCGGAGGAAGCAGGAAAAATTCCAGAGCGATAGATTTGGAATAGCACGAGGAGAACGTCGAACGGCGACGAGATTGTCGTTGGCCGTCGACGTTCAGGAAGTCGGGAGGAGGCTGTCCCCTTGGCCCCCTGGCCCCCCGGGCCCTCCTTCTCGTCATATTTAATAACCCACGCGCACACACGTCCACGATGGTCCACGTACGGGCATTAAACTCGGCCGAGTGCGGAGGTTCGTTACGTACAATGCACCGCTGATTGACCAACCAGATCCGCCCTGAAGTGGCGTCGCAATATCGGATCACACCGTTGCCCCAATTGTCAGCGCTGCTATCTTTCCTCCCCCTTTCGTGTTTTCGACTCGCTCGATTCCTTCGGTGTTGTCGATTCGCCGATCCCGACGAGCACCTCCTATCCTGGAGCCTCAACGATTGTCTTCGAACCGAGCTCCTGGCTCCGGAGCTGTCTGCAATTTCCCTACTGTTGTTAAACTTGCATCTTCATATATCACAACACGAAAATGTAGAACTGAATCTGTACGGAATATGTCGTTGCGAGATACTGACATTCTTGTCTTGGCTTGGTGGATGTTAAAAATGATTATTATAATTGCCAGAAGACGTGGGAAAAATCTTGTTGTAGAACATCAGCTACGAGATTGATGAAAAATAATTTTCTAATCGTTTCTTTCGAGGGGTTGTAATTCAGAAGAAACTTCTGCGCTCCTTATTAGGGGATCTATTGCTTTGGTATAAATTGTCAGTCAGAATAAAAATTAATTTCCGTCGCGCGGTGTAAGAAAAAATGGGAGGCAGCAACCCTTCCGTAAGGGAGAGACGCGTTCGATGATTGATCTACCCCAGGTGAAAGAGGGGATGAGACGATAGGTATCTCCGCGGATCCCGCGATCCGTCGAGCGAATTTTCGTGGATCGTGGGGGTTGCACGAGAATCGGTAGGGCGAGAAGGAACGATAAAGGGGTGTGGAGAGGGTGGGCTCGGGATCATAAATAAGAGTACGCGTCACGCGGCGATAATTCGTCTTCGGCGGGTCGACACCTCGAGGGCCTCTCCTCCCTCTTTAAAATTATTATCGGTCCGGGAGAGTAGAGCGAGCGAAAAACCTCGAATTCGAGGTATCGAAGTCCCGGGGGTTGCGTTAGGATAGACAGAAAGAGGGGACACAACGAGCGAAACAAAAGGGAGGAAGGAGAGAAGAAGAAGAAGAAGAAAAAGGAGAGACAGAGAGAGAGAGGCGGGGAGAGATCGATGGATACAAACAGCGCCGGAGGAGGCCGCCGGGTTTGCGCCCGTGAAAAATCAGCGCGGTTCATTAAATCCGAGGAGAATGCCGGTGGCTGCAGTGTCTCGTAGCCGTGAGGATTCCTGGGCCTCCATCTTCTTTTTTTACCCCCGGTAAATATTTATGAACGCGGAGGAACGTGAGGAGGGTGGTCCATCGTTTCGGAACTCGTTGGCGAGAGATCGTTCCGTTTTTCTGAGAAATTGTTGCCCCAGAATTTGCCCCTTTCTTCTAGCACGGCCGCAGACTCTGTATTACAATCTCCAGGAGACATTGCGGGACATTGCTTCTTTCTTCATATAAACGAGGAGCAGCAAGATCATGGTTTAAAAGGGGCTCAATTGGTTCCAGATTGCTATAGATCAACGATGATCACGCCTTGGCTCCGTCAAACGCAATGGGCCACTAAGCCACGCCCACCAAAAACAGTTATACACCCAGAGAGAGCCAATCGATTAAAATACTATTAAGATTGAAAGCATTGAAAGAAGATCCGCTACTTCTAGATCGCTCTAGATGAAACATACCCAAAAGAAAACAACAGAGCTCCACCCACTGTTACGATTCTTGCGAAATCGTTGCTCCAGAGGGCAATGGCTCTCATTCCCAGGCCAATGATCGTATGTTGACCATAACAGAACTAAACTACCCCCAGTATAGTACACTATTGGATACAGAAGCCAACGAAAGATGTTTTCTGGCGGCAATGGTCTCGGTGTCGTAATCAATGTTGTGATTCGACGTTAAGCGGGCATCAAGTGGGTTGGCAGCCCCCTGCCGCCACGAGCCACCGCCGACGCCGTGGATCCAGGGCGACGTCGACGCACCCCCATGAACCAACACGAGACGCCCACGAGAGATGGGGCTAGGCTCTCTCGCCGCTAGGACTAGGGGTTTGGGTAACCAACTCGTGAAATTCAATTACCGAGTCCGCGGGGGTGGCTCTCTCGCGGGAGGAACGCGAGCGTTTTCCGAACAGGGGGTGCAGCGACACGTCGGGCACTGGGGCTACACAGAACGTAGGGTTCCACCGACCGAAAGAGGGAGGAAGGATTTGAGTGACAGCCGAGAAGGAGACGCGGGCCTAACTCTCTCGCCTATCTAACGTCGAATCTTACACCCTACTTCCACCCCCTATATACCCTCCTTCGATATTCTCTCTCCTTCTTCATCTCTCTCCCGCTTCATCCCCCTGGCTCCAGAGTCGAGGAACTAACCCGAGGGGGGAGATAGCGAAATTGAAATTGTACCTACCGATATACACGTCCCATTCTGTCCGACGAAATGGTTTCTGCCGAGAATCCGACGCCGACGTCGACGCCGGCTCCCGTGTTTCGACGGCACGCGGAAAATTACCGTTGCCAAGAGCTGCCAAGAGATCAATGATCCACGTACGTCCCCAGAAAATCGTGTTTTTACCACTGTTTTCTCCTCATTCTCCTCCAGACTCTAGCCTGTAGCTGCTACGTTCTTAAACCCTCCGGAAAATCGCTTGCTGAAATTGTTTTCTTTGTACACACATGAAAACCAGATCAATTAAAAAATTGCTGTTCCGTTTCCGATTGAAGCGACACCGTCACTTGCAACAGCCCTGCAAGTTCTGGACTCCTCTTCTCGAGATCCAAAAATCCATCCTTACACCTCGCGACTAATTTCCTCTGAATCCCCGAAGCACTTTCAACCACAGCGAATAAATTCTCGTTGATTATCGTTTTCCAGAAAACCGCACGAACACTTGCGAATTATGCATTCTCCGGAGACTAAACCGCGAGGAACCGACGGCAAACTCCGGCAGCTATTTCCTTGGGTAAATGGCAGCGATAATTCGAGGAGGTTTGTGCGGAGAGCAGTGGCTCTTTGAACTATCGCGAATTACCGGGGCATCTAATTCCCCAGGTATTATGCGTCGCCTGGACAGTTTATTGAGGAGATCATAGAGCAGGAGTCAAGAGAGCGGGACCAAGAACGGGTCTCCCGGATGAGTCAGTCCATGACTGGCCGCCTAGAAACCATGGCCAGTCTCTCTCGTCGCGGTCGGTTTCATCCTCGGCCGAGCAATGATCATTCCCCATGGTGGACGCACGCGGGACTGACAGACTGGAGGCTTCGCGTTCATTAGCCGGCTATTCAGTTCAACGGGCCAACTGGCGAGGGTGGATTCTGACTCCGGTGGCTGCTGGAATGTCCGACATGTTACTCTATCCTCACACATAATTACACGCGCCTTCGCAGACGTGGAACACCATCTCTCTCCCTTTCTCTCCTCTTCTACACACGTGCACACACCTTGCTCTGCCAACCCCTGGCTACGTCTTTCGCTCAACCGAGGAACAAAACGACGGCCTTCCGGTGATCCAACGGGTGCGTCCGGTTCATTATCGCCCTTGGACCACTTGGACACGCTCGACGATCGCCGAGTGAAAGAGATCGATCCATCAACCGCGAGGTTTTACCTCGTTTCACGACTGCAACCTGGAAATCTTCACTCCTTCAGACTTCCCGTGGTGGTTGGGTAATGGGAACTTTCTTGGACCTGTTTGGGATATATTAACCTGATTAATTTTTAATGGAGCCTTCCTTCATGGTTATCGTTTGTCTAGAAATCATTGGTCCTTCAAACTGTGAATTTTTAGATCCCAGTTTAATTTTACGATTTAGGCAATTAGACAACTACATTTTCGAGTATAAATGCCCAGCTGTCTGAAATCCAACCGTCTACTAGGGGAATTACGTTAATGACATCCATGAACAGCCGGAAACCGAAGAATTCTCACGAATTTTTATTACCCGGTCGCGCGATTATTTCCGCATCCTATCTAACAAAGACAAGCCAGTTCTTCATCGAATTCAGCAACGTTTACAACCCTCTTTTATTACCTCACGCTGGATCAAAGATCCCGGAAGCATCCAGCGAGGCTGCTCTTGTGAGGGAATCTCGACAGGGTTTTTAACGCGTGTCTGTTCGAACGTCTGCGACCCAACCACTCGAAACGTCGATGGAAACACGGTTTCGAGCAAACAATGGTGCGACACGAGCGGGAAGCAAGAGACTCGGAAAAATATTTGAACGCGGAGGATTCGGGAATCGAGCACACGAATTCAAAAACTGCTGGGATAATCGATAAGTACTTCCCCCCACTCCCCCGGACGTCGGCTTAAGTTTCTCCGCGAGCCGGACACAATGCGCCAAGAACTCTAAGTCTTTGAGCAAACGCGTGGGCGAGGTATCTCTCTCTCTCTCTTCTTTTTTTTTCTTTCCCTTTGGGAAGGGTGAAGAGGGGGCGCGCTACTTACGTGGGTCCGGTGACGAGGAAGAGGGCCGCCGCCACATTGTCTGCCGATTCTTCGAGGATGACTGGCCGTATTGAAAAACCGGAATATCCCGAGGATCGCTAATGTGGCAGAACGCCGAAATCCCTCCCCCGAAATCTCTGGACCGCACGGAGATCGACCATCCCGGGGATAATTAACCCCTTGCACCGCGATCCATTCCGTACGCTGATTAGAACTTTTCGTAGCCGTCGATTCTCCCAGAAATATCAAATTTGTGTTGGCTGTACTAGAAATATAAACTGGGGATTTTATGAATTTATTTTAGAAATGAATCGGTATTGCAGTCCGTGACTATTTAAAGGAAATAATATCCATGCATGAAATTAAATTTGTATTTATATTGAGATCCACAGACTAGTTGCAATAAAGAAACAATTCTGTAAATACTACAATAAATGTATTATGGCCTTGTACTGATAAATTATTCAAAGAAGAGACCCGCAACCACTTTGTTTCAATATCCAACAATTGTCAAGTTTCTATTTTTCATGAGAATCGAAGGATAAAATTCTAAAATTTTCCAAAACGCAGGATTCAAGGCCAATGGATTGAAAGGTTGGACGAAGATTGTTGTTAACGCGGCAGAATTCGCTGGCGTTGGTTTATTTAAAGGGGGTTAAGATTCCGACGATGTTTTCCAGTGGAATTCCTTTCGGGAGCGGTCCTCGCTCAGAGAAAATCGATCGGGCTACTCGAACAACCGTGATCCCACGATGGATCCCGACACTGCGGATCCGAAGGACCCTCGTACGTCAGCCGCAATCGTTCCAATAAAAATATTTCCTCTCCCTGCTCCATCGGAGCAAACGCGTTCTCGGTTTTCTCCGCGAGAGTCGTCGTCGTCGTCGAAGAAAGAGAGGATGTTGAGAGAGAAATAGGTTCCTGAGGGACCGGGAGAAAATACGTCGGAGATGCTCGAGATTTCTCGGGGATTCTGTACCCGACTGATGGGGGGGGGGAGAAAGAAATTTTCAGATCTGGATCACGGTCACTGTAACAGCTTCTGCAGGTTGCGATCAGCTCTTGCAGGAACTATTGAAAAAAAATTCTGCTGGTTGGAAGTCGTCGCAGAAAGTTGCGTCGTAGAAGTTCCAGTGAGGGAACGAGGGAGAGGGGTTGAAGGGAGGAGAATGACGTTGGAGGAACGCGAGCAAAAAGTCGTTTTCCACGGTCCTCTAATAGAGCCACGTGACGGTGCAGTATCCGCGAGCTCTTCGCTCACCTTATCCTCGAGGCTCGTGCGTTATCCAGCAGGGGGGAGCGAGAGGAGGACAAGCCAGACGTCCTACGGAAAGGGAGAAGAGCCGGCGAGCCTCTTCCTCGATGGATAATTACGATCGTGCTGTACGTCTGTTTCCAGAGGAGAGTCTTTGACCAGGGCGAGGCCGCTTACACGCCCATTTGCCCAAGGGCGTGGCTGCAATTTATTTCGACGACCGGCGGAACCCTGTTTTCGCGCGGCGAGACTCTGTTTGCGGGACGAAGAGCCTCGGGTGACGCGAATTGTCTAATGAGACCCTTTAAAAACCCTTTCCTGGGACTTACGAAGCTTTCCCACCTGTTACGCTGGTCCCAGAATGCTCAGGATTGGAACGTTCGCACCTCTGGATCAGAGTAGACCGAAATCCTGGATCCTCCCTCTAACCATCCTTGGTAAGGCAAGACCTACTATACAGAATTTTGAACGATCCCCTCCCCGTTTGTACTCGATGTAACACTCCACTCCCAGTCGAACAATTCATCCTGCAATGCCCCCTTTTCTCCTTCCAAAGAAGTCGCTTGACTATCCGTAACAATTTAAGTGATTGTGTCAATATTAGTAAGAACATAGTCCAAGTCTTAAAATTCCTGAAATCCACCAAAATTTTCCACACTCGAATAAATAAAAAAGAAGATCAAAGGATCGCAAACTTTCACCTTGTCGCAGCGGCACGGCAGGGTTCAGAATGAGGATGGCGTTCGATTCCGTGGAAAAGCTGCTGAAACTTGTCCGGTTCCAGGAGCCGGTGGGCAATGGCGCGCGGAAACGAGGGCGCATGAAGCTCTGGGGGGTTTCTGGGTAGCCTGTGCCGTGAGAAAGGGAGCGTGTTCGGTACCTGCACGTGCGAGCACAGGGTCTCCAGGTAGCTACGGGGTGTGGGTGCGGGTTTCGCGGAGGTGCAGGAAGGTCGGCGGCTGTCGTTGGCGGACACACACCGTTGGGCAGGACGTTACGGCAGCGGATGGACTCGGGAACGAAGGAATCCGGGGTCCACAAAAGATTCCGCCGCGGGACCGGCCACCCCTGCTCTCATTCACTCCGCCATCGACTCAATGTAGATTTTTCCCATAGGTAAGGAATCGGGAGAGGGGGACGCGTAGGAGAGCTCGTCGAGGGCACCAGGTAAGAAGACACCCCGCAACGAGAGAGAAAGAGCGAGCTGCTCTCGCAGCCTCCGGAAATCTCTACTTACTCCGACGAGGCTGAATGGTTCCTCTTCACCCCCGATTTTTTGCCCCCTCCGCTCTTTTTCTCTCTCGCGTACCCTCTCTCGCTCGCCTGAACCCCCTTTGTACACTTATTACCGGGAGAGGATCCAAGCAAATCGGGCTAGATCCGATCTACTCCCGTTCTCCGCCTACTTATCCGTCCCACGTCCTTCATCGCTACTTGTCGCTCGAGGGGACCCCTTTTCCTGATCGATCGATTTCCTCGGGCCTTCCCCCTCTCCCCCTGGTCTCTCGTTTTGTTTCTTACGTCCGAAAGGACCGTAGCCTCGGTTCTTTGTTACGCTCTTTCTCTCTCTCGCGCGCGATCCTTATTCCCAGATCGATCCACACAGATACCCCTTTTATTCCAGCTTTGTTTCGCGGTTTGCTGAGAACCGGAGCTTCTCGAGATCGCTCCTGTGTGGGCGGAGATAGGTACAGGAACGTCGTACTCGGCGCTTCTCGCCCTTGAAATTCGAGGAAAGGACTCGCGTAGAACGGACCCCTCGATCGACCTAATCGGCCACCGCTTTGTCCCGTTGATCCTCGAGTGGCTAGAAAAATCTACGTACTTTTGCGATCTGATAAAGCGTTCTTTTTCTAAAGTTCTGGGCGCCGATCGAAATCCGTGCGCTTAGCTTGTAAGATAGTAGATTCTTATGCACAATGAAAATTGTCTAATTGCAAGAAGCATCCATTCACTCTCATCATAAATGGATAAAATCCGCTGTCCGTTCGCAAGCCGACGTCTCTTTAAAACAATGTATGTTTTCATAAGGAAGTGTACATGTTTTTCCAATATTAATCGGTTCTATGTAAACGAGGTTCTGCTTTGAGAAATCGTTTTTATTTCTGGAATCGTGTACCAGCGATCGCGCAGGTCCAAGTTCCACGGACAAACGAGGTAAACAACGCGACGAAAAAATTCGTCTCGCGTCACCGAGTCGCCCGGCCTTTTCTCAAGTATGATAATTCGTGATAGATAGCTATTCAAGACTGGCGTCACGCTCCGGACGCGATTCTCTGGCTCGAGCTTCTACGGACAAGGGGAGAGCGCGAGAAAAATGCGGCCGAACGCGCGGGATGCGTAATCGATTAGCTCTGACCGAGTCATGGAAAATTCATGATCCTCATCCGTGGCTCCATTCGTCAGTAATTCTGAATTCATAATTCCCGTGCACGTGTTTCGACGCGAGGAATAATTGCCGGGCAATTTTATCCCCTGGCAGAGACGAGTCCTTGTCGCTGTGTGGGATCAGCGATTTTTATCAGTGACGGGACAAGGGTCAAATTAAATGGCTGCTTTCACTGAGAAATTTAAGCAGCTTGTTGTCTCTGTTAAGGGGCAGCCTAATCGGGAAGAGAGGTGGAAAGGGTTGCGTTCATGGTATCCGGGACGCGGTCTTTGATCCTGGAATTTCAATATTTACTTTTTCCCATTAACGTGCTTCAATGTATGTCCCAGAATTGTTTCCGATTGTATGACAGCCTGGGACAGTAAACAAATCAGCTGTGATCATGAAGGACCCAGAATGCAGATGGCCTACGAGCGCGGTGCTACTGTAAAATGATTTTGGAGGAGGAAATTTGGGTGTTTGCGGGTCTCTGACTTTCCAGCAGGAGAATGGCGGGAGGTCTGAAGGGTGGAATTCCTAGGGCAATCGGATCGGGCGAATGGCACAATCTCTCGAGTACTTATTCGCTCCGAAAGGAAAGTTCACCTGCCATTGAACGCGTACCGATCTCCTCCTCACCTGTTGCGTATTGTTGCACTCCCGAGGCAGCAACCCGATTTGCACGGTGAATGCACTTACGGCCGTTTCTATCGAGGGCCGTATGAAAAACGTGACGCGAGGCAGAGGCAAGGCGAGGCGAGGCAGAGGTAGCGGCGAGACACGCGGCCCTGTTTTTCAGAAAAGAGAAGGACCGTGAACGTGAAACACGCCCGGTTTCGCTCGCGCGAGCGAGACCGAGGAACGGAGAGCGCGTGCGCGTCCCTTTCATCCGCGAATTCTATTCAACGGCCCCGAACTTCATAGAAACGTGGCGCGCGATTGTTCGGCCGCCTCTTGATCTTGATTCCCCAGCAGCCGAAGTCAACCTGGCTACCGGATCTTTTTATTGAAAATTCGTTTAAATAGCGCCTGCGGCTTTGCCTCAGTCTTTTTTCTTCTTCCCGAGCCCCCACCCATCACGAAGACGATCCTCTTTTCTCGCATCCTCCCAGGGATAAATAAGGGCCACTTAGGAGGGCGTTGCTCGGCGATTAACACGTCGTCGCCCCCGACCACCACCGATAAATTAGGATTACTTAATCTGCCCGTAATTGTTCCCCTCTTTTCTCACCGACCTGCTTTGTCGCGGGACCTGTGAGACCATTGTGGAAACGAGATTGAGTTAAAATGGACACTGGGTCCTCTGTGCGGAGGACATAGGTCAGGGACCATTCACTCGAACTTGGCACTTGCGAGATTCACTCCAGGATCTGTGTTAATTTTTTTACAAGTTTGATTGTTTGCATCTTTATGGAATTATATATTTTTTTACCACGACAGGAAAATGAAAATGATTCAATGAATCTATACAGGGTGTCCCAAAATTCCTCCGACACCCGAAAATGGGAGGTTCCTTGGGTCATTTGAAGCGACATTTTCCTTTACAAAAATATTGTCCGCGGCTTTGTTTAGGAGTTATTAACGAAAAACACGGACCAATCAGAGCGCGACCTAGATGCGAGTTAGCATAGTCGGCCCGACGCGCCAACTGTCAATTGGCCGAACGTGTCATCGCATGTCTAGATCTAGCTCTGATTGGTCCGTGTTTTTCGTTAATAACTCCTAAACAAAGCCGCGGACGCCATTTTTGTAAAGGAAAATGTCGCTTCGAATGACCCAAGGAACCTCCCATTTTCGGATGTCGGAGGAATTTTGGGACACCCTGTATATCGGGACAATAAAAATTGCACAAAATTAAAAGAAATACGAGAGTAAGTAGAAAATAAAAATTACGCGAGGGATAAATAGCCAATTTCTCTGTTAAGTCTTCGAGTGGCTTCTCGTCGGCGGTAAAAAGGGATTGAAAAGGGAAAGTAGAATTAGCCCTAATAAAATGGTAAAAGGTTGAAGAAGAGAAGGCAGCGTTAGAATGGAAGAGCTTCGTTCAGTGTCAACCGATACCCAACATGGCGTCGCCGAAAAGCAATGGCGGCGCGGAGGGTACACCGGTGGTGGCGGGAGGTGTCGTTTGAAAAATGCCCGAGTCGATTCCACTCGGTTGAGCGCAAATCGAATTTCCAGGCGTCCGTCGTTAGCCGTGGAAATCGGATGACGACGAGTTTATAAACATTCGACGTGCCGTCGTATTCTACCCTCTAATCTCGTGCGCGAGCGAGCTCGCAAACGCGCACCCTTTCGAAACTGAACCCTCTTCGTCTCTCTCATTCTCTCTTGCGAGTGACAATTACCTCGCGTTTTCACGGTTGATTTGGCAAACGGCGACGGCAGTTCCATCCGCGCGAAGGAACGTCGGCCCGATGACTTATTGCTGCGAAACTTTTTCCAGAAGACTTTCCCTGGAATTTTCAACGGGAGGGATGCCGTTCCTCGACACCCAGCCCCCCGATCTTAGAACTCGCCGAGCGGAATTCGAGCGGAAAGGTGCGTTACGCGCGATCCAATGAACTCCTGCTTACTTGTTTCCCAGATTACCCCGTGTCTTCTGATTCTTTCCAACTTCTCAAGGATCCTCGCCAGGAACTCCTGAGGTACCTCCCTTCATCCAGGAAAGCTGATTTCCACCCGTTGGCAATATTTTCCTCGATTTTCAGGCCTACCTTCAATTAATTGAATTACAATTTTATTTCATTTCAAATTCAGTTACAAAAATTATAAAAATTATTTCCTTCAATTTGTTGATCCCATTTGGACACTCCAAAAATTATTTAAATAAAACTGTGATCATAAGGGATTTGCAACAGCTTCGCTTAAAAATTTCGCAAAATTTTGAAGGTGAATGAAGCATTCGTGAAATTTGGGTAACTTCTGAAAGGTGGAAAAAAAGAGGGGACGGTGCAGAAAGATGGCGCGACGCTGTCTGGCCCGGTCGTTCAGGTAAGCGCCTGCTGGGAGTGCCAGGTGTGGACCAGGTCGACCCGAGAAAATATAAATTATCCTTCGGGCTTCCACGAAACTCCCCGGGGTGAAAATTTACGAGCAAATTAATCGTAATATCGACGGGCCTGTGACTTTCCCGACCTCCCTGACATCCCCTGGATCCTCTACCTCGAGCAGATTCAAGATAACGTCTCGGCCTCGTCTCAATTACTGTCGCGAGACCGAGCACACCGTACTGACCGTGGTTCCACTTGAGAATCTCTCGAAGTCCGATCGAATTTTTCCGGATTCTCTTCTCGTAAGCTTGAGATAATATTTTCCGGTGAGTATTTCCAAGTAATTTGAGCGATCGAGGGTGCAGCTAGCTTTGTTGGATCCTCCCACGACGGAAGGACGATTTTTCCAGGACACCTCGACAAAGGAGTCCCGACAACGTCCCTGTTCCACAAAGGACGTGGAAACGATTCCGAATCCCTGCTCCGAAACGAAATTTCAGGGTGAAATCGGCGGTCAGGTAGGGGTAGCGAGCCGGAAGGAGGATCCGGCTTCTCCTGTCGAAATCTCGGATGTCGAATTAATTCGTCACCGTGAAAAAAACCAGCTTCTAACGTTACCAAAGCCATTCCGCCGACAGTCTGCCCCTCCGAAGAACTTTCATTTTCGCCGTATTTGTAAGAGTAGAAAAAATTCTGAAACGATTCGGAAATTTAAAAATCTCGCGTTCAGCCTCCGCATAGGTTTGCGAGTAGGGAAACTGGAAGTACTGAGGTAAATTACTAGGGTGACCGGTGTCGTTGCAAGTTGGACGCTAGGCGAGGCTCAAGTCGAGCTGAGAGGCATGAAATTTGGCGGTCGAGGCACCTGCAAACCGATCTCTCTCCTCGAAGGACTCGGGGCAGGCATGATTTATGCCTTCAGCAGGTGGAAAAGACGGCAAGGAAGCCAGAGAAGCGGCGAAGGAAGAAGATAGCAACGTGAGCGAGCGGGACGGGACGAAAACCGCGCGTTTTTCGCCGCTGCACGCCGAGCGGCCTTTGTTACCAGGATTTTGCGATTCGCTAGGCCGGCCGACACAATATTTCCCGTTCCACCAGGGCCAAGGATCCTCACGAAGATCCTCGCGACTAATAGGCTTTCCCCTGTCCGAGCTCGTCCTTCGAGAAAATTTCGAACCAGTCGCTCGCTCGCGGTTAGCCGGTCGGCTCGCTTTACAGGCCGTCTTTTCTCTTTCAGGATCGCAGGATAATACGGTTTTACCAGGATCGGCGATCCTGTTCGCGCGATCCTTCCGCCTAAGCACGCTGAAAAAATATTTCATGTCTCTTGTGCACTCGCGTTGGATGGCTTGTTTGTTTGCCTAGTCCCCGGATTATTTCATTCGATAGCGTAAACAGTGAAAGGACTCGGCGGGAGTATGATTTCAGGTTATTCCTGCCTCGAATGTTTTTGTTGGAAACCTCTCGGTTAGCGAGACTGGTTGAGCAGTAAATATCGTGGATTGGTAAAGTGGAAGGAAAAATAGGATTTTTGTGCGAGATAAAAATTGTCTGTCAATCGTTTCTTTTCTAAACAATTTCAATCAGTTGAAAATAATACACATTTGAATTCTTTAAATTGTTTTACAGTTTTGCATTTGGCCTGCACACATTCGTGCACGCATTCGTTTCAGCTCGGATTAATTACAATCTCGTTGTTTCCTCTGCAGAGAGAAATTCGCAGATAAATGCGAATAAATGTCGCGAACCAGCGGGAGTAAAAATCTGTTTGAAAAATCCGCGGACAGACAAAGAACGTACGCGTTCGACGCGTGAACGCTTGATGCGCGCGCGTTTGAAGTTTTTCCCGCGGCGCGGCGGTTCTGAAAAGCTGCCGCGGTGAAACGCGGAAGGAAAAACCCGCGAAGAATTCTAATGAGCATTTCGTGGATTCATCGGGGCAGGGGTGAGTGCGTGTGTTGCGGAGGAATATTCATGAAACGATGATGCCCGAGAATGGGATCGCAGCGGTCGTTTCACGCGGTCACAAAAGGACAGTAGCAGCGAGCGTGGGTGATGTGGCGTTTTCGAGTTCTCGCTCGCTCACGTGCTCGCGGAATTTCATTCGAAACATTTTCGCGAGCGGATCTCGTCGAATTTTCTACCCTCGCTCGGTTGATTACTCGTGCGGCCATATTATCGGATAGTTTCGTCCCCCGGTTTTTCACCGGGTCCCCGGTTCAATGTATCGTTCGTTTATCCACGGGAACTATAGCGAAACAGTGACAAAAGAGCGATCTCACCTGTTGCTAGAGAATAAAATAATCGGCGGTCGGTCGGTGCGTCGCATGGGGAATTATTTTCGTTATATTTCGCGGTTTTCCGTGCTGCCCGAAATTTTTCCAACGATCTCTCTCTCTTCGCTTTTTTCCGCACACGCCACGACCATGCGTATATATTTTTCTCTCTTTCTGTCTTTCTGCTTCGCGGCCGCGATTACATTATTATACCAGCTATATTCGCGTGAATGGTTTTTGCGGGCACGATAAATCACCAGGACCGCCGCGCCGTCGGTTTGCGCTGCCCGAGAAAGAAAGAGAAAAAAAGAGCGGGGGAGGAACGTCGAAACACGGGATAAACGATCCGCTGAAAATTATACCGGCATATTCGACCAGGTATCAACGCAGGCTTTATTGTCCAGAAATATTTGTGCATCGATCAAAATCCTCCGCGAATACATCGCTACTCCACCCGGCATTCAATGATCTCCGAATTGTACGAGCATGCGAGCGAAGTACCATCGAACCGCTGATTCTCCACGTTCCACGTCCGGAGACTCGCGTCGTGTCTTCGAAATCCTGTTCTCATGAATACCTCTTACTTCGACCTATCGAATACTTATGCAATTGCCCGAGAATGGCTCCGCGTCTTCGGCAAGTTTAAATTAAAATTGCGTTCTCCGAAAAATTCGTTTTCATTAATCTAATATAAATGCATGTTTTCGTGCAGAGGATTGAGAGTTACGAGAGGCTTGATACTAGAGGGGGTGGATTTTCTTGGTTCGGGCCTCGTGAAAGAACAATATATGTTGTTGACTGAAAAAATGTATACAACTTCTGACAAAGGATATCTAAACAACCCCACAAAGTTTAATTTCCATGCGTTGACTATCCTCTTCAGGAAAAATTCCCAAACACCGCTGGACTAGCTACCCAGTCCAACAGAACCTCCCTATCAAGCAACACATGAAAAAATTCATACGGCTTGTTTAAGGATAGCAAAACATCACGAAATTGTATCTCAGTGATTCAATTATTTTTTCCAAAAAAACTCATAGAACCTCTTGAACGGTTGTTAAAAAATAAAGTAATTGAATAAAAATTCGCGAACGCCACTGGATTTTGCAGAGTCGCAGCAACCCCCGGCGAGTTATGGTGACCATAGGTAGTAAGAAAGAGTGAATGGTGCGAGAAGCTCGCGTGGGAAAGCAGGCTGTCCTGCAGGAGTTAATGAGCCTAATCCCGTGGTCCTTACGAGCAGAGATTAGAGGAGATCCTGTCGGCAGACGAGCGGAACGTCACCAGTGCCACCTGTGTCCTGACCGGCTGCCGGTGTCCTGCGGCGTGGCACGTCTATTCAGGACGAAACAGGAGAGGACAGAGCGACCGGGATCCTCGCGAAGGACGAGGAGGAACAGAGAGAAAGAGGGAGAGAGAGTCGCGCGAGTAAGAATATAACCGCTTGGCAAACAAAGGGTCCGCCGCGATAACGAACCTGTCGACGCGGGCCTCGAACTCGTTCCGAACTCGTTCCCGTACTACCCCCTACCCCTGCGCCCGGGGAAAAATCGTTAACTCGTTGCACTAGGGTTGCAACGCTTGCAGACGCATGCTTCGCAGATTTTCGGACCCGTGTCGCTGTCGACGCTTGTTTTCGCTAAATCTTCCGAAGACGCCGCTCGTCAGTATCTCTACGAGAAATCATCCCCTACAAATCGAAGAATAATTCGATTAGCAGGAAACAGTTCTGAACAAATTCTGCGTTTCATATTTGATATGCGAACAGTTAAATATTTTTTATTGAGAGGATAGAAAATCATCAGATCAAAATTATAATTGAAATTCTTTTTGCTTGTAAATTTACTGCTAGAGGAAGAATTAACGATTGAGATGTAGAAATTACTGACACTGGAATCGAATTATTTTGCACAGCAGTTGCAAAACGAAGCTATGAGGAATTTCGAAAGATATGTAGAATGGTTGCGGAATGTCCGGAAGGAGGTTAGGTGTCACGTTTCGTCTCTGATGTCCATTGATCGGAGAAAGGTTGCGCCGAAATTCGAGGAGCTTCTTCAACAATTACTTTCTCGTTGGCGTGGTGGCCAGTGTCGGGTGGCAAAACTGTGAGATGTCCTTTCGAGATGACCGGCTCCAGGATCATGAATGAAATTCCTGGCTACGACCGCCATTCATTTCGCTCTCGTCCCGCGATGAGATCATCGATAAGCGGCCGTATTTATCCTCTCGCCACCCACTTCCTTCTCTGGACCAGTTCCCAAAGTTTTCCTCGGGAACCTCCTGAATCGAAACACTCGACTGGAAACACTCCACGGGACGCGACAATATCGAATTAAATACTCCCTTCCCCGAACTACGATCTTGAATCCTGATCCTATTCTCCTTGCTGTTAAACTTTCTTTTCCAACTCGTTCACCTGACATAAATAGTTGCACAATTTTTGTCGGGTAATAAAATTCTATTACATTTGTATTTTAACCCTTTGCAGTCGAAGATACTTTAACTTTCGATCTACAATAATTCCATTGTATAGAAACTTCTTCAATTCATGGATATAAAATTGATATAACACCTTATAAAATACTTAAATGTGTAGTAACTGATTAGATATCAACATATTGAATAATGCAAGCAATATTGTGAATAATGGTACAGTAATTTAGTGGCGACACTGAGTCACTCTTCAACTGATAAGGGTTAATCTGCCTTTTTAGTTATATTTCGATTCACTTTTCTTGGATTAAATAGAAACCTTGTTTGGTCCAATAGAAAAATAGAAACGGGTCTGCTATAAAGATTTTTCAATTTGTTAGAAATAGAGATCTCCAAAAAATTGTTAGAAAAATATGGCGAGAGTGGAATCGAAGGTACAGTGAATTAATCAAGGCAGAGACGAAAGTATTCGGTGGCGGAAGGGTTGAAGGGATAGAAGGAGGCATTGCTTGAACAAGAAAATTCCCGTGCTAGCCCGGAAATTCCTCGGACGCGTCGTTTTCCCGCGTCTTTCCGATCGGGGGACGGTCCATTCAAGCTTCCCACAGTCTCTCGGTTTTCCACGAAAGGCCACCCGTGGCTTTCCGCGCATCGAAAAGGGATCCTCGGTCTGTAAACCGGCGAAAATATCGGATCTCGCGTTCGTTTCGGACCTCTTTGTCTTCACCGGCTTTTTTCCCGTGGGGGAAAACGAGGGATCGGAGGCGATCGCGATCCAAGGGGTCGTCGAACCGAGATCGTAGAGCTAGAACGGTCCCTCGAATTAAGTCGGAAGAACAAGACGAACTGTAGAAAGGCGGGAAACGAGAACGAAATTGGGCTAGAAAAAAAGCCCAAAAAAAGAAGTGGAAGAAGCGTTTTTCGGTGTCGTGTTACTCTCGATCCTACCTGAAATTACCTGGAGTCGCGGACTCGATTCCCGAGTGAAAGGGGACAAGATGGCGGCTGACAAGGGAGGACAAGCTTGTAGGATGTCCTGGAAGGGTGTCACCGTTCTCAATCGTAACTCGTTAACGCGGCCATTGAAGGTGGGAAACTCCATCCGAAAAACGGGATCACGATTTTTGTCAGCCGAAACCGTGGAAAGCAAACGATTTCCCAAAGCTTCTTTTCGGTTCTACTCTTTCTACGTTCGAGATCCCATTGTGCTGGGAACAGAAATTTTTCTCGTCTCGGTTTTGTTCTCCGACGGGGGTAAAAAGTGAGAGGCATTGATAAGGTTTATGGGTGCGCCGTGGCATATAGATGGATACACGTAGATCGAGGGTCGGACGCGATCAATTCCCAATTTGTCTTTCACTTTTGACGCGACGGAAGTGCCGGCCGGATTATCGAAAGTGTCGGATGAAAGGACTCGACCACAGAGGCATTACCGTCGAGACCAGAGGAGCCCATTGAAGGACAGTGCCGACTCGATTGCAAGTTCAACGATTCCGGTGTATCGACCGGGCCTTAATGGCCGGCGGAATACTAAATGGATCCAAACAGGGGCTAATCGCGAACACCCCCTCTTGGAGCCACGCGAAAACCGCCCCTGGGATTATTCCTTTCAGCGAGATCGACTCTCCGAGCCCATCGACTTCTTCCAGTCGGATTGACCATCGCCAATGCCAAAAATTAAATCACACGCAACATTTCTCTACACGAAGAATTCTTTATTATTCCATCCTTTTAATTATTGTATCGGTAGAAAAATTGCTCGGACCTGTACAGAATAATAAAATATTATCGAACAGCCCGAGGTATTATTCAAGGGAATCAAAATTGTTTTCCAAGGGAATCAAAATCTTTCAAGGGAGGAATCACGAGAGTAAGATTCGAGAGGTTGTTAGGGCTACGAGGAACAAAACTGAAGAAGGGGAGACATAGCAGGGGGCAGAGGAGGGTGCGGAACGCGATGGAAGCAACGCCCCCGTCCTCCAACGTATCGCGTTCTCCAAGAGCAGATGTTCCCCAGGACTACCGGGATTCGGCGCGGTTTGATTGACAGCTGAATGCCCGTGGCCAGGACTACCTGGGACTCGCGGTATCCTTGCGCGGTCCTTCCAGGTTGCACGTATCGCTGGATGCTGTAATACCAAACCGTTAGCCCTCGGTTTGGGCTTCGGTTACCAGAAATCGAGGAGCACGGCTTAGCCCTGGGCTGCGAGCACACCCATGGAATAATTGGAGGCATGGTTCTCATGCTGGTTTATGGCTGATTCGATTTTTCTGTTTGCAAACATCTCTGCGATGCGTTCAGGATTCCCCTTGTTCTTATTCATCAAGTGATCGCGAACATGTTCTTTATGTACCACTTTATGTTTAACTAGATAGATGCATTTAAACCCTCGATCATGGATTGTTTGATTAAGAATCGAATAGTTTTCAAAAACGTGACACACTTGGTTTTTCCATCAGGATGTAATTGTTGGAACAATCTGGATTGATTAGAAGATGTTGAGGATAATGTTAAGATTTTGGGATTGTAGTCTCTTACAGGAGTCGAGGGGCTATGAAGAGGATGAGGCTCGGCTCCTTTGTCCGCAGGACACCGGTGCGAAACTGACGTAATCGAACGGTCGATGTTCGGCTGGGTTACGATATGTCTAAGAGCTCATTGGGCGGCCGAGACTCCGGCTCGATAAGCGATAACCGATAAGCCGCGAAGTGCGGCCGGTGTCAGCGGATGCATGGACATCGCGATACCTCTATCTTTTCTCGCGATCAATTGCAACGTTGGTAAACGTCCTTATCTAACTCTTCGATCCGTGCCAGCGCTATCTGTCGCTGATTTGATTAACGCGTCGTCACAAGTTCCGCCCGCTTGTGTAAACAATATGCAGTTTCGCGTTGCGCCGCTCGTTAAGACCCTTTCCTCTGTTTTTCTAACTCCTTACCAGAACAATCATCGACACACAAAAATGTATACTACCCCAATAACAGTATTCTGAAAACGATACATGCCCCACTACTCAATGAACAAGTGGGTTCGACTTGTCAGTAAATTAACGTTAAATGTTAGGGAATAAAACTAAACGGGTGACAAGAGGGTGGTTAGGGGTTGAGGGGATGGGCGAAACTTGTGCAAAAATCCGCGTCCGGCGATGCAAAGGTGTTGGGGGGTGGATGGGTTTGCGCGCGAGCCTTCGAGAAGGACGTTTAACGTGGATGGCCTCGGGGGTATAGTAGACGCAGCCCGGCGATAGCAATGTCACGGTGGCCACCGGAAATAGCCGGCACTATCAGCCACCCCGCCGGAAGAAGCGCCGTCACCGCAGAAAGAGTTCCAATCTTCTATTCAGCGCGTTCTTCTTCGTCGCGCCCTCCGCCCCCGCGCGGCCGACATTCTCTCACCCCCTTGTGCTCACCCTCCCTCCCCTCGAACACCCCCTCGGTCACGGATCCCGGTCGTGTTGGCCCGATACAACGTCTCGACGAGAATGGACCGGAGCCGTTTCCACCCCGAAAAGAAGGACGAAAGGGGTGGCGCGGAGAAGATGGCCGGAAACACGAAAGAAAGCAGATGCCCCGACAACCCCGACTTATCTACGCTACCCACTATCCTGTCCTTCTTTTCTACCCGTTTCTTTTACGTCCACCTCTTCCGAGTCACTCGCCACCCCCGACACTAGCCAGCCCCCGGAATATTTTCACTCGAGGTCCTGGATTAGGCTCTCCGTATCGGCCGTGTCCAGAAATAAACACTCCAATTTAACTTATGGGGTCCTTAAGGTAATTTTTATAAATTGAACACCGTAATGGGTTTATTTTTTTCGAAGTTTGCAAAATTACATACAGCAACGCCGGACGTGACAGCAGACCTCCATATTTCAAATAAAGTACGATTTAGAATTATCTAGGACCCTAAACTAAACCCATTAGGAAGGTTATACAAAATTACCTGCCTTGCTTTCGCTTATCCATACACCTAATATACAGAACAAAGCTAAACGTTGTCCCAGTGCACTCTGTACTTCAATGTGAAATTACTTTATGGCCCCCTACAAGGAAACGTCACTTTAAACTTTCTTAGGCAGTATTTGTCGATCATTTGCGAGTTGAAAGTTAAAATTGGATTAATTTCCCCGTGTGAAAAGAGGGGGCGTATCGGAGGGAAGGGGGCGCGACTTTTCTTTTTCGTCGATTTGGAAGGCCGGTTCCCGGTGGTAAGTAGCCGTAGCTACTAGGTGGAGGCTGCTGGTGATACATCATGGGGTGTCAACGAGTGTCCCCGCCGCTGTAATCTCGCATCCATCAACCCCTCCGCAGGACGAAGGGACGTCCGTCCTTACGACGGTTCCCTGATCGATGTCCACCGTCCCCGAAGCAACCTCGAAGCCTCACCTACGACCTCCTCCATCGTTCTACACCCCCTCCGCCCACTTTCCACCGGCGGCGGGATCAATCGGTTTTTGTCGACGGACCCGATTTTCATTTATCTTTTCCTATCTAAAGTCCCGCTTCGTCATCGTGACGGTCACCCAAGAGGGTTGTCCTTTGACCCTTTGCCCTTTCTCCTGTTGCCCCGAGGACTTTTCCGCGACGATCAGCATCCGGTTCTTACCGGCCCTGTTGCCCCAATATTATTTTATGCAGCGAACAAGAGGTTTCTATTATCATTGCGACCGTCTTGGTCCTGATTCACAGGGTCCTCGATTACCGTTCCTAATTTCCGACCGGCAACAATAAAAATTTAAGGCAGACCAGGTAAATAGGAGCTGGACTGGAAACCAAAAATAGGGTAATTACGTCGATCGTTAACCTAATTTATTGTGTTGCAGAAATACTTCGACAGCCATAACCATTTAAGTACTCCACCCATCCGAGAGGGACCAGTCGACCATGGATAAATAGTTACTAATATTTCCTTCATACCTGTTACTCATCGCCTTTAAATAACCAAATTTTGTAAGACCAACGCTCTCATTTTACGGCCCTGCGTCTCGCTCCCCGTGACGTCGTAGTTCACGAGCCACCTCAGGCCCGCATCACAATAAACTGCGCCCGTATTATCAATGCACTTTCTTCTTTTTGTCAATGTTATGCCTTGTAGGCTTATTCCTCTATGTCGCAAGATAATTTCGGAAAATAAACACAGAGTGAATCACGAATCGTGACCAGTAGAGATTATTCTGTTAGTAGCAGTCCGATCGAAAATAGAACATAAATTTAGAAAGCAGTTCTTAATTTCATGGCCAACATTGTATTCAGGTATAGGAAAACATTTTCGTGTACGTTCAGACGTTCTTGGTAAATCCGAAATGTCGAATGGAAGGCTGGACGTCGCCGTTCGCGTTTGTAGATTGTACAAAGATGCGGATGTTGAGACACTGGTAAGGATAAAGCCGCGTGTCCTGCTAATTGCTCGTTAATCTGACGCTCGAACGCTTCTGGTCGCGAGTCCGTAAAGCCAGGATTATGCTCGTAGCAGAAGGATTATATGTCCTTGATCCAGAAGATGCGAGATCGATCGCTGGTGTCCTCAACACCTTCTAGAGCCCCGGATAATTCTACACCAAAGCGAGACTAATAATTCAAAAATTAATTCATCCTATTACTTTTTACATTATTATTTTCAATTCGGTGCGTGACAAGCACAATGCGCTTCACTACTACACGTTATAAATTCGACGATTTTCAAATTCGACGCGCAAGAAGTACAATGCGCTTTACTTCAACGCGACGTAAAATTTGACGCGCTGAAATTGCTATGCGTCGTAATTTTAACGCGTCCGATATTCGACGCGTTGTAATTTCTACACGATTTAAATTCGGCGCGTGACAAACGCAATGGCTTTAATTTCGATGCGCTGAAATTTCTACGCGTTGTAATTTCAATAAGTTTCAAAATCGACGCGTGCACGAGGCGTCGGAATAACTCGCGGGGAAGAATGCTCGTGTCCGGTTGTTTAAACAATCGGTGACGGAACATCGGCGGCGCAAAGCGCTCGGAATAACCGGCGGAGATGATAATGATCGCTCCTTTAGTTTAGGCGGAAGCGTCGGAACGTTCCTGGAGCTTTGACGAGCTCGTCGAGACTTTCGGCTGCGAAATATTAGCGGAACCTGAGGCATTCTTCGACGCGGGGGTGTGTGGGTGGCTGGCGGAGGAGAACGAAGAGGGGAAACAAATTTTTCGGGCGCAGCCAGCAGCGACTCCGCCAGGTTCCCTATTTTATTTCCATCTCGCAACTACTCGACGTACCACGAAATTATTAAAGCGGTGGACCGTTCAAGCATCGCACAAGTGGGCGAGCGAGAGCAAGAGAAAGAGAGAGAAGGAAAGAGAGAGCGAGTGAGAGTGAGCCGCGAGTTTTTTCAGCGTGCTCGACCAAAAAATTTCGGCGGTATCGTTCTCTGTGGAACGTCGAGAGCGCAAGCGCCGTCTCTCCTCTCTCCTCCCCCGTTTGACCGTGAATTATTCAAGAACTCGAAGACCCGACGAGGACTTCATGAAAATTGCAGCCGCCGTGATTGCCGTGGTTCAGAGGGTGAAAGACAGAGAGGGTGAAAAGGAGCGAGGCAGCCGAGGATGAAGGAGGACGGTTTTTTCAAATTTACCCCTGATGATCGACGCGCAGAACCTCCTCTTTTTTAGCGACGCTTCTCTCCTTTTTAAACCGCTCTTTCCTCCCCGTTGCGTCAGGCGCTCGTCACGTGCGTGCACGCTCTCTATCTTCCTCTTTCTCTCGACTCAAGCTACCCGCGAAATAGGGCGATTAAGTATGTCGCGGCTCGGCATGGAAACGCGGGACGAGCTTTGTCTATAATTCAACGATAAACACGGCCGGGGATGAACGCTCGAGAGGGTTGAAAGCGTGTTTGTTTGCAAAACCGAACGACTGAAAGCCGGATAAACACGGAATCGATGTTGCCGCAGCCTACACCCTCGCCTACTGCTACACGATCAGAAAACTGGAGCTGGATTTATTTCAATTATTTCAGCAATCGACACTAAATAGGGGTAGCTAGGCCTTTAGCCGACTGAACGAACATCAGAAACTTTTCCCTGGTAATTCACATCGACGAATGGAGTATGGATCGCAAAACGCTGCGTCCAGACGCGCAGAGGAGATCGTACCTTAAGAAAAATTATAAACGTTCTGATTCTGATCCAGTTCGGCAGTAATTGATTTTTTAATCTTTTGATTCTTCGAATAATTTTATAAGGTGCGGTTAGATAGGGGTGGAAAATGGTTTGATCGATGGCGAAACGATTGGGATCGTCTTGATTTTGATCGAGTTCGCGCGTAATTGATTTTTGATTCTCCGAAGGGTTGATTTCGCGGGGAGCCTGTGTTCAAGTCGATCAGGCTCGCGTAAAACTTTCGGGGTCGAAGAAATGTACCGAGCGACGTACAATCGATCAGGCTCGAGGTCCCCTTCGTGTCGCCAACCCCTTAAACCCCTTAAACCCACCCACGGATCGCTCGGCGGTGTGTAAAGGGTGTGTTTAGAATCCGACAGGGGGTTTTAGAGTGGCGTTCGCCAAGGCGATTCGTAACAGTCGTCGTTACGTACTCAGTATAATGCGGGAATCGTGTCGCGTTTCCGGAAGTCACCTACATGGGATAAATGTTCGTTTGACGAGGACACGTCGCGAATTTTCCTCCGAACTTTCCGAGAGATCCTTGCCCTCGATTCGCAAGTGCTACTATTCGACTCCCGAGGAAATTAGCAGAAACCTTTCGACCCGAATTAATTTATAACTCACGGGTGAAGAATTTGCATTGACACCGCTAATAAGACTGTTAGTATTTACTTTCTCTTTAAGTTACTAAATAAGGCTATGTCATTTACAATCTGAGTTTTCCTCCGCCAGGCACCGCTGTAAATAATATAATAGGAGAACAATATTGCTCAGTCTCGCGTATCGAAAGTAACAGGATGATTTGGACACTTTACGCGCGATCAAGGGGGTTTACCGATGAATATGCCGAATCTTCTCTACAACCGAAAGGGGAACAGGGGGTGGTGGCCCGAACCCAGCTCCCCCATGGGTAATAAAACGGCAATTTAATTCATACACTTGATAAACGCCGCGCCGACTGCCGCCCGACTCTGCGAAGCTGGCGAAAGTCAAATGAACAGAAGGGCTTATTTCGCAAATCATCGCCCTGCGGTAATAAAGCACCCGAGAATCGCGATTAAGAAGCTGGAAGGAACCTACCCCCATAAACCTTCGCATTACATGCATTTTCACCCACTAAATCGTGCATTCTTCTAAACAATATTAAATGCAATCCGACCCCCCACAACATTTGACATATTTCCAACCCTTAAATTTTAATGAATCTATTAAACACAAATAAGTTCAGTAAAATAAAAATGAAGATGAACAGCGGACTTGACTCCCGAGCAAAATAGGAATGGATACTTGGGGTTTCCACAGGGTGGGGAATTTAAATGGGAGCAGCTAAACATCTCCATTATGTATGGTGTACGAAGCACTCCCTGGGGCAGTGTCATAGACAAAATTTCAAAAGGCGCAGCCAACAAAGGCGACCCCTGCTCCTCGGTTCGAAATCAAATCACGCTTATTTTTAAACGGTACAATTTTTAATGAACGAACCACTGAAGGATCTCGGCGGAGATTCCAGGATTTCTAGGGATCGATGGATCTCGCCCCGCAAATTGAGAACCCGTGGCGTAACGGGTCCGGCTGGGCCGCCTCTCGCCGAGGGGTTGAAACGAAGGTGAAGGGGGTTTTTCAGGGGTGCTCGCAGGGTGGTTAGTGGCATTCATCGCGATGCAGATGGCTTCCACCCCTCACGCCGCTTGGACGAAGAGGGAAAGGTTCGCGGGACCGAGATGGAAACAGGGGGTTGGATGCTGCGCGTACGTGCACGCATTTTTTCCCGCGTCTCCCTCTCTCCCTTTCTTGGCTTCTCTTCGTTTCTACTCTTTGCCCGTTTGTCGCTCTCCTCGGACCCTCTTTCACCCTCTTTTCAACCCTTCCCTCTTCTGCCTCTCGCTTTTCCATCCCTCTGCGCTCTTCTCTTCTTCGTTCTCCCTCTCGTTCGAAGCGTGGGCGAGCGGTCCGGCGAGCGTAATGGTGCGTGCCAGCCACAGGCGGATTACTATCTTCGACGATGATCGAACCAGAGAGCGCGCGCGAGAGAGAGAGACAGAGAGAGAAGAGAACAGTTTTTGCCCCGAATTAACTGGCCGGTGTAATTCGCCGGATAAACGATTCGTTTGTTTATTCCTCGAAAACCCGCTCCCCATTGTTCGCGAACAATGAGCCGGCCGAATTACAACTCGCCTGTGCAACTTGTAACACTATCGGAAGAATATCAGGCCGAGATGTTGCTCGTTAATGCGAGCAGAGAGATCCTGCACGTCAAGTTAATATACCGATCACAATGGCGTGCTCCAGAAAAGGGCTCCGATCCTATCACTGGGTCAAAGAGGCTCTACCTATTCTCACGCGGCAGTGATGGGCGCAACTCGCTCCACGAACAGCAACAGCATTGTTCGTGGAAACGAGCGCGTCGGAACGGAACTCTTTCTTAATTAATTCAAGATCCAAACTCTAACTCGACCCTCCTGTATGTCACCTGCCCAATGAAAAATTCAGTGTCTCCCTCGAACGGCTTTCTCGAAGATCGCCTATGAATTTTGATCCGAACAATAAGACGTCCACGAGGGGCCAGTCTTATCAACAAACCAATCGGTGTAGTCTCCAAAGCCCCGTCGTCGTTCCTGTGTCTATTCTCACGCGATGGAAGACGCAACAATGATCGACGCGGACGTTTTACACGCACGATTTCGCCTAGGTCACAACACAGCCCGAACTCCGATTTAATCCTCGTTTACTTGCAAGGAGCCCTGACACCCCTGGCGAGCTTATGCTTCTATACACGGAGGCGCGTCTCGGGTGATCGACTCTTTGATTCTCTACCCTCCACCAGCTCCTGCACGATTGTTACATTTATTTATTGATCTCGGGGGACAGGTGCGTGGAAAATAAAATTTTACGTCGATGAAGAATACCTGATAAATAGGGAAATTTGATGGAGCAGGATATTGTTTTTGTTTTCGAAAATGCGTGGAATATGTTTATGAAATTTGTTTTACTTGTATGGCGCTCTAGTTTGCACTGACTTTATGCTGTACGTTTTCAACCCCTGAGAGTTTCGAACCTGTGCTTCTATAATAAATAATTTCCAGTCAACTGTTAAATCGAGTCCTGAACAATTTCTTTGGAAATGAATGAGCGAAAATGCGTGGAATATGTGTATAAAATTTGTTTCACTTGTATGACGCTCTAGTTTGCACTGACTTTATACTGCATCTTTCTTTATCAACCCCTGAGAGTTTCGAACATTACAAAATACGTAGAAATTTTGATAAAGGCTCGCATTAATTATAGAAATTAATTTAACCTGTGCTTGCACAGTGAATAGTTTCCAGTCAACTGTTAAATCGAGTCCTGAACAATTTCTTTGGGAGTGAATGAGCGTTTTAAATGGCCCGCTGTTGAGATGGTTCTGCGATCCTCTTTCCGGAGCGATTTTTTCGTTTGGAAGGTGTTCAAGGGGGCTGAAAATGTGGCACAATGTACTCGGCTAGATCCAGCCTCCCCAGTATTTACCTGTCACCTCGCTGACGATTCTGACGAGGGTACATCTACCCTTCAGTTGATGTACCCTTCGTCCTTGACGCGATTCCTCTCGCAACGAGTCGTGCGCCAGGAGGTCTTAGATCGGCGATGAATCGTGCCGAACTCGTCCACGATGTTGGAACGGAACCTTAGAGCACCTAACGTCATAGTCCCCCCCGGGAGACAGAGAGGAGCAATTTATTGTGTATTTGAAATTATTCAGTCGAGTGGCTAGCTGTCTGGCTTAGAGATGGCTACTTTGCACCGTTCATATATTGTATATTCGCTTTTTAGCGTAGCCACTGAATAAACGAGGGCTGGGATCAGAGACGATTGGCGGAGAGGCGTGACCCTATTATTAATTAAGTGGGGAACGCTTTGGATAAACATCGGTGACCAGATCCTCTAAACGCCTGTTAAACCATAGTGCTTCATCGGAGTCTTGCAGCCACCTGAACGGAATTTTTTATTACCTCACTGTTCTCCCTTCTTTCATTCAGATCGACAAATTTCCATGCAGCCAAAAATTCGTTCGGTCCTCCTATCAATTCAAAAATTGAAACATTATGGTTAATCGCCGTGCAATTATTGCTGGTACGTCAGTGCAAAGAACAGGTGTAGAGGGGTTACAATTTCAGAAAGAGCTGTCAAAGATCTTGCTTTTCGGGCTTCCAGAAGGCAATAATATCTAGTTTCATTACATTGTTTCTATTTTTATCAATACACCGTAATTCCTGCCTTCAAATATGTATGTACCTCCGAGCTTAACACTGCTGTGTATATAATCCCCATAGATTTTTTAAAAATAAGCAAGAAATCATCATGCTGTATCAATATTTACGGCCTGGCAAAATAAATTCCAATTACGAAAACGTTCCGGTGGAAACTCGGCACCGTGACGAAAGGGAAAAGGCGCAGCTGGCTCCAGTAATTATTTATCATCGATCTCGCGTGCTCATTAGCGAACGGGTCTCGCGGATTACGTTTCCTCCCCTCGTTACCAGCCCCCGCGCGGTGTATCGAGAATCGTCACATTTTTCAGGATGATTAATCGAGTCGATAAACGGGTTCGATCGTCGTCGGGGATAATCAATCGAGGTGGAACGCGCGAAAAATAAGTCGGGTGGGGGGCCGGTCTTGTATTTGCATATCCAGGAACGTGTCGCGCGAGCGTGGCCCCTTCTCCAAGGAGCCTTTTCAAGGCGGGCAACAGTCGATTGTCATGAAAATCCTCCGCTGGAAAACGTGTTGGACGCGTCAATGACGACGCTCGAACAAGGGCACGGGCCTAGAAATGGGTTAGACACCGGAGAGAGGGCTCGGCGAGACGCGAAATTGGCATAAATGAGATTGATACGACTTTAACTTACTCGACTCGACGGCACACATACAGTTAAAGGGAGGAAGAGAGAGACTCATAAGGGATTGTAACCGGAGGATGTCCCGGGTGTCTGTTGGCCACTCGTCACGCCACTTTGCGCACAAGTGAAGAGACAAGATGGGAGAGAACGAGCTGAGACGAGCCGCGGCCACGTCGATGACCAAACGATGCTCACCTTCCCATTGTGACCTATCCTGGAACGTGTTCCGCGGATAATGACGATGGAACGACCACGCGAGCTCCTCCTCGCCGTTTTCGCACCGATATTATTGTCATTACGTCTCTATTAATGCGACTCTCAACTCTCCACCAGACATAGACTATGTAATCAGGCGGAATTTTCTGCTGGACGCTCGATAGGGGCGATTTCAACCCCTCATCATACTTTTGCACTAATTCAGGTTATCCTTCAGTGGCACCATTGTAGTCATTTTTATATTAATAATTGCCTTGAGAATCTTTATGCAAACCGATGTTGTTACTATTTCAATTCGTCTTTCGGTCTAATATTCCGTGGTTGTCAGGAAGAACGCCGCACGCCACATATTTTCAATTTTATGATATTGCTCCTTTAAACTTTTGGTCACTACTGGTTTAACATAGGACATCGGTTAAAAAGTATTATTTTTTGTACCTTCCGAATTTATTTTCATCGTTTCTCTTCTGATATTCACGCAAATCCTGTACTATAAAGCTCAATTAATGCGTGAACTCAATTTTTTTGAAATTATGACATGCTCCGTTTTTCTAAATATATCAATGTTTTTATTATTATGTCTTGACGCTCCAGTCGTTACTTTTCCAATTGCATAATTACGGGTAGTATAAGGATCCCTTTGGCGTTGGACTGACGAATGAATGCAGGTTTTAATTCCGTTGGCCGCGAAATGTTCAGTTGTTTTCGAGTGCAGGTATATTTTCGGGGCTTTCCAGAAACCGTCATAAGAACGGAAAAATAGCAAGTCGGTCGCTGAAAGCAGTATCTATAGCAGGGTGTCATAGCACGGAATACGAGAGCGGCGAGTGTAGGGCAAGTAGTAAAATAATTTTAACGACCCGGTTGAATTATACCCGCGGTACAAATAATAATATCTGCCTGGCACGCATCCCCGCAATAAATATCGAACCGGGGGACCGCCCCGCCCCCCTGGCCCTCGGATGGCCGGTTTATAGCAGTGTCTCACTTTTACTTTTCTTCTCTCTCGATCCCTCGGAACCCTCGTCTTCACGGTCTACCTCGACGGCTTACCTCAACTATGTGGAGCAAAACTATGGGGCCCGGTTGTACCGAGGGGGACCTTGCGAAAAACGGGACCAGACCCCGGCAAGGGTTCTCAACCTTCGTCTAAAATAGTCGTTAGCCCGTGGGAATGGCTTCCGAAGCGTGTCGACTGAAAATTGTCGCCGTACTCGAAATTTGTATTCAACTTTTCCGAGGCTAAGCAAATTCTCGATTGAACCATTCGTGAGAATCGGAAGGTAAAAGGGAAATTCAGTCGATCATAGATCGTTGGAACCCTCGCGATCGTTTTCCGCAAGCCGAGGAGCATCTGTTGGGCAACATTCGGGGTGCAGAACGAATCGCTCGCAATCGTATGCACCGGGAAATGGGTTCGTGCACGGGGTGTCGACGATGACAGGTCACGGATTAAGTGTGGCATCGGATGACGCTACCGAAAGGGTAGCCAACGATTTCCCAGCCCGAACAGGACAAGGGAAGTTCGTCTATGGAAACCGTGCGCTTCGTGTCAGGTGACATTGATTCCGAGAAAATGCGCGATGACTCTGCTACCCCTCGAATCGAGCCACGAAAGACTTGATCACTTGTTCCGCGATGGAGCACTCAGATTTCTGGGTACTAGCAAAAATTTTGAAAGATAGTTGCGAGTAGTTTCATTCACCGTGGCCACTTACAATTTGCGAGCTGCAAATAAACACGGGACGCTTTCCCAACTTCAGGGGTTAATTTCACTCCTTCTTAATGGATCTCAGTAGGAAAGAAAAATCGTATGAACTACTTACCCGCGAACTTTTACAATTTCCTGAATTCCCTGAGAGGTATCATATCGTAGACGGCGATAATAAAATCATCGAATTCGCGTTTCTCAGGTGTGATTACCTTAATTACACCGTCCTCGTCGATCGAGAACGTTCAGGATGCAGTACACGGCTCGGTCTGTTCGATGAATGATCGTTAAATTGGCCGACGACACGTTGAAGCGGCCGATGATTTCAATCTCGGTATAGTGAATTTCGCGAACATACCGCGAACCAAAAAGGAAAGGCGTGAGAAAGAGAGGAAAATAAAATCTCTCTCTCTCTTTCTCGAGAGAAAGAGAAAAAGGGTGGAAGAAGGTAGAATGGCAACGTGGCAGGGGAGATTACGTCGTCAGAAAGGACGCTGCTGCGGCCCGATGACAGCGCAATGAGATTCTGATTTGCGCGCGCGGACCGACATAATCTTCGAACGGGTTGCGCTGCTGCTCTTCGTCGCACCGCGCCGTACGAAGCCGAGCCGAGCGGATTGCACACGCGTGTCCGCCTCGCGGCAATCAGCGAGAATGATGCAGCCAGAACCGGAGGCGAGAGCCAATCCGATTCCCGCGCAATTTATTTGTACACCTGTGCAGGCGAGAGAGCCTCGCTCCTTTTTAGTCCCGCGGGACTGATCCCGGATCCCATCGCGTGCCCCGGGAACGCGACCGAGAGTTCAACAGCGACATTCGTCGAGAAATGGCGGTATACTTATCTGGCTGCAAGGAAAAGCGCCACGTCACAATTTCACAAAATTTTACTGACCTTTAACTGACACATTTTAGATTTTTTCTTTGATAATTATTGAGATGGTTTTTATAGGAATTGATTGAACACATTTTTTGACACTTCGTGACTTCTTGACTGGGGATAAAGAATATCGACGTATTAGCGTAAACTCAAAAAATGGACAATTATCACAGTAGAATAAAGCATTTACCAAAATGAAAGAACGCCAAATCGCAGCATAGTTCGCAACTACATGCGATCTATTTCTTCAATTTCAAAGTCAAACGATACAGTAACGAGATATTTTCCGGCAATTGCTCGTTCCACTTATTTTCGATAATTGCGAAGGAAATTGTCATTACACGGTTAGAAAACGATCGTTAGAGGGGATGTGAAAATTTCCGGGTAGTCATAATTAAATTACACTTTAGGGCTGTCGTTGACGTTCGACCCATCAATGCGACTTGCATCTAAGCAAGATTGCAGGTACCGTCCAATAACTGATCTAATTACCTACTCTGTTTCTGGTTCAAGTCGGTGCAAGCCATAAACCGCGAAGTCGAAGCCCATTAGAATTTTTATAACCCGGTCAACCATTTCAGAACCAGGTAGTGTCGGACTGAACTATATTTACGACATTTCTTGGAAAAGTAGAAGGAGGTGTGGATAATTCTTCTCGAAACGCAAAATTTTCGTCCCTGTTGCGTGTAATAAAATCTGGGCATTCCGTCCATCCTCTAAAATTGGTCTACTGCCAGGAAAAAGAGATCGTAGAACGAGGACTGATGCGCGCGGATTTAGTGAGTCACGGACAGCTACGCAGGCGTGGTAGTAAAATATTTTCGAAAATCCATGTTAACGACCTGCGCTCACTATATAGGTTCGTCGCTCCGCTGGAATTTAACAGCGAAAGGGGTGGATGCAAAATTTTCAACCCCAATTGCACCACGACTACGGTCTGACCGGCGAGATTATTTGGATCCCGAAGAATGGTAACAATCGAGCTTTGTAATCGGTCCTCGAAACGATAAAGACTTTGTTGGCCACCCTTCCGGCAACGTTACACCGCCACCCCCTCTGATTTCCACCACTGTTTCTCTCTATCTCTCTTCCACAGACTTTCTCTCCTCGTTCTCTCTTTCTCTCTCTCTCTGTTCGCCTTTCTCTTATTATTCGAGCTCGAAGAGGAGGCCCCAATGGTATCACCTGTTGGCAATTGCACGCTCACGAATTCCTTCGGTCTCCTCGCCGTTGTTTTTTCCACCCCCGCCCGCTCGTCTTCGCCGAGAACCATCCCTCCGTTGGTTTTTTTCTTGGTACGAGAGAAGTTCGACCGTGGCCGACCGAGGAGGTCGACCGCCTTCGCATAAACGCGGTTAATGGGACGGAGATAATGGCGAACGACAATGGCGTACACAGCGCCATTGTTGCGCCCCGTTCGACTCGCGGTTTCTCTTTCGATACGCGATAAATGCGCTCCGAGCCGACGCTCGATTCTCGATTTCGTTTCGAATGTTTCTGTCAATCTCCCTTCGAGATTTTACCTGTCACACTCTTCATCGCGAGACAATTCAATCTGCGGAGACTGCCGAGAAGATAGAAGCTGTCTCGACCCGTTGTTGTACGATTTTTCTGTTCGGTAAACTCGGGTCTTTATGCGAAATAAAAATTTTCAGCAGCCGTTGCATGAAATCGTAGCCGACTTTGTTGCCTTTTTCGAACCCTTGCCGTATAATTTCCTTTACAGACACGGTGAATAAAACGTCTTTATCACCAATCTCTTAGAAGAAAAAAAAAATTTATATTTTCTGTATGGTTTCATTTATCTTGATGTTCAAATATTGATTACAAACGAATCAGATTTTATTTCGTTTAAAAGATTTTATTTTCCTTTCATGACGTTCACGAAAAACATTAAAAAAAAGACTGCAGCTATTTACGTCTACCAAAAATTTTCGAATCGAGCGGCTCCGAATCGTTTTGGGAAAGGTCGAGTCTTCCATAGATTCGAGTACGCGCGAAATCCAATTAAGTGGACCGTAATAACGATACAATGAGGCAGCCTCCTGTGAAAGGGAGAGTGTCGAAGGAAAAGTATCCGAAGGGCAACGCGACGGGTCTGTTGAAAAATGTTAGAGAGGGCAAATCGTCGAGGAAAGAAGACTATATCAAGGCTCTCGCGTACTCGATGGAGGAACGTACGCGAACAGGTACGTATCCGCTTAAACGAAAGCTCGCCAAGCACAAAAGCAGCGTGCCATCGAGTATCGCAAACATTGATTTGAATCACAAAGACCGCCCGCGGTACACGGCATTGTCGGGGCCCGACTTATTGTACAGTTTCTCGTGTCTCGCGAGCCGGTGCTCTCGATCCTCTCCTCTCTCTCCATCTCCTTTCCCGCTCTGTCTCTCTTCCTCTTTGCTTTTTTCCCCTTTTATTTCCAGTGACGACCAATCAATCCACTTATTCCGCGCGGTTTATGTGCCACTTGTGGCGTGTCGCCCGAAAACCAGCCCCCCGGAACTCCGCTTTAATCGTACACGCACGCCGCGACGCCACTTTCCATTCCACCGACGCCATCATACGCAACCCCCTCTGCCACCCCCGTACGATAATTCTCGCGAAATTCGCCGAGAACCTACCCATTATCACTGTTAATCGATTGTCGTCCCGCCAAATGAGGCTGGCCGCCGCGAATCACGCTGCCTGTGCCACATTGTTCCACGCTGGATTTCTTTTGCCAGCTTCATTCCACCGTTCTTCTTCATCTATGTTTTGCCCGACAGCTAGTCAAATGTTTCAGTTTTAAAGTTGTAAATATGACACCGTAAAAAATTCAATTCTTATCTTAATAATTTTATTATAACACGTACCATGTACTTGTCATTCGTGTACAGAAACTCAAACATCCGTTATAGTCCAGTCAACGAAAACTTGTAGAAGGAAATGGAAAGAACACAATTTTTGACTTTGGGACTTTGTTTGGACTAGTTATGAGGTAAACATACTAAAAGTCCCCACTCCTAGGAGGTGAGCGGAGTGCAGGGGGGCACGTGGAAGGTCCCTTTTTTTGGTTTTTCGCTTATATCTCGGAAACTATGCGTCCTAGCGATAAGACCATTCTATACAAAATTAATGCTAACACAATATCCTGCAAGATTGTTTCTATTGAGTTTTTCGGTATCTCGCACAGTATTCGAGATATCCGCGCCCATAGTTCACTAATTTTGGAAAAGAAGATTTAGTCAAATAAGACAAAAAACAAGAGGCAAGCATTTTCTTTCTCAAAATTAGTGAACTATGGGCGCGGATATCTCGAATACTGTGCGAGATACCGAAAAACTGAATAGAAACAATTTTGTAGGATATTGTGTTAGCATTAATTTTGTATAGAATGGTCTTATCGCTAGGACGCATAGTTTCCGAGATATAAGCGAAAAACCAAAAAAAGGGACCTTCCACGTGCCCCCCTGCACCCGGCTCACCTCCTAGGAGTGGGGACTTTTAGTATGTTTACCTCCTAACTAGTCTAAACAAAGTCCCAAAGTCAAAAATTGTGTTCTTTCCATTTCCCTCTATACCCCCCTTTTAAGCATTAATTGACTGGACTATTATGCGTAAACGGTACGTGTTCACCCGATGGACGCTCCATTTGTACTTTTCTTTTTTTATCGAAGCTCTTGAGGTCCCTAGATGGGCCAATGTGCTTTACAATTTACGTCATTTGTACTTTTGATGTGGATTTAAAACATTTTAGAACTCATGTATTTCACCTGCTCGTTCTTGTAACAGATCAAATCCGCGGTGTTATTGCAGTCAGCTGTTTAACAAGATACAGTTAGCAACTGGATCCGATCTCCAGTTGTTGAATATAAAGAAAAATGTATTTCGCGGGCCAGGGCGAGAACCGAGCCCGCTAATTAGCAGCGACGCGTCGTATCCTGCGAAACTAACAGGTTCTACGGGTCGAGGAAGCGCAGGTATTTTCACACAGGTTTATTATTTGCCGGCTCGTTGCGGAAGCAGGTACCTACATACCTCGCGCTGGAGGCCCTGATGGCGATCGATCCGCAAACAAAAGCCCCGCTTACGGCCGTTCTCCGGACAAGCGTACCTGTGACGCGCCGGTACGGCGGCCAACACAATTAGCAATAAATTTTCACAGGTTCGTTAAGAAAGTGTCAATATTCGGCCACCAGAGGGAGAGAGAGGGAGAGAGAGAGAGAGAAAGTCATCGTCATTGTCGCAAACGCGACGATTGCTTTGCTTGACATCTTGCGGTACTCCCTAATAACAAGCTTTGCGGAATCCCAATTCTATTCTCTAATCATCCTTCACCCTGATCTATTGCTCGGAGAATCTCTCTTTATGACTCCGTATGATTCAATCCGTGGTTTGTTGAGAGCTGAGTCAAGGCAAGAGATCCATCGATCGATTGAGTCAACCCAGACCTTGCACCGATCGCTTATCGATCCGATAATCTTATCGAGGCGACCTTGTCCAGTTATCAAGCGGACGACCACTCGACCGTGCATAATTGCAACCAGCTACCAACCAACGGAATTTCTCGTTTTTAGGCCTGAGACGATCTACACCTTCGATATAAGTCCGAGATCGATCAACGGAAGTCCCAGAGATTTTTAGTATAACAATGACAAGATTTATTTAGAATTTCTGCGTTTCCTATTATTCGAAATATATTAATTTAATAATTTCTGGAAGAATCTCAATAATCTCAGTACTCGTAAGATTACAAATCTGGATGCATTCGTTTGACCAGTGGTGGTACTTGTTCTATATTTTCATCAATTCGAAAACATTAAAAAATATAGAATAAATATAGAGTAAAAAAAATTGCAAAAATTGCAAATTGGACTTGTATTGTCTATAGTGTTTATTTAGTTTCCTCTGTCCATGTTAGTGTTTTCCTAGTTTCGATTAGACTCGACAGACCTAGAAACGAAACGAAAAATTAGAAGCGGCAGGAAGTCTGAATTCCGCGTTGTTAAGGGCCGATATCTCGAAGGGTGGCTGGCCCGAGGTAGAAAAGGGCTGTCATTCGAAGTTCGAATGGGATTTCAATCCATTCGCCGTTACTTTCATTGTCGCTGACGCACGAGGCCGGGGTTGTGCTCTACGATTATCTATGACGCATTCTTCCATTATCCGTTCCGCTCTCTTTTCCTCTCAGTCTCTCATTCCGATTCGCGATGACTCTCTCTCTCTCCTCTCACTGTGAGCCGCGGCAACAGGTCCTACGCAGGAACTCGCTTAAACGGAGTCGCATCGGCCGATAGAGGTTCTTTCAGGAACGGCTGGTGAGCCTCTTTGTGGATTTCACGAACGAGAGACGAGGAGAAGAGGGCCGAACGAACGGGAGAATGAATGGCGGAGGAAAAAAGGAGCAAGAGAGAGAAAGAGGGAACGCTAGGAGAAAATGGGTCAAGTCGACCGGATATAATGGGAGATTTGAATACGACGAAGCGCGACACGAGCTAATGCTCCCGCAACCCCGGCAAATTAACTCAGGAGTTTGCTCGACGACGAGGAAAGCCTCTCCGAAGCGAGAAGAATCATCAAGATGGCCAATCTCTCGCTCGTCGATGACACCGCTTTCCAAAGTGTCCGACAATACCTAACACCAGATATCTCCAGCTTGGAGAGATCATTGTCCCGCATGGACCTCGCCGATGATCATTTTACTGCCTCAGGCAATTTCGGTTTTAAACACCTCTGGTTCGATCAGTACTATAAACACTAGCAATTATGCAAATTAATTCAGAAACTCAACATTTCCATCCTGATGTCGATCATTTTCAAGAGTAATTCAAGAGCAAAATTTACTCTTGAATATGATCAATATCAGGGTCGAAACGTTGAGCTTTTTAATTAATTTGCAAAATTGCTAATGTTTATATCACTGATCGAACCTGTGCCCCGATACCATCACATATTCTCAAAATTATGATCGAAAAAAAATTGATTTCAATCGACTCTTTTCGTAATATCTCTGCATAATTTCTGAAATACTGTTTACGGAAAGATGTCCACGTGATTCAAGATACAATATTAACAAGTAGAGGAGTATTTACAAAGACAGGTGCAGTAGCAAATCATGACTGTGGTCGTCATCGATCGGATTGTGTTACACTATAGTTCCTGATTCAACGATCTGTCCACGTGCTCCTCGATTAATTTCTGAACCTCTCCCACGTCACAGGAAAAATCGCAATCTCGAAAGAAAGCGCGATACCTCGGAGAAAGGTGATAAGATATGAATACCTACGCAGTTAGTATAACCGGCGAGTGTCGCGCGAGAATGCTCCGACACGCTGTTTACCGCACAAGCGATGCTTCTGGTCTCAGAAATTCCGGTCCTTAAACAAAATCTACTAAATACGAATGTTAATCATCTGTTAACGATACTCTCGCATTGCAGTATACATATGTAAACACACTGAGAAACGTCGAGGATAAAAATCTCGATCTCGATGCAAAATAAAAATGCTATGCATCCGTTGCAAGAAACCGAAGCATTCTGCATTTCTCAATGTATTATGTTCCGTGTACTTTCGCACATACAGTGAGTCAAAAAATTATTCGCTCTCTCTTAAAAAGGCGATAACTTTTTAAATATCGTACTATACCATTTGAACTTTTTTTAGAAGCTTGAGCAATTAGTTTGCTGCAGGATGTGAACCAAAATTCTGTCAAAAATTTCAATAGATCAGAATAGTAGAAAAAATACTAAAAGTTGCATTTCACAACTTTTTCATGTGGGCCAATATTGAAAATTTAAAAAATACGTTTTATAAACCTGTGTCAATTAAACATATTCTGAAAATTTCGTGAAAATCGATCGACGTTGCATTGAGCTAGAAACGTTTAAATATGTTAAAAATTTCAGATTTTCACGATTTTCGGCCTATAGCTACAGATTCTTACATCTTTCAGAGAAATTTCGCAATATTTTTTAACATTAATAAATTATTTGAAGAAATACAATAAACGGGTACCCGGTGGCCGGTCGACTACACAAGGATTAATTTAAAATCGTATGATCGTCGAGCCAGTCTCAATACGACCCCGCGACACCCTGATCTAGCCAGCTCGATCCTCGTAGAGAGTCGAAGGTCAGTGGACCCGTTGGGAAGGAGGATACCTCGCGACACGATTCTGGTTGAACGAAGAGAGTTGATGGATCTCTGCGGGGGTGGGTGTAGGTGGCAGGGGTGTGGAAAGGATCGCCGGGAATCGGAGAGAGCGCGTGTAGCATCGGGAAAACGACACGGGACGGTTGTAGGGTGGTATGTAGTGTGTATCCGCGAGAGGAGAGAAGAGACGAGCCGGGGTCCATCGGGTCCGTGGGTCGAAGGGGTGGTGTATATCAGGAGGGGTGAGTTTGGGGCTAGAAGAACGCGTGGACGAAACACTGGCGACCCGGAGAGGAGAGGCTAGCTTTCGCCTGGTAGAGAGAGGAACGCGTGGACACACTCTCCTGAAGGCAGAGAGGAGGCAGAGAAAACTCGTGAACGTAAGAGAGAGAGAGAGTGAGAGCGAGAGTGAGAGAGAGAGAGAGAGGATCACGATACGAACGCGCCTGGCTGAACAGAGAGAGAACATGTACCACGGGGTGGGAGAGGGGTGAAAGCTTTGCCGCGAGAGGTCGTCGGGGTTGTTGGGTATGACGTCACGGCGTAATGGCGCCGCCTTCGGTGGCGGATAGAGCCGCGCGATTGGTCGAGAGGAATGATGGCAGGCTTGCGTGCCAATCGATTGCCGTTGGTAGGCTCGGGTCTGGTCTGTTGGCCGGTTAGGTATGGTCGCTGCCGGTTAGGATGGTAGGGTGTTAGGCGTGTGGAGGGGCGGCGAGAGCGCGTAGCGAGCGAAACAGAGAGAGGGGGACAGCCGCCTCGGCAGGAAGTGAGCCCCGTGAGTGGGACCCCAAGGCGGAATCCACAAATGCTCAGAAGGTTCCGTTCTTCCGTGGAGAGTGGAGGTCGCTCCTAGTTCTGTGTCATACTTCTTCTACTTCTTTTCTTCCTTCTCATTCTTCGTCCACGAGTACTAGCGTACGCACGCACTGTGCCTACCACTACTACTACTACTACTCGTCGTTCGGGATTGTTTGTCGTGTGTATACATACGAATAGTGTGCGTGACACGCGCTGCTGCCGGAGGACAGAACACGCGTGTACCATCATCCGGTGGGACGGAACGATCAGTGATATCGGTAGTTGTCGGGATATTGACACAGTGACCGTCGATGATTCCACATTCGAACGAAGTGTGTTCGCTTGGCAGTGATATTAGCGCGCAGCCCAGTTTGTGCTCTTTCTCGAGGATCTATCTCGAGATTTCGATCGTGAGCGAGGATCGCGGGCTAGTATCGTAGGCATCGTCGCGATCCGATTCGTCGAACGTATCGCGAGCCTGCAGCCAGTCACGAGCCAGCGAGCCGAAAGAGAGACGAGTCCGATAGGGAGAGAGAGAGAGAGAGGGGGTGAGAGAGAGAGAGGGGGGAGAGAGAGGACGACAGCGTGCTACCAGGCGAAGAAAGTGACAGTGCGTCGTCAGTTCTCGGTCAGACACTCTGGTTGCCACGATACTTCTTCTGTCTCTGCCGAGAGAGACAGTGTCGATGCTACCATTGTCTTGTGTACTAAACAGCGAACAAAGCCACGGTGACTCTTCGTGATTACCAACAAATAGAGAACATCGACGAAGGACAGAAAATCCGGGACCGAGGAATGCGTGGATTAGTCGATTGATCAGTGCGCGGTGTGCTCAACTGACTGTCGAGTCTACCGATGATACAGATAGATAGAATTGTGCGGTAGGATTAGTTCTCGACACGCGGTGGACTTCGTATTTCGAAGATTATAGACGAACCTTGTGAGAGTAATATTTTCCAAGTGAAACAACGCGGGGTTATAATCATAGTGTGAAATATTCCAACAAGTGGTGTTGATAGAGAGAGAGAGAGCGAGAGAGATAGAGACCACCCCCTATACACGTAGATCACATATGTCCGTGGGGGTAGCAGCCGCTTTAGTTCACATGTTAGAGTCCCGGCTAGGTTCCCGAGGACTCGTGACCGCGTAGTGTGTCCACCAGTTCGCGATAATCAAATCAGTGAACAACAGTGGTGACGTTCGAGGAGTCTGTACTCGCTCGAATACACGGTTCGAGCGTGACGCGAGGAGTACCGGCAGGCGGTCGGCGTTTAGTCGACTATTCTTGACGTCGATCGGTACCAGGAAAGGGCGGCAAGCTGTACGGGCACAGGGAAGAAGACATGCTCACGATGGAGACGGACCTGAAGGGCGGCAGCCTGCACGGTCAGATGCCACCGCACCCTCATCAGGGTGTTTCTCCGATGGGACACCATTCCGGTGTCTCGCCGTACGGGAACATCGGCTCGATAGTGCACAGTCCCTCGATCTCGGGAAGTCCTCCGAGCACCGCAGGACTAGGGCTCGGTCTTCAACACCATCACCAGACACAGCATCACTACGCTTCGATGCAGGCTGCTCAGCAACAGCAACAGCAGCAACAACAACAGCAGAGCATGCATTCGCTAGCCCAGCAAGCTGGTGGGCAACAGCAACAACAGCATCACCCGCACCAACAGCAACAGCAGCAGCAGCAACCTCAACAGCATCATCAACCACCAAATAACAACAACAACACCAGCAAGAACAACAACATCGACCGGGTGAAGAGGCCGATGAATGCATTCATGGTGTGGTCCAGGGGGCAGCGGCGCAAGATGGCGCAGGAGAATCCGAAGATGCATAACTCTGAGATTTCAAAGCGGTTGGGAGCTGAATGGAAATTGCTCAGCGAAACAGAGAAACGGCCATTCATCGACGAGGCGAAACGGCTGAGGGCAGTGCACATGAAGGAGCACCCAGACTACAAATACCGGCCAAGACGTAAGACAAAAACCTTGCTGAAGAAGGACAAGTTCCCGTTGGGCGCTGGTGTGGCCGGCGTCGGGGGTATGCTTGGCGTTGATCAAAGACAAGTCGGTGCTAGCGGCGGTCCACAGCAGGCGCAACTATCACGAGACGTTTACCAAATGCCGAACGGTTACATGCCGAACGGTTACATGATGCATGACCCGACGGCCGCGTATCAACAACACGTCGCCTATGGCAGTCACATGGGCGGCGCGGCTGCTGCAGCCGCAGCTTCAGCTGGTTATCCGAGGTACGACATGGGACACCACATGGGCGGCGGCAGTCCAAGCCCCATCAACAATTATATGAACGGATACGCAGCGTACGGTAGCACCACCGTGCCCGGCGGGTCGCCGTCACCTTATCACCAAGCACAACCAGGCTCGCAGATGTCCAGTCACAGTCCCAGCGGTAGCAGCATAAAATCGGAGCCGACGAGTCCAGCGAGCGGCGGAATTCACACGCCGACTCCTACGGGAGCGTCATCAACGGCCGGCGCTGGCGGACAGGTTATCAAACGGGAATACATGGGCCAGCAACAATCCCAGCAGTCGCAGGGCGATCTGCGGCAGATGATCTCCATGTATCTGCCACAGGGCGTCGATCAGGGGGTCGTGCAACACGGCGCCGGTGTCTACTCGCCTGGACCCTCGCCGGATTCACTCCAGCATCACTCCGCCATTCCGCCTCTAACTCATATGTAAGCTGATTTCTATTGCTATCATTAATTGCCAAAAAGACCCTGTTATCGCTACGTAGAACACCAACTGACGATCGAATACCCTTGCTTGAGAAACGATACCGATGATTTCGGAGGTTGATCATGTTCTTACTGTGCATCGAAGATGATGCCAGATTGTACAATTAATTAAGAAGTAGAGTAGATTGTACTAGATAGCAATTCATTCATGAATGGGATAGTTGTACATAGCTAAATTTTAATTCGATCGTATCGTACTTGTGGAGCTTATAGTCTGTCCAGCCAGACGAGCCGGTGTAAGCACCAGCACGCGCACTTCGCTAACTAACTAGAAAGGGCAACTATAGTTGGCAGCTCGAGCCATCGAACGAGTAGAGTTCCATGAAATTTATGAAAAATTTGAAGCTATCAATGTACATTCTCTATACACGTTGGAGTAAACGAACATGAAACATAGATTGTCTTCCTCTTAAGAAAAGATGTGTCGAGGATATTTTTCGATTGAAGATTCGGAAAAGTATATTTTTGTATCGATCAAAGAGGTTCGGAGTGGAGGACACCTTCGCGAATCTTCGAGTGCAAGGGGTTTCGATCGTTAGTCTCGAGAGGGTAGGATAAACCTTGGTTCACGTCATCCGTCCTGGATTTTTGTTAGTATTATATATAATAAACGATTGTAAATGATTGGCGTAGTTTAGTAGCTAGAAACGGCCGGTTTATCCTTCCCCTCGCTAAGCTGCTTGCGTGCACGTTCAACTCGCGACGAAAATATGAATCGATTGTTAGGATCGAGCGACTCGAGCGTGCACCGATTGCGAACGATCTCGGAGATCGGTTTCCGGATCGCTCCGATATGGTTCGCGTGACGCACTGCCCCATGAAACTCGTAATTAGACTGTGGATCGTGTGCATTCACGTGCAATTCTCCGAGTAGAAATAAAAATGTGGTTTATTATAATCGATGGTAGAGTACTTGTTCATTTTTCGTCAACGATCCACAGTCTGTTCGTACGCTTCTCTGTAACCTGCGTGCGTTGCGCTCACTTGCATACTAACACCGTCGCGACGACATTTCCACTTCTGGACCCTATGATTAATCCCGAGTACGTGTAACAATTAGCACCGACACCCCACACGCAGTTCCCCATAGCTTGGTGTCTGCTGGTGCACGGCGGTCGGGACCGTGCGAGGTGAAAACGCATGAGTTTAGCTGAACGGTTTCCTAGGTCCCTGATCGATTAGAAGCTTGCTATAGTAGGTTATGCCTTTCGATCCCCGTATATTCTCTCGTAATTCGCTGGGAACGAGCGGCCCCCTCGGGAAAGGGCGTAACCGCCGCCTCCGCCGCCGCCGGAATGGTTCCAAGAGATTGTTCTTCGACGATCTTCCGTTTCATACCGTGTTCTTCATCGCTTTCTATCCTTTTATCCTCGTGCCCTTCGTCCAACGTTATTTCTTTTCGAATGTTGTTTTTCAGTTCTCCACGAGCATTCGGTTTACGCGCGATCTTACTCTCAGGGTCCAGAACGTAGGGAATTTCGAGCGATTTCAACTCCAAAATTTGTGACGTTCCGCGATGAGAGTGTCGAGTCCGTAGGCTGAGTCAACAGAAGCTCGCGTCGCCGGTTTCGTTCCTGCGGATCCGCGCTTCGCCGTCTTCCTCTCCGATCCTTTTCGAAGTCGAGACTGTCTCTCGACGTGTGCGCGAGAGGACGAGAGAGAAACAGACGGAAACGACGACTGGTAACGCGTGTCTTCTTCTGACTCACTCTATACACCCCAAGCCCCAAATTTTTCAAACCAAGAAATTGAAATCCCCTGATACTTAACGATAAAACAATAACCTCGTAGGATAGCTTAGAGTGACGCAAGCTTGGAGGGACGGCTGTACACGCGCGGGAGGACTCGCTCAAAAGAAATAAAAAAAGAAATGTTAGACCTAAGAGACAAAGACAGAGAGAAATTGCAAAAAAGGGAAACGTGGGGGCCGAGGCGAGAGAACTCGAATGGTTTCTCGCAACCTCGGGAGAGAATTTCACGGACCGGCAACGCAAACGACGAGAGACGGAGAGACGCACAGAGAGCGAAGGACGGTCTCTCTCTCGTCAAGAATTCGACGCCATTTTGCACGCTGCACAACGATCGAGAAGAAAGAGAGGAGCCAGATCGGAAGAGAAGAGAAACATCGTTCCGGAGGATCAACAATTTGATGGAGAAACTGCGTGCCCCATCCCCAGCTTGCGACAAATCTTCTGCTGCGGCCCCCACTTGCCCCCTAACTCGTCTAATATTATTTTCAACGAACCGCGTATCCTTTCAGGAGCCGCGAAGTTTGTCTCGCTCGAGTCCGACCCCCCTTTGCATCGCGTCCGCGCCCCCGATACCCCTGTTAGGGATCGACTAGCGAGCGGATCGATCGGACCAGCGAGAGATGATTACTCTCGACGTGTATTATATGCGCTCGTTTTCTCCGGGAAAGAGGTACGTCCGAGAGAAAGATAGTTTGAGAGAGAGAGAGAGAGAGAAAGAGAGTTTGAGAGAGATAGAAAGATAGAAAGGGAAACGATAAAACCTTACTGTGATAAACGAACGCCTGCACGACGTGGCACGCGTGTAAGAATGAAGTATCCAGGGTATAGCCGTGAGGGAGGTTCGAGAATGGCCGACAGTAAGCGTGTAGAAAGAGAGAAAAGTGAGAGAGAGGGCGGAGAGGGAGGGATTGAATCGAACGGTGGATGGGATTCGAAACGGTGAAAGGGCTAGATGTGTCGCGGCTTCGCGTGTGTTTGTGTTTGTACATATAATATTGTATATAAATACATATACTTATATATACACACACATACATATTTATGTTTAGAGAAACCGTATGGGGAGTCAGACGTGTATTATATTTTTCGCCTTAGCAATATTTTCATTTTTCTTCTCAGCGTCGCGCCGGTTTAGAACGACGTCTCGTTCGACGTCCGACGGCGTCAAATCGTACGTGTACCGTTTCAATTAGCGGGCCGAAACACCGGATAACAAAGCGATGTGAGAGTATGAGAGTGTGTGGATATTCGAAAATCGTGCTCGAGTCGCGTCCGGACGAATTCAACGGGACGACCGTCGATTCGTGTGCGAGTATGCGAGTCCACGAGTGTGCTTGACGAGTGAGTGAGCGAGTGAGTGAGAGGAGAGAGAGAAAATAAGAAAACAAGAAAACAGTATTTATAGCGCATATTATCCCGCAGGAGAAATGGTGCAAGAATTTTTTGGCGAAATTGTCTGTCGCGTTCGAATGTGAGAGAGAAGTGTCGATTGGCTGTTGATTGTTCCCCGGTTCAACCCCGGTTCCGCCTCGAAACTACCCCCGTGTACATAGACAGAAGCCTGTATCGGAAATTCTTGAAACCTGACAGCGCTTGACTATCCCCGTGGATCCGGGGAGCATTTTCATTAACATTTACTATTTTGTTTCAATCTTACCACAGCGACTTCTAACACTTATGATTGCGATTTAATTATTTTAAATATTCTTATTATTAACTCTACGTCTTCGTTTTCTTTTTTAATTACTATTGTCATCGTCATCTTCATTTATTATTATTATAATTATTATAATTGTTGCGATTATCGTTCTCCTTTTGCGCTCCATTTTCCCCAACTTTCAAGTTCCCACTTTCAGACGCGTCCTAAAAGTTCGCCATCTTCCCCGATCTTTCCTGAAATCTTCGAACAAATCCAAAAATGGCGGCGTAGATCTAGGCGAGATCCGATTTCAAGCGTCCGCATGCTGCGACAGGATCCTTCTTAGATCCTCGATCGATCTGTAGCGCAAGGTACTTCGCAATCGATATGCAATTCGAACTGTTCACAGGAAGCATTAATACAGCCATCTGAAAATGTTCATTGTTTTGTTTATTTACTAGATAATTTTAGTTTAGAGAGTGTCCGAAAATTTGTATCATCACTCATCGCCGAATCATCCTTCTCCGATCCTTATTACTCGTATTATCTCCAAATTAATCATTTTAATCAGGGAACTCTTAAAGGTAGAAAAAATAATAATCTTGCTGCCTGATCGAAATGATTAATTGAAAAATAAATAAAATTCTGTTACCTACACAGATAGGAACAATTTTCGAACATTGCGGATTTTATGTTTTTATGCGAAACACGAGTACTCGAGGTACCGCATTAATTTCTACTCGTTACAATTATTCAGAAAATGAACTTCTGTGTTGCATACGAGTCCATATGTTGATCATGTATAGGCTGGTAGACCAGTGAACAGACGTGGAATTCAACGAAGTATTTCGGTTCCGACAATTGTTTAAATTTGTAGTACCTCCGATCGAAGTTTTCCGTTCGCGTCCGAGTCTCGAGTCCCCGATCGAGGATCCAAGATCCGCGGAAGATCTTCGCAGCACGCCGACACGGAATTCGCGAGGGATTGTTCATCGTTTACCGTGCGTCGCGACGCGTCTATTCCGTGATCGCGACCGATCGTCGTCGAAGGAGCTCATTGTACAAATCGTTCCGATAATCCGTAACCTGTGGAGTTTATAAGTCGCCAAAAGCTCTGTAACATGTACATACGTTCGCCGCGGCAAACGAGTCGTCGTGGCAATTACGAATAATATATATACATATATACATATGTATATTAATTAAGAATAGTCCAACTGTGTTGATTCTTTATCTCGCTACCTCACATCGAACAATCTAAACGAAAAACGAAAGAAAGAGAGACAGAGAGAGAGAGAGAAAATAAAAAAGGTAAATTCAAAAGACGTGGGTTTTCACTTTTGTGTGTTTGTTTGCATGTGATTTCTCAAATCCTTTCAAATTTGCTATGCTATCCACTGTTCTCGAGGACTTCGACCCATCAAATATTCTTTCGCGAAGATCCGAGGAGACAGTCTTCTCTCTCTTTTAGCTCCCGATTTATTAGATCCTTTTTTCCAGAAGATCTCTCGTTGCCCCCGCGTTTATGGAGCCTTAAAGTCAACCGCGAGAAATACTATCCGCCGCGGATACGTTGACGATAGGGATGAGACAACCGCGAAGAAGGCATCAATTCCGCTGGGCGAATTTCTGTTCTCTCGTGGTGGTACGCGTGTGTCCCTTTCCCTTGAATAGTTTCCCTCCACCCGTATTTTCAATGGCGTCTCGTTTTTTCCTGCGTCAGGCTCTGGACGTCGCGCGTCGAAATGTCCCAATAAATATAACGTCCGGCCACGGACGAGCGGAGACATTAATTCGCGCCAATAAATATTCCCATCGTTCCGGCACATAAACCTGGCGTTTGTCATACACACGGCAGTCATTTCGGTTAAAAGGCATTCCCTCCGCCACTGAATGCAAATGCGAGAGCTCGTTGTGCGTGCACTCTCTCTCTCTCTCTCTTTCTCTTTCTCTCCTCGCGTAGGGTCTCTAAAGTGCTTTCAATTACGTGTTCCACCTAACGTCCTGGCCTCGAGAGGGCCGTTTTCCTATGTTTTGCATAACCGGGATTTTCAAGTGTTTCACGCCCCTGGAGGACGAGCGGCCCGTTTCGGCCCGCTCCGCGATTTTCCTCGAACCGCCACTTTCCTTTGTCCTGTATCTATGTCCACCTGAAACCACTAAAAGTTCGTGCCCAATTTCCCATTAACCGTGTCCAATCAAGGTTGTCTGCTGACATGTAAAAATTTACTTTTTTCCCACTCATGCTTCTGACGTCACAATTGTTCTAGAATTTTTGTAGACTTTTTGGAAATCTAGACAGAAATTATTCGGCAATCTAACAAGTTAAAATACAAAGGCACGAACTATTGCACTGACCCGACACATGTTTGCATCGTCTTATTGTCCTTGCTTTGCACGCTTTGCTGTAGAGGATTGTGATTTTCCATAAACGAATCGATCTGCATGGTATCCTGAGAAACTGTTTTGACTGTGTCAACGAGGATCCACACTGTTTTTGACACGTTATTTTCGTCGCTTCTGGTGGTATTCTTGTTGGCACACCTGAACAGAACGCTTGCTTGCTGATAACAGGGCTGCTCGTAAGTATTTGGACACTTTTATAAATATATTATCGCCTGCTCTTCGAGCCGTGAAGTTTCATAACAAGATGATGGAACCTTTTTGAGAGGAGATAAAAAATCTTCCGACGAAGGAGGATGACTTTATACAGTGGATAATTTGAGGGATAGAGTATTTCTGAACGGTTAAACAATTCTTATTGCTGTCGTGCTTGACATTTTTATTTCCTTCTAACAAGGACTAATTATTGAACTGGCGGTTCTTTGCGCGGTATAAAAATTGCATCTATTACAAGAATTTCTTTTGCGTCTTATAGAATTTAATTTTTACTCTGAAGTCCCATAATTAGATTTTAAACCAGCATCTAAAATCGAACAACAATGTCTCGGAGACTCTAAAAATGATTTTCATATTTATCTACACGGCTAGAGAGACAATTAAATTCTGAAATAATAACTTGAGAATAAATAACCAAGCCTCCCGTCTATAATATGACAATCAAACATAGAAACAGGTTAAATGAGATTGAAAAATCGAACGGGGCGACGTCACGGTATCGCTCCAACACCGTTAAAAAGCATTCCGACCGCGGCGATAAGATCCGCCGATCAACCAAATGTGCAAATACCGATCCGTCAGTGTATTTATTAATGCAGGCGATGAATCAAGCCTCGCATACGCCATCGAGTCTCCAACGGTAGCATTCGTCTTGTCTCCTCGCATTTATTTCCCGTAGATTTCGATCTTCCGCGTCGAGAACAGCGAACAGGTAGAGTATATCTTAACGCAATTGATCCGAAACGTCAATCGTCTCTCGTTCCATAGGAGAGAGAGTGAGAAAGAGAGAAAGAGAGAGACGGAAGTGAAAAAAAATGAAGCATATCTCACGGTGGAATAAAAATCACATACTATTGCTACGTAGCTTCGAAAGTCTGATTATCGTTAATTATCCGATGTCTTATCTCCAGCCTGCATTATCCGAGACGATTTCTATCTGTGATATCGGGAGAAATACGGTGATCGTTGGGAAAGAGTAGAGTATCGGTATCGGAAGTTCCAGTCTCTAACAGTAGCAATCTTATTTAGTTTTCTTAGGTTTCGATCTACTCGATCGAACAGGCAGTTTGATGAAATTGATTGGAAGTGAGGATCTGGTGTAGAGGTAAATAAAAAGAGAGTAAATTCACGTGCAATTATAAATCTCCTTAGATTTTTATCTTTTTGAATTGGTAGATGGGGAATATAAAGAGATTAAATTATTATAAAAAATTTGGAATGTAGGAAAATTGAAAAATATTTTAAAAGAAAATTTCGTAGTGATCAAAATCACGTACTAGTGCACAAAGGTTCGGCAAGTCGGACTATCGTAAATTATCCGCGGCCTTATCGCGAACGTGCATTTATCCGTGGATCTATCTCGATATCGGGAGTGAAGAGACAGAAAATACGAAGACCGCGAGAGGGATCGAGAGTAACGCGATTAATTTTCGTCGCGTGTTTTGCATACGTATATTTGCAGTCCGAGGCGCGTTATCTCGGTCGGCATGCCGGTTTTATCGAGACGATGCAATATCAAGCTATTACTCCGCGACGTGCAATAAACGCTCGATAAGGAGCACTTGTTTGTTACGGTAATTGCGATCGTTGCCGGCCAAAGAATCGCGAATCGGACCGCCCGCGACCCACCGATTCAATTAAAACCGCCTCGACTTCCCGATGCAAATCGATTCGAGCCGAGACGATAGCAACGATCTCGGAACGGTGCTACCGTTACACCGCGATCGAGGATCCACGCTGTACACGACCCTGGTATCTACTCTCACGTAAACACAGCTGATCTTGATCGAGGTCGAGAGAATCACGATCGATCGGGAATTTCAACCGCGGTGACAAATAGGATCGTTTACATTGGGTGTGCGCAAAAGTTTCAATCTGATTACTAGGGATACTTATTTTAACATGGCTAGGAAGTCGGAAAGAGGTGGAACCTTGATTATTAATAATTAGAATGACGATTTTACAAATTTATAAGAAAAATCAATATGCCATTAAAAGGCACATCAAAATATCTGTTACAATAAAGTTAGACATTTTTGATACATATTGATCAAACGCTCCGACTACTTAGTTCGAGATTCACTTTTTCAGTTCACGAACGATCCACGCTAAAACAATTAAAACCGAGAGAAACGTAACCAGATCATTTCTACAACGAAGAGTGCAAACAACGATTGCAACAATACTCCAGAAACAATTTCCCAATAACAGGAACAGAGCGCCCTGATCCTCTCCGCGGTCGTTCAAATCACCGGCGGCGTGGCGCGGCGCCGCGCAAAAACCGCGTGCATAATCGTCGCTGATTAAACGCGGTTTTTCGCGGCAGCGGTTGGTTCTCGCGGCTGCTCGTCCGCCGGTCGATGAATTATGAGCGATCGTCCGAACGGAACGATTTTTGACGTGGTCGGTCCCGGCCATTGGCCAGTCCGAAGAAAAATCCGTTCGTCCGTGAACGAGCGTATAACTCTCGGGAATCGCGTGTTTCTCGCAGAAATTCATTTCCACCATAACTTTCCCGAAACCGGTGTACACATGCGTCTTTGCGACAACGTCTAAGCTCTCGTACGCCCACACGGCTCGCACCTGACTCTGTTTCTCGGCTGATTTACGCGGGCCCGGCCCGACGTGGCCCGACTCAGCCCAAGCTCGGCCCGGGGGATGTTTGCGCATACATTAGCGAGGAATTTTCTGCGGAGACCCAGCTAGAGAGAGAGAAAGAAAGAGAGAGGCGACGCGCGACGCCACACGGTGGCAAACGGAACGGCATTGATAAAGCTATCTCGTGAATAGAGAGCCCCTATTGCTAACCCGTGACCGTTTAATTAATTGCCGGCCAAGAACACTCCGCCGCGTGATTAATCTCGACGCCCCCGGATGCTCCCCCCGCGGGGGCCGTAACTCCTCTCCACCGGAATAGAAAAACTCTCTAATTGAAACGTACCAACTTTCGGCCGGGAATTTTAACCAGCCGCGACGCCTGAATGCCTGACGGGCCTCTGAATCACGGACGGCGTCAGGTGAGGGCGTACCTGGACAAGATACGCAATCCGGACCTGTAATTAACGGCTAGAAAAACAAAGTCGTCTGTACAAATTCTAGACTGTGCCCAGCGTCCCCTTGAACTCCTAGAAACACTGGCAGCATTCCAATCCTCGACGATAAACCCATTTCTAAATGCAAACCTCCGAGTGGCTCGATTTTTCGAAGTGGATTGCAAAGTAATTCCTGTATTTGTATTCTGGACGTACAATATTCAAGAACATTTGAACATTACTTATTAATATTTTGCACGGTGAGGATAAGAAGAGAATTTCTGAAATTCATTTTTCACAGCGCTTTTAAAGTGTTCCTTCGTATGGTGTCATTGACTTGGAAAGATTCTGACGTAAATGGTTCAGATGTAAATTAGTTGGCTAGCGGTTGGCAAGTTCTGACAGATAGGAAGTGTCGATGTCAGTGTTGGATTTCACCATGGAAAAAATCCCCTGATGGGTTCGCCAAGGTATCGTCGTCCCTGCTTTCTCCCTTTCCCAACTCTCCTGACTCGACTAACCCCTGAGTAAGATAATATTCACGGCCAATTACCTAAAACGCACTCCTTATGGAGCCGCGCAGGGATATTGGCAGGCTGCCACCGTGCAATCGAGTATCCGGTGTGAAACGACCTTGTTATTAACGTTCAAGTAAGCTTTACCAGCCAATAACCCGGTCTCCCTTGGCCAAAGGATTCGACGTGGCTCCTGATACGCGATCCCTCAGAGATACGGTTGCGGTACCATTTTTTACCGGCTGGCAATTAGCCGATTGATATTCTTCTTCCACTCTTTCATTTTTTATGGAGAGAATCAGAAGACTTGGACCTCCAGAAAAATTGCTGAAACTAGATCTTTCAATTCTTTACTTCTTGCTTCCAGAAAAATTCTTTTAGGAATGTTTGAGGAATGTTAGCACTAATGTTGGTAATGTAATTTTCTATTGAGTGTACAGGATGTATAAAAATTATGTCACGACCACCATACCGAGATTCCACACCTTTGAATCGGTAAAGATTTGTTAAAAAATGGACTTGACCTTGATTTTCAACGTATAACTACATATAATTTTTATACAGCCTGTACAAAAAGAGTAAAAGTACTAAAAAATATTAAAATTTCATCAAAATCGGAGTAGGCAGACCTTTTCTATATAATTACCAAAATATTCTTCCAAGGCAATTATCGTGCAGTAATTCGATATCATCACCCGGAAGAACGCTTTTAAAAAATCTTAAAGAATTCGATACCATTTTTCAGAGAAACCACTGTTAACAAATGAATACAAAAAATGAGAGGACATTCTGATAATTCTATCAGGTAACATCGACTACCACGTAACAAGGCAATAAGAAGATATTAGAATCTAACCGAATCTGTTTCCAGAACCATTTAAAAATACTTTATTGGTACCGTTCCAGTCCCCAGCAGAAGTCCGAGCAGATTTAGCTTCGCAGAAGTTGTTCCGTTAATTGCGGCGCCGATTAAAAGTATTTGCTCACTTTGTATAAGCGGCTGAACGTCCTCGCATAATTCGGGTACCAATATTTGGTCCCCCGTAGTCTCGAAAGGGCCTCTCGCCTCTTCGCCTCCCCTTTGGTTTCCGCGCCCATGGTCTCCCCACACTCGTCGCAGTCGTTTTGTCGACGGTACCCGTGTTTATGGCACGAGCAGGACAGTTATGGCAACGAACGGCCGTCATCGGGAATCCAGTTGGTCCCTCCAATTTGTTAATTGGCACGATAACGTACGCGCGATCGTATTTTTGCGGCCGGGAGAGTTCGACGGTGCGCCCGCTCTGTTTCTTTTTGCGTTTCGCGTCCGGGTCGCATTTTTAATCGACCGCTTATTAAGTTCCTTAATCCGCGAACCGTTCGTGTCTGAGAACCGTTCGGCTCGCGACTTTTCGACACATGGAATCGCGAATAAAATGCGTCGTCGCAAAAATTCGGCTCCCAATTGATGAGAACTACTTTCTGCTCCTTCTTCCTCCGACAAATTATAAACCACGAAGAAATTTCAATTTGTTTGATCGTACATTTCTGGGTCACTCATCATGAGTTGAAATTTTTTATTTCACAATTATCGCAGTTATAAACTTGCTTTTATAAGACAGCAAGTTGATTTTATAAGACAGAAAATATTGAGAAATGTACAAATTGAGTAGGCAGACATTGAATCCTTCTCAGGGAGAATTTTTAGTTGTCAAAGGGGGTTGGTATCCTACAGGGGGTGAGTCAGGGAGAGTGCTCTCAAGACACGATCGTCGCAGACTGGTTCCGACTAGCTTGCGGGGTCAGTTTATCGCAAACAAATGGGTTACGCTTGTTCGACGCCGTATTTCACCAGAATTTATTGTTTATTATTCCGCAGGCCTCGTAGGAATGATATAGGGCCGTGTTTGCCCAGAGTAGCGTTAATGTCGTTAATAGCACCACCGGTTCGACTGCTAACCACCGGGATCGCAGCACCCAATACACACGGGGGACAAAACCTCTCCGAGACGAGTTTCTCTCCTCTCTCTCTCTCTCCCTCCTGTTGAACCTGGCCAGGGCTACCTCTTGCCTGGCTCGGTCGGTTTTATTCTTGGATCGTCCCTGGTGAAATTAACCACGACCGAATCCCGCTGCCCCCGAAAATTACGCCGTTCCCTTGGTATTTATTGCCCCTCGCGAGAACGTTGACCCATTTCCTGGGCCCAGGGTCCCTCGCTCGATCATTCCCACTTCGGACGATTGCTCGGAGAACCGCTAGTTGCACTCGAGACACTCGTCCCTCGTTTTTTTACCACTTGCTGACCAATTACGTACTCTACGATTTTAGTTTTCGCAACAGAATACAGTAAACTCCTGCATAACGGGATCAAAAAATCGTTTGAACGTATAATTCACTGTCACGTAAAAGACATTTCGTTTTAAATAGTTTCTTGATCACGTTATATAGAAGTTTACTTTAACAGAATTTTATTTTCCATCGAAAGAAACGAATGACGTTGATTTAAAATAAACTCTGTGACCGAGTCGATATTGTATGAGGGTTGATGAGAGAAAGACGCCGAAGGAAATAGATTAAGATCGCCGTTCTAGACGTACAAACGGTGCAGTAACTCGGGATTTCTAGTAGTTAGCGTCCTGTTTGCCTTCTTCTGATCGCAATGCGTCGGAAGACCCTCGTCACCCCCATCTGCCACGCGCCGATCAGTTAAACCGAACGATCTTGACGCGAACGTGTTCCCGATGCGGGACAATGTTGGTACGGTAAACATCGCGGTGAACCCTTTTCCAAGGGCCTGTCACTTTTCCGATTGACCCTTCACCCGTTCAACTATCGAGAGACACATCATGGAGGTCCGAAGGATTAGTAACGGAAACATTCGGATATCCAATTTGAAGAGTACATACACGTTAAAATCGACGAGAAGATTTCTACAATCTTGTTGCATGCGTTGCACAAGTGATATTCGAGTGGACAGAGAAGACGGAGAGGACGGTTTCCCCTAAAATACAAATTCCGCAGCAGCCTCCAACAGTGACCGTCCGAGCACGGTATCGGGAATTACGAAACACGTTCGATTAGCGACAATCGTTCTTTCCGACTAGCAAAACAACAACGAAGTGGCGTCCTTTGGAGCGAGTCGGACAAAGGAAAAGCGAAAAACCTGCCGGACAAGGGAGAACGAGAGGTAGACAGTGTCGGGGTCGGCCATAAATCGCGAAGGTGGCTCCCGGTGGCAGGCGTGGGCTTGCTATCTCCCCTCGTTGGCTCCGTTTCCACACCCCAGACGTGCGTTATTGCGCTAATAAAGCACTTAACAATTATTTTCCGGCCGGTGATTTTTCAGCCGGGCCGCGGGCAGCCACTGATAAACCGGTGTCCCGGCCGATAACCCGAACCTCGGGCCGAACGGAACGACACGAGTCCGGTGGCCGTACACGCTGTCCTTCTCGAATTATCGTCCCGAAACGAAAACAGGAGAGAGCCGGTGCTCTTGCGGCACGGTGCGGTGCTGTTCTTGCTTGCTTGCTTGCCAATCTTCGCACCACGGTAGTCCGCCGCGATCGCCAACCCCCTAATGCTCGATTCGCATGTGAGCGTCGCGACCGGCCGACGAATCGCAGCCAGGGCCGATCCGTCCGCCGGTTAATTGGACGCGATCGCAATCGGCCAGCCGCGATTTGTCTTAATTTCGGTGGCGACCGGCCGGGAGCCCCTCCGGCGCGCCCTTATCGGGCAGCCGACTCGACCACCGACCCCCTATCGGACCTGCACATCGTCGTCGGGGAAGATCGTCGAGCCGATTGCGATTTCGGTGCTGGTCGACGCTAATTTCGACGCTGAATGGCCCCGTAAGCGATATAATGACGTCGTCTTAATTATTCCCGACCAGCTAACCCCCGCCAACCCTCTCCCAGACATTGTTCCGATTCCGGTTGGTCTTCGGATCGATGGATCGCGATGGGATCGAGGACGAATGGGAGCTCGCGGCTTTGTCGCGACCCTCGAATTTCAACCTCTTGTGGTTCCCCGAAGACTTAACAGTGTTAGTACACTGTTCTGATTCGAACTCGACCTGACAGCGGGTGTAGAAACGGTGGTCTCGATGTACGTTCGCATGTGCTGCTTTACGAGTTACGTTAAAACTCCTCTCACGTCCTGTCTTTCGGGAATGAAATATAGATTCTCATTTTCTTCGTGGTTTCTTTTAGAATCATTGGGAAAGTTGATTTCTGGAGCAATTAGGAAACCGTCTGGGAACGGTTTGATTGCTTGTTCGACTGTGTAATGGGAGCGTTAACTAACTATACAAAGTAATGTCAGCGGCGAGAGTCCGAGTCACGGTTTACTGCGATTTTTCCCGGTAACTGTTTTCGCGTGCGGGATTGCCATTAATCCGACCACCGGGAATTGGTACTAAGTTGATGCTTACTAATTTCCATCGAGTTGCCCGATGTAATTTAACGAGTTCCTGGCGTGTCTTAATTACGAGGGAGTCTAATCATCGCGTCGGCGCACGCCGCCGCGCCGCGCCGCTCGGAAATTCACGCTGAAATCACGCCTACGCTTCGCGGAACGAGATTCCACCCGATCGATGATAATTACACGTTCCCGCCTGGTTTGAATAATACACCTTTTTCTGCGATCGCGCGCGAAACCCAAAATCAGCCGCAGGTCGTCCGTAAACTATTCCGGTTCGCTGTTGCTCTCGCGGCTGTAACAAGAATAATTCACGAAACGCGAAAATTGCAGCATTATTCTGCTGAAACGATTGCTGGATCATTAATTGCACTAGAAGCATAGCATCGTTCCAGATAAAGCATATTTAAACCGATGATCGCATTGATGACGTTGACAGCTTGTTTTCAATATCCCGAGGAAGCAGAATATCTAAAAAAATAATGATCAGAGAAAAAGTTTTCGCGCTTACGGTGACGCACATTTGTGCCATTTTATCACAGTAAAAATCTCCCTTCGCGTGTGAGATAACAAATAATTGCAAAGCTATATTTTAGCTAATATTCTTCCAAATAACATCCAGTTTTGTTTACTCAAAATCATTCTTCCTAAATCTGTGAATATACAAGATGGTCCGTTTATCTGAAATTTACGGTAGCTACAGGTTCAGCAATTCGCAAGAAATTTTACGATGGATATTATCTTCGAACCGACCCGTTTGAAAATTTACAGCCGGTACCGGTGCTCGGTGCGAAAGAGGAAAAATGATCGTTTACAAAAGTGTTAATTCGCGCGAGACCCATTCCCACGGAGAGCGAGGCTCTCTCGCCAGAGGCTTGGTACATTTCGTGGGCCGAACCGAGACTGTCATCGTATTTAATTAAAATGTCACACGCGTGATAAATGTCGCGTGTGTCGCCGGCGAAAAGAAATCCTCGCGGCCTCCTTCTGCCTTGTCCCTCTCTCGCCGAGGGAGCCGCGCGCGAGAATAATAAATGAAATTCGCTATCCTCGTGACACCTATGCCGCGTGCGTTGAAAAAGACGCGCGGCCCGGAGACGGCCGCGAGGGCGGAAATTAGCGGGACACGCATTTATCTCTGGGACGTTTCGTCCGAGGTTACGTAACACCGTAATTTTTCAATATTCCCGGTCCTCGGCTCGTCTTTTCATCGTCCGCTCCGTCACGCGGCGATCTCCGCGCGGACAAAGGGCTCGAAATCACTTTGAGACGTCGGGGAAACCTATCCCTCATCATTTTTAACATCATCATCTCGAAACGTATCTCTGAAACATAATTAAACCGATGTACACACGCTTTTGGCATCTTTAGACTGCGATCCTCTGTGCGAACCAAAAATTTGCTGGCTGCAATAATGTTTTTCTTCTCAAATAAACGTTAAACGTAAATACTTTGTCCGGTCGTAAATAAAATCTAAATCGCAGATCAAATCTGCCGCGTACCGATCCTGTCCACGGGATAAAATAACACTGAAGTCGATTCCCGTCATTTGACACTCTGAAATCATTCTGGAAATTAATCGTCCGTCCAGTTCGCCTTCGATTCTCGTTCCCAAGTGCATCGACATCGTTAAACTAAATAAACAAACGAACGGCCGAACGATTCCATTGAACCGTCAGTCTGATAGGATGTGTCGAAACACGAATTTGACGTCCCGACGTTTAATTTTAGCGTCGTGACGCGAGCAACGACGCGCGCGTCACTAGCAGATTAGAATGTATCGCGCAAGGTCGGATTCTGTTTGTACACAGAGGATCGATAGATCCCGGCCGTGAATCCTAGCCGCGAGTGGTTCTCGCGTCGCGCGCGTCTCTCGAAATCCTGCGAAGAGCCTCTCCAATTCGAATTCCGTCTGCGTTGCTCTCTCGAGGATGGAAAAACTCACGGGGAAACGTGTAGACGTACGCGTCGGTGCGTTCGATGCATATTTATCGGCGGACTCTTATGCAATTTAGCATATTCGAGGCGTTATCGGCCGGTTTCACGGCGCGGCAACTCCTCCGCGCTTCTCCGCCGCGCCGAGATGTTAACCGCGGTTAACCGTGATCGTTCGTGACGTTTGTTGCGCTGAAATCGGCTCTCGTCAGGGTTAAAGACTTCTGAATATTTGTCGAGCCAGTAGAGCAACGATAATTGGCAGCCTCCGCTTCCCCGCTATGCCGTCTATCGGCAGCCAGCCTGGATAATTTATGGCTGCTTCGAGGAAACTTCTCAGCAACTCTGTGTGCGCACTTCGCAATAACACGTTTCGCCTCTTTCGATTACAGGGAATCAAAAGTGCAGGCTATAAAAATTCAACAGCCCCAACAGACTCGGGAAACAGTTGGCACGGACATTGATTGGTAATTTAGCGGGAAATGAATTTCGAGTTCTTACGAAAGGCGTTCTTCGTTGATCGTTACGCTACTGGAAGCGTTCACCGCGTCACTCGAATATTGAACATATCTTATCTCCCTCTAATGCCACTAGAAAAACACTATCGCGTCATGGCTCGCTCGTAATTCAGTGGCTATTGTTCATCCAGCTGTGAAATCAATTTCTGATCGTCAATCAAGCAACAATGAAATATTCTTCGACTCGTGTTTCAACGTCTTGAAACATTCAATTAAATAATTACATGCTACGTTCACCCATGCAGTAAATATTTCCGCGGACCTGTAAAAATCGGTACGACGAGTTAATTCGTTCGTTTAACGTCTTGACAAGTTTAATTTCTCGTTATATTTCTCGAAAATGCAATTTGCACGAGGACCATCTGTCCACCCATGCAATAAATATTCCCAGCAACCAGGAAAACGAAAAACGACGATGTTGATATAATGTTCTTCCTTGTGGACCGAGCGGAGAGTGTCGGAATCGAAGCGTTCGCTGGCGGAATGCACGCGGAATCATTCTCGTCCAACGGACGTTCCGTCGGTGCATGCGATCCGTTCTAACGTAATTCACGTGCAGTGTGCAGCGGCGGCCGATGCCTGATGAATGACTCGGCAATTATATTCTCATCGGCTCTCAGCGAGCAATGTTGCCGTTAAACCGAGGGCCGCGTGTGCACAGCCAAGCTAGAAACGCGCGCAGCGCCGCCGAGACCCTCGTAAATTATTCGCATAATTGATTCCGCGCGCGATTTCTGCTCCGAACATTGATGGTTAATTAAAGTCAGCGCCTCGGGACGCCACCGACGCCGCTGAGAGCCACCCCTCGAAACACTCGCGAAACCTTTTTCAAACGGACGTGCAACAATTTTCGTACTTTCAGCGAAAATGAAAAACCCTGGAGGACTTTGATGCCAAAGTTTCGAGACCATTCAGATTCTGCGCGGGATACGTTGTAATTTCTACTCTGTTATGGTTCTTTAAGCCCTAATTACCCGGAGGAATCCTTATTTTGTCGGACATCACGCCTGCATTATTTCGAAATTTAGCTATTCGAGAGCCATTTTCGCGAGAACACTATTTCTGCTTTCGTGGCAGCTGGAAATGTTTAATGCACTCGGGGAATATTTATGTTAGCAGATGTAGGAGACTGTGAAGTGGATTATTATACATTCAAAGCTAGGGAATCCGTGCATCAACGTGAAAATGAAGTTCCTGTAATTTTTCTCGTGAAATAAAGTTATTCGCAACTGTTACAAAATAATTCATTACAGTAGAACTTTGCATACAGATTCGCGATTCAGCTTTATTTTGATTATTCGTTTCTTTGATCCTCGTTGGCCACTTTCCTCGCCTAAATAGCAATTTTCGATTTCAGATGAAAAATTCTTAATCGCAGCTTTTCGACCATGCAGTTAATGTATCTGGGGTGCACACACTCGTCTTGTGCGTCGCAGAAAATGTTTTTCTCGTGGTTCACCGAAACAGATAAGAGATAGCTGACGGCGGCGTCGAAAATCGGCGATCGACCTCGGCGAGCCTCTCCTCTCCTCGATCGAGGTATCGCTTAGAATTTACCCAAAACACTGGTAATATCGATTACGGTTCTCGAAACTCTGAAATTTTCACTTCGTTTTCCACAGCGATTCCACTCCGTGTACAATTAAAATCACATTGTACTCGAAATTTGAACATTACTTACCAAATAATCAACTTCATATACCGAATAATAGACAGTGCACGAAAAACATGTTGCCTGTTTTATTTATGTCTGTCGAAGATCACGTCTCCGCTTCAATGATTTTGTAAAATATGTACAACGGATATCATCATTACAGAGAATGTTGAAGCGAGACATTGAGGGACATGGAGAAATAATGCGCAAATTTCTTCTTTGCAATTTAGTTTAATGTTCGCGGAACAGTTTCGTACAGTCCGGAGTGGTTCGGAGCCGAAAAACTGGGCTCTATCGGTCCGTGGTTAATGCAGGAGGCATAGTGATCGGTGGAGTTTGGGGGCACGGCGTTCGTCGGTCCGTAATTAAAACTCGATGATCGATAAATCGGCCGAAAACACGCGGCCGCGATACGGGCCGCGTTAAACCGGCCACCGGCCGCGATAACGTAATTAATTCGCGCGTGCTGCGAATCGCGAAACGCTGCCGCCGATAACGGGCTATTTTTCTTTCGCAGAATCTCTCTGCGCGAGAGCGGGACGCGCCTCTCTCTCTCTGCTCTCTTGTTTCTCCTCTCCTGGGTCTCTCCCGCGGCGCGAAATCGTTTTCGAACAGGAGATACGATCGCCCGGAGGGAAACGGGACCGGGTAGGAATGGAAACGGACAGCTCACAATTAGTAGAAAGTCCTCGGACCGGTAATTAATGAGGCGACCGTGCGACCGCTCGAATCTTAATTATTTATCGCCGGCTCGTTGATTAATCGCAGTCGCGGCGCGATGTATCGGGCCGAGCGACGTCCACGGTGACAAATTATGCCATTTCTTTTCGCCTGTCCCGTTCTTTGGCCCCTGTCCCGCTCTCGTCCCATCGTTCTTCCACAACGTTCCTTTCGAAACGGACACTTTTGTCGCGCGGCGAGTTTCGTCACCGAGAAGGCTCAATGGACGTCCCTCGACGGATGTTTCAGACGATATCATTGTCCACGAGACGTCCAACAATTGCTCTCCCGTACGCCGTTGATAAAACCATCGTCGGCCTCGAGGAAGTCACTCGTGTGTCACCGTGGAAATTGACGGAGAATCGAACAGAATCGTTTCGAAATCGCGAAACCAGCAGGCAGCTCGAGATACGGCACCTGGTCGATCGTTTCGCGGAAAGCGTGGCCTACTGCACCGGCTATGCGACTCCTTATCAGCTCCCGAGTGTTAACATTTACGCCGCGATAACGCCGCGTTGGCACAGTTGCCGCGAACGTAATTAAGACGTCGCTAGTTTGCTACCCCGAGACGCTCTTGACATAAACATTCGCGAATGACGACTGTTCCGCGTCGATGATGCGCGAAACGGTTCAATGCCTTTCTGGTTAGGTGTTTTGGAATCATATCTGGATCCCCGAGTCGATTTATCGATCGTCAATATTGTTCCTCGCAATTCTTTGTGTACCATGTTCGAGCGAGGATATATTTTCGTTGATTCGAACGAGTTTGTTAACGATGGTTCATTACCCATCTTTAGTTAAAAAATTGACTACAGGTCTTTAATCGAGGTTCGTAATGAATCGATGGATCACCGGGGAAAAGAAGAGAGAGATCCAAGATGTACGCAGACTGAGCAAATACAAAAATCTGAGCGTGCGAGGAGGAGGCAATCAATTAAAAATCCAGGACAGGGGTAAAATTACAGAGAGAATTAACCGTGGAAGACGAGTTAACTCGTCACAGTGTTCGACCCCGGCACTCGATGACTCGCCGGTTCCCTATTCATCGAATAATCGCCACGTTCCACTGTATCACAATGCCTGTATCAATTTAAGTTACATAGTATTCAAATTCGTGACGGGAATGACCGTGTCGAATTAATTTCCATCATTTCCGATTACACCTACAATAGCAACTCCTTTGTGGGGAAAAAAATCAGCTATTTAATCATTTAGCAATTTCAAACGGCCGCGGGCACCATCGTGGAGCATCGACATCACTTCTGTGGACGGGACGAGCTCGATCTTTGAGGATAATCAATATTTTCTGATAATTCAAAATAAACTTGTGTCTATTATGATGTGCCGTAACGAATAGCGTCAAACTGCTACACAATTCTTTTTTCTCTCTATTCGTTCATCGATCTCACCTTTGAGACTGTGCTCTCTTTTTCTCGAGTGCGAGGGCTTGGGAGAAAGAGCAACGGGGGCGAGAGAAAAATAGAGAGAAATACTTTTCATCGTATTCGACACAATCGGGGCTCACGAAGAAAAAAAGAAAGGGAGCTCTCTCCACCCCCTCGTCGGTGGGTAGCTCGGGATTCGATAAACTCGAATGACGGGCTCGGGCTCACCTAATTACGCGATAAATGCGTGAGTGCTCGCGCTGGATGCGCGCGGGAGGTGTCGCTGCTAATTACTAATTACTCATTAGAGCACGTGGGCGCGAGATCCACCCCCAGAGGCCGGCTCGGTCGAACGTGAATGGGGAAAAAAGAGAACCGCGCATTATCTCGACGTCGAGAGACCGTCGGCTCGCGATTAATGGAAAAAAAGAGCGAGCAAGAGAGAGAGAGAGAGAGAGTAACGTGGACGTAGGAACTCGTCGGCGTGTGACGGCGGCGCAGCCTGCACCGCGACTGCACCGTCGTTGCACCGAGGGCTGCACGCCACTGTAATTTTTTGTAATTATTTTATGGTAATGAGGCTAATTAAAAGGTAGAATGCCTCGAGGGGCTTCCACGCTCGGAAAAGGAGCGTGAATTACGCGCGAATATATATTGTGCGGGCGCGAGATGCTTCGCCGTTCGCCTTTTGTCACCTGTGCGGGGGCGGAAAGCCGAGCAGAGGGTGTGCGAAACTCCGATTCGCCGATTCCGTGGGTCCCCTTTGTTCCCTGCGAATCGATTCGCATGATTCTTGCCTCTACACCGCGCCGCGCGAACCATCCGGGATTCCGATCGAACTGAGACCTCTCAGCAGAGGATCTTCAAAATTTCGAAGACTATTCTTCAATTCTTATCAGAGAAGTTCTACAGTGTACCTTCTCGGTTAACACGATTAATACCGTAAAAATATAGAAGACTCCCTCAATGTATCCTACTACTGCTGTAACGTCCAGGAGTATCAAAACGAACGTCAGCTTGCGGAAGCTGACACTTCATTCCTCGAAAGCCGGTCGCTTATCGCGGCGATCCAGCGAGCGTTGTCAGTGACGCGTCTTCGCGACTTTCCACGGCGTTATCAGGTCGGTCGTCGGCGTGACGTCACGGCCACGGGGAGTAACAATCGCGGGCGTCGAGGCGCGTCGGAGCGACGCGCTTTGAAGCTCGTCGCAGCTTGCTCATTACACGTCCCAATACTCGACGTAACGGGCACTCCTGTTCCTCTCGAGCGTCACCGCGCGAGCGTCGACGATGGTCCTTCTTCCCTGGAAAGTGGCAAGGACGTCCGAAACGCCATTTTATAATTACAATCCAGCGTCGTCGTCGACGTCGTCGTCGCAATTATTCGGCCTGGGCCGGGTCGCGCAACAGAAACAACCCCGTTGCTTCGTGTTCCCCGAAGAATCCTCCAGAGGGAACGAGCCGGCGGGAGAAAAGACGGGAGAAAAAGAGAGAGAGAGAGGAATAAAGGGCGCTGCGTCGTCGTCGTGCTCGCGGAACCGAGCGACCGAGCGAGGACGAGCGACGCGCTCCCGACTCGCGTACTAATTACTTAAACTCGCAATTAAGTGCACCCTCGCGGCGCCGGAGAAAGGATTCGCGGGAGCGTGATTCGCACCTTCCCCCGTTTTTTTTGCACTTTTCTCTCTCCCACCCCTCTCTCTCCTCCGCACTCCTACTCCTTTTCGTTCTCCCAGCTCTTTTCTGTTTCCCCTCTGTTCCCACCATTCGCCTTTACACGTTCGCTCATACGTGCACAGGTGCGCGCCGAGATTTTCCTTCCCTTTCTTCCGACTTTATTTCTTTCTCTCCGCCTACACCCTCGTCACCAGCTCAGAGCACAGAGAGACTCTCTCCTCTGTCTCTCTCTCTCCTCTCTCTTCCTTTGAGAGGCTGTTCTCGCGCCAGCTACACACCACTGTTAGAGTTTCATTTTCCACCGGCAGTGTGTGTATGCCAGCTCGTCCTGTGCACCCCGGGCCTTTGACGACGGACCTACGCCCCGTGCTCCTCTGCGATGCACTCTGTTACGCGAGTCCCTTTGATTCGCTAAATTTGGGACATGTCCCGCGGATCCCCGGGAAAATGGAACGACCCTCGAACCCGATCAATTAGGCGCCTCAGACGAAATTCACGGCAAAGATCTCCTCGATTTCTGATACGGTCTAGTCTGGCAAGTTTCGTTCTACGGAACTTCCTGATCTAGAATCTCCCAAAAATTTACACATGCAACAAACGCATGGAAATGCACGCTCCGCTCGTCAGAAAACAGATTCAGACTGAGAAAATTACATTATAATTGCATTTATTATATAATGAATTACTTCCTTAATTATCGGGTTGGCTTATTAGTAGACTGCGAATTTTATGTATTTCTATCGAGAATAAGCAGGTGAGATTTAAAGATGAAAAAAACAGCAAAAAGTAAAAAGAATGCAAGTGCATCGATCGACGATAGACGCGGATCTTTTTGCAAAATCAAAATTGTTTGCGGTACTTGCAAGCTATGAGGAACGAGTAGGAATTTGTTTTCCTTTTCAGTGGTTTTACCGAGTAGCAAATTATTATACAAATTATTACGAGTTTTTTCAAGAATAATGCTGCACCAGAAGAAATCTGAAAAATCAAGTTTCATAGGTCCCTAGTAAAAATGATCATTATCTATCAAAAAGATATCAGCCATTGACTTTCAAAATATCATGGAATTATTTAAATTGTTAATTGCGTGTCCGCGAGTGGTTTTCAGTAGCGCGTCGTGTCTGGCTCAGACGGACGATTCTACTTGCAGCGATGCAGCGTTTCGCGAAACGTGTGCACCGTTATCGCGGCTGATCGTTCTCCGGCGCGGCCTCTCTCCGGTGCATCGGATGCACCGCGGCGTCTGCGCACTCGCAGCACGGTGTGCTAACAATCCCTAGCACGTGAACACACGTACGAATGCGTGGCCACGCATGCGTTTCGCTGGACCCGCTCCAATCCGGACCGACGCGACGACGCGACGGGCTAGAGACGGAAGAAAAATGGCTCTCGTTCGTCGAATCACCGTGTATCGACTCTCGCACCAGTTGCGAGATGCCCGAGAATTTCCACTGTAAGTCCGACACTCCGGAGAGCCCATACTGCACTGTGCATTCCTGAACTCGTGTCGGATAACATTTACCTTATCCATAGAAGCGATTAATACATTGCAGCATTGATAAATTGATATTCGGTGGCACCAATTTTGTAACCATCATTTTTAACCCTCTTTAGAAAATTTAATTTTGCTAATTATCATTTTTCCTCCTGGTGCAATCGTTCTTAAGAATCCTATCTAGAAAATTGAATTTTGCAGACTCAGAAAATTTAAATAGAAGGACTAACATTGCCAAGTTTGTCGATGTACATTCTCACATTAATTTTATAAATATTGGACACAATTAAACAGTGAAAAGTCAAATTGAATTTTGCAGACTCTCAGAAAATTTAAATAGGAGGACTAACATTGCTGAATTTGCCAATGTAGATTCTCACATTAATTTTATAAATATGGAATACAATTGAACAGTGTCGTAATTCAAAGGATGAAAACGGGAACAAGGCGTCGAAGCTCGAGCAGGTAACCGAGCCATCGATTCCCGTATCGATGGAATTTCGATGATTCGAGACCCAGGCTCGGTTCAGAGTATTTCATAGCCGCGGACAAGTTCCGGTCCCTTTCTCGGCCATTGCCGTTACCAGAGAGACCGAGCGTCGAGCGGATCTCGTTCGCGTCGCGCCGCTCAAAAATACACGACGGGAAATCTATTTGCTGGCTAGTCGACGGTGCATTGTGCACGGATCTAACCGAGACCTACACGGGTTCGAGGCTCGTCGAGCAGTGAATATTTGCGATACGCAACCCCTGCGAGGGTGGCTCTTGTGCTACCACTCGATAAAACATGCTCCTTCAACTAGAAAATGCTGTGGAAAACGCTGTGTATAATTTTTGCACATTCCTCAATCAACTTGACAAATCGTGCATAAAATTTCTGTTCATTAGGGGGTTGAAAGAGGAAGCAAGAATTGGCAATGCGGGGCACAGTGTGCAAAGCACTTGAGGATTTGTTTACGGGGGTGAGAGGTCCTCGGGGGTTCCATATTTATTTTCTGTGAGCCCCTCTTATTAAAATTATTGCTTCTACACTCTCTTTCTAGATCTTATTCTGGTCAATTTTTACTCATTGTCTTTTAAATATTTTTTCCTGCCACTGGATAGCTTCAAATTCTATCAATTTCTAATTAATTGTCTCAGCGATAACAACCTCTATTTCCGTGGTCGGCATTCTTGGATATTATAATTATATTCCATTTAATTCTGTCTCGAACCCGACATTTTTTCCTCTGTTGTAACAGCGTATATATCATCGCTTTCAACTTATGTAAACGTTATTCTATTCTTTATCGGTCGCGATTGTTATCGTTACTACTTCTTACGAGGAGAAACGATCGAGGAAGAACGAAAGTCGGAGAGCATCGGGCACAGAAAAGAAACTAAAGGGGGTGATTCAGCGAGAAGTTCGCCGTTATTAAACCCCGTGCACAATGTATATTCACCGATACGCGATTACATCGCGACAAGCGCTCGTCTCTCGCGCTCTCTCGCAATTTATGCCCGGATCCTCTTTTGCCTGGGTAAATGATCCATGCGCGTCACGCGTAATTGTAAACGTCCCCCTTCGTCGAAGACATCTCGTTCCCAGTCCTCGGTCATTGGGGGGGTGGCGACGGAAAACGTCGACGTTATTAACTCGCTGTGTTCCCATCGATTCTCTCTTTCTTTCTTTCTCTCGACAGAGGAAGAAAAAAATCGTCGGGAGAAAAATAGACGTAGGAAAAAGGAGAGCAGAGAGTAAAAAAGAGATACACAGGTGAGGAGTGGGAGGGGAAAAATCGGAAAGCGCGTCTGGGCCAAGCTGGCGTAAAGGCGAGTTCCCAGCGATCTCATTGTACGCCGCGGCGCTGGCACAAAGGGGTGCGCGACATCAAAGACGAGTCAAAGTTATCGCCGCCGGCTGTACATCCCCGATATTAGCCCCCGACGACTAATAAACCATTTCGCCTGTTCGACAGACGAGATTCGCGCTATTCGCGACCGTACTGCCACCTGCGCTCTCTGTCGGACCCACTGCCATCCGCAATTTAAACTTCTCGCAAAGGCAGACATACTGTACCCACTTCGGATCCAATTTGTAGATTTTCACGATCCGTATTCGGGGAAAATTAATAGGTAATTATTATTTATCAGAATTTATTTGTTCATTGAATTGGCGGAGCGAGAATTGGTCTGCGGAATGTTTTGCGAAATCAACATTTTGATTTCGTCTCTTAATAATTTCAGTAAGTCGTCGATAACGTATCGATGCACTTGAATGCATTTTATGCACCGGGTTAAGTGCGCGAGCATCGACAATACAATTATTGATCAATAATTACACGATAAGTGACCCGGTTGTCTGACCACGACGAGTCAATTCGTCATTCGCATTCCACTCTAGCTGGCTTATCCAGTTTCTTATCTAGTTGTAAATTACTGCGAGAGTTGGAAAAACAGATCGGATCTTGACGAATGTGGTTTTAATTATTATTAATGGTTGGCGGTTGAGACGAGTGTAGATTGCACAATCGTAATAGTGAAGAGAATGACCGAGAGTTCATAATTGAAGTACTATTTTAAGAAAACAGAAACTTGGAAAATCGAGTCCCGAAGAGATTAAGAAGGTTCGTGGTGCGATTCAGAATCGTGAGATTCACGGGGCTCGAGGATTTCTGGGTCCGTGCCGATCCCATGGATCCCTCGCTTCGGAATTCGCTTAATTTCCACACAAATCACGACGACCTAATCCGAAATTATGAGTCCACCGGGAAACGAGTTTCGACGGTCGTCTCGACGCAACAAAAAACGGATACATATTAAAAGAGGATGCATACGACTCGCCGGATGACGAATTCGTTTCTCGACGTCCCTGGACACGCGAGGCGAGAACACATCGACACGGTGTTATTAATTGATACGCATCTCCGGCCGATTAAGCCGATAATGAGATTAATTAGCGTCGGCTCGAACCCAGGAGAGAGAGGCGACAGGCTCTCGCACACGAGTCGGAGAATGTCTGCCGCGGTGTCTTCAGGCGAGAGGGGCCACACGTCGAGTCATCTGCATTTTTCTTGACGAGTCGCGAATTATTATCTTCGGACGGAACAGACGCGGGCAATTACGTTTCACGCAGCTCGACCGTGCACATTCCTCCGCGTTTTTCCTCCTCGCGACTCGCGTGTCGATCGTCCTCGCACTCACTCCAGCGAAATTCGTCTTCCCTGGGCTGACGAACATTTAATCATTCCCGTAAACATTCCCAGTACCAGTTAACGTTAGATCAGATCAAAGATATTGCTGAGCTTTAAGAGACTGTAGAATTTCAACCCCTCGATTAAGAGGACAAAAATGCAGCAAGTTCACTCAGTGTTGCAATTTTATGCAACGTTTGATGCTCTTACAAATTGCAGCTGTGTTTCAAAGAGCGTCAGAATTAATTTTTTGGATGCAGATAAGAGTGCAGAATTTGCTAGTGCATTCAGTGTAGCAAGTTCATGCAACGCTTAGTGCTGTTAAAAATTGCAACGGGCCTAAGTGGCTCATCCAAGCCTCCTAATCTTAGCAAGCCTCAATTTTCCGAGTTTCACGACGTAGCATCTCGGCAGATTATTCGCGAGGCACGTTGCTGCATATATACCCGTTTTCTAAATCGGTTCCAAGCTGGTTTCGGGAGAGAGACAGAGAGAAGGAGAGAAGAGCTACAAATCATCCTCGAAGAAATCTAATTTACGGGCGCACACGGCTTAGGACTGGCCTAGGGGCCCCGGGTCCAGCCGAAACGTGGGAAGTTGAAAAATGCGAATGCCCATTAAAGATTCGGTGACGTCGTTCGTTGGCCGCCGATTTACCGGTGACCGGTTCCACCGGCGAGATCGCGGTAATTTACTGGTCAGCTTACCGCGATTAGCCGGCTCCTTTGTCACTATTAACCGGCCAGCTCGAACCCGATCGAGACTGAAACGCGCCAGACTGTGTCGTTCTTTGCAACTTTTGCCAGTTAGGATAGTCCTGACGAAGAAGGTCGCTGGAGATTCCTCGGAGATAAATCAGTAGCTTAACCCGTTCGGACGAGTTAACCCAACGCTTGAGATTTTCATCCATTTTTCACAATCGTTCCTCGCTTTTCACATTTTTCAAAGCCACCATTAACCTGGACTGTGTAGTCCATTGGCTCCAATTTTGATTGAGCTGGGTGGAACAAGTGCTTCAAGTTTTTGTAGCCTGATTATTTTTCCAGCGTTTCAATCAAAATTATTTTTTAACATCGCCTTCAGGTGACACAGTTTGAATCACTGTTATTCGAGGATTTGTTGACTCGGCTCTTCTATCGTTTCTACGGCTTTGATTTGCAATTGAGAGTTCGGCGAAAAGTTAGGAGGAGGTGGAGGAGGAAGGATCGGAATTTCGGACTCCCGGTTACCCTAATATGACATGTCCAGGCGCGACCAACAGTCTCCCGTCGGGACCAGGACCTTCGCATGTGTCTACCTGGTGTCCTCGAGGTTCTTGGTCACTTCTGCCGCAGCCTCGTTCACTTTCATCTCGAATATCTCTGACTTAATTGCTTCCACGTCTGGACCACCAATAAACCACAAAGCAATCCTTGTTTTATTATTACTAAAATCATAGATGACCAACAAGTAGATTGTATGTATTAATTGGAAACATGATCGAAAGTTTTACGTCGCATAAAAAAATTGTAGATACCAAACAAACAGGAATCAAGATAAACGTAAAACCCGGTCGGAAGGAGCTTTTAAAAGTGACTTAAAAAAGTGTCCCCATCGGTACAGAGAAATATGCTCGATCCAAGTCCATTTTGTATCATCACAACGATACTATCTGCATCCAACGAACCAATTTGCTTTACATAATGCTTCCCGGCGCGGTTATTACAACGTCCGCGTCGCCGCAGCAACGTTCCTGAACCGAAAAATCAATTATCTAACAGACCGGACATTTGGATCCCGGCAACGAGGGAAGACGAATCGCTGGAAGGGCTCGTAAATTGCGAAAGACAACCGCTAAATAGTCATGGAACGAGGAAAAATCAGCGAAGAATGTTGTCGGGTTGTGATCAGCGAAGGCGATCGATCAGACATCAGGATTGCGGATCGTAGATCGCGATAACGATAATCGCGAGCCTGTTTCCCGTCGGATCGGGAAGAAAAACGCGTCCGTTCTGGCCGAGTTGGTGCTCGCGCCGTGCCAGCAGCTCTTAGTTAGAGCTCGGATTTACTCACGCGTGGCCAACGACAGGTGAGAAGCAACAAGAACGAAGAAATAGTGGCCCCTAAACGTACACGGCCATTACATCCCCACCCGTACCGACGCCTATTTATTATTTTCCACAGTGTACACTGGGATGATCATCGCTAATAAATAGTCGCGCGTTTATGGGAGGGGAGACACGCCGGTTCCTCGGCTGATATACGAGCCGCCGTGACACGCGGCCGCGGGAAAAAATTCATTAGCACGGCCGATTGATGAACGATTTTTATTAGACCGCCCATACGCTGTTCCGCGGCGGGACGTTGACGTCGGACTCTTTTGATCTAATCCGATGAGTCTACCTGTCGCGTCAGCTTCGTTGTAATCAACTAGTTTCTTCCGGAGTGAAACAGTTTCCGAGTATCATTATCGCGGTGAAGGAGTCGAGACACGTGGACTCAATGTTGATAGACACAGCTGACTATATCAAGTCATTTTTAAAGAACTAGGAGTTGTGGGAAAAAATTGACACCCACCAATGTGTGTACCACCAGCATATTAACACCCAGAGGAAAGACAGTCAATCAGAGTGAGAGAACGCGAATCGTGAGAGAACTGTAAAAAATCGTGGGCGGAGAATTTTGTAACGGGTCCAGCAACCGCGGTATTGTGCGGGGAAATTTAATTTTGCTTTTGCGCGGTGGCATTGGCCCCGGAAAAATAATTAATCCGCGTTAATTCAGCGGGCCCAGCCCAGCCGGTGTAAATCTATCAGAAATTTCAGCGGACGCGGGGCACGCAATGAAATAGTAGGAAACATTCCAGCATAATTCCCGGCCGCTCTTCCTGCGAGGAGAGCGCAACACGCTCTGTCCCTCTCTCACTCCGTCTCTCTCTCTCTTTCGTTTTCTCTTTCTCTTCAACAGGGTTCTCTTTCTCTCGTTCTCTCGGGTGGGCCGATATTATTTTTGAAAATCTCGCGCAAACGACGGCATTCCAGGGTGGGGCAGCCCCGGCATTAAATCATCCAGCTTTCTCTCTCCTCCTCCTCTTCCTCCTCCTCTGTGTCTCTCTATTTCTCTCTCTCTTTCTCTCTCGCATGCTCTGTCCAGCAACGGCAGCAGCAACGGTGGCTGTTGCTCGTTCCGTGAGCTGGCTGGCAGTTGCCGGGATCGCCATAACCAACCTCACACCGTAACCTACCATGACATACGGTTTATTGCGAATGTACTCCAGCGCCGCTAATAAATTCCTTTTTGGCCAGCACCGACCTATTTGAACAGAATCGCCCCCGGTATTCCCCTCTCGTCGTTTTTTATCCGGCGATTCACCGTTTCCCAACTTCATTTTCCGGCAAACCGATCACCTGTCCGTTGATCGCTACCTGGCCACCTTACCGCGAACTTTCAGCCACTTTCGTAATCTTCACCTGGTTCGCTCGATAAACTATTCGATTTACAATCCCTGCGATCACCGGCCCGATTATTCCCTTCTTCACTACGCTATCTATCGACAAAGTTTAATTTCGATCGCTTTTCTACACGATTTTTATTTTCGTTCAAATACTGCGTTATCCCTGTTGGATTATGGATATATCATAAACTAGACTCTATTAATATAAGAAATAGAATTTATTCTGAGTAAAATATATCTTTGGAGGCACGTTGTGAGGTACGTTTTTACTATTCGACAAACTCGACAGAAGTGAGGATCGCTTTTGAAAAACAGACGGCAATCTAAGAAACAAGTGAGAGTCGAGTGTTCCATGATGCGCACAGCATAGATACAATATATCATTTGTATAGGCGCTCGAAACTCAAGCGACCGAATGTTCCTACTAAATAATAGGCGATTATTTTTGTCAGTTTCTTAAATAAATTCCAACAATTGCTCAGCACCACTTTGTTAATGGTCCTTTCGGTTCGTCTTTTTGTCTATTTGCAACGCTATGGCTCTTCGACTTGATCAGCCTCTTCCTCGATCAGGCATTCACCTTCATCTTCGTTCAATTACAAGCATACCGAACTTTCCTTACTGAAACAAGTGTAATAGACAGTCTCTTGTCCCGAGTACAAAGTTGTACATTCAAAGTACGACCACAGAGTGAAACTTTTAATGAATCTTCATTAAAATCTTCCTATCGCGAACTATCGCGCAAATATACGGAGGCAATCGATAAGTTCAATGATTCACAGACTCGTCACCGAATGTTCCTCTCTCTAACCACCTGTCCATGGTCAGTGTGCTACCTACACGATTTTCTTTCATTTTCCTTTCAGCGATTATAAATCCGTCCCTTTGATCGAATTTTTATAATTCGCCGTATGCATCGTTTTCAAACGCGATATCCTCTCGCTGCCATCAAGGATGAAATTTCGTTGCTTCGTTTCGTTCGAGTCCGGTATATCCGAGTTTTCGGAAAAAAGGTCTCTCGCGCGCTTGTGTCCCCGGCGTGATCATTTTCATCGGCGCTTTGTGCGGCGCGTTTCGATGACGAACGCCGCGCCTGACCGCGGCTGGGCGACCGCTGCGTATTTCGTTCGTTAGAGAGCATTTCGCCCGATTTCAATGGTAATTCGAGGCTGTCCCGCGGCGCGACGCTTTATCGGGGGTGTGTCCTTTTTAAGTGACGATCCGTTTGAACATTCGACGCATTTCCCGGATCCCCGACTCTTCATTCCGCTTTTGACCGGACCGTTGTCCATTCACCTGCGTCCCGGCCGCAGCTCCCAGTTTTTCGGTACAACTGTTCTTTTTAGCCGATCCCAACAGAGAAACAGAGAGAGACAGAGAGAGGTGGGTGGGTGGAAAGAGGGCCGATACTTGCCGGTTCGTTGCCCGCCGAAAAACATTCATTATCCTCCCGAAACTGCACCACGCCGCGTTTAATAAATTAGCCCGCTTTGATTCCGCGTCGCTCGCGATAATTGTCTCGCGCCGATCCATTCAACGAACCGGCCCGACGTTATCGTTTATTCCGAACGGCCGTTTTATTCGCCGCGGAAGTTCTATTTTCCCGCGGAACGCCTGCCCGGCCGGAAAATCAATCGAAAAATCCCGAACAAAACCCCGGGGACACTTTCCACCACCCTCGGACGACAGTCAAAACAATTTCGATCCTATTTTCACGCATCTTGACCCGTTCGTTCTTACGTTTAGTCGAGATCCGCTCGTACCTCTTTCTCGGCGATATCCTGGGCCGCGCAGAATTCTGTAGGCGAGGCTGAGGACTCGTCCCGGACAGCACCACCAGCAGCATTGATTTTATACTTTTCATTGTACAATTACTGAAATTATGAAGTTGCTTATGCGGAAGTGACTAAAACAATTAAATCTTTTAGAGTGCTTGGTAGGTTCAGTGTAAAACAATCATGTTAAAAAAAGGAATCAAAACAAAAATTAATCAAATCAAAACAAAGAATCATGTTAAAAAATATGCGAAGAAGAACCGGAGTGTGCGAGGTGATCGTTCCGCCGGGTCAAGCGACACGGAATTTTTCTAATTGCTGTTTGGCCACTCGTCGCGCGTTAATGGAAAATTCGAGAACCTGTGGAGAGGAGGTCCTGGATCCTTCAGGACCCGGAGAAATCCGAGGTGTCCTGGGTAGTCGTTCGTCCCCCGGAACGAGAGCAAACACTCGTCCCCGGGTCTCTCGAAGGCAGAGCAGCGATCAAACACACCGGGTTGGATCGGGACCAGGCGAGGAACACGAAACGAACAGCAAACACTCTTCGGGGGCCCGGTGGACGTTTGTCGATGTTCGATGATGCTGTTCCACGGTTTTCGAAGCAGTACAACGCTGTGCGGAGCAATACGGCGCGAGAAAACGCACGTGCTCGTGTGTGCCGTTGGTGCATCGACCACTCTCTCTTTCTCTCTCTCTTTCCGCTCTCCGGGCACACCCCTAATTAAGCCCGGCACACGGTTTAAGTATTCTCGAGTGGCTCGGCCCTGTTGCCGTGCGTGTGCTTTGGTTCGCGCGTGTTTGCGAACGGCCCCGTGTACTAGAAGTTTCGCGCACACCGTGGCCGGCACATTCGTGGCCGGGGGCCGCTCGAGTAGCTTTTGAGGATCCTCGAAAGCCAGTAGTCGGACGCGAATCAGCCCCGGGAAACGGTTAAACGGGACGAGGATACGATCCTTCGATTCTGCTGTCGAGGTTGCCTGCCTTTCACTCCCTTTTCTTCGGACCCCCTTCCCGGGACGGCCGCTCCACGGATCTTACCCGGTTTCTTGTTTATTTCCAACTCCCCGATCCCCATTCTTGCTACCGTCCGAATGCAGAATGCAGAACTCCAGTTCTCGAAATTAATCCCGCGACATGGAGGTCTACGGAAAATGTCGTTCTTCTAGATTTTTTGATGCGGAACATTCTACGGTAACCCTTATTTATCATTGGTGAAAATACCAATGTACAGTGGAGCCTAACAGTATTTGCACACTTTCAATATTTGGCCTAACAGTATTTGCACACTTTCAATATTTGAACCTTGATAATTTCGTTAAAAAAATAGTTTAATAATGTACGCGAACCAATTTTGAGATCGAGGCCGTTGCTTTTGTCACTCGTCGTCCATTTTCGTTTCGGATATTCTTGGACGATTCTAGTCTCGAAACTGGCATGAATTCCGAAGATCTGTGCAGGCTGGAGGTGGAGGGTGTCGCATAGCTCGCGAAGGTATAATGAACGGCTCGATGGCGGAATTTCGTGGAGCGTGGGTCACCGGGTAGGAAGGAGCCGTGGTTCGACGGTGTTTGTAGGGGGTGGCTGGCGGTGGTCCCGCGTACTTCTAACGCGCTAAATTATGTGTTCCGGAGCGGTCCGTTTCTGAATGCGCGTGTAGGTTGTAAATTTCGCGAGCGTCCGCCGTTGTACGTGGGTGGAGTTTCGCCGGTCGAGTAGCTCTCGAGGATACTCGAAACGCAGTAGTCGGGGGCAGCTCGCGCGAGCGCTTGGATTTGCATAGCGAGCGCTCGAACGCTCGAAGATGGACGGGGAGGAGAGAGAGAGATTCTTTAATTATTCATAGAGAACCGGCCGGAGCCCCAGATGGCGCTCCGGAGGAAAACGAGGAATTCCCGTCGACTTTAAATCGCGTTTTCCGGGAAACGGAGTTCTCCCAAACCAACGCAAACATCATTACCCCTCCTCGCCTCGCCACGCTGCGCGGCAGCCGACGTATTCGTTTGCAAATCCCCCGGAAATTAATAACGCGTGATTCGCGTACCAAGAGCGTCCGCCATTGTGACCGGCCAAGGATAATTATTTGTAAAACGGGACCAATTGCGACGACCCATTGTCGCGACAACACACAACGTTACTACACCGGGCTCGCTATTGATTCTCCCGGACTTTTTGAAAAGCTCGGACAAAAATCGTCCGAGAACCAGATACTTCGCATTGTCTACCGATCGACTTCCTTTTCTTCGTGCATTTACCGTCTTTCGCGCGTTCGCTCGAATCGCTGTTTCTTTTTAGTCGTCGTCGTCTCCTTCTGCTACGACCTCCTACTTTTTCGACGTTTTGTATTCGTGGGCGGAGAGCCACGTCTCGCGGGTACTTTACAGGTGGCTCGCTCCGGTGAAAAGGACTCCGGCTTACGTGACACACGTGCCGCGTAAACGGCTCGGATTTGAATTTGTAATCCGAGGTCTTTGTCGATCCTACCCGTGGAAATTGAATGCGGACCCGTTAATGGGGCCCCGTTCAAACAGACCCCCACTGCACGGCGAATCCGTCGACGAGGCGACAACACCGTTCCTGCAAAGGAACCATCAAACCTTCAACCAAATACGCGAACTTAGATTTGTATTAGACACCAGCTCGGAAAACTTGATACCGGGGCGCTGGAAGCGAACGTTGTAAATTATTATACAATTCGATTAAGGTTGCTTTTATAGCTTATAGCTTTTATATTTCATTTAAGGCTGCAATTAAGAATGCCATTTTCCAGGGTTGATAGTCTTCCAGAATTCTCTTAGACTGCTACTAAAACTATTACAAGAGAATTGAACTCGATAATTGAAACGATACCATTCTTCATAGGTTAAAGTGTGAAGAATGCTTTTGCCATTAAAATTATAAAAAGAGAATGAAAATAAATCCGAATTGAAACCGCCACCAAGGGAATCGTAAAATAATTAGCAAAAACGGTGCAACCCTCGTTCAACCGCGCTCCGGTTCGCAGTCGAAGAAGAGACGCAAGGATCTAGCGGAGGGGTAGGATAAAAATCGCGATCCATCAATCAGGAAGGCGAATGAACGCGAGGATCGGGTGTGGGGTATCTCCGTAACCTTAATTCCTCGACAGCCCTCGACGAAGGGAAAGAGGAACCGTCGACGGTAATTTCCGTGACAATCGTCGCCCACGTCGATCCGGGACGCGCCGTTGAATACTCTTTTCCCGTGCATTAAACAAACTCTCGCGAGTAGATGGAGCGCGGCGCTTCTCGGCGTCGGCGTCGCTCTCGAGGCCCTTCCGCGAGCTTTTCGCTTTGGCCTGGCCTAAAGAGCAAGAGAGAGAGAGAGAGAGTCGTTTCCAAGCGATACAAACCGGGGCTGGCAGGTAGGCGCGCCACGGCTCCTCCGGGTGAAATCACCGAGTAACAAGTGTCACCGTCGCTTCTAATTAATTAACGGAGCAGAGCGCATCTGCGAGGGAGACAAGGGGGAGGGACGAGCAACGCATCCTGCGCTCGTCTTCGACGGTCGCAGCAGCCGACTCTCAGCTCCCAGCAGTCCCAGCCTCCTCCACCACCCGGCGGAACCGTATTCAGACGTGAAGTGCCGCGAGGGAGAAGTTACTGGAACGAATTAACGCTGCTTAATGCTTGAATGGCGGCCGAGAATTAATCCGACGCGGCGGTAAATCGCGGCTGATCGTCGACTATGTCTCTCTCTTGGTCTCTCGTTGGCTGGAGACAGCCACGAGTCACGGTAAATGGTTCGACGGTGCCGCCTCGTGGAAAAAAGACGATCGTTTGCACCCGCCGGTTCGCGAATCCCTCGATTTATCCTTTGCCAGGAGATCGCGGAGGTGGCCTCGCAAACATCCCGCGAATTCAGCTATTCACGCTTCGGAGATGCTCCGATCATCGTTCCCAAGCGAACAGACCCGCCAACTTTTCAATTTTTAAAAGCTCGCGGAATTGGCTTCGCGATTTTAGTACATGGCTCAGAAGCAATATTTCTTCTACCAGTTTTAATTAGTTCCCAGCGCCGACCAGGATTCATTACGACCGTCCGTGAGCAACCCCATTTACGAAACGTCAGGGCAAATTACAGCCGAGCGTCTTCCACTTGTCACTGCGGAGTGATAGTGACATTAAACGGGACGCGACGAGTCACATAATGTCCCTGTAACACGATACCGTGCGGTCTGACGATATGGGAGCTAATGGTTCTCCGGCTGTTACCCGAAGTCTAGCATTTCCACCCCGAGCGACTGGATTTTTTGGATTATTTCTGGAGACTTTTCGGACTCGCTTTCACTCGTATTAGGAAATCTGTAGAAGAAGTTGGACGCGCTACGCGAGGACGATGAAGTTATGTTCAACCTGTCCGGAGAGAGAGGCTGCGACATCAGACACGTCGCTGGGAGTTTCGAGTTTCACTGGACAAGGTTCTCGCTTCTGCTCCTCGATTACGTGCTCGTTACATCGCGAGACGACGGATGGTTTATATTTGTCTATTTTTGACTCTTGACGACGTTGCTTCCGTAATGAATTCATTAAGCGCTGAACCGGTGCAGTGTTTTTAAAATGCTAGACGCGTCAAGCTGATTTTCTCATTTACCGAGAAGTTTTCTCTAGAAGCGCTGGAAACGAATCTTGCAAATTATTTTACGATTAAATTGAGGATGCTGCGTCGTTTTCCGAGGATTAAAGTACCGAAGCGTCACCTTGGATAGCTCTTGCAAATATTAGAGAAAAATCAAACTCAACATAATTTTCAACCCAAGGGAAGTGCCTCCCTGGGGGCGCTGGAAATGAATCTCGAAAATCGTTTCCCAATTAAATAAAGATTACTATGCTATTCTCGAAGGGTCAAACTATCGGGGAATGTCTTCGGATCGCCATTACAATTACAAAAAGAGAACGGAACGCGTCGAAAGACCAGTTTGAGATCGCAGAGGGCATCAAACCCTAAAGGAATATTTCGTCCATCGCTTCGGTTCGTAGAAGGATCGATTCCACGGTTCATCGATGACTCAGGTCGTCGAGGTGTTAACTGCCCAGTCACGATGCACATGTTCGGCCAACAAAACCCGGCGTGTTGTTCGGCTCGCGCGCGTGAACACGCGCGGAGAGGGACACGGCAGCGTGTCGAGTGTCGTGAGCGAGGTTATTGACATTGTTCACCAAATATCGGCCCTGAAGAGCCTCCACTGCGCACAATTGCTACTCTGTGCCTTCTGTTGAGAGCGCTCGATGGGCTTGGATAACTCATTCGTTCACAAAACGGCCGGGAAAAACGCGTTTCTTCCAAACGGACCAATTTAGTAGAATCTTCCAAACGCAGGCTACCGGACTTCAGGGATGTTCTATTTAATCGACTGAAATAAATTAGAATAAAATTAAAGAGAAGTGTTAGTATGTATAGGATCAGGGAAAGAGAAGCGACGGGGTTGCCATAATCATAATAACGACTCGCTACAGGTGAGGCTACTCTTCTCTGACCGTCTATCTTCTCTTTTCCGGATCTTTGCTAAAAGAGTTACTTAAAACAACAGCTTCGCTTAGGCTGTTAATAAATGCTTACAGAACTATAGTATACCTTCTACTTTCTATTCTACACTGGGTTCCTAGGTTCTCTTATATTCTACTAGTTCTAAGTGGTGACGGGTTCCTTCGATTTTTGGTTTTTAATAAAGTGGACGATTGACTATTGTCGTTTGCAATTAAACTCACAATGACCGAAACGATGCAGAAAATGATACAAAATCGAAATGCAGATCGCAAGCGTTCTGCTGAAGGTGGAAATGGTGAAATACAGCGTGGGAACGGGACAGCCGGGTAAAATTACAGGTAAATCGCGGGGCAGGGGTATCGATGACGGACAGCAGGGGCATCGTGCATCCGCGATTTTACGGAAACCAGAGGCGAGAGGAAGCGAGAAGTATCAGTGACGCCGGGGCGATCCTAGGAAAGCCGACACACCCACGCGTATAACGTACACGTGTAAAATGACGCGTGTGTCGGTGCCGGAGACACGGTGGGTGCACCTGGGTGTCGCAGGAGAGACGGAGCAGGGTGCCGCGCACACCGTGACCAAATCTGAATCTGTGAAACGCGGACACCGCCGGCATCATGCGTTGTCGACGACGCGGCGCGGTCCTCGTGCTGATGGGAAATCGGAAGAGAACGAGGTACGCCTCTTCCTGCACACGATCTCTTCCTTTGATACGGAGATCCGATCCCTTTTCTTCGGTAAAGACTGCTCGACGAGCCTAGGAATTAGCAACTCACTCAATTGATAAAATATTTCTGGAGGATACACTGATAGTCTAATTGGATTGTTACGTCAAAAAGAATTTTGTCACTGAGGGTGCACGTGCAAATGAATTAATTGCTGCGATTGGAGAATTGGTTAAATGACTCTTATTGATTGACGTTGTTGCACTATGTGCACTTTTTTTTTCCTTATTTAACGTCGCTCTGAACTCTTAGCTAAGGTTATTACTATGTGCACTTGCACGAATAAAAATGTTGGATGCGATACAAGAGGAAATGTGATTTCTGGCAACGTTTGTAGGAAAATCGAGAAAACTGAAATGTGTCACTGCGGGGCACGTGCAAATGAATTAATTGCTGCGATTGGAGAATTTGTTAAATGACTCTTATTGATTGACGTTGTTGCACTATGTGCACTTGCACGAATAAAAATGTTGGATGCGATACAAGAGCAAAGGTGATTTCTGTGAACATTTGTAGGAAAATCGAGAAAACTGAAATGTGTCACTGCGGGGCACGTGCAAATGAATTAATTGCTGCGATTGAAGAATTGGTTAAATGACTCTTATTGATTGACGTTGTTGCACTATGTGCACTTGCACGAATAAAAATGTTGGATGCGATACAAGAGGAAAGGTGATTTCTGGCGACGTTTGTGGGAAAATTGAAGAAACCGTGTGTATCGTGCAAAAATCGCGGGACGAGGGGTGTCTCACCTGTTTGCACCTGCAGAAGCGCCACCGTCGCGTCGCGGTGTGGCGTGCTCGCGCGGAAAGCCCGTTCGCACGTGTGCATGTGGATCGTGCGATCGCGCGTCGGTTCGCCTGTCCGTGTGTCTGTTTCTCGGTGTGTCCATTGTGTAACTGGAACTCGGCGTGTTTTCGCAGGAAACGGAACAGGTGTACGCAGGTATACGACACTGCATATGCAGTTACATCGGTTTCCGTGCTGCGCCTAGCCGTCCCGTGGAACGATGCTCTCGAACGATGCAATTACGTCGAGGCGAGGGAGGGACGCGCGGGTTTAGGGTTTCGCGGTCGCGTGTATCGTGTTTAATCGCTGCGTTTTCGACGTAACTCTACTCACTTGCCTCTTCGAGAGGTGTACTAACTCGTGATCTCCTACTCGGCCCCTCGGTGTGCTGAAATCGCTATGAAATCGGGTCAGAATTGACGGAGCTGAGCTTGTCTGGCTCGCAATATTTTCAAATCAAAGTTTAGAAAATTTGGCTGGGTAATCTTGCATCGGTAACTCTCTGAATCCTAGATTCTGGCAGATTCTTCCTGCGATTTTGTTAATGGAACTATGTACTTTGATTATGGTTATACGTCAAAATTGCACTAAAAATTTCAGAGATATCTAGGTTTTGCTCGTTCTCGCCGGCAGCCTGTTCCCTATTCCAATGATCCCGAGAAATGACGGACGTCCCCGGACAGGAAGACAGCGGGTCCTCGGGAAGAATCCTCGAAAGTTCCATTAACGACCAGGGCGGGCGGGAGGCAGGGGGTTGGAGGCGATCCGCGAGAAGTTATCGGTGCGGTTCGTTCGCAATTGCAGCCGTTCCCGTTAATGGCTCGCGACTATTTCGCGGCGACCGGTCTGGGGAACTTCTCCGCCGAAGTTGCTCGGGGGTGTGTTCGAGGGGGTAGCTAGCTAGCTAGGCTTGCGCGAGGCGAGACGAGGCAAGGCGAGGCACCAGGAATTTCAATGGGAGGAAAATCTTGGAGGTGAGACGGAATAAACTGGAGCGCGGGTAACTCGCTCGCCTTTGCCGCTTTCCGCCGCTATAAATTCATAAACTACAAGTTCGTCCCTCGTCGGGCCCGACAGCCAACTCACCCTCTCTCCCCGCCAACCCCCTCTGCTGCACACCACCCTCTTTCCACCTTATCCCGTGCAGCAGCCGTTGCCGCGGGGAGAGAAACTGTTGGAAAGTTTCGTACGGTTACCTTGGCTTGGCTTGGCTTGCCTACGCGAAGCGGGGGAGGCCGCGGTCGCCAGGCGAGAAACTCGAGTCGGTGCCTCGATAAATTCACGAGTAGTTAGTTACGGCAAGAAACTCCGCCGGTTTTGACGCACAGCCGGCCAGAAGGGGCGCGGGGGTTCGCTGCCGAGACCGTCTTACACGTCGCACACCCCCGACACCATTATATCCCGAACCGCGGAACTCGCAGACTCTCTCTCTGCCTTTGGCTAATTGATTCTGTCTTCAAACGGTCCTCCTTCTTTGTAGCCCGCCGCAAATTGTTCCGCGAAACCTCCGATACATCTCCCGATTCTCGTTTTTCAAACGTCTTCACCGGCAGTTGCCAGATTTTTCTGTATCCTCGGACTGCAACGGAAGTATTCGCCCGTTGGAGATGCTCAGAGATAGTGGAGCAAGACACTTGCTTCGAGATATTTAAAGGATTACATTTGAACAAAGTAACAAATATTTTTATATTATGTGACATTTTAATCGAGATCTCTATTAGTCTTTGTCAATGTAAATTTGTTAGGAATGTGAAATTTCCTGCCAATCCCATACCACTTAGACCACTTTCATAATTATGGGCACAATGAATGTGTAAAATAAAGATTAAAAATATAGATTTGCAACTTCAGGTATCAGATGTCGAATAGAAACCTGTTCGACTAGACGTGGCCTCTTCCACACGCCGACAATGATCGCTAAAGGGTTAGGTCTCGGTGAAACAAGAGTTGATCGGTGACGATCGTCGGGTACTTTGTCGGTGGTATTACCGATAGTTTGTTTAGCGTCCGCCGCGCTCACGCGTCGATTATTCACGTTGCATGGCAAAGTAGTTATGTTCCCCCACTCCGCCGACGAGAAAAACCAGACAAATGAGTAAGAGGCGCGTGGTCCGCATTTTCCCCCTCATTTCGAATTAACGAGAGGAAGGTATCGATGCGCGTGAGACGAAAGCCAATGCGCGTGCCACGTGGCGCGGCGCATTAATTAAACGATCATAAGTAGTCGTCCTCGTGGAGGGCACGTAGGTGCAGCGGCCCTCCGAGAAGGGAAATTACACGAAGACGGCCACGTGCCGTCGTACAGGAAACGGGAGTCGACGATTACAGGGAAATCGGATCCCTTCGTAGACCCGTCACGTAATTTTCACGTAGGAGGTTCTCCCTTCTCTCTCTTTCTGTGATTCTAACTTCTGAGAACAGGTGGACAACGATTTCCTTTTTTTCCAGAATTTCTCGCCGCGAAAGAAAACTGGCTACATGTTCCTCGACACGAGCAACCCACCGGGTTCTCGACCTTTTTATGGGTTCCGCAGACGCGTAATGAACCCTAAATCGCAATGGTAATTCCCGTGTCCTTTCCAGAGGCACACGCCGCCGGAACCTTGAGGCCCGAGTCTTGGGCCCCACGGAGATCATTTGTTACAAAGCGATGACATTCTGTGGAAATTGTTTTTAGTGATTCTGGAATTAAACGTGAACATCGTGTGTTTAGCGAATTTCAGGGAGGTCTAGGATTGTCTAGACAATCTGGAAATTATTACGCCTAGAAGAGTTCGCCCCTCCATACGCGTTCTCACCCTTTCGTAGCCTACCCTATTAATTTCGCAGACACTCGGAGTGATTAGAACTTCTTTGTTTCCACTGAGTGCGTGAGTTTTGTGAATAAATAATTGTCTGATATTTTTCCGACAAAGCGGCTTTGAGAATCGACGAACCCAGCCCAATTAAATCCCGTGTCTCAGAAAGGGGATGTAGCCGTCCTACGTCGGCGACGTTTCCGAGCGTCCCGTCGCAGCGACGCGACGGCCCGTTTTGCGCCCCGTCGAACACAAACGTGGGTCCCGACGTCCGTGGCTACCGGATTTCACCCCTGGCTACACACTACCAGATCCACGATATTTCTTCCCGCCTCGCCCGGCGAGTTCTCGAGGCCGCCATTTGATCTGGCCCACGATAGCCGGCAGGAGACGCAACTCACCCGGAATATCTCCGTCTGTGGACGTTGGGCCAAAAACGGTGGAACCAGACGAGAAAAAATAGAGAGAGCGTAGGTGGACGAACAGCAGGAGAACAAGGAGAGTTTCTCCATCCTCCTCCAGCTTCGAGACTTCAGCCGGAGAGCATCGGAAGAGGGCAGAACTCCGTTTCCATCACGGTTTCCCTGGTCTATCGACTTCGACAGGCTTCCACGAGTTTCCTCCACCTCTTTCTTCCTCTCTCTCTCGCATTCTGTTCCTCTCTGTTCAACTTCCTCCTCCCGCAAATCGGGCGGATAACGCGGTCTTGTTTTTGCCGAACCGATTCCTTTGGCGATCACAAGATGAAACTCCTTCTGAATCCTTTCCACCAACGCTGTCAACGTCGATACCCGACGATAACGCTTTAAAGATAGAGAGACTACCACGAAATAGTTTCTACCACTGGATGAAACCCAGATTTTCGAGGAAATTGTCGGCCCTGTTATTCGTCACCGCACACGCGGAATAATCATCTTACTTTGAAGTCCCTTCTCGCGGAATAAAACTTCTCTGAGCGGTCGGGAAATTGGCGGACGCGACGGCGACCACGAGGACCACCACATCGGCTGGCAAATTGTCCGTTTTATCGGCCATAATTGTTCCATTAACAAACGACGGTTTCCGGCCAGAGCATAAAACGGTGGAACTTTGTTGCGAAACGGCCGTTCGGACGATTAGAGTACCTTAACCCCTTCAACGTCGCGCTATAGACGTCGTTTCGTCGGACATTTTTCGCGGGGAAATGACGTTGGCTTAGGGGAAATTCTGGAGCGTGGTCCCGAGTGTCGGGGAAGTACACTGAATTAAATTTATTAGTTATTATTGTGGTGAATTTGTGGCATTCTTAAAGGATTCATTTCCGAAGGTGTTTTTCGTAGATCCTCGTAAGAGTGTACGAAATTATTTAAAATTTATTAGAACAGAGTCAAGAACAGCCTCTCAATTCCGTCTTTCTAATTGCAATAGTTTCATTGGGAAATCTTGTTCCCCAGGGGCTAAAATTATTTGTGGCGGTAGGAGTGACGTGGAACGAGTCAAAATTGCTAGCCAAGTGGACTGCCAACGAGTTAACTCGTCGCGACGACAGAGTGCACAGAGTTCGAGAGAAGCGTGAAGGCGCGGGTGGAAGGAGGTCGCGATCGAATTTCTATAACGAGGAGTAGAGGTCTTTCTGGTCGGGAAATCTCGAGGTGGGTTCGTCGAAGTCCCCGTAGATCGTTCCCCGTGGATCTATAGCAGGAAATCCGTATCACACGGGGCGCATGCGTTGGCCGCGTGATTCTGGGCGAGGCCAAACCCGCGGACGAGCCTCGCGATGCTTTAATTCAGTAGGCGGAGGACTGTCACGGAGGTTGGTGCTTTCCGATCTCTTCTAATCGAAAAACGCCGGAGGGAGAGAGAGAGAGAGAGAGAGAGAGAGAGAGAAAGAGAGAGAAAGAGCGACGAGAGAAGGTCGAAGAGGGGGCAGATGGGTTCGCGCGCTTGCGTGCCTCCGCTTTTGATTATGCGGCTTCCAACGATAGGATCTGACACCGGGCCATTTGCATGGCTATCAAGATACCGGGACGTTCACGGGACACGCACACAGACACACACTCGCACGTTGGTGCGATCGCGTCTGTTTTTCATTCCAAGCCGCGCTAGTTACACGAATGATCGCTCTGTTTCCCTTCCCCCATCCCCCGGAATCCCTGCTAGCGAGGAAACCGAGCCCTCGAGATTGTCTCGTCGAGGACTTCGATCATTATTGTCTCCTCCACGGCTCCTTCCGTTTCGTCGACGAGCCGGACGCGTCCTCCCACTATCAAATGCCTCCTACTCGACGCTGTTTACCGCTGCGACGATGCCCCATTTTCTGATCGGCCGCAAATCGGCCCTTTAAACTCGCCCACTCCTCACGATCCTTCTCTGAACAGCTGCGAGACCATACCTCCCAATTTCTGCCTCCATAGTCCGCATTTTATTAACATTTACCAGCAATTTTCTAGTCTTTTTCATATCAGTAGTCAACAGCTGAGAACACTTTTGGAGGGGTAGACTCGTTTCTAGGATTGCAAGGGTGCGAAATGCGCATTCGCATTTCTCGATAATTCAGAGATTTGATTTTTCAGTAGTCAAAAGCGTTAAATAAAACATTAATCTAGGCCGCGGTCGCACTGAAATGTGACACCAGGTATATCGATGAAACTACACTAATTGGAAATTCAAACTTCTTTGTTTTTCATTACTTTTTTATGAGACTTCGATGACCATGTTTGTGGCATTTGTCTGGCAAAAATCATACCAAGTATGTTATAATTCCGATGATATTTACTTATGTAATAGAGAATTAAAATGTTGGGCGTATAAATGACCCTGCGCAGACCCGTGAATAACCCCATCTTTGCATTATCGAGAAATGAGAAGGCGCATTCTGCACCCTCGCGATCTACAAATGCGAGTCTACCCACTTATGCTGGAGAGATTCGAATCGTTAGAGATTTTGACTGCACAACTGCAAAACGGTTCGCGTTAGCGCAGAATTCGAAAACAAAAAAGTTGGGCGTCGCGCTAACGCGGTTGCTCTATGAATGTTAAAGCTTCGCGCCGTTGTTTACCACGTTCTGTTGGCTGCGTGTATCGGCGACGGTGCCGCTCGGCCAAGAGAAAAATAAAAGCCCGTCACGCACAAAGTGGAATTCGCCGGTGCTCACGCGCGTACGATTAGCATGACAAGTGGAAAGTAATTGTTCGCCGTAGACGACCTGCAGACGAGTTCGAGCTCGGCCGGACCCCCGTCGCTCGTGAATCGAAACGTAGTTTCCTTTTCACTGGTGGCGAGCACGGACCCCGAAAACGGCCCCCGTTTAATTAATTCGATATCCGTGCACGCGCGTCGATTCGCGGCGATCAACCCCGTCAATCGGACGCGCCGCGATCCATCGAAATTCGGAACCTCTTCTCCTCTTTGTTCCTGTCATCTCGTTTAATTCGCTATCGTTCTTTTTATCTACTCGGTGGTATTTGAATTTTCTGGAAATTCAAATGAGAAATAGTTTGCCTCGTTGAAGTATAAGTTTCCTCGTATTTCCTCATGCACTTATGAGAGAAACACATGCAATTGAAAACAATGGACAGATTCAAAGAATATAAGAATGCTGACTTGTTAGGATTACTAAAGAATGAAAAATTTTCTTTAGAAAAACAATTTTTATTTTGCATAACATTGTCAACACTGTTGCATCAGCGATGTGTCCGATAATTTTAGTGATTGTGCGTCGCAAGCATCACCTTATCAGTATCGCGACTAGTTCGCTCGATTATCTTATAATGCTAGGCTGCGATCAGAGAGTACAGCATTCCTAAAAATTGCTGGTGAAATTGTGTTCGAATGTACCGGGTGGCCCGAGAATCGTCCATCGAGGTTCTAGACGCAACAAGTCGCCCGAAATTTGTCGAGAGCCCGGCAGGACCGGCTCGAAAATCGATTACGGGGTTTATCGATCCGCGGGAGTCACGTTCCGGAAGATGAGGCTGGCCGAACGGGAAGGGAGAGACGGTTATATAGGCTAGATTTGATTTAAATCTGAGATCATTCCGGCAGACACGATGCCTCGTGCCAGAAGGGAGAAAGAGCGAGCGAGAGAGGAAGAGACGAACTGGCATTCTGTGATTTCCATACAGGAAGCTCTGTAACGAGAAACCACCACCCCTCCCCATTTCTCTTTCTCTGCCTCCCCTAGCGTCTCTGTGCGCCACCCGCTCGAGAGAACCAAGCTGCCGGTTCTCCGTTTGTCCCGGTGTATGATTACCAATTTCAGGTTACCAGGTACGAGGCGTCAGCCGAGGCCACGTCGCTCAAATAAACTCGACCCGGCAACCGGTGATCAACAGCGAGAATCCTCTCGAACAACTCCTACGGTCTCTGATCCTCGTTTCTTTTCAAAATCGCGCGACAATCTCAGGTAATCTCGTTGCACCGTCGTCGTCCGGGTAGAAATCAATCCAAACCTGTCCCTTCGCAACTGCAGAAACGCTGTCGAGCCGCTGCATTAAGTACTTGTTACTTTCCATTGGGAAAGCTGCAACTTCAAACGCTGCTTCTCTGTAAACTCTTTGTGAGAGAAGATGAGCCTGAAAATGTCTCTCTAAAATTCGGCGTTTGTAATTGTTCGATATCTCGAAAGAAAGCGAGATATCTGGTACAGTAAATAGGACGCACTATGGCGTCATCGGAAGTGAGCCTGCAAACGTTTCTCGCGATCGATTTATTCTTATTCTAGTGCTCTGTGGTACGGTGAACAGCCTGGCCCCGATGTTTCTATCGTTATAATTTCTACTGAAAACATTTTTATAAAACATTTTCTATAGATTGCACAACAATGCCCAATGTTTCGGAGATTCGCGGAAAGACAAAACCGTGACACGTTCCCAATCGGTTCGGGAGCGTCGTGCTCAGTCGAGTGTAACCGTTACGTAACGATTCATCGAATCCGAAGGAAGAGAATCCGATATCGAGAGCGTGGAATCGGGTCCGAGCATCCTGCGAGCCCTGACCAGGATCAGGCTGCGACCAGGTGCGCTCGTTACTGACGTGTGCAGAGGGGACGAGAAAGAGAGAGAAAGAGAGAGAGAGAATCAGGGTGTTCAGGGATAGACGAGGGGCTCCCTCTTTGTCCCCCCTGTCGAGGGCCTAACTGCGAAGGAGCACGCAGGGGGGACCCAGAAACGGAGCTAGGGACACAGCTACCTGAGGTCCTCACGACAGGACCTTCCCGGTACAAGCTTTCGGGCGCCCAACTGTCTGCCGATCCTTCTTCCATCGGTGTACGCGTCGGTGGACTCGGCGATTTCTTCCACGATCCGAACGGGTACCTGACCGGTCCCCAGTGGCTCTCGATCTTGTTCGCAAACATCCTGTTTCGTTCGAGATCCTTGCGAATTTCTCGTACTCAACTGTAATTCGTGCCAGAGAAAATTAAGGACGCTCGATGTTACTGCGTTTATAGCTGAGCTACAGTAACTCAAATGTGTAAGCTGTTGTTCATGTTGCGCCACCCGGTACATTGTAAACGTTATTTACAAGCGATTCGTTGCCAACGACAAGCGAACGCCAAAAACGAAGCGAACAACAAACAGTCTCGTCAGGTCCGTCGCCGGAAAAACACGTTTAAATTTTTAATCCCGGCATCCCTTATAAATGTTCCCTCAAACTTTCAATTTTCGTTTAATTAAACGCATGTTAACACTTTACCTACCGGAAGCCTACTAATAGAATTTTCAATAATTGCGCAGTATCAAAAGAGAGCATAGAAATTCTCTTTCAGATTGCAATATTAAATGAGACTACTAGATAACGTTATTGAGGGTGATTGTTAGTTCTCAATGAACATTGTTGTTACTATTGAAGGTTCCACTAAACAGTGTTTAACCATGGATTTTTCAAAATTATGCAACAATACACTGGTCGGTAATGTGTTAATATAATTAAATAATTTCCTTTCTTTCGAACATTTGATCAATTGTTTGAGTTACTGTATGTGGAGTAAAGGTACATAAAACGTTTGCCAGGTCTTTCTGACGATGCCAAGTGCCCTTACAGCTGTGTATCTCATCACACTTGCATGGAAAAAGAGATTAGGTCCTTGAAGAATTGTCGAGTGCCCGGATCGCTTGTTTCGGCACGTCGAAGCCAGTGGCGCAAACGATCGGTGACGTAACTTTTCCGAGGCAGTAAAAGCGTGGGTGCGGGCTGTAAGTTACACGGGCTAGGTGTCGGCAAACACCGCCACAGATAACCTCCGGGTAAACGTGTAAACGCTGGCTACCAGTGTTACGAAACCAAGCAAAGTCTGAGAATCTCTGTTTCCCGTGTTAATATTTGAACAGCGTTGTTTCGTGCTCGAAGCGTGGCGACAGTGCGACGAAGAGGATCCATCCTGCCCAATTTTTCACACGTTCTTAGAAATTTCCCAGCGTATCTCCCAGCAACGATTCTTCGAGCTGGCTCGCGGATCGGTTGAAATTTCGGCGAATAAATCGCGCAGACCGCTTCCTTCGAATTTTCCTTCCGTTCGTGGCCTGGTCCGTGGAACTCTTTCGCTCGGGATTTTCGAGAGGCTGGTAATTGTTCCCGGTCCAAAGTCCCGTGGGAAGATAATCCCGCCGCCCGACGGCTGAAGGAGAAAAAAGGAAAGTTGCTTCTCTGGCTGAATTTCTCGGAAGTAGGATTTCTTCTGGCGCGGCGGTGGCGGCGGCGGCCGAAACTCGTAGCCACGAAGAGGTGTAGCTGGCTCAGCGATTTTCCCGTTCATGCTTCCTAGGATTTACCAGTTCCTTTCATTCACCGGCTCCCCAAAGCTCTGTTCCGTCTTTCCGGCCGACCCAATTCCTCTTTTTTCACCCCGAATTTTCTTCTGTGCCGGAGACAATATCTGCGACTTGATTCGCGCATCGATTAACCTGTTAACGCCGCTTCGGTATTGCTCGGATATCCTTCTGATTTAATTAAGTCTCGAAATGCACTGCGCGATCCACCCTTTAACCCTTAACCCGTCGAGTTCATTTTGCTTCTTGGTATTCTTCGGCGAATCCAAAAGAAATCTGCTTAAACACTCCAGAAGAATTTACTGGAAATAGCATCATTTTCTTGAATGTTCTTAGCAAGAAAATAAACTTCGAAGAAGAGTGAAAATGTTTCTCAAGAATTTCGAAAAAGTTTTGTGACGAAGGAAATTCCTCCGTTTGTGTCCAAAAGAAATGCATTCAAAATTCCCAAAACTATTCCCAAGCAACAAGACGAACGATTAACTGGAGCAAAAATAATTGACTCGAATTGGTGAGCTAACCGAGGCCAGTTTGACTATATCAAAACGGAACAGTGCAAGTCTCTCCGGGTAAATTCGGTTTCCCGAGGAATCGGTGCGGCCCCATAAAAATGCAGTTCCCGGTCGCATGAATATTTATCCGTGGAAGGGAATCGGTCGGGAATTTGCGCGTGACTCGTGGAACTACGACGTTGTATCTGGCTGAACGTCCTCTCTCTCCACTGTGGTGGCTTTCTACTGCTAACGTCCTCCGTTAACGTTCCGCGGCCACCCGCAACCCCCTTTCAGGGATTATTTCCTATTAATATGCATTACCGGCGCCGCGGTCGACAAAAGGAGCGAGAGACCGGCCGCGGCACTGTGATGTAAATAAACTTAGGCTTCCGGATCTTCTTCCTCGAGGCGGACACACTTCTTCTTTTGTAATTGCTGCTCCTTTGTCTCGGCGACTAATGCCGCGGCGGGGGTGGAAAACTCGAAAGAGAGAGGACCCTGGGCGACCAAACATTTTTCATCCCCCCTGGCTCCCGTTCGCTGATAATTGGGCTGAATGGGGTCGCTGTGGGGTGCCTAGAGACTGTTAAGAATAATAATGCGTCTTTATCATTCGCGGAAACGGTGCCGGAGCCGACCAAACGCTGTGTAAATGCGGGAAAACGCGCGACACGCTTTTGTGCTTCGTTTTAGGGGATTGTGACTCGCCTCTGACGACTACTTCGCTTAATTGTCGTTTATTTGCATGACGTGTCGATGACGTTCGAAACTCATGTGTTGTCAAAAAATGACGGGAACACTCTGTCTTCCTTTAAAAGATTATCTTAAAATGTTTTGATCATTTGTAGTCTTGAATTTTTTCTCGGAGGAATTGATCGCTTGTTTGCCAACGCGATCGATTGACAGTGTCGATGTCTTCTTAACGACCCTCTCGCGGGTGCGAGATAATGCGAATGAACCTGTCGACCCCGAAACAGGCCCGGATATCCTCTCGTCGGCGACGGACGGGTTTCACCGCTGGCGGATATCCTCGAAAGACGTCGCGTCGGCATTTATAAACAAATTCTCGGATCGTATATATCACGGTCATTGTTCGGCGCCGCCCCTTCTGAGGCGGCCGCACAAAAGGATCGTAACGCGGATGACAAAGGAGGGCCCGGAAAAAAATAAATAGAGAGAGAAAGAGAGAGAGAGAGATAGCGTGAGGTGGAAGTGCTGGAACCGCCGTGTCGATGAGTGCCGTCCTCCTGAATTGATCGGCATTTGAATAAATTCACCTGCACGGTGCTCGTCAAGGCACACGCAGGAGACGAGAGGATCGAGAGGCGCCGTGAGATCGATCGAGTGGGATCGAGAAGCACTAATTCTGGCAATCCGAGCATCTCGATCCTTCCATTTCCATTCAAACGATCTACAGCCAACGCTTCTTCCAATTATTGGCGATTTATGGACACCGCGGAGACTGCATAGAATAAATGCATTCGGTTACGCAATGAAATGTGCAAAGAAAATGTTCTTGAACGGAACGTCTGTGTGTGCTGAAGTGTGAAATTAGCTGCAATTATGAGGGGTTGAAACAACTCGATAATGATCGGAACTACCCCGTCTGATTTCCCTAAACTGAACCATCACTCTGAGTCTGAACAAAATATTCAATGAATCGATCGCGGAGAATCTAAAGAGAAAACGAGGCTAGATCGGTCGACACGGAAGGAAATAAGGAAAATATCGCGTCGAGATAGTGTTTCTACCCCCTAGAACTAGAGAACTCGTGAAAAAATAATCAACACAGCGATTGCAAAGAATGCGAGGATTATAGGGAACGGTAAATCGATTAAAACGAAAGGAAATAGAGAGAATATCGCAACCCGATGGTGTTTCACCCTCGTATGCTCTGAAGCTCGCAATTATCAGAACTGTCCACTGTTTCCCGTAGAAACTTCTCTATTTCGCAGAGTATTGCGAAAATATTCAAGCGATTGCGAAGGATGTAAGAATTTCAGAGAGGGGACAATCGATTAAACTTAAAGGAAATACGGAAAATAGTGTTTCACCCCAGTATCGTTGTCTGCAGCTTGCAATAATCGGAACTACCCTCTAGAATTGCTACGGAGCTGATCACCTCTCAGAGGTTTTTACAAAATATTTACCGGAGCGGTTGCAAAGGACGCGAGGATCGAAAGTAAATGTAAATTGATTGGAATGAAAGGAGATAGGGAAAATATCTCTTGGAGGTGGTGTTTCACCCCCGTGTATCGTGGCGCAGCTCGTAGCCGTCGAAGAGGCCGAAAACAATGTCGCCATTTCATTTTTGCTGGCTCGGTGGAGTCTGGAAATCGTTGGCGAGCAAATGCGTAACTGAAATCTCAGCATCCAGACCAGCCTCCCCCCGTCGACCGGGCCACTGGAACCCGTGATGCCCCGCAACGACCCTCCGGTGCGCTCGTTTTTCCCTCCCCTTTTCATCCCCTGACAGGGGGTGAAAGGGGGGCTGTAGCTGCAGCTGCACGGCTGCGGCCAGGTGTGCTCTCTCGCAATGTTGCCGCAAGGGTGAATTTCTCTCCCCCTCTCTCTTTCTCTCTCTCGTTCCCCGCCCGACACCGGTTTCACCGTCTCTCTTCGACTCTCTCACCCTCTCTCATTCTCTCGCCCCTCTCGCCCCCTACTCTATTTCTCCGTTCGAGCGCGTCTCTCGCCGCGCAGACCTCGATCGAAAGGACGATTTTGCGTCGATGCGTTTCCTCTGCGTCCTCTCCGATTCTCTGATCAAATACCTTCATCGTGTCGAAACAATCGACGAAAATATTTGTACAGAACGACGCTCGGATCCTGCCAGATCTAGCAATAATTTTGTGGGGTCCCGCGTAATGGTATTCACCGAGGAAAAATTCGCTCGTACTTGAATTGTTAATTAATACGTTCCACAGGTGAAGTGTGCAGTAAAATAAATCAAGATTATTACAGGTTTGATAGGTTGAAAATAATCTACCGGTATTCCACTATAGTATTCTTCTAATGCTTTCACTGTTTTAAATTACACTCTGATAAATGCATAAAATCCACAGTCATATCACAAATGTTATTTCTGGTTAATTAATTTTGTGGGGTCCGAGGCGACAGTATTCATCGGGGAAAAATTGCTGCAGCGACCACGGACATCGAAAATTTTAATGAAAGGGTAGTTTTGTACATGGAGCATTTAGCACCCTCGGAATTCATTTTTTCGTCGACAGGAAAAAGGAACGGTCCGAGGCAACGATTTTCATGGTGCGAGAAGTTTCCGGCGACTCGAAATTGGAAAAGGAAATATTTTTTACATGTACGGAACAGTTGGGATAAAAATGAATTACTAGAGGGGTAGTTTGGAGTGTTTCACCCTCTCGGAGCTAATTAAAAAATTGAGAAAAATAACAGTTTCGAACGCAAAATATTTAGAATTCTTGAAATAGAATTTTTTCAGAGTGAAACATAGTTGCGTGACCCGGGTAAGCGTTTTCCGCGAGACAAGATTTTCCCGGGGGAAAACGGTGCTCGCCAGGAAAAGAGTCTTTGCCTCTTGATCGCGGAGAACGCGGAAACGTGGTGCCCGCCTCTTAAACAATGTTGCATGGTGCTCTATACTTAATTCCCCTAACTATACGCGAGACCACTATGATTTACATTGGATTTGTGATCGTTAATTCCACGGCGTGGCCGGTTACCGTGAAAAACGGTGAGTTTCCTTCGATAACGTGTCGAAGCGTTTCCCCTCTCGATTCACGCGCCGCGGCTTCGAGAAATTCTGCCATGACGTATTCTCACGAACGATGTAGAAAGCGAGGGAGAAAAGAAACAGAGAGAGAAATATAGTATTCGTTGCTAATGGCTCGTAGAATGATCGCGACGTGTGCAGGAATTCCGGGCGTTATGCGAACGGGCACCGGGGACGAGTCGAAACATATTTTTATTGGCGGTGCTGCCAGGGCAGATAGGAAATTGCGGAAACGAGAAACCGGCGATATCTCGATAAGAACCGAGCCGGGCAACGCTCTCATTGCCTCAATTTCCACTTCCACTTCCACTTCCGGAACCCGGTCGCTCTTTCCCCATCGGCCGAGCCTAAAAAACACGGCGCGAACCCATTGTCCCGCGGTTACGTCCTGCGATATAACTGACCGCACATCATGGGACTCGTGGAACTATAATCACGTTTAATATACCGAGCCCAAACAATTATCACCAATTCAATTTTCAATAGTCGGAACGTTCTCGAAATTAGCAAACCATTCCCTAAAACGTTTGGACGCGTTTTAATCTGGTCGAAAAAGTAACTCGAGAATTGGAATTAAATGTATGGTCAAAATAAATGTTTTATAGAATATTCACATCTGCCAGCGAATACTTTATTTATTAATGTTTGCTGGTATCGCAGTTGTGTTTTTAAATGAATGCGCGCTGCCGGAAGAACGAAAACGAATCTGAGGGCCGATCGATTCCGCGTCGGGAACACGACGATAATGTGGGAGAGCGAGACGGGGTCGGAGGAAGGAGGATCCATGGATCCGTGGATCCGAAACGCGACTCGGCGCTCGGCTGAGCGTGTATCCCACCTGAAAACCGGAAACCGGGGTTCCCCTGCGGAGAGAGAGAGGTCAAGCCTACCGGAACACCGGAACCGGAAGGGTGCGGAACCTAGGCGACCGACGACGTGCCGGACAGTGCCGGCTCGCACTGATTACCCGCTGATGAAACGTACCGGCTCGTTGACTTCGGCCAGGGTCGTCATTAGGGACGCCCCTGGTCCGACTACACACCGCTGGAAAAATCATACCAGCCACACAGACCTGTACTCTCAGACCTCACCAGTTCCCGCAGAATTCATGCAAATCGTTCTCTCTCTTTCTCTCTCTCTGCTCGCTCGTCCACCAGCGAAATTCATTTCGACGGACTCGAATTCTCCGACGTCGGATAATTAACCGGTTAACCGAGCTGGACTCGCCATTTTTACCTCCCCCTGTTGCCATTTTCCTTCCCACCCTCTGGTGAGCTTTTTTACTCGATACTGGAAAGTTACTCGATACACTGTGAAATATGTCCTTTTGTTAAAATGGACACTAAATTCGGTGGTGGTTTTTAACACATGTCTGTTTTACTAAGTAATTGCTCCGTCTAAAATCGACCCCGATAATTGATCACATGTTTTACACCTTTTTTAAAGAGCCTTCTTATCTAGTTTCCCTTACAAAAACGATTATCAAAAAAAAATGAAGCCAGATGATTCAACTGTAATAAAATGTATACTTTTAGTATGGCTACATTTATCTTAATTTACAAAATTACGTTATTAATGCTTAAATATTGCTTAAAGACGAAACATTCACCGATGTTAGACTTTGTTTAAGATCATCATGACTCGCTAAAATACGAGAAAGGGTTAAACAAGTGCACAGCTTGCAGCTTAAAAAATCAGCTGCGAGTGTCTTAAATAACCGACGCCGTGTTGCGCGATGTAACGAGAATCTTTCGGGGTAGAATTTGATAGCCTCTCGCCGTGCGGCTTAATGAACAAAATGCCGGTTCGCGAAACAGAATGAATAATTAAACCGTGTATCGATCGATCGAGGCATAGAACGCGGAGTTTCCACCGGTGTATGGGAATTCCGGGCCAGTGTCCCGGGGTAGTCCGGTTTTAAAAGGGGTGGGTTTAATTAGAGAGGCTCCGGCGGTTCCGCGGTTTTATGGGAAATCCGTGGACGCGCCACCTGCCAAAACGGTCGATCGCATGGGACCAGGAGGCCGACGTGATTCGCCCGGTCGTTTAATGACGGCGAGGTTGTGGGAACCCGGTCACGGGTGGAACGAGCACTCCCCTTAAGTACAGTGATTACGTGGCTGGGGACACGGTGCTTGCGTAGCACTCGACGATTATTAACATGGATCGATTCGACTCTTTCCTCTCTCGAAAAAAAAGTTCCTGTGGAAATCTGTGTGGGAGGGAGGAAAAATCGGGCCGCTGAACCTTCGCCGACGCGAACCTGCACCACCCCCTTCGCTCTTTGCCACCCCTCAACCTACCCCTTTTTTTCACGGCATAACCAAACTAAAAAATTTCGTTCGCCAGTAAACAATGTTCGAATTTCATTGAAATTTTCTTTCTCGCTTTCTCTGTGTCTCGGTGACTTCAGGGAGGATGGTCTCTCTTTCAATTTCTTTCGCGCGAACGAGGCATCTACTCTTGCTGAGTGTAACGATTACGCTCGCCGAGGATAGGGGACACTCGTGGTCGACGACTTTTAGCAGGATTGCCGGTAGATTGGTCCGGAACCTCGCGTACCATGTATTCCACTCCGCGGATAAATATTCGGGGAAAACGATGCGATGTTTGCTCCGCGTGTGCCCGACGGAATTCCTCCGCTCGAATATTTAGCCGAGCAGCTAGTGGTGCGCACGCGAGACAATGAAAAAAAAAGATGAAAGAACGACAGCGAACATCCAATCTTCGAATAACTTTGATCGATGACGTCGATGAGAACCGGAGAAGCAGGGAGGGGGTGATAGCACGAGGGGTGAGATTGCCTTGTCACCTTGACAAATGGTTGGAGAACGAAAGGTACCAGGCTGCGATGAAACGCGCCGCGTCCTCCAGTTCCTTAAATTTTCGTCCCTTGCTTTCGCTGGGCTCTCTCTTTCCACCTGCTTGTCTCTCACGAGGCCGTCGAACACAGACGGACTACCTCAGTGACGATTAGTCATTAAGCATCGACAGCCCTGACAAATAGGGCTCGGGTTTATTAAATGCGTTCGGTGTTCTTCGAGAGACAAGACAAGAATCCTCACTCTCGTCGATTCATCGTTCACCTATCGGAAATCCGGAAAACACCGAATAGCACGAAGCTACGAAAAACATTTACACTTAACAGACTGCAGCATTGTTAATTCGATTGTTCGTGTCTTCAGGAGAAAATTAATAGACGAACGATTTATATCGAAGCATTGTGCGTCCGCAAATATTTCCACACGATGAACAGAAGCGCTAGATTCAGACTGGCCACAAAATTATTAGAATCTGCGCGCCGTCAGTCCGATTCATTACCATTTACCATAAATCCCCGTTCGGCGTGCCGTCATTTAATAGAATCTACTACAGTTTCATTTTATTCTCGATTCCCATGGGTACATTTAATCGAGTCACGCAAAATTAATAGGGTAGCCTTCGATTACCAGAGCAGAATAAATTTTTGAGAGTGCAGGGTTCTTTCACCGCACACGCACAGACACGCGCATGGATAGCGTCTCCCCTAAAGCGGCAGATTGCCAGTCGCTATCAATCGCGATTATTAGCTCGCGCATAACAGTCCGGTCGAATTATCAATTTTCACGAGCATTAATGCAGCATTAATGAATCCCCCAGCAGTCGCTGGTTCCACTTTCTAGCCCCAGAACCCGAGCGCGGGCTCTTGAATGATGCATCGTCTAATTACTTTTCCGGGGAATGAAAGCCGATTGATTTTCGTTTAAACACCGACTTCATTCAACCCGATCGTCCTGCGATCTACAAAAGAGAGAGAGAGAGAGGGAAGAGCTCGACGGTTGCATAATTTAACGCGAACGCTGTCGAAACGCGATCGCGTCGTTGTAAACGCGATGTTACTGTCGGACAGAAGTTGTTCTACGGGTGTACGAATTCGCGGATCGGGTTCCGCGATTTTCCGCGAACCTGTCAGCGATTTCTTCCGCGGAACTGCGCGCGGAATCCGACGCGGAATCCTCAAATCGATCCGCTGATTCTTCGTCGCTGCAAAAATTTTTGGCTGGAGACCAGCGAGAATGTCCTCCGTTAAAATCGCACCTGTTGTATTAATTATATTCGAATAAAAGTAGCCCTGAAATAAACCTTTAATAAACCATATAAAATCAAGGATTAAAAAGAAGCGTGCCTATGTTTCATTTTCCATTAAAAAATGAAAAGAAAGAATGATATTATTTAAGGGATGCTTGTGGAACTTTTGCATTCTGCTCTCAGCCTGTTTTTCCAACAGGTTCTTAGAGTTGTACTTCGCTCTTCGTGCGAATCAGGGTGGAAACGTGAGCGATTTGTTTGCGTTCTTTATTGTGCCGGGCGATTTTCACGGCGAATAATTTGCCACGGGGGTTAGGCTCTCGATGACAGAAATAAAAAAGGAACCGCAAGGAACGGTTCCCAACAGTCACCCGCAAAACCGCACTCTCGGGGGTGGCTCACCCTCGAAAAATCACATTCCTCGCCGGACCCCTCGACATTGCTACGTGGTACCGCGACGAGCCCGCATTCCCATACGCACACCGTCGAACCCGGTGACTGTACAGTCGGCCGCAATAATCGCGTGTCCCCTAGGCTTTTATTAAAAAGGAGAATCCTGTACCAGCCGAAGCAGGAATATTTTGCTTGGCGAGAGCATTCGTCGAATTCCCGACCGATAAATCCTCCGGTTTAATTTTGACGCTGCGGGATGAAGTCTCCTGATAAAGGACCGCTCCGAGCTCGCCATTTTTCGCGCGAGATTAAGCAACTAACTTTTCCGCGACTTGTGTGATTTGTGGGAATGTTGCTTCACGATAGGAACAAATAATAAAATAAACAAAGTAGTATAGATGCAGGAAGACGCGATGTAAAGGATTCTCTCAAGCAAGTGGTGTTATCATTTTTTCAAAATTTACATTGTGCATAATTTATTGTATGAAGTTTATCGCTTACACTCTCGTCCATAAGTCACTGGACACTCATTCAAATTTCGATGCAGACGATTTTTGATATTAAAGGACCTACATTATGAAATAAAAATGGAAAACATTCTAAATTTGAATTAGTATTCTTATATTTTCTAGTATTTAAAATTTAGGTGCATCTGATCAAAATGAAACAATAGAATCAAGCTGGAATCTTGCATTCTTTAACTTCCATTTTGTTGAACATAAGTGTCCCATTTATGGTGGAAGAAATAAAATTATGGGGGTTGTAAAAATGTCTAATTAGAGTTGGGAAAGGGTAGTCTGTGGGAAGGTTGGAATTTCTGATGGGACTGTACACGAAGACACGAGTTACGTGTAAGTCACGCAACCTGCTCGCATGAATGCGTAATGCCTGCGGACAGTGATTTCCACCCTCGACAGGGCTGGGCCGCCCCTTTCGGTCGCGGCCAGATGGGGTTCTCACGAGTCGCCCTTAATACCGCTCATAATCGGGCCCCGATAATGCTCGCTGTCACAACAGGCAAACAATGGCCCGCGGCCGATTGAAAAATCAAAGGATTACTAGTGTTCCTCGCGGGTCGAGCAGAGATCGAGGGGGTGGTTTCGCGCGTCGAGTTGAAAAAGAAACTGTCGAGTGTGAGAGGGCGCGGGGGTGTACGCGAGCAAACAGTTACAGGTCCCCAGACGCGCTCGATTTCATTCAATTAAATATTTATACCGATTTGATGAGCCAGTTGCTTGGAAACGGGGGTTGTTTCGAGTATAATTGAATCGATTCATGGGGGCGGCGAGCGAGGCCTCTCCGGGCGTTGCAATTTCGAGGGATTCGAGATCGAACGTGAAAAATTGATGTTGGGTACAGAGGGTGCACCCAAAAGATGTTACTCTGCATGGCAATTTGATTTAAAGGGTGGAAAAATGGTAGGAATACTGCGCTTTAAGTGGTAATCTTTCTGCGACCATTGACCCATTAAAATTTAACATTTCTTCCGACCTAGAATAATGCCATCTTATGTACATGATTCTCTAATTTTATGAATATGAACAGTGGCGCGTTGTGATTAGTTGGGGCCCCTGGGTAAAGTAGAATTTCGGGGGCCCTTTGAAATTTTTTATGAGAAAAATGTAGAATTTGGAACTTGGATCTTGGTTTGTGTTCGGGGCCACCTTTTGCTTGCGGCCCTGAGCATTTGTCCACATTGTCCATGGGGTACTACGCCACTGGATATGAAATTGATATAATATCTCATACAATACTTAATTTGCAGTGATTAATTAGATTCTAACATATTTAATAATGTAAACGATATTGCGAATGGTACAGCAATTTTTAGTGGTGACTCTCAGTTACAATTTCAAGAATGGTATAAAAACGATTCTGACGATTATTCAGAGTTGAGGTGTGCGATTTTCGCGGCAGTGAGGGCGCGTCTATTTGGCAGAGGCTGTACAGAGGGTCGCGAAAGTTGTCCCTGAAATCCGGCCGCGTCTTTCAATCTCGTGTCGCGACTCGTAGCCGGGACAGCCGTGTCACATTTTTATCTCTGCAACAGGGAAACGTTCTGCCCGGTGAAAGAGAGTGTCGGCTGACACGCGTTTAATCGACGATGCGCGAACGACAATGTGACGCGAAACGTTGCTCGCGAAAAAACAACGAGAGAGAAACGGAGAGAGAGAGAGAGAGAAGGAAGAAGCTGTGGGAAGAGCGTGAGAGTAGGAGAGTCAAATAAATTTCCCGCGCTCACACGCCACGGATAATGTATCGTCCGGCGTGAATGGCCGACGAAAGCAGCGACACGTTTTATTCTAAAATGACCGCGATGCAAATAAATTTATCGACACACGTCCCGCTCGGCGACGAGCGAGCCCGTTACACCTTGTCATCGTCTTTGTCTCGCATTCAACGTCCACTCGACTTTGTCGGACCGATAATGACCGATTCTCGCACTAGTTACCTTACCGAGGCATGCATTTTTCATGGGGCCTGTGAAACCCTCGTAACACCATCGCGGCAGAGGGTGTCAATTAATCGACGAGCTTCGACTCTAATCTCCTAATTCACATAGGATTTCTCGTAACGAAGCAACATACAATCTTATAGTCTGTTGTCCGAGCTTTTCGTTGATAAACATATGTTTAATATTATTCAATGATATAATCTCCGTTATTTGTAACAACCCGTTGCAATCTTTCAGATAACCTGTCAATTTCTGTTTCTGTTTCCAAAATTACGACCTTTCAACCCAATTATTGGAGATTCCAGAGTATTTGTAGAAGCAATTAGAGAAATTTACAAAACAGTTTGATGGTATAAGAACGGTTTTTCTGTTGCAGGTCGGAGAGTGACCGTAAAATGTTGAACCCAGAGACCGGCTGCTACTCGGAGTCCGTACGGGCATGGTGAGTAACTTGTGCAAGCGAGAAAGAGCGAAAGAGAGGCAGAAGGGGGACGGGAAGGCGAAATCGGCATTAGCGTTTAATTTACGGGACGTGTAGAACGCGTCGTAACGCCGTTCTACGAGCCTCGGAATCGGCGGCGATCGCCGTGCAGGCTCTAATCTCCCTGGCGTATCTCGGGGCTCGCGTGCCGCCTGTGTTCTCATCAACGCGTAATCTTAATTAAGTACAAATCGGCCGGTGTACGACGACGTGTTACAGGGCCAAGGAACGAGGCTCCTCTACCTCTCTCAGATAATCGTCCCCCGTTTAACTCCCTTTTATTTCGGCTCCGCCTCGTGGCCCCCATTTTATTGCCGTAATCCTCCAATATTGAAACCACATCCCACATTATCGCGATATTACCGCTCGCTATTACTACAAACTTGCCATTATACTCCAATATCGGCTCGATACGAGCCACCCGTAAGCCAGGAACAGCGTCATCAAATTCTCGGACACGGGAGATCATTTTGCATTAAGGATTCTGATCTTGCTATTTTCTACGTCCTCTTCCGGATCTTTTTATCGAGGAATCTGAAAACTAGATTGTGTTAGCGTTTCGCAGACCTGTTCAGCGTTGTTTGGAGTATGCAATGCATTTTTTTCTGGTCGAAATACTCGAAATTGTACGAGTTAGATTTTTCTAAACGAGGTCCCTTCTCGAAACGAATGTTTAAACTCGGTTTCGATTCTGAAACGGTAAAAGAAGTAGAAAAGAACGAAGATTTATTAAAAATTTAGCTTGTATCATTGAAGAAGTTTTGCTGGAGATCTCCTGAAAATCTTCACCCTATCAGACTGCTAGATATTGAGATATCGTATCACGAAGTAATCTATCAGTTTCGCAGAAACATGTGTAATTCAATTACTTGAAACTTCGCCATTTTTGCAAATCGAAAGGAATTCTTTCGCACGCGTCACTCCGAAAACATGTGCTTCGATAACGCACCATGAAAATTGAAAGTTTGATCAAGAAAATACTCGAAATCGCAGGATTCGTTCATCAACCTCAGGCTCTGAGACGAAATCATTTTTTGCAGAGATTTCGAAGCACGATCTTCAGCGTAAAGACTAGTAAAACTGTTTCTCCTTTATCCACGGTTCACGGTTAAGCTGTTCCTACGTCGACTTCTAGCATAAGTGCAGTCGCGTGCATCTCGTGTGCAACTGCACTCTCACGCCCATGCACCGCACGCACTGTAATTGAAATCGAGTGTATTTTAATCCTGTCATTAGGATCGTTGCACCGGGGATTCCCTGACGGGGACTGTTTAACGTAATAGCACGATGCGCTGCTCTACTGATAGCGAGTGATAAGATTAAATGCCTGCGTGATCACTTTTATTAGACTCGCTGGCGATTCTAACGAGTCTACGGTATAACTTGCTGTAGCGTGCACCATTAATGATTCACAGGTGCAACCGATGCACTTTCAAACCTGGCTACCGGATTACCCACCCCTCGTTCGCATAAATTCCGAGTAAGAACTATGTTGCACTTGCTTACACCGGCTAATTCTTGATTTAACATGCGCTTCCTCGTGGTGCATTTAAAAATATTTCTTTATTGTAATGAGTAGACTATGCATACATCACGGAAATGAATAAATCAGAGTAGAAGTTCATATTTTATGTAAACGCGTAGGCAATGCAGATAATTTTCATTTTGCTAAGTCATGCCCAGTGACGTCCAATCTTCAAATCGCAGGGACGCAGAGCCGCGGATTAAAAATCATGGTTCCCAGAGCGCGTTTAATCGCGGCGAAGCGTTGAAACACGTTCGCGAATGGGTTTCGGCTTAATCGAACGATAATTTGCGGGCGGAAATTCGCGGGTGGTTCTTTGAAACCGTGAAACCGAGGTCCGGTTCAGCCGTAAATATGCCGGGCAAGGAGACAAACGCATGCTGGCAGTGGGGACGTTCGGTTCGTTCGAAATTGTTCGCATGAATTTTAACGAACGGTGAGCCAGCGAGCGGAGCTGCGCGACTCGGCTCGAAATATCGAGAGCCGATTTTTCATAATTCAGGCGTAAAATTCAATCCATCCACCGTTATTTCCACGCCACGGGGCCGGGTTTTCGCTGTTTTTCCCCCATTATGCCCCGGGAAAGGTAATTTCCCGGCTACGGGTCGGCCAGGTCAGGCCGGACCAGCCGCCGCTGATGTATTTATAACGAAACGAATTAAACTCTCGCGTAGAACAGGCGAGAGCGAGCGACCGACATCCCCGAATAGGTAACAAAACAGCCTGTCCGTCGGCGAGCCACCGCCGGAAATAAAATACCCAAATGTTTGCGCGTTCAATTTGAACCACGCTCGACTCCGCGAGGGTTAATAATGAAATGTCGCATTGTCCGCGAAGGGGTTGCGATCCCGACTCCTACGCCGACCTCCCCTACGAGCCAAACCCTTTCTGGATCCTCTGTGTTCCTTTTTTCAAGGGCGTTCTACGCCGCTACAACATACTGAGAGCGAAAGGGGTGGTTTCTTACGGTTTGTCCCTCACGCTCTTTGGTCAATTACGATTGTGTAGACACTACCTCTCATTTTTATACCCCCGATGAGGGGGCTGGAACCTCTTCTTTGAGATGACACCACACCCATGAGATCCCAAAGCGATGCTACGTGGAATTGGCAAAATGAGAGGGGTGCATCGAGATGCTGGAAATGTTTAATTTTGCTTCCCACAGTTTTAATTATTTGGGCAGTTGAGAAAGAATTTAGGATGCTTTTACATAATGATCTAACAAAATGATATATCCTCGCAATTAGTCCAGTAAATTCAATTTGAATTATTTAGGTCTTTGAGAAAATCTCGGGATCATCAAATTCTCGAGACAGTGAATAGTATTGTAATAATTCAGGCCAGTGCGTCCAAGGTTTTCACGTTTGCTTAATCTCAACCCCGGAGCGTGAGCAAGTGGATTCTTTTCGAGAGCGAGTATAAAAAGAGCGAAGGGGTTGTTTATGTAAAGAGGAAGCTCTCTGGGTAATTTTCGTAACCGGGTTTCCCCGTCTTCATTTGTTCGAACGGTCGGACCGGAAGACGGCAAAAGAAATATATTAGGAGAGTTTGTCAGGGGCGATTTATCCGCAATCGCGGCGCGCCGCTTTTCCCGGGACATTAGGGACACGATCGCTCGTCGGCGAAGGATCGTTGGCGTCGAGGTGCTCGGGGGGAGGTCGGGCCCTTAATGCGATTAAGGTCGTTATCAGATGTCGCCGGCGTTTCTTGCGCGGTGACGTCGACGTGCTCGTTTGTCATCGCGCCGCGACGTCGTCACGGGGGCTGCATGATTTACTTCCGTTTCCCCCAGGTTCGCGCCCGTCGTTTCCTGCCGCGGCGGTTTTCTTGCCTGGCCCGCGATTCAATTTTATTTCATTTATTACTCGCGCCGAAATCGCTCCGGGCATCGCCGAAAATCACACTACCCCGTCGCAGAAAATCACCAAGATATTCCAACCCTGCGAAAGCTTCTAACCCTTGGAAGTCCCAATTATAAATGTACAACTTCATAACGGTTTATGCAAATGTACAACTGCGACTCCATTTTATTTCGTTTAGTACTGTCTAAATCTTGTTCTCACTCTGATTCTTCAACCCCTTCTGTGTTATACGGATCCAAATAAATTTTGTTCCATATATGCACATACGTGTTACAAATCATTTTATAACTGGATAAAGGACCATCCTACATCTACAACTACCTCGGAATAGTTAAAAGAAAATTCAGGAAGATTCACCCCCTCTATGCTGCGCAGATCCCAAGAAAAATCGATTGAAATAACACAATTGAATATTTTCGACCCTGAATGAGGTGCTATGTCGCCCACGTCTTCCAGCGTCAATTAATAATATTGTGCGGGCGCTGTCTTTTAATAATCGCGGGGCGATAAATATGTAGGGAGTGGGGGTGAAAGGATCGGCAAAAAATCGATTTGCAAGAAGATCGCGTGTCGCACGCGGCCGGACATACGTGTCAGGAGGCATTTCGAGATTCGTTAAGCCTGGTCGTCACACCCACCCTCGCTACCCTTGGCTGTAGAGCATCGAGTCGCATTAGGGGTTGGAAAAGCCGTCGCGAAGAATGGTTCGTCGTCTGCTTTCCCAGACAGGAGCAAAAGGAGGGTCAGAGAGAAAAAAAAGGAAGGGGAAGAAGAAGAAGAAGAAGAAGATTCGTTGTGGTCAGGTTTGCGAGACGAGGGTGTGGCCAGGAGATAGGGATGATTAGAAGCTACACCCCCGAGGCACGAGCCGGCGTCGGCCCGCGAGAAGGGTGCAGGAAAATTCATGGAGTTACTTAGCAGTCTTCCAGGGCTCTACTCGTTTATCTTCCCGCGCCGGGGGAAGAAGGAAGTCGTTACGTCGTCGAGAGGCCGAGCCCGGGGTCGAGTCGCTGTAATCCTAATTAATAATTAATTACCACGGTGGGGGAATAAATGGCCGATTGAATTCTTCCTGCGTTAAGGGAAGAGAGAGCTGATTTATCGGGACGACTATCCGTGCCCCCGGAAACTCGCGCCAATAAGGGGCTCGATTATCGTCCGAGGCTTTCGGCACCGTTCCATGGGCCCCGTGGAACACCATTAAATCCCCGTGGTGTCCCAGAGCAAGCTGCTTCGCGATCAAATGTTCGTTTCAAAGCAAACAACCTCTATAATTAATCTTTGTTTGAAGGGAATAGAACAAAAATTTTATGGAAATGCAGCGACTCTTTCTGATTTCGTTTAGTAATCGCTTTTAGCCTAATTGGAAATTAATGTAGTGGTCTAATCATTTCTTATGGAACTGTTATTAAGAAAAAGGTTTTCATGCTGCTTTGCGATACAGCACAATGACGAATAACTTTATTGCCGAGAATATTTATTAGTTTAGAATTGAATGTGATTCAACAACTTCGAGGCTCAAGGTATTAGATAAAGTAACCTCTACTCCTGAGGATGTTGACCCTGATGATCCAAGAATCAACAGGGCGAGATAAAGATAAAGACACGTTTGAAATTTTACGATGCCAAGACAGCAGCGATCCTTCTGGCTGCAGAGGACAAGATCCTGCGGTAGCAGGGCTGAAAGTATGTCCTAACATGGTCGTTTCGGGCCGGGAGCACCCTAGTTTGTCAAGGCGACCCTTCGGTGTCGCTTACAAGACAGCAAATTTGTCCGAGATAAGCAAAACAAGCGAAGTGCACGAGCCCGGTCGTTTCGGTCCTTTTTTCCCTGCCTGTTTCTCCGTGTCTTCGATCTTGTCCTTTGAGGATGCGACTGGGAACGGTATAATTGGTGGCTCGTTTGATCGAGTCTTTTAAACCTCCCATCTTACATTTCTGATCGTTTTATATATTTTTCTCTTCTAAAATGTAAAAGCATCCATTTTTCGAGTACCGTACGAGTAGACGTGTTCGTCGATTTGTGGTAGAGCAGAGAACATCTCCGAGGACGACAGTGCGAGTCGAAAGTTATGGATCGATTCCGCGAAACCTCTGTTTCAAACGCTTTCTCGAACTTCGGCCCTCTGCGGGGATTTGCATACATTAGATTTTATCCTTCCGAGAACGTTCGTCTTCGAGGTGCATGTATTTATGGGAGTCCCGCGTATAATGGCCACGAATCTCGGGTGGAATCCCGGTGGTAACTTCATTATGCCTGATTTAGAGGGCTAAACGAGCACTCCTGACCGGGGAAAAATATTTTTCAACGCTTCGCCGTAACGCATATCGTTCTTCGGGATTTCAATCAATTTTTAATCGAATTCTCGCTCAAATCCGAAGCACCAAAAACCCTTAATTAATATAGAGGCTAGATTCAGAGTGCTACCCACATAGAGACTTAATTTAAAACTACAGTAAATATTATTATACACTTAACCCCTTTGCAGTATTTCAATCAGCCAGACTCGTGATGAAGATCCTAACAAAGTTTAACAAATGTAAATGTTACGCGTTTCTTCTTAGATGAAATAAATTTGATTCCAATCAATATTTAAGCATTAATTTTTGGAATAAACACGTTTTAATCATTGTAACTGTACAGAAATGTTACGGCAAGGGGTTAATTTTTCATATCGTATTAGCGACGAATTTCAGATGTGTCTAATTTGTTATCAAATGATGAATTTTAATAGAATGAAGTTTAAGATACAGTTAATTCGTATGGTGATTAAATTTGGCAAGAGGAGTCATCGGAAGGCTTAAATGTCTGCGGTCCCGGAGAACTTTCTCACCCTTTCGCCCTAACGACGTTTTAATACACCCCCGATGAAAGCGCAGAGCGAATTCGAAGGATTACGAGGTAACGATAAAAATCGAGAGGCCCTGTATGCGTGGCTCCTCGATTAGCTCCGGTGCAGGGATACCGTTGCGTAAAGAGCGCTTACGGAGAGAGACGCGCAGCTGCGCGAAATAAAGAGGGGCTGGCTGGTCCCAGCTGCGTAACAGGGTCATCGGTGTCACTCGGGGATCTAGAAACGATCGCGCGCGCGCGCGAACGCTTGCGCGTGTCGAACCGACGTCGATCAGTCCTTCGATTCGACTCGGAGGTGACCTTCGATGAGCTCTGCCCGCGGAACGAATCAGGACGAGCGATTGGCCGCACAGGTGAAAGGGAAGTCGAGAAATCGAGTTTGATGGCCGAGGAAACTGGACTTGGAGAAAATGTTCTAGACCGTCTATGACAGCTAATATGCTCTAGATCAGTTCTAGAAACTAGCCTGACTCAAAAGACACCGGGAATCCCGTGTGAACTTACCGGAGGCTCTCTTGATCGTCTTGAAAATATTTAAGACAGAATATATGTTCTACAACCATTTTAAAACGTCCAAGGTAGGAAATTCGCTTCAGATTAATTTTAAAAACGAGTTGAATTTTTAAAGAGACGTGGGATTCACCTAACTACAGTGCTCTTTATTTTAAGCTGCTCTAGTTCTAACTCTGAAGAGTGAATTATAAAAAATTCCTGTAAATCTATAATAATCTACTAGAACATTCAAGGACTACAAAAGGAGATTGTCACTGAGTTGAAATATTGTATTCTGCAGAGCCTAGGGGGAAATGTATATTTCTATTTCTGAGGTAGGTAGTAGCAAGAGAAGATCGTGTAGGATACAGGTAGTGCGGTCTTGTTGCATATTTAATAAACACCGTGGTAATTTACGCGATGCACCCAGTGCAGCGTGAACGCTCGCAGGCCAAGATGGCCGGCGCGGTTGCAGGTCGCCTCGAACAAAGTCGTACAACTCGTCGCGCGATAAATCGCAAGGTGTACGGGACCGGTTAATAAATGAAACTACCCGTAGCTCGAGCTCCGTCGAGCGAGCATCGAACGCACGCAAGGGGTAATTCAACACCTCGGGTTTCACGGCCGACGCAATCACGCAACAGTGCGGGGGAGGAGACAAGGCGAAACAGCATGTCCTAATCGCGATCCGTTGAATGCCAGACTCCTCGGGGATTATTAATTCGCCATTCGAGCTGCGCGTGCCGCGCTTCGACACCTGACGATCCTTAAGAAGCGAAAAAAGCGAAAACGATCCTTCCTCTCTCTTTCTCTCTCTTGTGGAAGTTTCATCATTTTTTTCTCGGGAACTACGCGACTTAATTAAACATTTTTTTTTTGGATTCAAAGCGCCATATTTTAAGGAGTATCTCGTCATTTTTTTATTGAAAAATATTTGCCTGTTGCAAAATTATCACCGATTTCATGTAGATAGCAATGAATCATTTTCAGATTTCTAAATATTTGTGAGATACAGTGGATGTACAAAGTGTTCGTACACTTTTTAAAATGGAATAACTTTTTTATAATTTTACCAAACGATTTGATTTTTTATAATTAATTAGAAGCATTGGTTTATGAAAAGATATGAAAAAAAGATTTTCCAAAAAAATTATTATTTACGAGGTAGCATGCAAAAATAAAAGAAGCATTTCTTTTACTTTTTTAAATTTTCAGCATGTGTATAACAAACATATATTTTAAATTTTCAGTAAGTGCCCTAATAAAAAAATTAAAACAAATGCGCCTTTAATTTTTGCATGCAACCTTGTAAATTGTCATTTTTGCAACATCTTCTTTCCAGATCATGAATGAAACCAGTGCTTCTAAATGATGATAAAAAATCAGAATGTTTGGTACAATTATGAAAAAGTTATTCGGAAAAGGTGTACAAACACTTTGTACACCCACTGTATGTATTTGTTTCTTCTCCAAGGAAAAAATGTAGGAAAAGTTTTCGATCCTTCCGCTCCCGACTAACAATAAGCGTGACTGCTTAATGGTTCGCGGTTCGGAAACGGAGAATATTCTCTTACGGCGCACGTGCGTATAGAGAGGGAACGATGAAGAGCAGCCCTCGGGGGGTCGCCGAGGGGTAAACATCGTGTAACCATCGGGGGAAACAGCGAGGGGATGATCGCGGGGTCCTCGCGTACGATTCTTCCATAAATATTTTATTGGCTCGTCATTCGATTTTATTGCGGCGAATCGAATGACACGCCGAGTTACGCTGCGGTCACGGTGAAGCCGTAAAAACACTGCGATCATTGCGGAGACCTTGTTAAACAGCCCAAGTTGCCAACCGAATCAAACGAGACGTGTAACTTCAATAAACAAACCACTTTGTTCCATACAGTCTCATTTCTTCGGAAATGTTGCTCGAAACATTTAATCCCGACTTTATAAAAAGCTTGAAGGTTCCATTGGCGGATGTGTTGTCCTTTAAGAATTGAATGAAACAAGAACAATATATGAAATTAATCAGAGAAATTCACTTGATGTTTATGTTCAACACGATCAGACAATAATTGCACAAATTCCAATCAGTCCAGAAACACTCTGCTAAAAGCGACTCTCTCTCTCTCTCAATTTCAAAATTTATCTTCCACTCTTTCGCTCGCGAACCGCAAAATGAATACGGCAAAATTTTATACTATTTGCGGGAAACTTCAGCGAGGAATCTGCGAGTTTACGAAGTGGAGTTCGGAAAGAAGTCAGCTGCAAAGTGCAACGACACCAATTCCGAGTAGGAAGACGAAGCCCAAGACGAAGCCGGTGGACGAGGCTTACAGTCGAAGAAGAAGAAGAAGAAGAAGAAGCTGCGTCGAGAGAGGAGCAGCCGATTTATTGGCGAGTTTAAAAGAGCTCGGACCCTCGACATAACTCAGCATTCGTCTGATGTTGACTGAGTGGCCGACTCGCGGCTGCCAGATAGGCGCGGATAGCTTCGCGTACCTGAGCTTCGCCGGTCGCCGGCTACCTCGTCTGCCAATCAAGGAGCATTCAACGGTACTAAGTGGCTCGGCTTAATTAAGCGCGCACCGACCGACCAGAGGACTAGAGGGAGGGGGCCGGGGAAAAATTGCAGGACGCCAAACGCGTCCTGAAAAATATGTTTTCCTCTCGATGCCGCGGTGCGATCTCGCGGAAAATCGAGTAGACAGCGGCTTTTCTTTGAAACGTCCACCGGCACCTTCCTCTTCCGGGAAACTACACGTCCGAAGGGATCAATCATCGCTTCGTTTCGCCTTTCTTCGACTGTTTAGCCGATTTTGCCTCGGTATGCACGGCGATTCGCATAATTCATCGAACTATGGTGGGAACAGTTCCTTCGAAATTGTACTAAATGACTTGAGAATTGATCAGGGGGTAGATTAGTTTACTGAACCATCGGTAGAAGAATTTTATTTTAAAAATTGCTATTGGTCAGAATGACGAATTAAATGGCAAAGGTGGATTAATGACCTACAAATAATTATTAATAAAAATGATTGCAATTCCAGGACGAATGTCGTGAAGACTTGCGATTTTTGTTCATCCATTTTGCTCATCGAAGCACCGGAAAATTGCTTCGAATTATCTGCAAGGCGTTGTCTGATTGGGCACGTTGTTTGGATTTGTTTCTGCAGCTTTAGCTTCATTTCACGCAGCTTCTCCGACGCAGTGGTCAGGTAGCATGAGTTTGCCGCAACCTACCTGCATCAGTCCGCCGAGCAAGGTGCGAAAATATCGGCTCGTTTGCCCGGTGACTCGGCAACTTCTTTTTTTATCTTTATCTCTCCCTCTTTCTCTCTATCCTTTTATTTTTCCACGAGCTTCCTTTCGCGCTATTATCTTCCCCGTGGCTCCGGATCGATTATATTTCTGTTAGAGATTAGGAACGGCGCTGTATATACTATCGCGGCTCGTATTAATTACCCTGGCGGCTACCATAATTAATTTCTCCAACGCCCCCTCCTAATCGAGCCGGTCTTCCAACCTGAAAGCTCTATTTCACCTTGCTGTTCGCTCAGAAATCCACCGATGCAATCAAAACCTCGAATCTAGAGACCTGTCCAGTCAGAACATTTTTTGTTGACTATGATTACGTGAAAATCGTCTCTGTACCGAAGAAAACGGGAACAAATGGAGAAAACTATCCTACAGAAAGGTTCGCACACGAAGTTAATTAAATAATTCAAATTAGTAATCGTCGAATTCCATTGACTGCACAAAAACTTAAATGTCATCTTAAGAGCCAGGATTGTGCTCATTCAGATTTCGCAGGGCTTCTTGTAGTAAATGTACTTGAAGAAGAATACTGAAAAAATTTCTCAAGAGAATATTTCTACAACTTCACAAATTGGAAATGAAGATAATCTGCCGCTTTGACAGGCTTGGTAGTTCTAGTGTTCAAAAGGGAAAGAAAGTTAAATGATGAAGTTTCAATGATGATGTTCGACGAACAGGAAAGGACGGACTGATAATTGAGCTGTGTAAAAAGGTGGAAACAGGACGTAAAAGATCGGGAATCGACATGAACGTCGATCCGTTCGAGTATCGAGAGGGACAGGCCTGCGTCGAGATCGGGAATCTTGGCACGGCGTCGTCACCGATTAATAATTACGACATTGTCGCCGTCGGTAAACGCTTTAATCAATGTCATCGGGCCAATTTCCGATCGCCGCTGGCTTCCACAGCCTGTCCCTCTCTTCCTCCATCATAGCCGGCTACTCTGCAGGAAATTACGCGGCACGATCGAAACGCAAGGCGGAAGTTGCAATTTATCAGTTTCCAGGCTGGACGACAAGCGTCGCGTCGCAGCTTCGATTTGCACAGGTGTGAACGGGCCTTAAACCGTACTCGAAAATCGATCGATACGCTGGATGGAACTTCCATCCGGCCAGGCCTCTCCGTTCCGGAATGATAATCGCGGCCCTTGATTAACCTTTTAATCGGTCGGTAAAAATTTGTGCGGACGCAATTTTCTCTAAATGACGAACAAGATTCTGAACGAGATTGTAATCAGGGAGGAAGGATTATAATAATTTATGAAAACACTGCAGACTTGTATCAGTCTACCATTAATCAAATAATCGTGATAACATTAATCAAGTTTTTTTCCAATTTTTATTCAGTAACATTAATCCATTTATCATTTCGTCTCTCTTTAATTTTCAATTTTTACAGAAAGCAACAATGAATAAATAATCTTGGCTCCTGTTTAAAACTCTTCCACAGAATCCTAAATACAGTATACACAGATTTTTGAGAATGTTTACCAACGACCCTTGGCGACCGTCTTTTGAAACGCACCGGGTCGAGGGGTGCAGCGAGCGCGATGCACGGTGCACCGATGCATCTTCGTCGATCAATTAAACGCAACAACCCGTCGAAGTGGCGAGCATTTTAGCCCGGCGATAATTTCCGGATTTTCTCGTGGGCGGTGCGCCAAGCGATTGCCATTTTTCCAGGCAAACGGGGAGTAACAAACTGACGCCCTGCCGGTTGCTCCTCGAGATCTCGAGAGTTCAGCCTCGGCTCTTTCGCGTCCGGATAACGAGGTTTACTCTTAACGGTTGCGTGGGTGGCTGATAATTATCGCGCGCGCCGCTCTGTCCCGACGGCATCGGCTTTTTGCTCTCCGTATTTCATTTATCTCGCGTGTCGCGGCCCTCGAGAGCCAGGAGACGTTACCGCCGATTCTAGACGCGAAGACTGCCGGGTAAACAAGTTTAGGGTGTTCCTCGACGATCCTGTTCGCGTCAGCCGGTTCGAGTAACCGGTGTACATTGCAGAATTTTTTCCAACCGCATATTGCAAGTGCCACAAGCTTCTGAAGGAAAAGATACACAGATGACGATCATAGATATCCCATGATGACAGAGATCCACGATTTACACTAGCCGAAGTAGCCAAATCGAGGGAATCGTCATGAATCGAGGGGAGTACGGTTACCCTCTCTCTGCCAGTACGGGATTCGTCACGTGACCCGGCCGTGAACAGAGTCGTAAAATGAGAAAGGTACAGTAGGAAGACGAGTCTCAAGGTGTGATTAGTATAGCGGAGCGGCGAGCATCGACGATAGCGGCGCGGTGAACAGCGCAGCGACAAATCAATGTAATGAAATGCAACTGCATATACATATACCATATGTGTATACAGGGTGTCCCAAAATTCCTCCGACACTCGAAAATGGAAGGTTCCTTGGGTCATTTGAAATCACATTGTCCTTTACAAAAAATGCGTCCGCGGCTTCGTTTAGGAGTTATTAACGAAAAACACGGACCAATCAGAGCGCGACCTAGACGCGAGTTAGCACAGTCGGCCCGACGCGCCAACTGTCAATTGGCCGAACGTGTCATCGCGTATCTAGATCGCGCTCTGATTAGTCCGTGTTTTTCGTTAATAACTCCTAAATAAAGCTGCGGACACCATTTTTGTAAAGAAAAATGTCGCTTCAAATGACCCAAGGAACCTCCCATTTTCGGGTGTCGGAGGAATTTTGGGACACCCTGTATAATATAGTGGAGCACCGCCGCACTACAATCGCACCCTTAATTTGACGATTCTGATACTAGCTATGTGTTCCAGAGGTTTTTCTTTGAAAAGAAAAAATATTTAGAAGTCGACTACAGGGGTAGTGTAAATTTCCAAAAATCCACGGCTTGTTAAGAATAACGATGTCCACGGAAAAGGAGTGACTCCATTAAAATGAAGTTTAAAATTAAATTTTTGTTTGGTCCTCTTTGAAGGAAATGAATGGACGGGCAAATTCTTCGGTGGACTCCGAGCTGGGGTCACGAGCGACCCCAAACCGACAGGTTCGGTGAAGCCCTGGAGTCTTTTCTCTTTTCCATTTCCACGCGATCGATCCGAAGCCGGTGGATTTATCGCGCGGAAAGAAACGGGCACGATCGGCCGGCGATATTTTCGCGGCAGCTCGATGAAATATAAAGAAAGAAAGGCGGAGAAATAAAGGGGGGAAAAGCGTGCACTCGACCTTCCATGCATGCGCATACGTTGGAATATCGCCAGTTCCGCTGGTTTTCGAGTGGCCGACGGGTTATTCGAGTGCCCGGCCGCTTGTGCACGCGAATATTGCCGACTCTCTCTCCCTGCTCTGTCTCTCTCTTATGCGAAACTCTACGGCGAGTGTCTACGATTCAGTGCATCCTATATGCGCGAGAGCGTTTTCCACGGCGCGGAGGTTGCGCCTTCATGCAAACGGTAAATGGCCGGCAGCGATGTGTCGCTCCCTTCTTGATCGAATCTTGCACTCTTGTTTCCCTCTGTGCGCCGCTTTTGCTTCCGACGGAGAAAAAATTGCCCGAGAGCCTTTCCGAGGAGGCAAAGAAAAATAATTAAGCCACTGGAGGGAACCGGTGTTCTTCCGCTACCCCGAACGCTTTTACCGGACTTCTAGAACGAGCACTCTGCATGGCTCGCGGATTTTTGACATTCTATTGGTCCTTCGGAAAGCCCCAAGCTCAAAGACGCGGTTCAATTCATCGAATTAACCCCCGGGAAAAGCTGTAGCTCGCGGAACTGCCTTCGAACGACTGTCTGAAGTCGACTCTCGTCCAGCTTGCTTTCAAAAGATCCTGTTTCTAGACTCTAATTACATAGCTCGGTGTTCAACCCTTTATTTACTGCTCAATTTCTGGCGGCGGATCAATCTGTAGATTACGTAGAGGGCATTTCTATCCTGCAGATTTTATACATTCATGATATTCAAAAATACCTATTTCCGTTTCATTAAAATTGTCTTGCAATTAATTCGGACAATTTTTGCATAAGAATCCGCAATCGTTTTACCACGAGGCATCTATGTGCATTACATCCTGATCAACCGGAAATATGTTGAAAAATTATTTAAAATAGCACATGTAAAGCTGGAGCACGGCCAGATGAATTTTCCCATTTCATCGGAATGTTCCACCGCTCACTCGGAAAGATCAGTGCGATCTACAAGCGCGTAAAGATCGCAAGGGTTTACCGATAATGGAATCAGTTATAAATATCCACGGTCCACTTGTTCGAGCAGCGAACGGTGCTCCGTTGATTGCCATTAAAATCTGTGTGCAGCGTTTTAATCACGACCTCGGTCCAGTAAAAAATTTCATCGCCGGAATGAAGACGTATCCGAGCGAGTTACGATGCTCGAGGAAAGAGAGAGAGAGAGAGGCGTTGGGAATGTATCGACGCAAAAAGGTCGCACCGGAAAATCATCGATTTTTGTCCGTAACTTATCAAGCTGCTGCTTCTTTGTTTCGACGTCGGAGAAAAACAGGTACACCGGGGTCCGGGGTTAGGTTCGTTCGCGGTTCGGACCCTGAGGATCGTTTGTGTACCCGGTGCAGCCAGCCGGTGCAACGAGAGCCTCCCTCGGAGAGATGCACCGTCATCCACAGCCCGGAGGTGCGAAGATTTTTCACGGAATTGCACGCCGCCTTAAAAGCTCGTTACAATCGGCGATTCCTCAAAGTGCGCCGGTATTGACTTGCGGAATATTGGGAACCGGCCCCGCGATTGGAGACGGGAGCCTCGTGCACAAAAGCGGCGAGAACTGCAGTCCAGCTGCGATGCACCCGAAAAAAATCATTAGCGCTCGTGGAATTCGACGAACTCGGTCAAGTTACTCGAGGTTAGAAGATTTGGTTGGATCGGGTTTTTACGATAAATGCAAAGAATCCACAGTTCGTTAACAATGATCTGAAACTATTTTCAAAATCACTGTACAGCCCGCATGTCTCGTTGCCGGTTGACCTCCTCGATGATCGTACCCGACAGAAAACGATAATGTCTCAGCCCTGAAGGCAGTAAACTGAGGAAGGCCTTGGCCATTTTCTCGTTTATTCCCGAACCAGTCGGTTTCCAGTGCAACGATGGGTCGTATTGCAGTCCAAATACTCGAGGCTACCTGTCGCAGGTGCCAAAATTGTCTACACGTTCCTCTTCCGGGAACGGAACCCTCTTCAAGGACGGAAGCACCTTATCCCGTAAGCCCTTTTGGGGCTACAGGTGGCTCCTAAGCCGATTAGACGCAGCGCCAGGGAACAATTTGTTGTTGACGAAATTTAACCCTTGTTTCGCACCGACCTTTCTCTCTCTATCTTCCGTTTACTTCTCCTTTCCATCTTCCTCTTCGCCACGGTCGTTTTAATACTGATTCGACTGATAAACCTGTCGCCGACAGACGCGGATTACGATCAGCAAATCCTCTCGATCCTCTATCGCGCTCGCTGCCATTCAATTTTCGCTTCGATCGTCAAGACTTAATTTCAACTTGGTTTATCGAGCGCGATAATAACAGATAAATTGTATTGCCCGGGATCAGCGACTTACTGTCGACCTACTATCGACAGTCACGGCAACTCCAAAATCTGGTCTGGCCATATGTACGAAAGAAAATCGGCCAATTCGTGAAATTGTGAAATTAATAGACGCGAACTGTCCTGTTGAATGTCCTCGGGAGCCGTCGAGGAAGGAAAGGGGCTTGCGAATCCCTGTTTCCCCGGGGTACTATAACGAGACACCTGTAAATAGGTTAACGATTAAGCGGTTTATGATCCCGTGAGCCGTTCGCAGGATTTCACGTCCGCGAGAGCCGGTCAACAGGTTGTTCCTCGACCGGCCGACTTCCGGCGAATCTTCACCAGAGAAAGAGGACTCGGTTAGAGGAAAGGAGGAGGGAACGGCGCCTCTCAATTGCGAACGATTTAAAGCCGACATTGGCCCCGGCCTCACGGCAAATGAAAACTTTCCCCATCTTCTTCTTCCTCCTTCTTCTCTGCTCATGTTCGTCGTCTTCTTCTTCCTCCGGCAACTCGAAACGAAGAGCACTCCGCGGGCGCAGAACTTCCTTCTCTCTATCCCTTAACTTCTGCTCGGTTTCCTTATTTCCGCGTGCGAGCTGCGGTTCGACGAGCAATTACGTTCTAGGAAGTCTTCTTCGGGGCCTGGAACTCTCTCGCGCAAGAGAGGGAACCCTGGGCCGAAGTCGTTGCCGATGCGGTCGGAAATGGTTCGTGGAGATTGCGTGCGAAGTTTAAACGACGCCTTTCAGCTTTCCCGGGTTTTGACACGGTTTCGCGGGCTCCCCTCCGGATCTCCCAGACGCTATACTGTCAATTTTCATTGTCGGCCCGCGCCGACTCGCTGCCAACTTCCATGAATAATGCCAGGTTGCCGCGCAACGCCTCGCGAAATCGACTCCAGAACGGATCCTCTTCGATTCTTCCTCTCGCAATCGTCTCGACACGCTTCCACGTTGTCATTCTTCTTCGACGACCTGCAATCCTATTGACCCTCTTATCCTACTCGATCCGAAATTCTACTTTCTCAGCAAGTAAAATAATAGGATCAGATCTCAATTCTGCGGGACTTTTCCAATTTTTTAAAATGATTTCGAACAATGTTATTAAAGGATGTTGCTAAATATTTGCGGTAGGGTGGTGCTTTACAAAATAATTATGATCAAAATTAAGGACCGTGAACATTTAAAAAATTATAATACTCCATTTCTTTATTGGACAGCTGTTAAAGAATATTGTTGAAAAATTATGATCCAGTGTTGGAACAGTCTCGTAAAGAAATTGTACCCAAAAATAAGGACCATAGACATTTAAAAAATTATAATATTCCATCTTCCTAATAGACAATTATTAAAGGATGTTGTTTAAAAGTTACGGCAGGCTGGTCCAGTGTTGGAAGTGCCTTGCAAAAACATTGTAAAAATTATCTTATTCCATCTTCTTATTCGAGAGTATTATTACGTGTACAAGCACCGCGTTGAGAATTTTTACAAAAAATAAGCGTTGTTGCGCGTCGCCAGCCGCAGGCAATCTCGCGAGGTAGCGGTAAAATTTCGCAAAACAGCGGCCGCCGCGTTTTCTCAGAATTGTTCGGAGAAACATAAAGATCACGAGACAAAGCAATCTCCGGGTGTAATTAAAACCGATCTGCGCGATTCGTTGCGGCACGTCCATTAAACCGGCCTTTCATTGCCCCCGGATCATCATCGAATGATTAATACAATGTCGCGCGTGTAAATTGAGTTAAACCAGTCCGGGGTCCGAGCAAATTCAAAGTAAGATCGCTCGGTGTCGGGCACATTAGTCATCCCGCTGGGATTCCACGCGTCGTTCGTTCTGGTCTTATTCCTCGGCTGCCAGAGATATTGACAAGTATCGATGTCATTAGCATTCCGATCGGGCCCGTTCCTCACTTTAATTTCTGACGGGCATTAAGACAGACGGGAACCTGATGGGTCCAGGCGGTGCCGAACTCAGGGCCTCGAAGATGGGTCCTGGCGAGGATCAGGATCAGGAGGAATCGAGGGATTCGACCGGCTCACGGCTCCCCCGTTGCGAGCCACGGCGCACTTCAAAGACGCCGGAGACTTCATCATCGATACCGGGTCCTGATCACTGCCGACAGATTAGACGCCTCCGCCGTACTCTCTTCTTTTTCTTCTTTCTCATCCACCTTCTACTCATCCTCTTTCTGCGACCTTCGGCTGGTGTGATTACGGACACATCGATCTTCCACGACTCCCTTTCGAGCTCTGCCAACGGCTCGACGATGTCGCAACCTCAAATGTCCTGGCGCATTCCAACGATGACCTTTTCCCGGATTCGTAAACTGCATTTCAAAGTGCACTGTGTACCCTGCAACCACTACCCGATGCTCCTCTTCCTCTTTCGTCGAAACGATCGAACCCATTGCTCCTGCAAGGAACTATCGATGTTAACGAGACCCACGATCGACCAGCTAATTTTCTGATATCGAGCGTCCAGGGTCCGAAAATTCAACTTCTCAGCCAGGAAATCCGTGTGGGTTCGGTTCGCGAAGTTTTTCCTGTTACATTCTTCGGGATCAGTCGGCCAGGGGCACCGGTGAACTTACAAATCGACCGGGGTATGTTTTACGAGCTGTCGGGTGGGGGTCCCCGGTGTCCAGTTCACGGAAGGTCCGAAAAAAAGGAGAGCCGGTGGGTGATCGATTGGGGCAATCGAGTCGGTTGGTGGAAACGTTATGAGTTTCCTTCTTTCGTTCCGCCCACCCTCCTGGCTGCTTGTCCGAGTATCCTGGCCCGATGTCCTGTCGGTCCTGCGGCGCGTCTTTTTCCCCGTCCCCCCTTCCGCTCCCCTTCGTCTCCGCAAAGGGCTATATTGCGAGGATACTACGACCATAACGTGGCCAGGCCGTAGCTAGACAAAGCTGCCGACCATAAAAGTGTCCACCCTGATGCTCGATGCTTGGTTTATGGCCACCGTGCCCGTGGAACACCCGGGGGAACGAGCAGGTAATCGGCAGGGACTCTACGATCCTCCCGATGTCCTTCTTCTTCTTCTTCTTCGTCGTCGTCGATGGTCTCTTCTCGGTTTCTGATCCTTCTCCTTGTTTTTCACCAGCATCTTTCTCGCTTTTTTCTCTCATTGCCCACCTTGACCAAGAGGATCTGCCCGATGTTGAACGCAGAGCGTGACGACAGGACACGCCTACGAGAGTCTGAGGGTCCTGACTAATTGCCGTTAATCCTGCACGATAGACTGTCCCGGGTGTCGCCACTTTTGTGCACCTCGCGCGATTCTACCAGCCGATACTGTCCGCGATGGTCACCAGCATTGCAACCTGCTGCTCGCCAATTTCCTCTCAGCTGACTTCTTCAGCGCAATCTACGGCGCTCCAGTCTCTAGGCTACTAGGTTTTTTCTTTATTGAGCCACTGAACCCTGTTGCAGGTTTATTTCAGCTTTAACAATTGAACATTATGAAAAATGTGTATACATAAGGTTTACAATTTGAGTACAAGAACAGTCTTATCAGTTGCTGAAGGTGGAGATTGCAATCGTTTGAAGACTGGAAAATAAATTCGCAGGCTTTGACATTTGGTTCTAAAAAGAAGCTTATTTACTAATTTGATTCTTTGGGAATCATACAATCGACACTGCCATAGAACGTGATCCAAGTCCTTGAAATAGTGATTACCCTTACAACTAATACGGTTTACTGTGGAAATGAAACCTCTTTTGATGGAGGTAACAATAATTTGAGCAAACCAGGGAGTTTGACTTGGGTTGTAGTACTTTTGGAAGTAATGTGTGCCCTTGGTGGTGCCTTTAGTTTGTATTTTACATAAAGATCCGTAGTCTACTGTTGACATTTTGGGAGGTGCATCTTCTTTTACATCGATGTAAGTCTAGCAATCGCACGTGATACCTCGCAGGACACTGTTACTCTTGGATAGAATCGAGGGCCACGAAGCCACGCCCATTCATAGAACTGCCGAGAGGAAGAATGAGATTTCGAGAGATTTAGTTTCTTCTAAATGGCTGTAGATCAAACATCGAGACAAATTGCCTTCCCGATACTATTTTGACGTCGTTAGGATCGAGGGTCACAAAGCCACGCCCGTCCGGGACTTCCCAAATTGAGACACGAAGAGAGACAGGCTTTAAACAAGATCCTGTTACGATTATAACGGCTTCAGCTTCTTCCACATCCGTTCGTGATTTCTCCTAGCTACAACGTCCACTTCGGAAGCACGGAGAGCTCTCGAGCAGAATCGTCGAACGGATTCGCGACGCGTCGCGGCGCAGCCCGGAAATGCAAATGCGACGTCGTAAATTTCGCAGCTCCGAACACGAGAACACCGAGGGGAAAGCGGAAGGGAAAGTCCGAAAATTTATGCACGTTCGCGGTGTGTCTCCCTCCACGATTTGTTTGAGCACCCCTGCTGTCTCCAGGCTGTTCCGTTCTGTTTGTACCAGTTTACTGAAAACAGTCTTATCCTCTCGTTAACCCTGTCTATTGTCTTTGGCAGTTTTCATGGGCGGCTAAGTATCGCTGTGGTGTCGCAGACACAGAACGGCCCATCTTTAACCAATCGACTATCCGAGCGCCGAAGGAACCGACGAAGATAAACAGTTACGGACAGCTATTTGTCTCCGAGCCCTTTCCCTATCTCTCGACGCTGATATTCGTTTAGGCTAATTTCCCGCAGGGACGATTCTTTCGACGATTTGTCACCTAGTTCGGTAAACGAGGCGTCCTGTTGCGCAACTTGCGGTCTGCGCTTGCATAACTTTCCTTGAGGGACGCATTGCTTTTCTGTCTGCTTAGAAACCATCTACCTGTGGTTAAATCTGGAAACTTGAGGATTTACAGATTGTTAACGACGTTGGAGACAGGAGAAACTTGGCTGTGTTGGTTTTACATCGATTGCAAATTGTCTCGAGTTCTCGATACGAAAAGTGCTCAAGTGGGCGTGGCTTCGTGGCCCTCGATGTAAATGGGGAAGACTACGATTTAAATAGAAACGCGAATACAACGAAGTAATCAATTTCGAATTGCGAATGTGTACGAAATGTTGAGACCAATGCGTATTAGACGGTACGAAATGGCGACTGTCGTCGGGACTGGCGAAGCTGAAGAGTAATAATTCTGGGCCGATGGAAATCGCCGATATAATAGCTCCTGCTGGAAAAAAATTCGGGGTATCATCGGGGACAATTCCATCCCCCACGGGGCATGGTCGGTACAACCCCTCCCTCGCTGTCAAGTTGTCCGAACACCGGTCCGCCAAGTATCCCAGAGGCTAGTCGTGGCGAACTTCCGGCGATCGATACTCGGAGTAGCCAGTGCACACGAGGGACAGAGGGAACCAAGAGAGTGGCCACGAAGAGGGACAGAGATGACGAGCGAGAGAGAGAGAGAAAGGGAAACAGAGAGCGAGAGAGAGAGAGAGAAGAGCGTCCACGTAATTTTACGTGCGGTCCATTGTATCGCGACGAATCAGATAGTGGCCACGCTGGACGTGGACAATTCACCGGGACGGGAAAGTGTCCTCCTCTCGTCTGGGCTCCTCGGTTGGCTCGCAAACGGAGGTGTCCTCTCCTGGATCGTCCTCCATCCGGTACAGCATCCTCTCCTCTCAGACAAGGCTCGCGGAACCGCGTTATCTGCCGGTGAAATCGGCCAGATCGGCCGCGCCGGATGGACATCGGAAAGTTTACGCTCGCCGGTATCTGACGGCGATGGTTTACAAGCCTTGCCTCGTTCTGCCTCGCGTTCGTCTCGCCTCGTCGTGCCTCGCTGTGCCGCGCGGACCAGTTATCGTGTTCCGATGGCTCGTTATCGAGCCACGTTTTCACGTCCGGCCGGCTCGATTCTTCCGCGGTCGTAACTTCGATCGCTACCGGCACACAGCGTCGTAAAAATGACGCGGACCCCGCTCCGTGCTCCCTCCCTTTGCCCCTCGAAAGCGGTTTTCTATGCGTCCCGTTTACTCGCCTCGCGTTCCTGCCTTTGTTCAACGCCGAATTTATTCCACGCTGCCTCGCGCCGATACGCTTCCGTCGATTTTACCCCGCACCCGCAGCTCTGTGAGAAACGACGCTCAGATATCGCGAAAACCCGACTCGCGGGTGGGGATTATTTTCGCACCCTTGCGGGTCACCCGCTGCATCGTTGGACCATCCTTTGACAGCCCCTCGATTTTAGCATTTATTTTTAAGATCGGTTTTATTTGCAAGCCCTCGTTTTTCAGGATCATTGAGAGCAGGATTTTTGAATCCGAGTTCGTCTCCATTCTTAGGTAGGAGGTTTCAGACTGTTGTCAACTGGGATTGACCATCGACAGTATTTCCAATAATTCTACTGGAAATTCACTGAAAATGTCTCGTTTGAGTTTTCTATCCCACGGTCGGGAATAAATATTTACCAGTGATATAGGAAACACTCGGTCTCGTTAAAGTCACTAATTGCTTCGCGTGCTCCGTCGTGGGAACGGAATATTTCTATCGTACGCGATCTCCGCGATGTTTGCGCAAACATTCCGCTTGTGCGAGCCAGCCGAGCAAGCCCCGGAAACGCGGGGATAATTCCCCGCGCAAGAGCAGCTGTTTGCTGATCGAAATCGCCGCGGATCCCGTAACTCCGTCTATCGGAAGCTATTCGCGACATCAATTGCGCTGAATGACGTCCGACTACTGCAACAATTTTCTTCGTGTTTGCCGCGTGCGTCGTGACATCGCAATTTTGCCAGAAACGAAAATGTTCCGGGTACTTTCAAGAAAATTTTACTCTAACAAATATTTAGCGAAACATACTCGTATTAAACATATATTGCAACACATATATTAAACATTTATGCCAAACATAAAATATAAAACAGTGGTACTTAAAGAATTAATAAAAAAATATTTCGATATCGATCAAATTACTAATAAGACAATTCTATTAAATATTGCAGTATAATGAAGATAATAATTGTGCGCTGATGTCGGCGCACAGGTTCGATCAATAATATTAAACAAGCAATTTTGCAATTAATAAACTCCCAATGTTTACAGCGCCGACACCACCACACAATTATTATCAAATTTCTACGGACAAAAACTTGAATTCATAGTATAATGAAGTATGATAGAACAATGGGGATTTAAATATGAGGACGTGTAGGGAAAACCGAGTAATGAAAACGTGGATGCGAGTTTTCCGGAAACGCTGACGAATTTTCTTCGCGGTTTCGCGGGTTATTCCAGAAATATCGGCGGCCCGGAAAGACGAGAGATTCGCCGGAATGCAAAGCGGTGTGCATTGCGGCGTCCAGTGACGCGTTGCAACGTGCAACACGAGCGTGGATGCAGAATGCAACGGCGGCAACGCGCACGTGTGCAGGCGGTCGCGCGACGCGAACGGTGACGTTTCGCGAAACGAAAGCTTCCTGGAACCGATCCGTAAGGGGATATTTCGCTAGGCGACCGTCGAGAAATTTGTTCCGCGTCTCTGTACACGGCTGACACAATGTAAAGAGAGTTTTCAGACGCGGTCCGCTTCGCGATTCCAGCACGCTTGGACTTTGCCGAACGTCGAGCTCGACGATTTTCTGCGCAGAACGCAAGAACACTCGAATAAAATGCGAGACATTTTTCGACGGTCCTTGTGGAATTATTCTGGTTGTAATTTTTAGGATTCCTGTGGCAATTTTGGAACGTTCGAAAACTTAAATCACTCGAATATAAGGGTAGTCTTTGAGACAATTGTAGGAATCGTTCTCGTAAGAACTTTTGAATGTTCGAGAACTTAAATTAAAGCTGGAAGATTACACTTAATGACAGAGTAATTTAGGTTTAAAAATAAATGACAGAATCGTGTTGGAAAATTGGAGAAAGCGCACATTCTAGCGAACCTCGTGAATGCATTTTCCTGCGAATATTGTGGCAGGTGATCCGACGTTTACCTGTCGGTTTCTGGGAGGAAAGACGGATTCGCGAGTCGCTCGTTTAGGGAAAGGATCGGGATAAATCGATCGAGCAGAAATTGGATCGGCGTCCTCCGAATTTCGTCGCTTTCTCCGAGAGCAGCACGCGATGCTGCACCGGGGCCCGCGTGACACGCACACGTGCAAGAAAACGAACCACCGACACGCACACAGGCAAGAAAACGGAACACCGACGGGCAGACTAGTAAGAAGACGAAACACGGACACGCACACAGGTTGCCGGGCTCCGAGAAATCGTAACTTGGCGTGTTTATCACCGGCAGGCCGTGCACGGCCGGCGGCGTTAGCGCGAGGAACGACTTCTTGCGTGGCGCGTTAAAATCATATGGGACTTTTTTAAAAGCCCGCGGCCACAGGGACCTCCCGCTCGGCTTCTTGCCCCCCTTCGTCGTCTATTCTTTTCAACCCGCCACCACCCACGTCATCGCGAGCTTCGCAGAAAATCCTGTCACGCTCCTGGACCCCTCTCTCAACCCCTGGTCCACGTTAATTAACCCGTTCGACGGGGAGCACGAAGCGACTCGCTATTTCTAGCCGTCTGCTCTTCAATTTTCTGCTCGTTCGCCCATTCATTAAACTGTTTCGTCTATTACTTCGACACGCAATTAAATATTTACCGGCTCCTATTAATAGTAACCCTTCAATGCGAGAATTGAGTCTGTCACATCCAATCATCTCGAAATTACATCTTGGACTTCCCAATGAATTCTTGTTTTGCTAAGAATAGTTTTGTGCAATACTGTAACGTCAGCATTACGCAAGAAAAACTCTGAGTCAACTAGGAAATGCATATTTCTAATTTGTGCACTGGTGGACTAAACCAAGTCATGCGCTTCGACAAGAACAATCTGCTCTCGAATCACTTCCGCTAAAATCATGCATGAGGGATTAGAAAGGAATCTTTAGCTTGACAGAGAAACATCAACTACGATTTTGCAGTGATGTTGAGAGATCTAAGGAAGTAGGGGTTGTTTTCACCCCATAATGCCAATCATTTTCGAGCCCATATACTCCAGGACTTAAATTGTACGAAAGATGAAGCTTTCGACTATTTCTCAAGGTTCCTGGGTATTATCGTCAGGGTAACGATAAGAAGCTGACCAATACGTCTGGGGGTGGTTCCAGCGAATAGAGAAGCGTCGATCGAAGTCGCAATGTTCCTAGAAATTCGGCGGAGAGGCCAAGGACGAACGAGAGGAGTAAGGACACCCTCACTCTCTCTTTCTCTCTTCTGTCTCGTCCTTCTCCACCTTCCACACTCGTATCCTCAAGGAGGGCCAAGAGTTCGCGGTGGGGCCGTTCATCAGCGGCAACTTGTCACGCCGCTGGGCATCGGACATAAATTCCACTCCGTAATGTGACAGGTCCTCGCTCCTACCCCCGAGAAAACCATCCTACGGCACTGCGCTACCATCCAACGGGTGTCCTGGAATTTTTTCGCCGAATGTCCCTCATTGTCACCTGTGACCTTTCGTCTCAGCAATAGACAAGTTTTCAAATGATTCTCCATCATCGTTATCAATTTATTAGCCTATTTTATAGGCTCTCTAATTCTTCTGTTATTAGTATGAATGTCCTCAAGTACGTCTTTTAATTCTTTGAGTTTGTTAGTTGATTTTGTAAAAACTGGTCGCCAGATCGACTCGAAATTTTGCGTGTAGGTGGCCCACGAAGTGGAAAAATCTAGAAGCTGCGGAGCAGCTAGAGAGATCGCGACGAATGAAATTAAAGAATGTCTATTTAATCGATTACAGATGAAATTGATTATAAAATGAACTTCTCCTACGATCCGTCGATCTCCTTTAATTTGCTGAAGGAGAATCGCAAGAAACGGTGTGGATTTTGCAAGGGTCAGCAGGATAATTGTTCCCGGTGGTGCGCAATGGTTGTCGAATGGCACAGAGGTCGACTCCCGAGCCAGAAACGATACCTTGTAGACGGATAATGTCGTCGGTGGAGTTTCCAGCAGGAAAGATAGATCAGAGAGACCGGCCGGGTAGCTCGTTGTGGCGTTTCCTCCTTTCCGCCGGAACTCGATAGCAATCGAATAGCCACTGCAGTGTCCGGCGGGCACACAGACACGCGCGCCTTCCATTTCGATATAAATCAGTCGGGAACGTAGCTGGAACACGCTCCTTTCTCGCTCGTTTTCGCGCTAAACCTTCCTCGACCTTCTTAATAACTCGCATCGGCCGTTGGCTCCCCGCGTGCTATCGACCACCATCGATACCCCTCGGACCATGTCGATGACTTCCGGTTACGCCATTCCTCCACAATTCTGTTCTGCGAAAAATTCAAATTCAAGTCTAAATTCTAATCAAACTGCCTGGAGATTATGTTGAATTATTAGCTAATTAAAAATCAATTCTTAACAAAATATTAACGTAGAAAAGATCAGATTTACTACAGCAATGGGCTCTAGGATTGCAAAAAAATGTTCTATGTTAATATTACTGAATAAAATATACTGATTAAGGTGTCAGCCAACACACTGCTTTGGCTCGTGGAAGCTGATTGTTTAGGGGTTCGAAAACAAATTGAAATCGCAAGAAAAGGGAGCTGCATGCAGGAATAGCGGACACGTGGACGGGAAGGAAGAGGATCCGGGGGTGAGGGGTTGCATAGAACTCCGGTAGCACTGGTACCAGGTCGCAAAAGCGACTTAATGTCCCCATTTGTCCTGCGGCTCTCCGGAGGCGATTCATCCTCACCCTTTGTGCGTCCACAGGACATGGCGTCCCATATAAGCGACACACCGTATCACCTCCGCCCATTCCGGCGTCGGCCTTTCGTCCTGGAAACTGTAACTCGGAAGAAATTAACCGACTGGACGCGCCGCGCTTTTTCCCCAGCTGCCTGATTTATTTCGCCGTGTAACTGGAACGTTTACGTGTCCTGTCTGTCCTCCTGAAACCTGCGATCATACGCTCCATTCGTTAGCCCGCGTGTAATTAATCGGTACACGCGGGAAATTAGCAAATTATAAAAACTACACCATCAACATCCATCCGTAACGGCGGTGTACTTGTTGACCCACTAATTTATTTAAAAACGCGACACGGATAATTAATTATGGAAACATTGATTCTTTATCGGACCACGCAAACAATTGCAAGATCCTACTTTATGCCAATGTTGTCACAGTGTTCACAGATAGAGAAAAAAATAAGAAATCAGGTGTATACGAGTTTAGCTCCCTGATCGTTTAATTAGGATAATTAGCGTTAAACTGGAAAAGTAGGTCGTCTCGGTCCCAAGCAGGAAGCATCGGTCCCAGGAAAAGAACGTCACAGGTCTGGGAAGATTTCTCGAGGCACTCTCGCAATTGAAAAGGTCGAATGACCTGTCGGGACATGGGACAATTTCAATGGCGACATAATTACATTATTTGTTTACCCGTGAGCGGCACCTGTCGCTTTTATGGCGACAGTGGACGTGTCTATTATGCGCGTGGATACGCGTACAACTCTGGCCGCCGCGCCGTAACGGCCAACACGCGAATCGCTCGTCAGAAGGATTAGGTCACTAATCTGCCGTTAAGACTCGACGCTCATTAGCCGGAGAGACAAATCATTAAGAGCTGGCGGTGGTTCGAGGGCCCCGTTAGGCACTGCGCCAACCTGTCGACAGTCGTTAATCGCCTTTAAGCTAATTCCCTTAATAACTTTATCGTCCTTTGCGTCCCTTGACATCAGGATCCTGTGAATATCTTCGAACCGATCGGGTAAACAATTTTTATCAAACGATCGTCTACAACAATGAGCAGCGTACCGGTCTTCCTTGAGCCGTCTGCGGTCTAATTAACCTCTTCAATGGGTCTAATGTCTATTACTAATTGGATCTAGATCATAACACTGTAGTCTGATCATCGTTGAGTCGAGCTTATTAATTCGAATTTCTAATTGAAGAACGATTGAACTACAATTTTCCAGCAGTCAAACTTGGACTAATTAAATGCAAATTCCTGTTAACTCCAAATTGTCACTCAAGCTAATGACCAATCGTAATCCTCGCCATAGCAAGCGTTCTAGTAATTCAGAGATGAACATGAGCAAGACGTATCGGCATCTGAAATGATCGAGCTCGAGCGTTGTGGGTCCCGAAGGCGATCGAGTCGGAGGTCGCAAAAGGATCCAGAGATCCTCTCGATCGAAAGCGAAGTGAAGGAGAGTCCCTCGGCCGCAACCAGGGCGACGAAAGCGAACGGTACGTATTAATCTCGGGCCGTTACAATGCACCGAGGCCCGATCTCGCCTCATTCTTCTTCGGCTAGGCTCCTCATCGCTCTCCGAACCGAGCCGTGACCAATCCGGAATAAATATTGCCGATTATTAACAGCGGACGAACAGGCCAGAGAGATGGTACGTGTCTTCGTGAGATGGTTGAGACGTTAAGTGGGCCCATTAGCTACGTTCCTATGTGGACCGTGCCCTGATGATGGCATTCCTTCGCGCTCCACGATCCCTTCTTACTCCCCCTTTCCCGAATGGGTTTCTCTCACGCTGCCACGTGTACCTGCCTCAAGGAATCCTTGTCCACTTCTACCGATAAATTTATTGTCTCAACAAATGCTCCGCATCCGCCGAAACACCCGTCAGGGGTGTTACGCGCACCGAGTATCTTCAGGAACTTTTTCCAGGACAATTTTCCCCCATTGCTCTAGGGGTATTCCAACTCCAGAATTAGAACATCTCGTCCCATCCAAAAAATTTTCTAGAAAATGAGCAGATCAATATTATTACCGGAGGTATTTTATTTTGCATAGATCTAAAAAGATTACAAATTAGAAATAACATGCTTACTTTGAATCATGAGTAAAACAGTAATAGATTACAAAAATGTTGTTTTTAACGGGACAGAGTCATTAAGGGATGAAATCCATTTTCATTTTATTCTTGCGTCCCACAATCAATGCAGAACATTTCCATTTTCTTATTTTAACTTCTATTTTGCTGTTATACATCGGGCATTTCATATGAGACAGCCTAACAGGAATACATCTGTTCCATTCGGAGTGATACGGTCTCCTAATTTCCGCGATTGCAAAATATATCCCAGGACAATCGTCGGATCGATCAATCCCGAGAGTAGTCGAGCCTCGCAGTCCACCGTTCGACGATTAATTACCCGATCACTAATCACAGTCGAACAGGGTCGCGTTCGCATAGACACAAACCCTATTCAGCGTCGCGATCGATCATTCATAAACCCCGGTCCGTCAGGCCGGAGGGTGTCAAAGGGATAAAGTCGTCATCGTGGATCAACCGGCGAGGAATTCGCTGACTCGGGCCCCGGAGGTCACCGTCGTGGCTCGCCAAGGTGACATCTTCATCGCGTTCCTCCTCCTCCTCTCCACCTCTGCCAGAGTCCCAAAGAACCTTATCCTGGCATGGCGTGGCATGGCGTGGCCGAGGAATGACTATGCCGACACGTCTCTGGTTCCCTCCGGCCCTTGGCCCTTTGTCGGCCGATCACGGGACACCTGGACACTAGGCTCTGCGGTTATCTGCCTTCTCTACGGGCCGTTCGAGGTCATCGAAAAGGGTATCCACGATCTTCGAGGGGAGATCATGCGGGGAAACCACGGGCCAGTTAACACCGCGGTGTCACTCTTTGCTGGACGTGTTTGGCCGATGCTTTAGGCCCAGTTAACACCGATGCCGGCGCTCCTGTGATCTCTACCTCTTATCGATTTACTCCGAGATTCCAGCCACCTCTGGACCATCTCGAATTTAGACGATGGACCACCTTCGGAACCTCAGACTAGACTTCTTCAAATGCTGCACCTTATTCTAGAATTCAGACTTCCGATATTAGGTTAGCGCCATGATGACACAATCCTGTTAAAGCACTTTATGGGACCATCTTTCAGATGACGTACCTGATTCTACAGTTCAGAGTTTGCACACTAGATTAGCATTACGATGACATGATCCCGTTAAAGCTTTCGCGTCTGTTAAAAGATGTTGTTGGACCATGTCCTAGATGCTGCGCCTGGTTCTAGAGTTCAGATTTTGAGTCTTCGGAACTTCAGTATAGTTATGAGTGTTTTCCTCTGGTTTCGAATAATGTAAGGAGAACGTTGTACGAGAGAACGAGTGTCCAGGTTAGCTGTAGGGTTCAGAAATGAAAATCGAGGCCCGAAACTCTCCCGGATGAGGATCGCGTGGACCAGGGGGTTGCACGTGCACGCCTCTGCTTATTTTCGGGGCTCCTCGGCAGATTAAATTTACACATAGTAGCGCCGTGAAACAATGCCGGGACCGTTTGCACGCTCCTGCAAATATTTGAGTGGCGGTGTTTGCCTTCTATTCGCGGTAGCCAAGGGCTCGAGCCTCCGTGTGTACACCGATCCCCCTGCGCGCACTCTTCCTGATCGATGTTTACCCCGGCCACTTCGCTTTAATTGCTCGCGAATCGCAGCGTAATGACTGCCGAACGAGCTTGGGGCGAGACGCTTCGCGTGTGTCCATCCCCATCCTTTCGATTCGAATCGAATCCTGCTGCGGTCGACCCTCGAAAACGTATAAAATTGCCCCGGGGTAATCCTGAATCCAAGGATCTTCAAAGATTTTGTGCGAGCATCAAGTCTGGGGGTGAAAATGATCCGAGGATCGCTAGCTGTTCTCCTTGTGTAGAATTCAAATCCACATATGTGCCCATAATTATGAAAATAATCTAAGTCATATATTTCTTCTTTATTAAAGTCATTTAATAATTCACTATTGTTCATTCTTGACAATATCGTAAAAAGTACATTGAATTAATTTAGTCTAAAATAATGCGATGTGAAATAAGCGATAAACTCGTTCTTTTTAAATTTTCACTCTCTTAGACCACTTTCATAATTATGGGCACACATGTGGGTATCACTAATTCATCGGGTTTTACATAATTTTGGCTTTGCTGAATTTCCTGGGCTTGCAATTGAACAGTCAATGGATTAATCTTGGATTTCGGATTGAAACTTCATCGGTCAACAGTCGAGAAATTACTTGATGCTTAAAAATGTGTTGACAAGTATGAATAATGAATTCTACAATTTGGTACGAACTGTGTAAAGTAGGGGAGGGCCAGGGATGACTACCCTCGAGATGTCTCACGCAGGGTGAGTAACGCGGATGCGTAAGTCCCGAAGGCCCGAAAAACAGTTGACTCATCGTGGGCAATGAGACAGCCCTAGGGCCCTAAATAACCTAACGTTGAGACACGGTCCTTGAACGATCAGTATCGAGGAATACAAGAATTGCAAATGCCTCTGCATCTTCTGGTCTGCTTTCCCGGATGCTGGTGGAAGATTTGCGAGGCTGCGAATTTATATTACGAGGCCGAGGACAAAAGGGGTGTGTGTCGAGGAACGAAAGGTAAAAAGGGACGTGTACGTCGGAGGACGAGCCCGGACAGCGCAGCGAGCCAGTCGATGGAAAAGGGTAAAAAGTCGCGACGAGTGGGATTAGCAGAAAATAGAGGAGAAATGATGGATCGATCGCGATAAAAACGCGGCGACGAGTAACGTGGTCAGTTATTAATGTAGCCCGACGATGTCACGGCCGATCGAGAGATCGACGGAGGTCTGGCACCGGGGGTTGGAGGATAAAACCGGAGTAAAAACGTGGCTGGCAGAGCGGTTTGGAGATGAGGTCGCTTGCCGGAAGTTCCGTCGCACCGGAATTCATAAAAACTAGCGGCGCGGACCACCGTTCGCGGACGTTTCTCTCTTTCCCTTGCGTTTCTCTCGCCGGGCGTCGTTCGAACCTCTTTCTCTCTCTCCAGAGAGCGAGTTGGGGTTGGAACGGTGAAAAGCGTCACCAAAAAGCAGGAGGAACACCGCGTAGGCGAGGAAACGTTGGTCGTCGACGATCCTCCGCTTCCAGGACCAGGGTTTCATTTTAGAGCCCGGAAAGAGCTAATTTTTGCTCGGCTGCGACAGACCTGGATCGGAATTTTTGCTTCCGACAAAATTTCATTCTCTCCGCGAAACGTACTGTGAAAGAGGACACCGTCAAAAGTATCCGACGAACTCCTCGTTCCTCGAACTAATTTCCTTTCGTGGTCCTTCCGCACAATACAGAAACTCTTCCGTAATTGAAGCAAACAGCATTTCTTGACGGAGTCCCGGCGAGTGATTTTCGGTGGAAGTTTCGTGGGGAGCGAGACAAGGGGGTATTTTTATGGAGAATCTCTCGCGATGGAATCTCCGTTTAGTTGCCCAGGACTGCCCTCCATTTCGTTGGTTCGAGGGGAGATGTAAATTTCTGCGATCGATCGGCCGTCGTCTCGTCAGGGTCAGAGGCGCGAGCTCGACCGCAGGCCAGGCCAGTAAATAAAAGTCCAGAGTTAATTTTTTTCGAACAATGGACCGGACTGTTGTGGTCGCCGGAGGAGGGTAGACACCCCACACTTTTTTTTTACATCGGAACGGTCCCACCCAACGGGACGCAATCCCGTGTCCCCGTGTAAATCGAAAGCTAATGGGATTCAGAGACCAATCTACTGCTCACGAAAAAAGTCGCCAGAAAATCCTGGCTATACATAGATTCCGGAACGGCCACCCCAGGAAATCAATGATCCCCTCGATCCTTCGCATTGTACACGATGTTGTTTAAAGTTATAACGTGTGACATTTTTTTTCCATTTCGTAAGAGTGTATTTTTTAAATGTATATAAATATATAATGTATGACAAAAGGGTTGCACTATGAAGAAAGGTGGAGAAGGTTTAGTTTGAAGCAGGGTCAGTGTATCTTGTGCTTTCCGGCAATATGTAAAACTGGTTCGCGAGGAGCATCGAGAGCCGATCCAGGGAAGTCTGTGCGCGCGAGAATCTCGGGGAGGAGTTCGAGCCAGCTCTAATTAACGCGTTCGCGTAATCAAAGACGGGGAAAAACGAATAAGATCCAGAGGCCGGGCCGAAAACGGCGTGGAGTGGCGGAGCGGCGCGGTGCGCGGAGGCTGACGTCATCAAGACGCGCAGCGTTGCCAAGGATCCCGTAATTAGGGGAAGCTGATTTTTCATTTGTCGGGTATCATTGAGGTTCTGCTCATTAGCCGTCGGCGTCGACGGCGTCGGTGCGCGCCGCTCCGTACTCTCTCGCTGCTGCTCGCGCCAGCCGAGCATCCGCGGCTGAAGCTGAAGGATGCCTCTGGTTGGCTAGCCTTGCCCCGGTCTGGTTGGTCTCTGGGCTGGCTGATAAAGGCGCATCCTCCTCTCTTCCGCTCTCCTTTTCCCTCGTCCTCTTCTCTCTTCTCTTCTCAGACTACCGTCTCTTGCTTTTATCTCCTCCCTCCCTCGTCCTCGTCCTCATCCTCATTCTCCTCCTCCTCCTTCTGTCCTCTGCATCCTTCTTCGTCGCGCTGCTCCGATTCTTTCCTGGCACGAGCCGACAGTTCCTTCGATTTTCTTGTTCTTCGATTTTCTTGTCCTTCCCAGATATTTCTACCCACGGATGTTTTCTCTTTTGAAAAATGATGGACTGCGGATTTCTACAAAATAAATATCTCGTATCCCGCTTGCGAGAAATTGGGGTTGAATGAAAATACTGATTGTTCAAGCCTGAGGTAAGATGTCGATAAGAAAAATGAGCGACCGCGCATTTCTACAAAATAAAAATCTTATATCCCGATTACGAGAAATTGGGGTCAAATGAAAATACTAATTGTTCAAGTCTGAGGTAAGATTCCACCAAAATCGGGTTAAGATTTGACGAATCGACGACCGCGTCTCGGGGCACTTTCACCGAGAAGAAAATTCGAGTGTCTGTTCGATCGAGGCCAAGGGGGTCCCGAGTTAATAAATTAGCAGCGACGCGACGACGCGGCTGTCATTTCTGAATCAATCCCAAGCGGATAGTAGTTTCGGCGCGTGGGTGTGAAACGATCCGCGCGCGGGCGGTGTTAAGTAACGAAGCCGGCTCATTACTTCTTCTCGCGTGACGTCCGCAAGCCGGGACGAATAAATGAAAGGCGACAAGGAGAAAAGGAGTTTCTGCCGTGGCTCGCTCGCTCGCTCGCTCGTCTCGTTACGGCCATCCGTCATTTTCACGCCTCGACGAAGATCTATAACAAGAGACTCGAACGACTGGCCTGCGCTCGCCGCGAGAGGAATTCTCAAAATCTGCGTTTGAAAATTCTTCTGTAATCGATACTTCCTTTTCGAACCCCTTCGCTACTGCGGACAACATATCTTTCGACTATGGTTGCGTCAGTAACGTCAGAATTCATGCATTTATAACGAAAATTAAAAAACAGGAAGAAATCAATTTTTATTTAACTCTTGTTTGTTGTCAACGACGCGGAAGATTTTTGTTCAGCATGAAAGTCGACGCGACGTTGAGATATCTTGTTCGAAGCGAGATGGTTAATGAATTTCTTTTTCTCTCAAGAGAGACAGTGATGATCGTGAAGGTTGATACACGGTGTTCAGGTAAGATGAGGATTCCACTAGTCTTATCCTCGCTAAGAATCTTGACGTTTCCACGCGTAGTAACAACCCTAGATAACTAACCTTTCGCAAAAATGACGATCGGAACGTTCGAGTCAATACTTGAAAAGATATCAGTTGCTCGATTCATCTGCTTCTTTGCACTGGGTTTACGAAGCGCTAGAGATATTACACTTTCTCAAAACAACAAAAATACGTCTCCATTTGCTCTATCTGAATTCGAAAAAGAACATTGGGCATTCTATTCTTTAAAAATTGAAGATAAAAAAGCAAGGCGACAAAATACAGACTACAGCATTATATGTATCCCTAAAAAATGTTTGAAAAATTTTTACGTTCGAGAAATTACGAGATATTTGCACAACACACCTACCGAGCACTAAAAGCGATTCAAATATTTTAGAATATGAAAATGACAAGAATCTATCTATTTCAATCTTGTGCAATTTTTAGTACAATATATGCTTGGATAAAGAAGTTTATCGAATCGATACTAAATAATTTCAATAATTGTAAAATGAAGAGGATAAAACCGGTCATGAAACCGGCAGATACGTCTTTGCAACAAATTAGAGATATTAAACCCCGTGATTTTGACAGTTCCCGTAAACCTAGTGTCGCAGAGAGAATCGTTGTCCTAAAATTGTTGAAATATTTTTGATTGCCGTCGTCATTTCCACGCATGGTAGCCTTAGCTATCTAGGGTGTAAGGACCCATCTGTTTTCTTGATACCACTAATCCGACACCAGATATCAGTCTCACGGTCACGCTGACTATCCGAAAGGATTCGACTGATCGCTCAGACGTGTCGTGGTGTGTGTTTCAGGGACTGGAACGCGACGGGCAACGTGCGCGTACAAGAGTCCTGGCCGACGTGAGCGTCCTTCGGCACGGCGAACTCGAACCTCTTCAGCACCGAAGGATCAGGCTCCTTGATTGTGTCGCGCCTGACGGTGAGTCCTTTCTCTTCTTCACGCCGCACCGCACCGCCGACGATCAAACCCGTTCCCTCGATCCGGATCATTTCGTAATCGAGCGAGACGGGATCGACGGTCTTGTCTCCGCGACAAGATCCCTGGATAATTAATTGCACATTGTTCCCGTCGATGCAATATACATCCTTACCCTTTCCAGATTTTTCACCGATCTAAATTGCACTGCACTTTATCAATTTTATTCGAAACTTCGTCTTGACCAGGATCGACGATTTTACCCTTTCCAGATTTTTCACCGATCTAAATTGCGCTGCACTTTATCAATTTTATTCAAAACTTCGTCTTGACCAGGATCGACGATTCATTAAGCATCCCTTGCTCCACGATTTTGGAATTAATACTGTCCTGGAAAAGCTTGATTTTATTGATTCTTCGAATAAGGAAGTCTAACAATTTATTTAGTCGAAACCTCAGTCTACTAGTCTTCTGTGATAAACGTTTCATTATAAATCTTGCTGTTGCAAGTGCTCGATCTTCATTATATGCTAAAATCTAAAATTCATTTTCCTCTCTCGCGATTTTATATTTGACGTAAAACCAATCCAATTAATCAATTTCATAACCTGCGTCAATATCCTGTTTCGAATTTGTAAAGAGGTCACTAAGACTAAAATGGCAAGTTGAAGGATTGCCGTCCCGATGCAGGGAGCTAATTCGCTAGCCCTAACCGCGATCAGAGTGAAGCCACGAGTTCCACCGTCACCGATATTCGACCGATCGACGCGATGTTTATAGCTCGCGTCACCCGCAGACTCGCCATTAGCGAAAGTTAATTAGAAATCGGAGGTGGTCGACGGGTTTCGAGGAAACGTTGTAGCAGTTTGATTAGATTCGTGTCGCGTAATTGGATCGCCGGGACCGCCGACTTCCTCGACGTGAATTCCAACGAGATCGTTGGTTTGTTCTAAACGTTCGATTTCTTTTTTTCCGTCTCTCCGCGGTGTTCGACAGGTAGAGGGGGGCAAGTTAGAGCGATCGAGGAAGCAATTACACGCGAGTTAATTGATTCGTGTTAGGAATCCGGGGGACCAAAACCGACCTAGCACCGTGCGTCCGAGAATCACGAAGGGACGATCGAAAGATCGGATCGATACTCGGCTCTCTCACGGCGTGACCGATTTCTTCGGTCGGATTAAAATCCTCGACCGTTTTGCCCCAGTTTCGGATGACAGGCCGATCTTGTGTTCCGCTTGGATGAGCCAGATCTTCGATAAACGCGATCGATCGGAGCAGATCTGCAAAATCGTACTTTGTCGCTTCGATCCCAAAGCAGCGGTGGAGAAGAACGATCGATGTGATTCAGATGATCTACGAAGAAGTTATCTTCTTGTTCGACCAGTTAACTGCATTCTTCAATTTCTCTTTTTCTTGTCTTTCTATAAGAAAATCAACTGAAGAGTTCTATGGTACATGCTGAAATCATTATAAATATACTGAACCATAATTTCAGAATTTCGATTGATTTCCAAGTAGTAATTTTATTCTATTGTCCGGTGATTTTTCTATCGCCACGTCTACACCATGTTCTATTTACTTTTTAGCAACAAGATGTCTATCAGATTTATTTTAATTGGAGAGATCGACAGGTTGAACCAGATTGGTTTCCGAGCAGATAATTCAGGGAAATGCGTCAACCATTGTCAATACTGATTAAACATTGAAATATCAAGGCAGAGTGGTGACGCTAGTGTCCGCACGGGGAGGAGGTGTCATTCTGAATTTTTTCGAAAGGGAAAGCTCGGAGGGTGAGTCGAGAATGCGCCTCGTCATTCTTCGTATCCCCGTTGGATGCCGCAGGAACCTTGAAACGAGCCTGCCGAGCTTCGAGGATAGAAGACAGCTATGAAATTGCAGGCGGTTGCTCCTCTCGTTTCATCCCTTCATCGACGACAAACGATCCTCCGAAATATTATCAGACCCCTGATAGAAAAATTCTTATAGAAATATCCACGAAATTCTCTATCGTCGCCAATCAAACACCAAAGATTAAAAATACAGTAGAAAAATCCTTAAGTCTTCAGGAGCTGAAATTCAATTAATTGGCAACCTCGTTCAATCAAAAACCAAAGTTCCTAGTTTCGTATTAAAAGTTGTTCAACGACCCCCAGGTGCTAAGTGGTTGAAACTAAGTTGCTTTCGAAACAATCTCATTTCCAAGGGGTTGAACCCTTTGGTTCCAATTGTAAGGGGCAGAGCTTCCTGAAAAGGCAACCTTCGATCGGAAAAAAGGCGTCCCCGTCGATCTTCTTAATCGATTTACACGCGACGATCGAGTCCAGCCGTCTTCGCAGCGTCGATTTTCCTCGGTCGCGGATTTCCGCTGATTCATGGAAACAACGAGTTCTCGAGACGAGCGAAAAGGGGGCGGTTGTTTCGCCGAGATTAACACGTCGGCGATGACGCGTCTATCCCCTGGAGGTGTCTCGCCTCCTCGTCCCGTAATCTCTCGAGTATACAGGACTAATGGGTTATTTCAGGTAATTAGCCGGAGGCCCCTGTTTCTTCCACGGTCCCCGCAAAAACCGGAACCAACAACCCCGGGCACACACACCAGCCGTTTGTTCCCCGTGCGATTCCGCTTACGACGAGGACGACGACGACGACGCGCAGCACCCGTGCAAACCTCTATTTGCGTGCACCGGTGCGCGATTTCTTCACGCACGCCCCTTCGACGCGCCATCTACCGTTCACGGTACTCTTGCACACGCCTCTGCGTCGCCGTTAATTGGATCCCGAGACGGCCAGTAAACCAACCATAATTGTTCCGCGATGACAGCTTGTTCAGCTCTGCCCAATCTGCCGGGAAATCACCGGGAACATGATATCGCCAGCCAATTTCGCTCTCGCTTCTCCGGCTTTCTCGTTACGCGAAACTCCTTCCCCGTTCTTCTTCTTTTTCGAATTCGCATAAGGTCGCATCAATTACTATCGATATTGGCTTTTATTCAATCCCTTCGCGAAATAAGGCCCCTCGTCCCTGTTAGCATAGTCTTTAGCAGCTTCATTAGCTTCTACCTTCCCTGTGGCTCCAGTAAACTCCAGTATCCAAATACCTTTGTATGTACGATATTTCTGGCGATATTGGAGGTTCCAGTGGATCGATACATTTTATAAATTATTCTTGATCTACCTCGGGCGACTTCCAGTTCTGTGTAATTAATGCTTCGTCTCACTAAGCCAGAGCAATCTATCGAATTAGGCTTAAAATAATATTTCTTCAAACTCTTGAATGTACCGATCTCGTGAATTTCGCGTTTCAATAATGCAACATATTTGGCGGAGTGGCAATAACGAGATATCCTATCCAGGGCAACGGAGAGTTAATTAGTCTGTCGCGAATCGGTGTAGAATTTCGCAAGGGAATCGCATCGGTATCGCGGCACAATGGCGGATCGTTTATCGGCGATCGCGATCCACGGTGTCGAACGGGGACTGTGTAATCGGCCGATTAAGCGCGACCGCGGGGCCCGGGCCCGTGAATTTGGCAATTACCGGCCAGTGCTAATGACGAGCGACCCGACGCGAGCCGTAAAAAGGTGTCGGAGGTTCTCCAGCGCCTTCGAGAAACTCGGCTCTGCCGAGTCACGCCGTGTAACGAACTTGGAACTCGCCTTCTCCCTTTTATCGAACGCGCGATGCCAAATCCCGGCCCGACCGTTTCCCTGTCACAGGATGAGGCGTCATTAACGGCCCGATACTCTCTACCCTAACGCCTCCCCAAGCCAGCCTGCACCTTGATTCTGTAATTCACGGCTGCACGTGTTATTCCGTTTCTGGCGAAAAAGCGACCCTGGACCGTTTCTTGCCGCCGTCCACGCGAGATCGAGATGGAGATTCACGTGACAGGCTCTAATGACACTGTCCAACACTAAAAATGTTTTCAAATAACTGTTGGGTGGATCTTATAGTTTCTTACGCTGATTCCGAATCTGCCCTTAATTTTTCTCACACGCGCACAGTTTTTGAGAAACATGGCTTTGAAAAAAAACGTATTTTTCAAGTTTAAACAAATATTGTGATGTTATTATAAAGGATGAAATTGTTCTTTAGAGCAAAAGATTTTGTAGACTTTCCCGAATCCAGTGATTATTATTAATACGTTATGATTGTTTAAACATGTTTACGACGGAGAGACACCACTTTGGCACCTATTTGTGAGGATATTTTTCAACTACACCACGCGATGGAGCAGACTTTTATCTTGAGGTACCACCCTTTCAGCTTTCCAACGTCGACGTTTTTTTCGACCCAGAAATCAAAATATCTTAGAAAAAACGTCGACGTTGGAGAGTTGAAAGGGTGGTTTCTCAAGATAAAAGTTTGCTCTATCGCGTGGTGTAGTTCGATTTTCCGCTGGAAACTTATTATTTTATATAAAAAGTGGTGTCTCTTCGACTTTAAACATGTTTAAACAATCATAACGTATTAATAATGGATATGGGTTCGGGAAAGTCTAAAGAATCTTTTGCTGTAAAGAACAATTCAATATCTTTTATGATAACGTCACAATATTTGTTTAAAAATCAAAAATACGTTCTTTTTCAAAGTGATGTTTCTCAAAAACTGTGTGCGAACAAGATACTCTATAAGATCCACCCAACATTTATTTAAAAACACGAAAAAAGTTGAAATTTCTTGGACAGTGTAAGCTTTTCTACGGCTGAAAACGAAGCTGCGATCTACCTCATTGTCTTTCAATTTTTTCATCCAATTTCGCACGTCCGATCGTGTTTTTCTGACAAGTACAGGGGTTGTTTCGGATTCAACATAGGGGTGTTCGAGCTGTTCATAAGCTTATGCGATTAGCCACCTTTTTGTTCCCAACGGGATTTATTAATGGATTCATGTTTCACTTCGTCCATTTAAAATAAGAGTTCTGAATCAAGATTGGAGACATTTACAAAAATTAATGTATACTGTTCATGATTTGGCGAACAGTATTTCTTTTCGAGGATGGCGCGTTAAAATTTTGTGGACCTTAGTCGTGGTTCTTTTAAAAAGAAGACATTGAAAATCTTATAAATGTTTATTGAACTTACAAGAATCTGCAGACCATGCACAATTAACTTTTCTGGAATTCTTATAATCACAGTTTTGTTAAAATTTAATTGTTCAACCCCTCCCTCGGACCACTGGTGTTTCTTTTCCTAAATTGCAGAACACCATACAGTGTACAATACACCTACCGGTGGCAGCATGTCTTACTACAGTTAAAAAGATGGTTAGGGTAGTCTAGACCGGCGAAGAAGATCTGCTCGGAGGAAAATGGCGAGCTCTCAGTCGCCGCGCCGCGAGCTTAATATTTGCTTCATTTGCCGTTGAATCGCGTTTAATTCGTCCGGCCAGTTTTTTTCTTGATCCCGTGGAAAATTGGAAACGGTTGAGAGGAAAGGAGGACGCGCGGGGCAGCGAGGATTTATCGACGAGCGATTAGAGACGAGTGGCGAAAACGGTGGTAGCGGAATCCACGAGGAGGAAGAGGCTTGGGAAGGGCGTAGAAAGAGAGAAAAAGAGAGAGAGAGAGCACCGAAGGTGGCTGGTTCGTTAATTACTGATTTTCCTCGGTCCGCGTCACTTTTTAATTGACGCCAGAAATTGAACCGGAGAGCCAGCGCGCTCGATGGCCGCGCGCCCGTTCCCGCCGAGTCATCCTTCGTCCCTCCCTCTCTTCTTGTCCGAATCATCCTCATCGGCGTATCTTATCCTTCGACTGAATTCCACCTAACTCCTTCGAAAAATCCACTCGAAACCGATCTCGAAAATTCTACCGGGAAAACGCTGCAGGGAAACCAACTAGTTTATTCACTGGCAGCCTATCAACCCCTCGCGATTTATTCATAACGTCTAACGTATAAAATGAAATTTTTCTTTCATTTATCAACACTGTGAATACCGATCAAAAAATCCATTGTATCGAGAACTATTTAATTCCACTGACTACACGGTATTAAAATCGCCATTCAATTGCTCGGTTTCCGTCGAATTAATTAAACGAACAGTAGCGGCATCAAGAACAGTACCTTTAAAAATCTGTTTTTAAAACTGGATATACAAAGAAGCGGTCTCAAACATCGATTAACGTGGTTACAGGGATTGTCCGCGGTAATCCACGAGCGTTACGAGACGGATTAAAAACGGTAACCAGTGCACTCTATAAATTCCCGTTTCCGCTCGAGAACCAAGGAAAGATCGACGTAACGAAACCCGTCCAAGGTTGTCCGCGGGATTGCGTGGAAACGGACCGGAGCACGTTTTCCACTCTCCGGACAGGTGTTTCAGCCGCGTGTCCGGGGCTGTCAGTTCCCTGGTTAGCGGAGACACTGCCGATGACACGGATCTTTGTCTCTGCGTTGCTCCCGTCCGCCTTTTCCACCCCCGCTTCTCTGCAACCCCCCACCCAACTTCCTCCATACCCCGGTTCTCCGAGGCCTTCCGAGGAGGAGCGTAAAAACCGTAGGAAAAGGGGTGTGGGTGTTCTCTCTACCTGTTCTCTGTTCACCGGTTCGTGTCTCTGCCGATGGGAAACGGTTCGTTGGTTCCATCCTCGTCGTGTCTCCGTCAGCTATCTGGATTCTCCGTTCGTGGGCCACGGGCCTGTCACCGGCAGCCGGCTTCTCACCCTCGTAAAAATAATTAGAGGGGCTGGCCAAGAGCGAGAGGGAGAGAGATGCCAGGGTTAGCCCGGGTCTCTCCTCTCGATATTCTGGGTCTCGATCGGTCGCTATTGTGCCAATCGGATCGGCTGATAAGCTCCGGAGGGGTTTAATAAAAATTCATTTGTCACGGGCCTTCGGAGACGCGGCCGTCTCCTGCTCGGCCGCCTTCAGAGCCGATTGATTCCGTTACCCTCGTTTTAGGACGCCTTCCTACAGCCATTCAACCCCTTCCTTCGAGTCTCAAAGAGTGGCTTTATGGCGTCGATGCCGGCGAACTGGAAAAAAATTTATATTCAATTAGTAGCGTACTGTGGATCCCGGAAATCAACTTAAAATGTACTTTTCTGTAATCGTTACTCGGCTGAAGACGTAGAACTTCATCTTTCAGTGATCGCGATACGACATTTTGTTTTTGGAAGGTGGATAGCATTTTTAATTATTTTTCTATACTTGCGCTCTTTTTTTAATATTTTTGTACGAACGGTTTTCAATTCTTTCTAAAGGGGTAGTTTAAGCAACTGTTGCAAACATTGGACGATTTCGAGACGAGAAAGTGTTAATATTTCTGATAAAACTTTGTCAGAGGAACGAATAGCGATCGACTCGGTGAGGAAATTCCGCGCAATATGGCGGCGTACGAACGGGGGAAAGATCCCTGTCGAGGGAAATCGAAACGAACCCCGAAATGGCGGCGAGCCCCCGGGAACGGGATAGGGGTAATTACTCGCAATTATTAATTACGCGATACACGTGCTGCGCGTGCAGAAAACGGGATGTAGGCAGAGGAACGAGGGGTCCCGCGGGACAGACGAGTTAATAATGCTTCTGAGATCGTTCTACCCTGACGCCTCGGGACAATCGATGATCGTCGATCCGCGGAATCGCGAAGACTGTCTCGCTCCCTCTCTTGCTCTCACTCTCTCCGCTTTTTTTCCTTCCGCTGCTCGTCTCCCGGAGGACACGGCATTGCGAGGAATAAATTAATATTGCCACTTCGACGGTGCCGCTGAAGGCTGATCACCGATCGAGCGATTGCCTCTCGTTTGTCCGCGACACAAAAGTCGAGGCTCCCGTGTTCCCCTCGCCACGTCTCCTCCCTTCGCATTGGCTTTCGCGACTGCTTTATTATTCGTATCACATTCAACAGCGAATATCTTGTTCGCCTGTGGGGCTGTTTAAAACATTCGGGACACCGGAAATTCCCTCCATGACCGGTTAATAAATTAACCCCCGCGCGGGGATCTGTACGAGCATTTACAGATTTTCGTCTGTTGTTGAATCATTTTTCTCCTCGAATCGTTCACAACAGCAGGAATTTGTCGCCAAAACAGTTAATAAATTAATTTCCACCCCCGAAGTTTACGAGCACTCCAAGACTTTTTAAAAATTGAAATCCATTTTAAAATACAATTCTAATACAGTTTCCTAATGTAATAATGTTGCTTCATTCGAAATAGCAGAACCTCCCTGCAGAGGTAATAAATAAATTGGACCTCGGGCTTGCAAGTAGTTCAAAATACTGATAATCTTTTGTACCAGTTCCGGGAACCCACTAGAATGTAATTTCCTCTAGATGATCTCATAGACCGATACTGACGGTGGCTGTTCTCTGGTTTTGTTTCAGAGCGGGAACACCGTGCACCGAAGCGACGCGCGAAGCTGCCCCAGCCCAGAACCAGTTATGAACATATGATTAAGCTCGTTTTAATAAGTTTTTATGTAGATCTTACGCGTAAGGATGTATAATAAAAGTAAGTGTTGAATAAACGAGATACGTTGAGACGGGAGGCCGGCAATTATTTCGTCGTCGTGATCTTTATCGCTTCTTCGAACACGTCCCTTCCCGATTTTCGTTTCTTCATCCTGCTTCTTCAACGTTCTAGATTCATCGGTATTATAATTACGATTCTACTAGGAAAATACTCACGCCCTCCCAGTTGTTCGGTTTACTTTCCGAACTTTCTTCCCTTTCTCAAGTATTGCAGCTGGCTTAGGGGGCTGAAGACAAGCTGATACCGTATCAAAATAATTCCACTAGGCCACGGCTCACCCCCTCCCGATTTTCAGTCGATCCAGCTTGCTGAGCGTTCTTCCGATTATTTCGCGAGCCGGTTGTTCCTCGGCCCATTTTTGCGACGTTCACCATTTTCGAGGCGTTTCCCAGCGGAAGACAAACACGGGGAAAGCAGACACAAATATAGACAGAGCCATAGGCGTAGACATAGTCGACGGGGAATACGAGGAGCAGAGAAGGAGCCGGTCTTCGCCATCGAGTCGTAACCCTGGCGACGAGACACCCTGGCCATCCTCAGCTCTCTCTGTCCCTCTCTCGCTCTCTACTCTTGCTTTCTCTCTCTGTCTCTCGGAGTTCCACTCTCCTACGGGGATGAGCAAACTCTCCCCGCGGTGTAACCCACCCTCGGCGGATAGCAAGTTGCAAGGACGAGGGTTGCCGGAGAGGTCTCGCCTGATTGGCGGCCGTGGACTATCGACCAACCCGCGACCGGCCCTTTGTTTTAGCCACCACCCTTCGTTATATCGAAGGTACCTAACCTGAAGCCCAGGAAGATGAGCACGCTCTCGAGAGAGAGGAGATTTCTTTCCTGGTCTCTGCGCTTAGAGAAAATCGAGCCGGCGAGCCCGGAAAGAGGCGGGGGAGTACGGCCGCCCCCGATCCGATATAGAATTTCTTTTAATTTATCCGCGCGATGATCGTTAGGCTGCCCCCGTTAGGGCCGCCTAAAAAGTCCACGTCGACCGTCCCATCGAAAAATAAATATTTATCCGCAGCGAAAGCGATTGGTAAATTTATACGTCGGAATTCGATGGAAATAACGGAGACACCGAGGGAGATGCGGCCACTGGCTTCTCAGAAAGTTCAGGAGGATGAGGAACTGGAAAAATAAATTCTTCACCCTCGATAGAAGCTTTATCAAAAATAGGGAATAAGAATACGGGTAGCAGAGATATCCAAAAAGCCTCAACCACTTCCAGTAGTATGGTCGTACATAGAAACATTGTCGAAATGGACCGAAACAAATGGTAACAGTCCGTTCATGAACGTAAGTAGCGCCACTCCCGCAAGTCCAGGGGTGGCACAGGTGTCTGTAGTAGCGGTGGACTCGATTTAAAGTACAAAGAAGCAGTAAACGGGTTTAGAGTGAGGGCAGTTGAATGGAGTCGACCACGTATCAATGTTTACCACCCCTCGACGGCGACAATAAATGAAACCGAAGGTGGTGGAATACTGGGGACGGGCTGAAGAGAGAAAGAGAGAGAGGACGACGTTAAGGAATGATTAAAGAATCATTAGGAGCGCGTAGTTAGAGCAACGATATCCTCATTCTTCCCTGCATCCCTCTCCAATTACGGAGGCGTCGATGCGCTCTCTCACCCCCTGCTCGCTGACCAGCATTCCCCGGAGTCCCCATTTTTTTAATTAATAGAGCGTGCTACAACGAGCCGGGGATGCCTACCGGGTATACCGTTCCACGGTTCTACACATGCACGGAGAGAGAAAGAGAGGGAGAGAGGTTTCCAGCTCTGTTTGTCTTGGTGTTACCAGCACAGAGAGGCGTACCGTCGGTGCACGCAACGGATAGAGGGCTGCGGATCGAGCCGAAGGAGGAGAAGAGAGTGGAGAGAAGAGGAGAAGAGGAGCCGAAGAGGAAGAGGAACGAGCTGCCGGCAGGAAGAATGGGGGTGGGCGAAGGGTTTTAATGAGGATGAGCGAGATAAACCCACCTCCGGCTCCGTTTCGCTCGATCCCACCCTACCTCGTCCTCGTCTCCTCTCTCCTTTTCCCGGCAGTTTCTCTTCTTTTCCCGATGCACCCGCGCCGCGCCGGTTTCGCCCTCCTCATTCTTCTCTCCGAGCTCACAGCACCGACTCTTCTCCTCCACCTCGTCCCTCTTCATCCCTCCGGGTTTCCTCTCTCCGACAACCATCCCCCCGCAAACCCCCTCGGAATCCCCAACGTTCCTCCGGTTTCCCTTGTCTTTCTCCCGAAGGGTTTCTTCTTCGCTCTTCCTCCCGGCCTGCTTGCTCTCCTACCCTCTTGCTCCTTACTCGACATTCCTCGAGCAACCTCCTTCGACCACCCCTCCCAACCACCCTGTCCCATGACTTCCTCTCGTCCAGGAGTCGCGCCCGCGCGATGCCAAAATACAAAGGAGAAAGTAATTTCTTTTCCCGGAGATTTTTAGCCCGGGGATGGGCCGGCGATGTTTTATTTCGACCCCCGACGGCTTCGCCGAATTTCTGCGACGACGGCCCGCCCTCCGGGCTTGTTACAACCTCCTCGACGCACTGGGTCTCAGGAAATGTTTCTGTTTTGGAAAATTGTAGAGATCTTGTGGTTCTAGAATTTTAGAAGTAGATATATTTTTGATGAGCATCTTCAACCTTGGAATCACCCCCTGGACTCGTAGCAATTTTTATGGTGGAGTTTTAACATTTTTAGAGAGAGGGTTGGAACCTCGGGAACCACGGAATCGAAGCGGAAACGGCGAGACTCAGTCCATTGTCTCCGAGTGATGCGGCGGATTGATGATGCAGCACGCGTAACGTCCTCCGCTCGGTATAATTAGCGATCGACGATTTAATAAGCAGCAGACGATATATAGGCCTCGGGGATTAATTAATTCAGCCACGGTCTGCCCGGTTTCGCCACCGACTAGACTGAGCGCTCTGCGCCGCGGACTCTCGTACCAACGCGTATTTAAGCCGAGATATATCACGTATCTTTCTCGTTCGCGCGATATTAATATTTCCATTGATACTTATATTCCCGGGCATTGTTCGCCGCCGGGACAAAAGGGAGTATCGCGTTATTTGCCCGGCGTCGTCGCCGATATTTTTGTCAAACCTACGTTCCGGCTGTCAGCACGGAATAGCGGGAACGTCCGCGGAATATCCTGACGTCGGTGTCAACGATCTTGCCAGCGAATTTCATTGAATGCATCGGAACGTGGCGCAATCCTGAATTTAGGGGTTGAAATTCTATCGGGTGGAATTCTGTCGCTGCGAAAAAAAATCAGAGATCGGTGAAACATGCCGCGGAACACGTTTATCATTTGAGACCTCCGAGGTATTAATAAACGCTGTAAATAAATTACTATCGACGGTACTTTACGGGGTGAAATTCTCGAGAGTAAACATTTTACCTCATATTTTGGAACCTCGTACGATTTAACTAACCCTTTGAATAAATTATCGATTGCTTGTATTCGTTGTAAAGAAAATTTGAAGCCCTTTTTGAAGTTCAAATTTATTAGAAACCATTCGGTTCCACATGTAATGGCTCTAAAATATTCTCAAGCTTGGCAAATAAACTCTTTCACGACCATATTTACTTTAAACAAAATTCTGAACAAATTCTCAAATAGTCGAGACCAACCATAAAGTTAGAAAAATTTCCAACGAGTAATAATCTAGTTTCGTTGACTGAAATTGAGAGTCCCCCGGATCATTTGCCACCGATTAAGGGTGAAATCGTTCGTGGCGAACTGAAACGAGGTTTTTCCCGTGCGGGGATAGGCACGTTTCGACCGATTAGTATCACAATCAATAATTTACGAGGCATTCTTCGCGGGGGCCGGGCCTCTCGTGGTGAAAAAAGAAGCTGCAGAGGACGCGCACGTATCGGTCGCGCGGACTTTAATTAACGGCTCGCGTGTGGCCGTCGTCTGGTGGACGGTACGGCGCCGAAACGATCGGGATAATTGTCAGACGGCAAAAGGATCGAGCCGATCCCGCGTCACGTCCTCGCCGCCGTGTCTAATCAAATGAATCGAGCGTGTGGCATTACACGAGACCGTCGAAATCACTTTCTATCTCCTTCGACCTGACAACGAGACCCCGGCAACGTGTACCCCCACCAGTCGTTTTAATCGTTCCAGGGACGAAAAAGTTTGATGAGGACTTTTCTTGCTGGACACCGGGCCTTCAGGAACACGGTTCATATCGGGGATTCGCTCTCGGCAGTCGGTTAACAGTTTTTTGCGACATTTCCAACGGAGATTGATGCGCTTCCATATATGAAATATATGCAAGGTGAACTTCATTGCTGCGAGACAAAAAATACGTGACTAGCAACGGCTTACTCGGACGCTTTGTCTAGGATTAATCGATAAATGAGCAATGCGATTAATTATCGCCAGGATTTTATGCACTTACTGTGAGAACGGGACGAGGAACGCAATGGTAAAACGTCAGACGAATTTCAAGACACCGTTACCTTCAAACTGTGAATTTTACGCATTCGTGGAAACATTGCGTAAAAATTTAAGGATCTCTGTATATTATTTTCAACCCTAGAAAGGTTGTTTGAAGAATATTTTTATTTGGCTCCAGCGTCGTACAATCGATGCAGACAATTTTTATTCTGTAGAATTAAATTGACTGTCAGTAAGTAAGCTTTAAGCAGTGTTTATGCAATCACTCTACCGAAGGCTATTACAAGAACCACGAGTGAAAAACTAGTTAAAAGGTTGTGTACGGTATTTTTCGAGGTATAGTTGAAAGGAATAAATATTCTTTGAATGCTCAGCGTCTCGGCGGCTTCCAAAGTCTGAAATCCGTTCGGGAGTTTATCGATTAGTTTTAATTAACGTGGGTGAAACAGAACACCGAAATATCCGGTATCTCGGCGGCCGGGTACATGCTCGCGAGGCATCGGCGCACCGCAAAGTATCTGCACGGAGAAAAGATGAAAAGAGATCGGAGAAAAAGCAGGAGGAACACACCTCCGGGACTGACGACGGCGGCGGACGTCAATCAGCCCTCTCTCCCTTGCCAAATTACTGTCAAACGCAATTAGAATTGACGTGCCGGTAGTCCGGGACGAAATCAGAATCGCGAGGCGGACCCTCGATAACGATTTCAACCCCGGGGCCTATCCTCAGTCGCAATTTTCTCTCCCGTCGCTAATTAATACGCTCGTGCACGTCGGCCAGACTCTACACCACCCTGCGCAACCCCCTCAGTCCACCTTTGCCCTCGTCGACTCGATACCGATACACTTGGATCGCCGTCGATCCACCGGTGAACCTGCGATTAATTATCCCGCGTGACAGAGATCGATAACTCGCGATTTGTGGCCCAGGGATTATCGAAATTTTCGCAATGTTTCATATTGGCCTCTGCTCACTCGTATAATCTCTTCTTCATTTAATTGCCGTATTCTCGCCTTATTCTTGTGTTAACGTTTTCTGACACCATCGTCACCCATCTTGTAATTAATTTAAAATAGTCTAATAAATCAATTTATTGTTTCGCGTCTATATTTCGAATACAGTATTGATTGAGACACGATGTCCCTCAATTATTTTTTTCATTTCTCATAAACACTATTCTCACCCTCTACTGTATAAAAACAAAATGAAATATGAAATACCAGCTTGTCGGAAACCAATGTGATTTGTGGAACAAAACGTGGACGAAAGAAGCGAATAGAAATCATCATTTATTAGAGAGATCGTCAAGAGAGTGTTCCCAAACAATATTGCGCAAACTGTTTAAATAATTCCGCGGCATTCGAAGAGCCGCATTCCTCGAGCGTCAATTAGACAGTGGAACGGTACTTGAGATGAATAATCGAAAGAAAATATATGAACGGACGGCGTCTTTCATCAAATTAAACGGGAAACCGCTGGAGGATCGAACAGGGAGGAAGAAAAGAAAGAGAGGAATAAATTAACGGGCGAGCAAATGGCGTGCATCGGCGAGCAGAATTTTCGTAAGTCACCGAATAATAAATTGTCCACCGGTTAGATTAACGAGGCGCGCGCGTTTCGTTTCGAAAAATCGAGCTCGAGCCTCTCTCTCTCTCTCCCTCTGTCGGAGAAGTGTCCGATGGACGGGCACGGACAGAGAAATAGAGAAACCAGTCTGCGAGTGCTGGAAGAATACTGAATGTCGAGTGTTATTAATGTACGCGCGTCTAACGGCACTCCTGTCCGCGTGGTCGTTTTGCAATCGCCTCGTGTTGATACTCGACGGTCTGTCGCACATCAACGCCCGAAAGGTGGGGAGGAGAAAATCAACGAAAAAAAGAGAAAAGCACAAACAGGAGGAGAGGGGTGAAAAAGAAGGGAAAACAGGAGAAAAGAGGAATATAAAAATGAAAAAGAGAACTGTATATATACCCTCCATCAAACGTTTCATAGCCGCGCGCGCGGCTCGGCTGGTCCGAAACGCGATCGACACTCATTAATCTCGAACCCGGGTGTATTCAACCCTCCGGGCGACGAGTATATCGCGTTCTATAGGCGTTTCGCAACCCTTAACGTCCATTTACACGAAATTTGCGACGATAATAAGAACCTCGATCCTTTATCCCCGTCCCCCACCCACGCGGAATATACACTCTCTATGGAATTTATTCGCGGAGAGAATAAAAATAAAACAGATATCTAAGAATCCGTAGGAGGCTCTCTGCCACTATCTCTTTCTCTCTCGCTTCTGTAAAAAAGATCTCGATCCATTCGTTTCGTTTTCGCAGCGGAACCCTGCCCTTACCACTTTTTTGCGGAGTCGCCGAGTCGAGGCGACGATATATATTAAAGAGATGCTTTTTGGCAATAAACAATCGCGCGCGCCACCGCCGCAGGCAGTTAGCAGGAGCATTAGGGTGAATTATTCCGGCCACCCAGCGTAAAAACTGCCATGATTCACGGGAATCATGGGCTTCTTACCCCGCAGAGGAGCTGCCTCTCCGTGTGCAGTCTCGGGACGCGAAATACAACATTCACGTCCCTGAGTTCTCCGCTGTTTGCCGGAATTGGAGAAATAGTCCTCTGAAAATTACTAGATTCACTGTACACGACTTCCAATTTATTAGACCGCGGATTTATGGCGAAACTGGGAAAATGCATTTTAAATTTTTCGAACGATTAAAAGAATTTCAGTCAATATATTATTTCAATGTAAAAATGTTTATATTGCGTAAAACGGTGTAAGACCAACGCAGAAGCTGATATAAAATGCTCGAAAACTTCTTGAACTCTTTCACCCCTTCAACCCCTTCGGCCCTTGTCGGATTGCGCGAACAAAGGCCCGTAGAACTACCGAAAGTCGGACAAGCTCAAAGCAGGCGACAGATGCAATTGCACCGGGGGGTGTAACGTGGGCAATGTTCACCCCCGCGCGCACCCCTGTGTGGATCCATAAGAGCCACGTACGTACATCCATCGAAACGACGACGACGACGCGACGCGACGTGTGTTGGTGTTCGAATTACCCGGGGTCGGTTCTTTTTCATTACGGTAAGAGCCGATTGCATTTTTTTAGGTCCGGGTGTAGAGGGTGTCCAATCTGGAGAATCGCGTGGAAGGAGGGCCATCTAATCACGTGTTCCTGGCAATCGTGTCCTGCGTTTCACTCTCCCCCTCGCCATCTTGGACACAATCCTGCCAGAGAAAGGGAAGAAAGAGGAGAAAGAGAGCGAGGTACGGGGGTGTCCCTTTTATTCGAGGACCATGGGGACACGGACCTTCTCTCTCTCTCTCTCTTCCTCTCTCTCCTGTCTCTTTACACTTCCTTTTTTTACCAATCCGCTTTCACTCTCCCTCTCTCTCTTTTTTTCTCCTGATTCCTCCCCCTTTCTCCTTGGTCGCAGACCGCCCTTTCACCATCCAAGGGACGCCTCTTCAATCGGGCTTAGCCGGCCGGCGTAATTAAGCCGCGATTGAAAATTAATCATCGCGGATCGATTTCGTGCATCGCTGTTCCGCTCCTTGCTCTGCGTGAAACGATAAAAAAAGAAGAACAAGTTAGAACAGGGGGTGGGAGCCAGGAACCTTTGATGTAACTGCCTGACAGTGTCCTTCGTCCTTCTACAAAGTGCCAAGCCCCTTATGCCAATTATACCGGGGGCCCATTATTTTTTCTATCGACTCCTGTTTTCCACTGATTTTCCACTGGCACTGTATTCACCACCCCCTCGGTACCAAGATCCTCTTCTTCGCAGGGGAAGTAAGAGGATTCGCTCCTTCCAGATCGTTTTTACTGCCACAGCATCAGTATTGCCACAACATCGGTAACAGAAAAATCAGGCAGTCGTGAGTATAATACGGTTTACGCTGAAGGGATTTTTTGTACGTTGAGAACGATGGTTGGGAAGTCCCTCAACACTTCGAGTTCATCCAGCTTAAGAATTCGATCAAATCAAAATGAATGTATTTAGTTTTAATCAAAAATGGGTTTGGCCAGGATCATCCAAGAAGAATAGATCTGACACTCTAAACAACCCTGCCCCATAAAGAATTAACCAAAGTGTCGTCTAAGATTTGGATAAATCGGCCAGGATGTTGCAGCGATTTTCGAGGATTTCCTCTTCCTCAATTTTCGAATTCCGCGGGTCTCAAACGACGCGTATTGTCCATCGCATTAGAGTTTGTAATTAAAAGCGGAGCCCCGTAATTCCGTGGGGTGAATTAGAGAGCGGGCGCGGCTCCTTGGCAATAAAAGGAGCGGAATCCGCAGTCTCCTGCCGACTGGTTCCCAAGGAACTGTCGCAATTACGGGTCAGTCCGGCGTACGAACAAGACGGAATTAAAAAATCCTGCAGCCGAGCTTCCGGGTAGCCGAGAAACGAAAGAAAAGGGAAGCCGGGAATGAAAGAGGAAGAAAAAGGGGATAGAGAGAGAGAGAGGGGTTTGCAGGATCAGGAAGAAAGGAAGACTTAAAAATCGGTGTCCCCGGCTCTGCTTGGGGAGCAGGATCCGGCGTAAATTGTCAGTCGGGGACAATTCGATGAAATCACCGATCAGCGGGGCTCCTTATTTCGGCCGGGAAGCGGAACAGGAGCCCACAAGGAAGAGAATTAAAGGCTCGCGCTGGTCAACGAGATCCCGAAGGCAACCAGCCAGCCAACTTCCAGCCAACGTCCTACTCCCCCCGCCGCCCCTATCCGACCAAATCCCAATAATCCACGATGAGACACAGATTGAGTCTCCTCTCTTTCGACGGAGACGCCACGGAAAAAACTCCGTCGTCGTACCGGAGAAGAACCGGAGGAATAAGAGGAGAACGCGAGACCCGGACCAAGAAAATTGGAATCCTTCCGGGAAGGAGGATGATAAAATTGCGGACGGCCAGGTGTTACCGTAATCCGGATCGAGACGAGCCCGGTCCGCGGACTCTACCGTCCGAGATCTACAAGCACATACACCATCTCTCTCTGCGACTCACTTTGTGAGCGCGTCGACGCTCCGCGTTTTCTTGTTCCTTGCGGTTCCCGCACACGGTCGTCCACCTCGACGACGACGGGGATTAGGATCGTCTCGGTTTCCCCGGGAAAATAACGCCGAGAGAACTCCGAGCACCGGCTACCAGTGGCTCTGGTGACCTTAAATGGAACCCGCCCCGATTCGATCCTGCCGGAAAGATAGACTTCTCTCCGACTGACCGGCGAAATCGGAACGACGCTAGATTCACAGAATTCATGCTGCGATTCGAATTTTTTTCTGAACAGTGCGGCAGCAAACAGACAATTTATCAATGGGACAATATTGTGTAGACCTTGAGGAACGCTAATATATTTTTTATTGTCCAGATCGTCCGCGTTGCGCGTTGGAAATATCGAATGACGTTGAAGTGGGGAGTCTTCGAAAGAAAGAAAGGGCGCGGAAAAAATATGATAGTTTTTAACTGACCTATATTAAGGTCCCACGATGATCTACAGTTCCTATGGAGATCCGGGAAGAGGAAAATGGAGGAAGATCGTGCGTTGCGATGATTCTTCGATCGTTATCGAGCCGGACCGGTGCCGGGCGTGGAACTTTAATTCCGAGGGAACTTATTACTCTGTCCGCCCATAAATCCGTGGCTTGGGGGCCGGGATGAGGGGCACCGATACGCGGCGTCGATTTAAAAAAGACGCGATCTCACTCGGCCCGCTAACGGGCCGCGATTATTCCCGTCCAGCTGCGAAGGACGAGGAAACGGCGGGACAGCGCGAGCAGCGCTCGTAATTTGTTTCGAGATCGTATCTTCAAAGTGGCCCCACGTCGATGGGAAGAGAGAGAGAAGAAGCGAACGAGAGAAGCGAGATTCTCGGATCCGCGAGGAATGGGACATGGGCGTGGGTTCGCCAAGGCACCGATGGCGGAACCATGGACCGGACCGAAAAGGAAAAGCTCTAGATCCGTCTCGATCCGCCTGAGGACGATCGAGTTTAACGAACTTCCTCGATTTTTTCCTGGGCATCCTAACTTGCAAAAGATTTAGGAGACTTGACCACCTCAGGAAATAAACGAATGCTCCGACTTTGAGATGTGTCCTTTAAAAAATACTTTCGTGTTGCTGATTTCTGGGCTGGCTTCTCTAAAGTATTCTCGTAAGGAGTCTTCGCAACTTCAGCAATTTTTTAATACAAGGTTTGGTGTTAAAAATAAGGACCGAAAAGAAATTTTACATAATCTATATAAATAAAAATCAAATGCTGTTCGTTGGTAAGCGCAACTTTGAAATTTGGACAGAACAACAACTGTCAGGTCAGCTAGTTCTGTAATAAAACTACGAACATCGAGACGGTGGCTGAAGACAACAGCAACCGATAGAGGCAGTTACGGAGCGAAATTCCTTGGAAGATTGTCCACGAGCGTGAGGACCAAGGAACAGACAGGCATGCGTAGCTTTTTCGCGAGTTCTGCGAGCGAGCCAGCGGGATCAGGTCCGCGGTCCTGTATCGTATATCGCACATATCGCATCGAAGGATCGGTGTAAGCCGGTAGCAGTCAGTTCTCTCCCCAACACCAGTGAAGTGGATGCAGCAACAGCAGCAACGGCAGAAGCAGCAGCAGCAGCACCGCCACACTCGATGCGCACAATTAATATCGAGCCGTATCTCTGATCTCTCATTATTACCTGGTGGCTGGCTATGTGTGAGGGTGTAGTCGTTCCCGCAGGAACGAGGCTGCTGGATACTGCGAGGTTCGACTGTGTTGGTACCGGCTACCGTACACCCCGGGACACCAGAGTCGGCCATGCATCACCCTAACGAGCCGGGCATCGCGTGCCGATCTGTATTAAGGATTTATAATCCTCCAGACCCGGGAGAACTCCTAATGTCCTGGCTGAGCGGGAGATATTTGCCTATAGCCCAGCAGCGTCGCTCGGTGCACGCCACCCTACACCTTTCCGGCGACAAATAGGCACACCCACGACGATTTTTTGCCGCTGCCCTCCTCGCGATTTTCCTTATACCCCGTAGAAACTGTGACCCGCCTTCCGAAAGCTCTTGGAACCAGTTACTGTCCCGATTCTGGCAGCTTAACAAGGTAGACTCGCGTTTTCAGGATCACGAGGTTGCGAATCCTTATTTCTCGATAATGCAAAGATGGGGGTTTCAGTAGTCAAAAGCGTTAGATAAAATATCAATCTAGGCCGCGATCCCTCTTAAAAGTCCTATTTCTACGTTTACGAGGCTAAAGCTAGCTGGGTGAAGCAGATTCTGTTATCCACAGGCAAGACATCTTGATATCATTTTATCTGTATCTGGTCACTCGATACTGGGCGAAATTGCTGGCTCGATTTTAGTAGTTCAAGCTAGTTAGAGCTACAGCCGGTTCACACGTCTGAGGAAGAGAAGCGCGGCCAGTTTCCTGGGAAGATGACGATTTCGAGTTCGGATCGTCTTCGAGATCGGGGGAAAGGGTCCGCCGAGGCGGAAGAAGGGTTCCCCAGGTAGATAGAAGGTGATCTGCATGGCCGCGGCCCCGTGGCACGTAGGATCACGTCGCTGTAGGTAAAACGTAGCCCCGGCATCCTGCCTTCTTCTCTTCCTCCCTGCCCTCCCCCCTTGTCTTTTCCTGCCCCTCCCTTCAGGAGGATCTGACCCACCGACGGCGCGACGGTGGCAGCGGCGGCGCGCATAACAGGGTGGACGTTTAACATATGACCGGCTACCAGTGTTATTAATGCGCCGGTAGCGTCGTGCTCGGTTTCGTTCCTTTGGCCACGTACGGTGCCTACGATCGCTGCTCTGCGGCCATGGGTCCGGGGCCACCCGCGGGTCCTCCCTGCCCCACGACGGGCCTGCGCGATCGGGCCCGCAGACCCCGAGAGAGAGAGCACCTGGGGAAAACGCGGTGAAGCAACCGGGAGACGGTAACACGACACTCGAGGAACCACCGACGCCCTCCCAACCCCTCAACGAGTTATGTCTTCCTGCTGGCTTTGGGTCTAATTAATATGTGTTTAGCCGGGGACAGATCGTGTGCCCCTGGTCCACCTCCCATGGGACCCCAGGAATCATCTAACTCGGGCCCCCCGGTTCCCGTGCCCTTGTAAATCGCCCGCTTGTAAATTGGCCTGATCGAATCGCTGCCTGCGCCTACCACGATTGATGGCTACAAGACTCGAGCGATTCCTGGTCCAGCACCGACACAGATTTCTTAATTGCTGGACAGGCATCCGGATGGATTTAGTAGCAGGCTAGAATATCCTCCGGTTTCTTGTAGCTATTACTAACAATCTCGTTTGGTAGCTGTTAGAAGTGCTAGCTGAGTTCGTTGATAAGAGCCGATGCCAATTATCTCTGGGTACAGATTTTCTTGATTGCTGAACAGTTTGATTAGGTTTCCAGTTAGCAAGATGGTCTTCTATTAAAAGCAGACCTGGTGTAACTCTTGTGATGTTGAGATGGAACTAGGATTTGTTTCCAATAACTTAGCTTGAGAGCTGCTGTCAATTAGGCTAGCGTTGGGTACGGATTTCTTGATCGCTGGAGTACTAATTTGAAAATTCTGGGTTCCTTGTATCGATTATTGATAGATCATGAATGTTGAGTCTCCGGAGAGCTAGAGGATTCGAGGAATTGAAGGTGGTTTTCTGTTTTCAGGTACCGGTACCCCGAAGAGTTCCGGCGGCTAGCGTCGAGCCAGTGTTGTCTGGGATCCTCGTTGTCTTGAAAGGAGGAAGAGGAGCTCTAACAAGAAGAGAGCTTCACCGGCGACAGATGAGCGCCGATCACCGGAGGCGAGGACGACGACTATACATATATACGCGCGGAATGAATCGGTCGACGCGATAAATTGAATCGAATCGTCGTCGGCGGGACTGATCGAATCGCTTGTTGAAAGTGTCCGTGGACGGTCGCGGCCATTAATCAGCGAGGCTCGCGCGTCGTCCGTTTGGCCAGCAGCGTGTGATTATTGTCGCTATTATTATCATCCGTCCGACGAACGAGATCGACGAACGGTTATCATTACCGGAGATCCATGATTATCGTTATCAGCGGCGGACCGCCGTCGGGTGAATAATTCATAAGCAGGACTCGCGGTCTTTCTCTTCGCGACGGGAACTTTTAAATATTGTACGTCACACGTAGGACAATCTGCAAGATTTCGCATTTTATTGCACTGTTGCGTCGTGGAAAATGAAACTGTCTAGAACGAGTGAGGATTTTGTGGGGAAAGCTGTTTAGAATTCCGGAAGAAAGGAGAGGAACCGGGGGACAGAAATCCTGACAGGTTAGGCGACGCGCGTTTCTCCCCTTTCTTCCACGCCGTTCCCTCGTTAATTATTCCAGGCGTGATCGTATGCCGACGGAATATACGCGATCGTAGATAGACAGACTGCTGCGGACGATCGACGCAACGTGACGATCCTTCGCGATCGAATCTCTGGAATCGCTATATTGCAACAAGTGTACATATAGTTGGGTAAATAAAGCCATGAACACACGAACATCCCCGCTCATTTCTCACTCCTATTCCACAGAGGCGACTAGCAAGCTCCGCCGAGGATCAGCGACGATCATCTGTTAATCACAGAACTAAAGGCTATGAATCTAATACAATCTTATCTATACAATAAATAAATATTAAATGCTGTTGGTAAGCGCATCACTTCGGAACGGCTGGAACGATTTGGCTAATTTTTTTTTAATGTTCGTAGGTATAGTCCGAATAAGGTTTTTAGGAAAATAGAAAATTCGGGAAAAATGAAAGCGCTTTTTTCTATAGGATTTTTGTATGAACTAAAGACCGTAACTCACGATTTGAACGATGGATACGTGTAATTCTTTTTTGGTTTTGTTCGTTATGGTCCGGAAAAGTTTTCAGGAAAAAAAATTCGAAACAATTACAAAGGAAAATCGGAAAATTCGGCCTAACTGCAAAAATCATAATTTTTGAAACGGTGTGAGTAACAAGTAGACATGTTTGGCTGCGCATTATTGGTTCCCAGTGAGTTACATTTTTTTCTCATTTTTACTTTGTTCACAAATTTCCAATAGCTTTTCACAAATTCGCAAAACGATCACAATCAAATTTATTGACATTTGGACAGGACGTCTGTCGAGTCAGCTAGTTGATGATAAATAATTCGTTATCTGGATTTTGTACATTCGTGGTAAAAACGAGTTGGTGCAATTTAAGATAGTCTGAGGACGTCGATTATTTTCGATCTATTAAGATCATTAGAGAAAGGACTCGAATAAGGTAATGTAGAGTAGATTTTCTGATCAGCGATTCTAGGGCGCGAAAGGGCCCGGAGTAATTGATAACGGCAACCACAAGGGCCCGTTTTGGGGAACGGTGGACATTCCTGGACCCCCCGAGCTCCACGGATCCTGTAACATAAATAACGGAAGACGGAACCCGCGGTGGGTCCTCCGAGCACCAGGAGGAGTCCTTAAAATCCGACGTGCTCCTCCCTCGATTAATTGCTGGAGAACTCTTCCCGACACGATTAACCCCTTGCTATATTTCCAGCCGTTTCTGATACCGTCGAGCTCCTCCTCCTCCTTCGTCTTACCTTATGTAACCATTGCACCGAAGAACTCAATTATGCGGTTGCACGTGTGCGCCAGATGACAGAAAATTCTGCCACACGCGTTACGTCATTCGTACATCAGCCGCGCCACGCGATTTTAGACACACTACTTGATGAACCCGTGCCCTCGATTTCGGAAACATTCATTCGTGGATTTGTGTCCCGAATTTTAGGAACATCTTCCACATTCAAGCTTCCAACTTGATTTTATTGTTTCATTTTGATCAGACGTAGCTGTTACACGATAATATTTGAATGCAAGAAAGATTATGGACAGCTGTAGAAACCAAATTGGAAAACAATTACCTCACTCCTTAAAAAATTCGATAATATAAGAATAATAATTAAAAATTAGGATATATAGGAAATTTTGGTCAGATTTGATTTACAGTGAGTGTACAATGTGCTCGTACAAATTTCAAAATGAAATAACTCTTTTATAATTTTACCAAACGATCTGATTTTTTATAATTCATTAGAAGCATTGGTTTATGAATTGATATGAAAAAAAGATCGTGTGTATGTTTATCGATTTCGATGAAATTTTCAGCATATGTGTAACAAACATATATTTTACATTTTCATTAAGGGCCCTAATAAAATAATTAAAAGAAATGCTTCTAATTGATGATAAAAAAATCAGGTCGTTCGCTACAATCCTAAAAAATTATTCTATTTTAGAAGGTGAACGAACACTTTGTACACCCACTGTACATGTTCACTACATTAGAAAAAATTCGTAAGTACAATTTTGATCTCAAGATATAAGTCCTTTAGTAACAAAAAATCGTCTGCATCTCTCATAGTTTGATTAATTTTACTTGGAAAAATCGCAAAGGTGCTCCAAGCACCGCTAAACACGTGTGCAAAACTCTGCTTCGAAAAGTTCAATATTTCTGCTAAAAACAATTCCTAACGGCCTCGGAAATCAGAATACCCTCTTAATTGGCACGATGGGTCAGTTTCCTTAAATGAAAAACTGTCGCGTCCGAGTGTCGTATATCAGATATTGATCTACCGTTATTTACAGAGCCGACCGGATCCCGTCAACGTAACAGCTTCCAGGATACCGGTGTCCTGGCTCCGGGTACCGTGTCCCCCGCCGTGTTGTCCTTACAGGACGCGTTTAACGCCGGTCCAGTACATGCGTGTATGCGTGTAGCAATTTACCGGGCCGAAGAGGACTCGTCGGCCCGCATAAATCAGGAAGACAACGCGTCAGCTTATTAACCACCGACGATTTATTCGCGCTCGTTCCTACACCAACGGAGACGCGCTCTCGACCTACCTGCGAATCGTACGCACGAAATTCCTCGATTTCCGCGAACCGAAACCGAGGACCATCAAGCCGCTAACTGGACTGCGGATTTTTACGCATTCATGGAAAAGCAGGGCGAATGTTCGCAATTTAAGAACACGTTATTTTCGATTCATTAAAATCGTTAAAAATGAACACGTCTGTCACCAACGATAGGTTACCGGTGTATAATAAATACTTTGCTTTTCCTTACAAAATTATTTTGATCTCAGTGTATCTCCGAACGATTATTCTTCGGGTTATTGGTTGGCGATCTGGATTGCCCTACCGGAAAGGGGAGCGGGTGCAAGGATGACCGAAAAATGTGCAAGTTGCATAACGTGGATCGAATAAACATAGGGAGGGGACGGGTACGCGTAGGACTCTCCGAGGAGCTTCGCTCGAGGAGTCACGATAATTCGTGTGATCAAAGCGACCGACTCGTTGGTGTCTCGCGCTGGCGTCGTCTCACCTTTAATAAAGCTATCTGGCATCTCTAATATCTCTTCTCCGTTTCCCCCCTCTGTCCCCAGCGTGTACAGATGAGGGGAACGAAGAGGAGGAGGAGAGAAGAGAGGGAGAGAAAGAGAGAAGAAGGATCTCTTTGCTCGAGACACCTTTCCACAACGAGGCCTTGTTCACCTGGAGAAAAGACATGTCAGCCGTGTACGCACCTCGTCTCTTCGGGGCCATCGATACACGAGCACCTTCTTTCGTTCTCATGACTCGGAGCCCCACAACTCTTCTTCCTTCCTCGTGAAGTCCTCCGCTTATTATAGTTACCGCTCGCGGCCGATGGTTATCAGCGACCGCCGTCAATTAAGCAATTATCGACACCTTCGGATGCAAGGACCCAGGACACACGGGGTCTGCTGGCTCACGGCCTCCGCCGATCGATCGATGGATCCTTCGGCTCTTCGTTTAGCCTCGCCGTTGGATCTACACGCTCCTCTTGGCTTCCGCTGTGCCAACAGTGTCTTACTTTTAATCTCTTCCTTACTGCAGGAGCAGATTATTGTAAATGACAAAGAAATGATCTTTCGAAGAGTAGGGGTACATACAATTTTCAGAATACCACAATATCTTAAGACTTTGCTTTCACCTGTTACAGACAAGTTACCACGTTTAAAAAATTGCAATATCGTATACTCAATACCTTGCGTGGATTGTAACCAAGTATATACTGGAGAGACGTCTAGAAATTTAAACCTCATATCACAGAACATAAGAATAATACTTTTTACCTCCACCACAACATACTTATCATAAATTTGATTTTAAGAACGTTAAAATAATTGGCAACGAAGCACATTTGCTCCGAAAACATTTAACTTCAGTTATTAACAACAGATACGATCGATAGAAGAAACATATTTGTAAATAAGTATGTTCGTTCTGAAATTTGATCCATTTATGACGAAAATGCATAGATCACATACAGGAATGAAGAGACGTAAGAATTTGATGTTGCTACATTATTCCCCACTGTTTAAGTATTCGTTCCATTTTTGAATAGCGCCCAAATATTTTGAACATGTTCACTGGTTTAAATTGTGCGTGTCCATTTTTGTCATAAATCCTTAAGATCCCGCAGTCCAATTTGTTTTTTATTAAATCAAGGAACTGTCCGACGTCTGAGTGTCTCGCAGAGAGGATTGCCCTGTGGCGCGTTTCCGCGATTTTCCCAGCACGCAGCAGCTCGAGCCGGTTTCCGGGGTTCTTATCACCGACTATCGGCAATTTAGCAATGATAGTCGTGTTCGTAAGAGAAGAGGGGAGAATCGAAAGTCTCCGCCGACACTCGAGCGAAGATACGGAAACGTTTCTATGGACTTAATTGACCGTGGCGGCGCGGAGCGTCGCGCGAGCCATTTGCCGAGTTATCGAGGTCCACCGACGTAGTCCATCAAACAAACTCGTTAAGTTGATTAACCTCCGATGCACAGTGCAACTTCTTGCTTGGCTAATAAATGGGGGGATGCGTGAGAGATAAAACCGTGAAATATGTACAGTTATTAATTTCACGGTAACGATTGTCTGCGGGAGGCTAGAGTAGATTATACCCCTCGACCGTTGCTGCCTCCGATTCCTCCTCTTCTCAGACTTCTTTCTTTTGTTCCAACTGGCACTCCGCCTAACGAAAACGATTGTTCCCAGTTCATCTCGGTCGAATCCTGAAATCACTCTTTTTAGAAAGAGTATTTAGATACAAGATGAAACAGCATGAGCGAATCCTCTCTGGATAAATTCAGTCCTGGATGCAATTCAAGCTACGTTCTTGGCGCTGCTGTAATGAAGCGTTGAGAAGATCAATGCTTTCTACCAGGTACACTTCCGTCCATAAGCGATCGAACAAATATTCTATATTTTCTAATTTCTTCTATCTACTTTTTCTAATTCCTTTAAGAGCTGTCCATATACAGGGTGTCTCAAAATTCCTTCAACATCCGGAAATTTGAGGTTCCTGAGATCATTTGAAACGACATTTTCCGTTCCAAAAATAACGTGAATAGCGACAGGTCCCTATTAGCGTGATGTTACCGTTGGTGATCCAGAATCAATCCGCTGTAGCTGCACCCTGATTGGTCCGTATGTTTCGTAAATAACTCCTAAACAAAGCTACGAACGCCATGTTTGTAAAGGAAAATGTCGCTTCAAGTGATCTCATGAACCTCCCATTATCCGGATGTTAAACGAATTTTGGGACACCCTGTATAATCATCCCACAATCGGAAATCGCTAAAATAACACAATAGTTCGCCATTTAAGGTCCAGTAGAAGGATTTAGCGACCCCCGCGAGTCACGCGACTGGAAGGGAGCCGTGCCAAAGGTCTCGTGACGTCCTCAAGTAGCAAACATAAGAACCCAAGCAGCAGAACACGTTCGAAATGCCGATCGAAAGTAACCGGCACGGATTTGGCCCGTTCCCGCGACTCGGTCAGCAACATTGAAGCGTCCTCGGGCAGGTTCTCTCCATTCTCCGGAGTCTAAACACTTTAAATCGTTTTTTGCCACTCGGACCCGTTCCTAATTTAATCGGAGGCGTGCCCACAGCGGAGATCCGATCGTGGTATTTATGTCCACGCACCATTGTCCGCGCGTCATCGCCATTATGGACGTCGCCTATAACGTTCGCTCGCCTCACGTTCATGTCCGTCTGGGTGTCAGAATCCTCGACGAAATTAGATCCCCTCCGTTTCCACCCGGTTTCCCTCCTTCTTCCCGGTTAATTATGCCGTCGCGTCGTTATCTATCGCGCGGTGTGTGCCGCCTGTCGGTGTTCCTATAGTACACCAAACGGCACGCACTTTCGTCCATCTTCATCGCGAACCCGCGCTGCGGAGGAGATCGCGATTGCGAATCGACAACTGACGGCACCATTATTTAACCTGATCATCGCCTAACGCGTCCCCTGACCAATCGGCACGGCCACGTTCCACGAAAATCGATCTCAATTTCGTGTCCATTACATCCAGATCGGTAGATAAGCAACAAATTACTCGGGAGACGGCAGAGAGCGATCATCCCTTGCGATTGCGATCTGTTGTACGTGTGCAACTCGGTGTAAAAAACAAGATTATCCTTAGGCCCCCAAACGCGACGAAATATCGATTGCTGTACGATTCAGTACTGCGATCAATGGAAAATAATTGAACTCTGTCCACGTAACGTTATCGACGCGTAATCGTCGTTATCATTAGCGTACACTTATTAAGACGCGCGAATAACTATCCTGTTGATCCGACGGAGGAATATAAGGTTTTAAAAAAATTGCAAGCTTTCTCGTAACGATGCGAAATTTGCTGTACCTATCGTGAATAAAAGAAGTACGCGTACACAAGTGTATTTGGCAGAATCTTAGGGAAAAGTTCCTCCGATCGTTAACGCGACGAATCGTAGACAGAGGGACTTTCAAACACTGTTTTACCTGAACGATTTTTCGAGTTGCGTCGTTCGAAGAAAATCGTCGAGCAAACTTGGAAGCAGTTGGATCGCAACACCTCGAACTTCTTAATTGAAACTGTACAATGTTTCTTCCAGCAAATTGTATAAAACACCGAGCTGATGTTATGCGACTCGATAGGAGAAAATATTATAAACTGTCTAAATAATTATAATTTAATAAACGAGATCCACCTTCGGGTATTTTCTCGTCAAGTTTTGCGAAGGTTTCGAAGAGCTATCGCCGTGGGTAACGCACTAATAGCAGCCCCCGTTTCCACCCCGTGGAGCGATAGGCGTCCGGTTTCATTTGCGGAAATTTAAAAATTCTCGCTCGCCTCTGCCCCCTTCCCCGGTTGTTTATAATCTTTCTTTTCTCTTTCGTTCGCCCCGTCCCCTGTTTCGCCCCTCTGTTCTCGGCGATGCCGCGCACCGATCGTTTCGTGGCTCGAATTGTGCTGCCTCGCCTCGCGGTCTGACAGCCGGCACGTCATTACACGATGACTCGACGATCGTCGAGGCCCCGGTGAACGTGCCAGAGAAAGAGAAAGAGAGAGAGAGAGTGCGAGGCCAGAGGGAAAAGGATCGTCCGAGGAGAGGGAGGAGAAACGGATGATAGGTATGGCATGCACGAAGTTCGGTTCCTTCTCCTCTGCCGAGCCTCGAACCAGACTCGAAAAACGTATACCTTCGCGAGCGTGATACACCTCTCTTCCACGATGCACACCGTTCGAACACGCTTTTTTACCGGGTTTCTGTATCAACAACACTTTTATCGACACCATCTTCGCGTTCCTCGATCCCTTCGACTCGGCTGCTTGTGACTCGGAAGAATATACGGATCTTGTCTCCCTCTGCCTGGTAAAATGTGTCCAAAATGTGATTACTGCTCTGATCGAGTATCGTCTACGAAGGATTAATTTTATAATTGTTCAATAGTGCTGGGTTGAGCTTGATCTTCTTAGTTTCCCAAAACCACCCTCGGTTTATATTCTTTTCTAGCCTCAATAGTGAAAGAAAAATTCTGAAAAAAGTACACGAAGTAGGGCAATATACACACTCAGTATACGATTTTTATTTGTTGCAAATCTGTAACATCTGATCCACTACCCTCCAGTAGAAAATTCACCTGCTGCTTTATATTACATAAAAAATAATTAAAACCTTGAACACCCCTGATTAACACACTCTTCCTTCACGACCACTGAAATTGAAAAATGAAGTTTCTCGGGAATTTGCGACAAACTAATTTGTTCCTGGATTTGAGCCAGTGATTTGTTCCTTATCATCAAAACGAGTTGAATCACCGAGGAAGATTAGTCTATAGTTTCGAATAAAAAGAATTGGAACTGCAGTATGAAGACCGAATTTCGATGTGCGCAGAAGATACACACATTAAGGGGGCCTTCCCATTCGATGTCAAGTGTACGATTCGCTTTTGGATGGAAGGTAGCGCCCGCTAACTAGCATAAGTACCGAAATGGAGGACCATAAGCTTCCAGATCGACCTCGGGCCAGATTCCTGCTAAATGGCCGGCCGCTCTCGGCGCGATACAAAGCAATAATCTGTAGTCGAACCGCTCAAAGCTTCGAATCGGAAGGAATCTAAATGGTATCTTAGCTGTCTAAGGTACCAGTCATTACTGAATTAAAATTGGTCACGGGTACAGGTGCATCTTGCAGTGATTTGCAACGGTGCACTGACGCTGTCAGGTGATTCTTGATGAAATTCCCAGGGGATTATCAGTCGTGAGAAATACGATTGATAACGTTTCTTGGTCTCAACATCTCTTGGTTTCAACATCGAAACGTCCGAGGAATTTTATTCCATTTACGAAAGATACTGTACATCCGATCCTGCGGAGTCATCGGCTACCTGGTTGGAGCTTGGCAGGAACCGGCCACGAGGTGCGAAGCCCAGCGGGTAAGCCAATCAAAACATCTTATTAGGAAGAGGAGATGGGACGAGGGAAAGGGTGATCTACGATGCAACCTCATGCTATTTTAGAGGATTTCCTAGAAATAAACTGGAGAATTCTCCGGCGAGGATACCGTTCCGGAAATTCTCCACCGGACCCTCGGGACCCCTATCATCTCCGACAAATCCAATTCGTGACGATTGTCTTTGCATAAATAAATAAGACCATACTGGGATCTCGTATGTTTGGAAACTATATGTATATCGAGACTCTCGGCACTTCCCGGAAAATTGAATTCATGGCAGTCTCAAAAAAGAGTCTGAAAAACATCTCGAAATTCCAGTGACCGATCTAGTTGGTCGAGTGTCTTGCAATTGTTAAGCCTCGTCCGTCCCTCGTTTCACGAACTGGATTTGTCCCTCGGTGTTAAATTGGCACAGTGAATAGAAAATCAAAAAAATCTCGATGCTTTTTAGTCAAATTCATGAGTTAACATTTACATCTTATAAAATAAAAGTCACACAAACTTTCGGGAAAATGTGCATACAAATAAACGAGGGTGAAAAGATGAGTCTTCAACACTACTCAGAAAATTGAATTTCTGGAGCTCGTCTGAGAAAATAAATAATTCTTGTATTTTCCTCTGCGTTCCTAAAAAATTGAATTCTTGACACGAGATCTAGCGGCTTGGAGTTCTTCAAACATGTTAAACGCAGTTCACCTAAATACTTAACCGAACCACCTAATATCCCGGCGCTCTCGTTTGGCCGAAGCAAACAGGAAAACTTCGTGCAGCCTCGGAACGCCAAAAAGTTGACAGGAGAGGCTGTCGGAGGCTGGTGAAAGGAATTCCAAAAAATAGCAACTGGCTGAAAGGAAGAATCTTCGCAGCAGGATGGTTCGTTTCGTTAATCAGCGAAGCTCGGCAGCATGCCCCCGCGACAACGAAAACTGCTGAGACCTGTTAATGGGCGAAACTTCGACGAGCCGGAGGGCCGTCGCGTCGCGAGAACTTCGGCAGATAAGACGCGCGGACGTTTTCGTGAATTAATTACCGGGCTGATGGGAGAGCCGGCGCAGCCCGATATTAATCATTGACTGGGGGTCTTATCTTGTTATCGTGACGCATCCCTCTAGGAAAAAACGAAAACGCTCGCAGCGCGGAATTTTGTTTGGTCCACCTTACGCTACACCGTCGGGATCAATAATGGTAATTAATGGCGTGTGCGAATAATCTGAATGATTTTGCTCGTGATACATTCTCAGGATGAAAAGAGGAACGTTCCCAGTATTGCATCTTTGGAAAGTCCGAAGTTCCTGGCGGAAAAATCGAAGCGGGATGGAATCGTGGCGAGAATCTTGAAAAATAATGAAAATGGAGTCGCAGGAAAGTGCAAGGGTGACGAAGGGAAGGGGTCGCGGAAGGGGCTCTGAAACGATCAGGAAAAGAGAAGAAGAAAATCCGTCGAAAAGAAGCCTCGCTGCTAGGCAGGGGGTGGAAAACGGTGGGTTGCTCGATGAAACCCGGGGCCAGGTTGCCCCTCCCATGGTTGAGTCCAGGGTGGTTCGTATTCCTCCCCATTCGCGAAGGTTACTAATTAATTACTGTGATTAATCAGAAAAGTTCGTAATTAGAAAGTTTCTTGGCGAAATTAAAATGGCGGGCAGTGACGGAGCGAGTAGTCTCGAGCCGCTTGCCGCTCTGCCCTCCGGGCTGCCGTGGTCCGAGAACCAACATCGCAGGAGTTTCCAATAAACTCATTAATTAAGGTGGATCGCCTCGTACCGAGCTGGCTGTGGGCCGGGGGAGAGGGTGCGAGACACGATAAAAACGTTTCGAAACGAGGGTGGAAACGGATTCCTCGATTGGCTCACGTTTACCAGCCTCCTGTCTGTTTTTCGTCCCTCGATCCGCCATTCTTTTACATCTACGATCATTAGAAACGTGTTCATCATCTCCCAGAAGGGAAAAATTTATTTCTTACTTTACGACGAATATTTATGCATTAGAAATCTGAACTGATCAAATACAGAACAGTGAAACCATTAAAAAATTCAGATACATTGTCGGAGTATCTTCAGCCTACTAAAATTAATCAAGAAAATATATTTCTCCCGACCTAGAATTCACTTTATGAACATGAAATTGATATAATTCCTCATATAATACTTAAATGTTTAGTAATTGATTAGATACCGACATTTTTAATAAAGAATATGTTGGGATCTACAACTTCTCAAAATATTTTCCCGACAAAACAACCATTACTCCACGAACATAAATACTACAAAATAGTGCTGGAAGCATAATGGAGCGATAGAAAAATTGGTCATTCAACTGGACCATTCAGATTGCCCATTGAAACAGCAAAAAAGAGTAGAATTGAATTCAGTAAAATTTTTCATAATTCTTTAAGGGTTGAGAATATTTGGCTGGATAAAGTCGAGTCTCGGGATCGCCGAGATCGTTGAACGACTCGCAGAGGCTGTTGGTAAAAATCGACAGCGTAGTTTTTCGGGTGCCGCGGATGCACCGTCGCACCTCTCGGCCGCTGCACCGGCTTTGTTCGTCTATTTGTTTACTCACGTGTGAAAGGATGTCGTGGTTAAACAGGAGCGTTTTCGTGACACGCGAGCGTCTCCGGACCCGGTCATTGCGTTTGCATCGGCAGGGAATTCGGTGGTGGACGTGGTCACGCGATTTACAGCCCTTGGCTACCGCGTTCGAGCGGCTTAGGTGAATCCGAAAGGTGTACACCTCTTCCCTTTTCACCGAAGAGACCGGCCGATAAAAAAAAGACCTCGGCTCGCACTGAAACCCTGCCAATGAGACCGAAAACTGAGCCACTCGGTTTGCCAAATCGATTAACTGCGCGTATATTCATCCACGAAAGTCCTTTAACCCTTCCGTCGATAATCCAAATTTTCCATGATATTCAATGACATGCTTTATAGTTTCAAGGCACGCTCTCACGCCTCAAATGTGAATTTTTGCAAACGTGACCGAGTCAACCCTGACCGAACGCACTGTGCGGGTACAGATGCAGTTCGAAACTGCGTCGAAGCAAATCGGACGATCAGTATGTGCCAGCCATGATAAAAAAAGTCGTGTCCGACGAAATCCCGCGAGCGGAAAACGGGCTGGGCGTTTAACGTGTTAATTATATCGGAACAGGCGAACGTTTCCGCGGATTCAGCGAATCATCACGGTCCGGTGGGGCCGGGCGCGTGAAAAATGTTTGAATGGCCCTGTTTCGGGAGAACGCGAGAAGAGTTGAAATGCAAATGCAGCTTGTCGGCGTGCAACAGGCCGGTTGGTTCCCCGTGATAGCCGGTATCGTTCTGACCAGCCAAGTCGAGGTCCATTCTTTTCCTTCCGTCGGCTCCATTTTCACGGGATTTCGCGCGAGGCCGCTCGACACGGACACCGAGAAATACGTGGAAACAAACCCGTGTGTCCAGGCACAATGGCCGCCTTCCTCCTCGCGTCGCTAAAAATTGATCAGGGACCGACAAACGACGATGTCCACGTAAGGGAATCATTAGTCATCGTTCTTCCTGGTCTTGCCCCCCTACGCTTGGCGAGAAATTGATGTACGCGAAAAATTCTCAAAAAATACTTTTCACCCCCACAGCTGAGGACCACCCTAATCATCATCCCCACAATGAGGAACGTCGAACGCGGACAATTTATCCCGAATGGATACGATCTGCTCGGAAGAGAAAGAGAGAGAAAGAGTGTGCGTCCTGCGTTTATCTTTCGGATTGAAAAAGACCAAGTCGACCGTGCGAGAGATTGATCTTTCGATTAGCCCGCGCACAGACTCGACGCGACGGATCGGATCGCTGGTTGGATCATTTTTTAAGTTGATCTCGCAGGCCAGAGCAGGGCGCAATGAAATCACGTCGCACCCCAGAAGGGACACAAGAACGATCCACCCTTCGACGCACCGGCAACCCCTCTGCTCTGACCGCAGATTGAAATTCTTAGGCTCTCGAACAACCGCGCGCACAGGGGCAGACTCGACTCGTTTACCCTTCGAGATTTCGTTATTTAGCATCCCACAGCCACCAGGCTGGACACTAATGGCCTTTGACTCGCCTTCACCCCGTTACCGAGGATAATTCAATTTTTCCCGGCGCAAACAAACCGAGAGCCTGAAGTCGCGAAAAGTCGATGGAAAGCTGTGATAAATAGAATTTTATGCATTTTCTTCAAACTTTTATTGCACGTTAAGATTAAGATATTGATGTAGAGATTTGATGGATTTTTAGAGAGCTCCGTGTTCCGTGCACGCTCGAACATACGCTTCATTGAAATTGTAATAAAGTTTTCCGAGATCGTTGTAATGTCGACGCGACGAGCTCCGCTGGTAACGAGGCTGGCTATTCACTTAGACACGGTTAATTTTCGTAGCGAGCTGATCCTAGCACGGACTAGAGCTAACTGATCAAACACTGGACTTTCGAATTTTATCTGGCTTAATAAAGTTCCTCCTGGAATAATGAAATCTTTTAACGAGCGAATCCGATCTCTTTTAACCACTTTTCCACTGGACGATGGCCGTGGAGTACACTTCCGAAGTGTTTTACAATTCCTCTAGACTGTCTTCGGAATTTCTTTGAATTTTAAATATATTTTTTGATCATGTCACGAGAAATCAACTCGTCTAAGAATCCTTCTAAAATGTTCGTCGAACAATTAAAACTCTTCAAGGAATTACTACAGCGTTTTCTCACCCCTATGATAATTTCCTCCATTTTTCAAAGGACATTATCGTGAATTTCCGAGAAGCACAACCAGAAATTGTCCCTCTTTTGTCGTAGAGAGAACGTGGTTGGCGTGCAACAATTTTTACGTAAGATCGTGGTGTGAAAAGTGGAAAGTACGGTTTCTTCAATTTTCGTGCTCCCGATTGCACAGTTACTTTACAAGACCACGTTGTTGCGCGAATGATTTGCGAGTCCGACGGCGCGTTTTAATTTTGGGATATTGGTAGCATTAAGCCGGTGAATACGCCTGATAGTCGGGCCTCCGGTACGCGCGGCTCCCATCTACAGGGTGTGTGCGAAATGTGAAAGCGACCGCACGGAGAACCGAAAAACCTGCGAAACGCGATCTGCTTCTTTACGGGCGTTCTTATTGCGAAAGCCATTTGTAGCTGCTTTGCGGCGCAAAGCTGTAAGTGAAGTTCGAATGTTTACGATTTTATTTCCTTGGAATACTGGGGAAGAAAACATGCGTGAAAACGGGAGCAAATATTCAAGCATTACCTTACAAGACCGCTGAAGTTCTGTTTCTTATTCGGGGGATGAAGTACGGGAACTTTCTTATTGCCTGTATGTTCAAAATTTACTTTTCGAGAGTGAACCTTCCCGAGGCAACAATGCTGGGAGAAACGTAGATTTGATCATCCCTCGGTGAAATTATATTTCGAGATTCTCTAGCTCGCAGAGGTCCTTTCTTTGGAGAATAATTAAAACGATTAGAGAATCAAGAAAATGTTTCCAGTCGTGTTTAACCGTTGATTAAATTTTTTAAATTTCAATCAGGAACTTCAGAAAAATGTTAAAAGGTAAATGGTTACGACCAACAAAGAGAATAAACAACCCTGAAAATTTTTGAAAAAATTCTAATGGTTGGCTAAACTCGAGGTGCTTGTGAAATTGTGGACGACGGAACCGTGTAGTTTCGGGACACCCCGTGTACAGATTATAGTAGGTCGTAGTTCGGGAACGTATCTGCCCCTCGTGCGACGAGATTTCATTCGGGGCTCGGGCTGAGATCTTTTAATTTGAGGCCAAATTCCTCTCGAGGATGAAATGCGGGGAGCCACCGAAGTGGTCGTATTGCAAGGAGGGTGGCGCGTCTGACGGTTGTTTGCTAGCCCCACCCCTGTCCACCGTTCCGATTCTAAAACACCCCTGTTTATGGGAGCCCCGTGTAGCGATACCAGTCCTCTATATATCGACTCGAACTTCCTTCGACTCTCGAAATTCCATCGAATTTCACACTTTCCACCTGAACCAACTTCTCAGAGGGATGAAAAACAAAATGCAACATCGAATCGAGGTGAAATAAAAGCGGCGGCAGGTGCTGCGAATAATTCCGTGGCCAATTAACAGCGACTGGCAAAGAGGGGCTCGTTGCTGGGATAAAATATGAAAATTATAAATATTCGGGGGCAGGAAGTCAGGCGAGCGAGCCCTTCGGTGTCCTTAAAATAAGTGTCGATAAACGTCGCGGTAAAATAGAAAGTAAAATCCTTTCGACCGCATTCCTGGAGGCCTGGTGCGAGGCCGGGAGGAAAGAAATATATGAGAGGGCCCTCATAGGTGGCCCCGTGGCCTCACACTTTGCAAGGATCGCCTACGACTTCTCGCGGGGCCCGCAGGTGCGCCAAGGCCCGCAATATATGTATATTGCACCCGGACCGGGTCGGGCCGCGTTTGGGCGAGTAATCGAATAACGAACACACTTTTCCGTTCGTTTCCGTCTCCGGTCAACGAGTACTCAACAGGTCCTGAAAACTTTCGTCCACCGGGCGATCGATGAAAATTCGCGAAAAACACCGAGACGATCGCGGGTCAAGGATCGAAGGAGAAGAAATCGTGGAAAGTTTCCGTGTGGTTTTCTAAGCGGCGAGAAAAAAGAGAAACGGCTTCCGGTGCAGAACGTTACACGCGAATTTCTCGGCGATTGTTCGTGACGCGACGATGGAGTTAAACAAAGATCCGTCGAGTTAGCAAACAGAACCGGCTCGCCGAAAAGATCGCTCGTCCTCGAACGAGTAAACCTGAATTTGTATTATTCGCGCGTCGTACTTTTCGCCCGGTCTCCTCTTCTTTTTCCTCTCCTCTTCTCTCTCTCTCTTTACGTTCGCCTCTTCGAGCAACTTTCTTTTTCTGTTTTTACGACGAGAGCTCGACGGATAAACTTTTTCCGAGAGAGAAAAAGAGAGAGAGAGAAGGAACGGAGGCGATGCGAGGCGCTTTCGTGTAATCAACGAGGTGAAATTTATCGAGCAACATCGCAGGATAATTCACGCCCCACATTCCGGCCCCGCGGGATAAAAACGAAGAGGATGGGAGGTCCTCTTAATTATGTTCCTGGTTAAACGACCGACTGGTCACGCCCCGTTCGAGATACTCGAACGAACGTGTATCCGATGTATACTCAGACAGAGAGAAAGAAAGAGGGAGAGAGAGAACGTTATACCTGTAACATTTCGCAACGGCGACTACTGCCTTAAAAGTTCGGAGCAACGGCTGCTACCCGAAAGTTCATCGAATTCACGCAGAGCCTGCACGATCTCTCCCGGATACCAGCAAATGACGAGGCGAATTACGGGATTCTACTCGCGAAAGATCCATCATGTTCCACCGCTAGAAACAAAAATCCTTTTCCGATAACCTCGGTTTATGATCGCAACGAAAATTCAGGCTAAATCGAAAAAGTAATGTATCAAGTTGTAAAATAAATTTAGTGTCTCATTCCTGTGGGGTCTGCTCGTCAACGCGGATTGATTTACGTTGACTTCGGACAGTTTCTTCCATAATATATTCAATAGGTTAAAAACAATATAATGCTAGCTTTAAATTCTTCTAATATTTTTGCTACTTTACATTACACCTATTCAGTTTTATGATAAACGCATATAATCCGCAGTGTAATCATTAGCCTGCGAAGGAAAACCGAAAGAGAAACGGAGGATCGAAGGGTGCGTCACCGTGTTAATACCCGAGTGGCAGAAAGTCGGTACGAAGAGCTCGTAGACGCGGAGGAGAGAGTCCGAAGAATAAGTTAACACGTATTAAATGCTCACCCCGGAGCAGGGAGTCGAACGGGTTTTCGAGATCCGGCGTGCGCATTAATTTTCACGGCGGGTTGCACCGAGAATGCATAAGTAAGGAGCTTACGGGGCCGCCCACACGCCGCCCACCAAAACCGACGCACAAGTCAAACACTGTGTAGACGTTGCTCGGTGTTAAGTGGTCCGTCAATTGATACCAGCTACCAGACACGGGTGCTTGTAACTTTTTTACTGGGCGAGCACACTTTCTGGCTCCGTATCCTCGTCGAGGCCGGTCTTGCCGCGTTCTAACAACATTTAAACAGCTCGAGAACGACTACTTGCGGCGACGTCACTCCCGTGTCGTCGAAAATGTAACGTTTCACGCGGGCTAGACACACCTGAGGAATGCTGACCATTGCGAATCGGCAGACAGTTAAATTTCTTCAAATTTAGCTAACCTACTGCATTTTTTAGAAGTTCTCCGGGGCTAGACTGTTAACTGTCTTTGAAAAATTCGTAGCAATTTTGGAGGTCCATTAAAAATATTTCAAAGCGCTCAAGTACTCCGTCAGGATCTTCAGAGGTCTCTCTAGGAGTGGTACCACGGAAAATTCATTTTAAAAATTACAGAAGCTCTATCGTCAGAGAAGACCTAGAAGACCGTCGGAACCATCGCAGGACTTCTACAGTTCACTCGAGGGGACAGAGTTACCCTCTCTCTGCGGGCACTGAGTTGGTCACGTGACATTGCGACACACGTGACCGGACCGTGGCGGAAGCGTAGTAGAAGGGGAAGAGTAGAGTTGGAGACAAGTCTTAAGTCACCTTCCTCTTTAGAATAAGCCCTCAGTCAGCTCAAAACCCTAACCCATGATTTGGTCCAAAATCTGGTTATATTCTAGGGATGTCACGGGGGTACCCTGCCCCGTTAATGTGGCGACCTCCTAAGGAACCTTCGGAGGTGCCGGAGCAGAATCTTCATTCGCGTTAGCAGACCACGAAGTCTAAGTACAAGTCGGTCTCGGAAATCACGAGTGGCCACGCGTAGGAAGCGAAAGAGACAGAGGAAGAAGCCTTCCTTTTTCTCGGGGGGCACGGTTCCAGGATCTCGGGGGTCTCTAGCCGGTGCTGGGGTCCTCGGCAGGGATGTTACGTTGTAATTTCAGATAAGCGTGTCCCGGGAGACACGCATTGTGCCGGTGGCCGGCTGTTCAACGGCTTCCTTCGACGCCGGAGCCGCGTGTCGCATTCGCAGTCGCATTCGGCATTCGCGCGAGACTTCGGCCGCGTGTGTGTGCGCGTGACATACACACAGGCGACATACTCGCCCCCGAACACACGTCTGCTCCCCCTCGTTCATTACGTGGCGAATCGCGATATCTCGACGCCCTCGTGTCCTCTATCACTCTGTCTCTCTCTCTCTCTCCCTCTCGAGGTGGTTTTCGGGGGTGAGAGAGGATCCTCGCTCTTGCACTTTGATGCTCGTCGCTTACGTTTATTATTACGATGCGACGAGTTACGTCGTAATTTACGGCGATACGCCACTCTTCCCGTTGCTGCACACATTGTCTCCTTCGCTTAATTAACGACGTTACCCGGGGGTCGAGCCGAGTGTCGTTCCGAGATGGAGAGTATCTTCATCCACCCCCGGAACGCGTCCTTTTATTTTAAACGCGCGCTCAATCATCCAAGATCCGTATTCGTAAAAACATATAAAATGAAATCAGAAGACATATTCAGCGGCGATTGTGCTCGCATGTGCCACGCAACGATCCAATGGTTTCCCCATTATCGCCGGCTCATAATCGACCGTTCTCCGGATAAAATTGACGAGAAAGAGTGCGTGAACTCACCCTGAAACCGAAAGGGGACCGGAGCCGGCTGTGGTGGGAGACACAGAGAAAACGACGAGCCGATGATCTTCCCCAGGGACGCCCACGTGGGGACACGCCAGAATGGGATTCTTAATTAATCTTTGCATTTCCATTAGGATTTACGTTATTGCTTTGGCTGCCCACCAAATAGATTCTTCAGCGGCGCTGGGGAGATAAAACGTTCTGCGTGCTGACACGCTGCGCTGCTGTGCTCGATACGATCTTCCTGGAAAACCGGGTTGAAATTTGAAAGCTCGAAATTAGAGGTCCTGTAACAGTCTCCACTGATCCTTCGAGTAGCTCCTGAAGAACTTCCGGTTTGCCAAAAAATTCTTGAATCGACTAATGATATTAAAAAAACGAATCGAAGCACCAAAAGAACTATCTGAACCACGCGGCAGGTACTCAATTGAAAATACGATCACTGCCGAAAAAATTAGACGCGAAAGGATCGTCTGCCGATAAAATTCCCATAAATGCAGCAGCTGTTGCCAATTAAATATTTCCAATTTATTCCTCGATTTCGTTCCACTGTCTAAATGAATTTCGAGCAGGCTTCGCCGTATTCACGTGGATCGTCGAGCGACGCGGAAGCCATCAAATTACCGACGCGAAATTCCCCGTGAGAAATAGATCCGTTGATCAAATTTTAACGCGCACTTAGCGAGTCCGAGCTGCCGGATTTCTCGACACGGTTCACCTGCTCTGTACGACGAAAATAAAACGAGAGACCGAATCGAGAATCTCCGCGCGTGTCGCACTCATTAAACCCGACTCCTGCGCCATGTTTGCAAGGTTTGAAGCGGCCGCGTCCCGCCGCGCCGCGTCGTTGAATGACGTCGTCGTCGCGCCTCCTTTTTATGCGGTTTTCCGCATAATTTGTCAGGCCGGTGGTGCTGTGTGTATCGCGAGACGTGGAAATCGGGGAAAGCTTTGGAAAAAATCAAAAGGCCCGCGCTTTTCACGATGCGACGTCGTGCGTCGACCTGCGGCAGCAAGCGATATTCCAGTTTTCACAGGAAGAGCGCCAGCAGCGTCTTCGTGGACGCGCCCTTAGGCCTTTCTCTGCCGTTTGAATGCCTTCCTTAAGACACGCGACTCCTCATTACTCCCTCGACTTTCGAATGCCGAGGGAATCTCGCGTGAAAACCGCGTCTAAATGCTCGAAAACCGCGAGCAGAAACGTCACTTCCGCTTCTGACGAGCAGAGCAAAGCGGAGAGGCGGCGAGGACCAAACGCAAATCCCTTAGCCCTACAGAGAAGGTGCAAAAGAGTCTTCAAAGAACGTTAACGAGTCAGGACGAGGCGACCAACTCTGATCTCGAAGTCGGGTCTCGGGTTAACGTGATAATTAACCCGCGACCGGTGACGCGGCGCCGAGTGTCGCGGAGTAATTAAATCGGCAGTAATCTACAACGATGTAGCGTGGAATTGCCAGGTATTTTTCCTTCGTTTACCTCGACCAGTAGTCGACGATGTAACGCAAGTGGCTAGAACGAGAAAATAGCGGTAATAACCACGATGGATCGATTAGTGCCCCGGACGCTCGTCGAGGCTTTTAATTGGAGATTAATCAATTTCTTCGACGGGGAAACGGTTTGATTAGCCGGATCAGTCAGCGCTCCAGCTGCGCTATTAGCAGCGTTTAGGCGTCGATTAAGGACCCGGGACCCCGAAGTAACCGAGAACGCGAAATTTCGAAGTAAAACGGCAATCTTTTCTTTTCCCGTCGAACTCCCAACCGAGACCCGAAATTCCCTCTGTTTTCTCGTCGTCCGGCCATTATGCAAATCAGCAAGCACCTCGGAGGAAGATGCACGCGCACCACCCAGCCTCAAGAGAAACCTGGCATCGTGGCGGTTTATTTATATTCGGGAATTATTTCCAATTATCCAGAATACGGAGCAATCTGCGGCCCAACGAAAATCAAGAGAGACGATGTCTAATAGTTCGATTGGAAATCTTTCTACAAGAATTGTCTCCGCTCTTCCTTTAACCCTCGGATGCTTCTGACGATTTTATGACCATTTTTTCCAATTTTCAGTTTTCAAATGTAGGATGTACGGAAAGAAGGTTAAACTTATCGGATTATACATGCAATATAGAAAACAAATTCGTGAAGAAGAAGTTCGGTATGATTTGATTCCTATAGAATTATAATTCAAGTGGAACGTCCACAAAATTTCGTGATAAGAGTCTCCCGTGTATGTTTAGCGTAAAGAAGGCGAAGGTTGTGGATTTTTGCGAAGAAATTGAGGATCGGGGAGCAGAGTGAGGTGGAATACGACGACGGGGAGCGTGCGTGATCAGGATTCATCTTTGCGCTCGCATGTCCTGTCGCAGTTTGCCGTCTCGCCTTCTGTTCCTCTTTCGCGCCTCGACCGGTAGCTTCGGCCCGTCTCTCCTCGCTGACTTTCTTCTTTGTCGCTTTGCGTTTTCGCTCCTCTCTCTGCCGTGGCAACGTCCGCCACGCTGCCGCTCCCCCACGAATATTTCGCAAAAGGGACGCGGCCGGACACCGTCCGAGACAGAAACGAGCCCCGAACTCTCTCCGTCACGCGCGCACGAAACTTATCTTCTCGCCTCTCGAATACCTCGCGCCTCTCCGACACTCGATATTTCTGCCACCGGGTGTCTCCGGTGCTACCATAATTGATACGTTACGCGGCGAGACTTTAAAACGGCGTGGCATGTACCTTTCCCGATTCTAATTGCGTCAGCGTGCTTGGAAAATTGAATTAGACTTGTTCCTGAAAATCCAATGTTGAAGAGAACTTCTAATTCGACGACGAAGATAGAAAGAAGATTCGATAAAATAGAAGCTTGCTGAAGATGAGAATAAGTGATCCGCGTGATGCAAAGGAGTAGCACGATCGGCGTGAATAATAGCGGGGTGCAGGCGGGTCGCGATCATCCGCAGCGTCTCTTAACTTCGTTCTCGGGGATTTTCACAATCAAAATCGCGAGTGGCAAGCCCTGCGAGAGTCCGTGATCGTCGGCTAAACGAGACGGTTCCCCGTGAAAGTAACGCCACCCTCGCGGTCGTACGGGCGCGCTACAACAACCTGCTGGTCGTTCGAGTGAAAAGACCGCGTCGAGAGCCGCGGCGTTATTATCATACCTTCCCTTTTAATAGGAAACTTCGCGGACGGTTGGAAGGCTCGCTGAAGGGTGAAAGGGGTAAGCGATGCTCCCGGGGAAAGGAGATTCTCCTCTCTCTTCGAGAGAGACGAAAAATGCAAGACAGCAAGGTGAAAAGAGAGATCGTGGCAGAGAGACGAATCTCGTCGGAGAACGGGGTTGCCGGGGGATGGAAAGATCGGGGGGTGAAGGGAGGGCGACGAAGAAAGATAGAGAGAACGAGAGGACTCTCTCGCGATTAATGAGCGGTGTTTGTTGTTAATTGCTGCCGCCATTAGGTTGGCATCTCCTCACGAGTTCCCACCACCGTCGGAGCCACCCCCTAGCCCCATCATCTCTCTCCCTCTCTCTCTTCCCACCCTTTTCTCGTCTCTGTCTTTCGCGCTGGCTGTTTGGCCTCCTTCTTTTTTCCTGTCTTTCCCACCTTCTTCTCCTCGCTGTGCAACCGCGACGGGGATAGTACATGGGCCTCGGTTATATAATAAATACAGAGATACACGAGAGCGGCGCACACCGACGAAGCTTGCAGACCCGCGGCATCGTACACGTAGCTCCTTTCTGCCCCCGTAACGGTGGATCAGTACATAATGCCGTCCAACTATATACATATACAGAGAGTCGTGTATATACATATATATATACACACAACTTTTTCCTCCTGTTTATATAGAGTGCAGATATACAGAAACTCGAGCGCTCTGCTCGGATCTGCTTTGCTCGCTCGCTCGCGTCTAAAACTCGCTAAGCCTACCACCCCTGGAAAAAGAGAGAAGGAAGAGAGAGTCGCCCACCCCCTCGAGCGGCTCCTCGAAAGCGGAGCGCGCATGTTAATGATCGCCCGCCACGGCCTTTATCTTTTCCACCTCATTTGCGCGCCACGAGTGGGCCCGGGGAGCTGCGACTCGCCGCGAGGGGCGACGCGGGGGCGGATAGAACGACTTCAAACCGCCGCCATATCCACCCCCGCAAGCCACGCTAAAATATTTGCTCGCGAGAAGGATCCCCGCGCGCTCCAGAGAAAGCTCTGCACGCGCGCGCCGTACACCAAGCGCGAGAAGTTCTGAGATGAGTTCAGTGTCTGTCTTTCCCACCCACCCCTGGTCGCCGCAGTTTTTTCGAACCCCGGCCGTCCATCCCCCCGTGCATTTTCCCGCAGCAACGTTAGCAAGCTCGAGAGGAACTCCGCGGAGGATCTTCTTACAGATCCCAGGCCAGAGCGCGACAGAGGTGAAACGCGAGAGGGTTGCGCGGACTACTTTCTTCTCGCTCGGATCTTTTATTCCCACCGGGTTTTCCAACCCTCTCGCGAACCTTTTATCCGGAGTTCGTCAGAGCCGCTGGTTTCCCGCTGCTCGGGCGATCACGCGATTTACGGAGGAATTAAGACGACCAACTGTCGCGCCATGGTTGTCGGCCGCCATTTTTTCCGCACTTATTCACCAGCAATTTCGTGGCGATTAGTTTTCAGGTGCGAGATACTTCGATGATTTGTTCGGCAAACTCCTGCAGATGGTTAAGAAACCAAAGACTTGTACAGTGTCGATTTTTCCTGAAAAGTTCGCGATGTTTTCCCAAGGGGTGGAAGAGGAACGATCACGATAAAAGCGTCCGAGAGAAAGACGCCGACGCCGGGGCGCACCCAGCAACTTTCTCCGCCGGCAAGTAATGCGATAATTACTCGAGCGGAAGTAATAAAATTAATCTCGGCACCGCCTCGCCGCGTTTCCACCCCCTTTGCCGCCCGCGCGTCTCCTTTGAACCCATCCCGGTTGAATTTTGGTGGCGCGCACGCGGGTCCGCGGGACCAGGGCTCTGCCCTCTTATAAATCAAAGCCAGTTTAGCTTTTAATAATTCGACGGAGGGGGTGGCCGACCGGATAATATACGCCCCAAACTTCTTCCTTTATCCCCGGCCTGAGAAGAGTGCACCGTTAATATCCGCGGGACAATAATTCGCGACTGTTTCCGAGACTCGGAAACTTGGAAAAATGGCTCGTCTTTTTATTGGACGCCCACCGTCCGCACAATAATTTTATGCTTCACTGATCGGACAACAAACCCCTTTCACGAGTATTATAAGTAGAAAGGACTTTCCTTCCGCAACGAGCACTCAATAACTCAAAATCTAAATCGCTAGGTACATTGCTAAAGATTTTTGGACGTCTTCTATTAGTTTTAAACAAATTCATTAGGCCGCATCAATAATTATTAAAATATAGAGAATTAATTTCGCCGCTTTCAATTTACAGGGAATCTGCACGGTAGCCACAATCAAGGAAAAGGCAATGATCGGGGAAATCGGGAGCAAAGCGTGTCCCCCTCGTCTCAGAAAACTTTCAGAGCACACTGGGTAGGTTGCTCAGACCAGGGCCCGTGCTTCGGGTAAGTATCAGTAAATAATCGCGGCGGACGTTACATTACTCGGCGGAATTTATGATTCGGGGCCCGTCCGGCCACGTATGCCGGAGGGCTCTCTCTCTCGAAGACGCTCCAGGAACAAAAAGAATGATCCGAAGGATGAACAGAGACGATCCACAAGTACGAACAAGCGTGGACTGGAGGGAAAGAGGTCGAGGTGATGAAAAAATCGTGGAAGGGGATGGAACGGCTACGAGACAGCCCCTTAAACGTCCCGCGAGCCAATTTGCCACGACGTGTCCGCGAGACGATAAATATTAGACGAGTTTAGTGCGCTCGATGCCTCGTGTAACCGCGGATCCGCGTTTTATTCAAAAAGTATAGCCTCCAGGAGAAGATCGTGATCGTGTAAGCGCAATCACGGAGGAATTTAGCCTCTGATCCTTACCCAGAGTTATGTGTACTATTATTACGTATGAATCTGATTTGATTGGATTTAATTCAACTCTTCGTTTCAACCCTGATCCGTTCGGTTTATCAATTTCATACCCATAAAGATGAGAATAAAATGGAATAAATTGTACTGCGTTTTCAGAATAAAAATGCGAATAAAATTGAATAAATTTTACTGTAATTTCAGAATAAAGTGGAATAAGTTGTACTGTGCTTATGTAAATTGCACAGCGATGTAATAAATAAAATTCCAACATTTACCGCGACGCGTTCTTCGCAGTTTTCGGACAGTTTCGCCGGATTTAACTCCAAATAAATTGGAGGCGAGACGTGTCACGCCAGAGTAGCGAACAGGATCAGAAAATGGCGAAGGCTTGTAAAAAGGGAAGAGAACAAGTGGAACCGTCCGCGTCCCGATGACTAGGATCTCGTGCACGGACGGTATTTTAAACACCTCCCGGGCCAATTTGCCACGGCGTGTCCACGAGCTGATAAACACTAGGCGGACTCGGATGTAAATGTTAGCTCGTACGAGCGTTCACCGGGGGTTCTCGCACCGGACACGAAACGTCTTTAACGAGTATCCGGCCCCGGTCCGAATGAAATTAGGAACCGCTCTCGCTCATTCTAGAAATTCGAGGGTCCACACCGCGGTCGAACAAATCGACCGGTAGCCGCCGCCGCCATTGCCGTAGGACCAGTGACATGCGATGCAATTATCGAAAAGGATCGGCGGTTCCACTGCACAACATTGTACCCTTTCTTCTGATGGTCCTGATTCGGGGAAGATCGGCCAGTTACTGCGAACGAATTAAACCTGCTCCCTAGGGTTCTTTAACCCTCCGTGGGCAACCTGAAATTTCGTTCTTGAATTTCTCTCTTTCCAATATTTATTTCTTCCCATTGATGCTTTAAATATTCGACGCTCCAACAAATATATATTAGAATGGAGACATCTTTACGTATTCTAAAAATTTGTTAAAATATGTCATCCACATAAGCGTCCCATTTCTTTCCAATATTTACTTTCTCCCATTAATGCTTTAAATATTCGACGTTCGATGTACATTCCACAATTCTTTAGATTTTTTTAAAACCTGGAACAGTGAAAAATTAGTCGACGAACGGGAACAGAGTTATGTTTGTTCAGCAGTCTAACGATCCCGAATTGGGAGCAAGGGAAGTCAACAAAGAATCCAATCGCAGAATCGTTCAACTAACAGCGTTACAAAACGCACTCGCAGGTACTTGCCTATCGTACACCTTCAACATCGGGGAGAGGGTTCCCGTAGATCGTTGGATTGGAAATCCGTAAATCATCGGCAGGAAGAGGCGTTTACGCGCAAACGAATTAATTGAAAAGGCACCGTGGGTCCCTCTCGTCCTCTTTCTTCCTTTTCTCCGTCCCTATCCCTTCCCGTTTCATTTCGTTTCACCTCCTTCCGTGAGCCAGCGCGGCACTCGATCTCCTCTGCCCTTCTATTCCTCCCTTCTTCCTCTGTTTATCTTTACCCCGAGCTTTCGCGGCTCGGAGAACCGAAAGAACGCCAACGTTTTCCCTACCTCTGCATCGTTTCCCTTCGCCCTCCGTCGCAGCGAAACGTTCTACAATGCTCGAATTCGTTCAATGCCGATTAATTCGTTGACGTGAATCGACGGTTATTTAGCTCTCGAGAGCGTCGATCCGACGGATCGGCCGACTAATTTCTCTGTTCGTGCGTTCTTCTTGTTTCGAGCCGATACGGCGCCCTTTGTATCGCCGGAAATCTTTGAATCGACTCCTTAACCCTTCCCTGGGATCGACTGTGCCTTCGAAGTAACATCGAGAACCTGCACAGCAGTTCTCGTGGCTCGGGCTCCCTTAAAAGAGTTTTTCAAATCTCAAGCTATCTCTAAAATAGCTCCCAGTGCAACGTATTAACAGTTTCACTAAGTGGAAAATAGTAGAACAATAAATTACAATGAAATAAAATTAAAGAAAATTCGGTAGATCAGTAGATGAAAAAAATTAACGAACAAAATTTTCGAGGAGCGACGGGGTTGCAGGAAGCGGTTCCAGCGGCGATCGGCAAAGCGGTCGATCCACCGTGGGGATTAATTTAATACCCGAGTAAAATCAATCAGCGGGAATTGATGTCGGTTAGGCGAGTGGGTGCCGACTTGTCGGCGGAACCTGCGGGGGTGGGGGCAGGAGAGGGTTCGTGGAAGAAGGCACACTCACACACACAGTATTTGCTTTCGCGACGTGACGGGGCCCGTAATCAGTGTAAATCAGGGGACACGTAAATCACACCCTCTACGGTAACAGGCTCTCTAACGGGTGGTGGAACGCACGGCAGAACGCAGCAGGTCTTACAGAAGGATCTTAACTCGCTTCTGTGATACTTGCCGATCGCCGATCGTTCTACTCGATAATGCTCGGGTCCGCGACCTACTAATTATCCCGGCGCTTTCGTCACTTGGTTAAAGATCGGGGGTCTATCTGCTCGGTGAACGCCGATTAAGAGACGTCCAATAAACAATAAAGCACACACGGTATTTTTAGGTGCACCGCCATGTGAATCACCGAGGAGGTCTGCGTGTGGTCGACGGTACCGCCCCCAATCTGCTTGCCAACCCCCATGTAAGAGGAAGGGAAACGGGACTGGCGGTACCACCTGTTAATCACAAATGATTCAATTACCTCGTCGCGGACAGGGCCCTTCGAAAATCTGACTGTATTTAAAAATTATAGTGGCTGAATTGTGTCGGACGAGGAGCTGGGGCATCCAGATCGCGGTTTTGAACTTGTACTAAAATACACGTGCACACGTGGTACGCGAACCGCGTAGTATTAATTTAAGGATCCGTATTCAGGTGTATTTTATATGTATACTAGGGCTGTAACTTTTCAGAAGCTTCGAAGTCTTACAAGTGTTCAAAATTTCAAAGTCTTCGAAACGTATGAAGTTGTAACTTATGAGTTTCATTCCGTATCAAGATTTCTGATAAATTGAAAAAAACGGAGGTTCGAAATTAGAAACTTCGATTCTCATCGCCTTCGAATTTTCAGAAATCGAAGTTTCGACATTCGAAGGAAAGTCACAGCCCTAATGTATACACGTGAAATAGAGATCTCTACTGGAACGACGAACGGGTCAAGCTAGACCCGGAGAGAACGGAGGGTTTGTGGACAGAGGAGAGAGACGTAATTGCTGAACACGGGATCCACGGTTGATCCCGGCACGATGAAATTCGAATCGGGGAGCGATCGTCTCTCGGCTGATCCCTCTTCGCAGACCTGCTCCATCTTTCTCGGTTGCTCGCGTAACCATCCTCTCGCCGGTATCCGGCTATCTATCTTCTTCCAGGCCCGGTCAGATACACAATATCCCGATACCTTATCGCCCACATGATTTCTGGTTCGTCTACGTGTCCCGAGGAACACACGCACGCGTCCTCTCCTCCCACACACGAAACACCGAGAGCAAGTCCTGTGTCTCTCTTCCTCTCACCTTCGGAGACCGATCTCTCTCCTCGCTCTCTCCTCTCTCCTTGTCCTGACACTCGCTTACCATCTCAATAACGCGAATGACTGAATGGCCCCGGAGCCTCGAAATCCCGGCGAGATAACCTTTATTGTAATTACAATAAGGCATTATGCGTGCTCGGGATCCGCGGGGGTCGGAGGTCACACTCCACGGCTGAGGTCTTCTTCGCTCGTCCCTCGCCTCGAAAACCCCGTCCTGCCCCTCTACCACTCGCTCGCCACCTTTCTTTACCCGCCACTTGATCGATATGCTCGATCGCAGAAGGAATCTCCTTAGATATCGGGTTCGAATGATTATTTTGTTGCCCGCGGTGACGAGACCACGGAGATCGCCATTATGCCGAATACGTTGTCGGAAAACTGCGAATTGGATCCATAATGATAATCAAGATTGTCTATCTAGTAAAACATTATTTCGTGTAATTTCAGAAATTTACCCTTTGTTTAAGGAATTACGTAAGGTGAAAAGCCGAAGATTTACCTTTTATTTTTCCAGTTATTAAATCTGTTCGAAAAGCATCATTTACAATTAGGGCGCCTATCGGCTGACCGCATTCCTCCAATTTGGGATATACATTTCGAGAGGTTTTCAAGCAGCAGCGTTGCTCTGTCATTACGTTCGCCCCTCAAAAAATTGCGCGTCTCAATGCATCGCAGGACCGGATGCGAAACCGAAATCGTCCGGCGATCGGGAGGTACGAATTACCAATTTCGTCGTCGCGTTCGACGACTCCCGTGTGATCAAAGAAAACGGGAAAGAGGTGGCCCCCAGAAATTTACATCCCGGGATTCGGCTCCACGGCATGGCGTGACACTGAAAGGACCGGGGCCCTACCACCGAGAATTATTACGAACAATCATCGTTATGTCTGGAGAGAGAAGCAATCTTCTGGGCCCCCATACAATGTCGGCCGCGTACCAACGAAAGAGATCTGGAGCCAACACCAGAACAGATTCCGCAACGAGTTCGTATGGTTCATGGAAAAAGAAATCCAAGACTCTTGGACATGGAAATAACTCGCTCGTATCGGGCCCCGATACTTAACGAGGTGCAAAAGCGATAGGAGGAACGTTCCTTCGCGTTTTATATCAACACTTCAGTAGACAGCGGATCTTTATGCAAAATAAAAATTTTATATCTTAATTGCAAAAACCTGAAGCGACATAGAAATTTTCTCTCTTGATATGTTTAATAGGTTGAAAATAATATAACTGTATTTTCTTGTAATGTTTTTACCGTTTTAAATTACACCTACTCGTTGTTGTCAGAAATGCATAGAATTCAACGTCTAATCATCAACAGTGGTTGATTTTTGAGGCCATCGGGGACAAGTGTGGGCCCAAAGGATAGATTTTCGTTCGGACATTTAGCGAAAAAGGAGTCGCGATAAATCGTAGAGAAGGTGGACGTCGGCCGGCGTCGAATGCACCGAAATCGTGGCAGAAGCGAGAGAGCGTATCGTGGCGATATTATCGAGAAGGAGTGGCTGGCCGCTGGTATACGCGCGTATCGCGTTTCACGGCACGGCCATCTTTATATATGCGGACGGGCCACGCGTGGAAGGTCTGCGGTAGGCGACATGTTCACCGGACATGACTTATTGCCTACAAGCGCCACTGTAAATCTCGGCGTTACAACGTCTGCTTCTGCCACCGAGGCGCAAGGGCGGCAACCGCACACCGGGACACACGGAGGATCCTTTCAGAAGCTGCGTGTGCACTGTGCATCCGTCCCTCTTTCTCCATACAACGAGCTATCGGAATACACTCGCTCCAATTATCGGCCGAATCTAACGCACTTTGCCATTAGCTGCACGAACCAGGCGAAAAGTGTGGTGACCACGAAAACGCGAGAACAAATACCCTAACCGAAGCTTCTCCAGAATAATTTCTGTTCGATGATCCCCGAAATCGCTGCTCTGCAGCTTCCTCTTCTAAACAATAAGTTTGGCCAATCTTTTAGGTCAAATTAAGTTCAACTTATTAACTTCCCGATTCATAGGGATTTGACCTCTAATCAAGGGGCTACGGAAATCGTGATCTCCTCTAAAGATGAACTGACGAAATGAGACTATTACAAAAAGAAGCTAAAGACCTTCTCTACTAGAACAGAACTCTCGCTATTTTATTTGCCATCTACCTGAACTCTGAAAACTGTCGTCTTCCATAAAAATGAAGCAGCTGAAAACTATTTTCATATTGTCTTCCAGCTGAACTTACGTCTAAATGAATTGAATCATTTTCAAAGGTGTCTTCAATTCGAGTATTGCGTAACCGTCGTGATATAACAGAGGCTCTCCGATAATGGTCGTTTCACTTTCCTTCGATTTTCTGGCGGAGCATTGTCGATCGTTCGGTATACTTATCCGAATACCTCGAACGGTTGTCGATCAGCTGCATTATGCTATTCTCTCTTCTTCCGCCGGATAAGCGGTGGCCACTTTAAAAACAGACTGCGGTGAGAAAACATCACTGGTCTCTGATCAACGACTAGCGCCACGGATTTGACGAAGTTCACCTGAAATTGAACGGAAAATTATGGGTCCAACTTCCGGCGCGAACGGAAACCGTCGTCGGAGAAGTCCCCGTTCTCAGGAGATTCGCATTGTAATCACTCAATGACTGACATGTGAAATCAATGATTTACTTTACGGTGGTATTGCGCAACAGTTCGCTTTCGTTCGATCGATCAAAAAAGTGCCATTTCGGTCCCGGGGAGGAATCTTTTGTTTGATCAACGCACGGGACAACAATTTTTGCTCGATCAGACGAGTGTCCTCGGGACGTAATGATAAGGTTCCACTAATCGCCGGACTGATTTCAGGTCTACACACGAATCCTAATTGAATTAGAAGATCCCGAGGATTTTCGAGGCGGGTCCGGGAGATGGTTAACCCGCCATTTACCGGGACCAGCAACCCTTCATTTCGAGAAGGATGCACCCTCGATCCTGTTTGCTTGACAAACGACCGAACCAATGTGGCTCGCAACTTTGTAATCTTTCCAACGAAGAGTGACGCTCTTTCTCCCGTGTAAAAAAATGTTCGTGAAATTATCTGTTGTTGCTTATGTGTTTCAGAAAGATATCCATCAAAAATCGATAGTAAGTGTTCGACGGAAAATCTAGCCGAAGACGCCGGTCATTTATCGTCGCATTATCCCCCTGTATATGTACCCCGGCTTTTTTCACTCTAATGAAGATTTATTACGTTATCTTCTGGCGCGCTTTCATTTGCCGGCAGCGGGTTAATCTTGCAGGTATCGTTAGGCGTCGTAAAAACGGCAAAATCGTTATTTCCCTCGAGCAAAAAGCTTCGCTCGGGTTCTTCGAAATTTGCAAACGGAAGTCTACAGCTTTCCGAAACCCATTAAAGTCGGTAATCCCTCTGTGCCTCTGTTTACTTTCATACAGTTTGCAATTTGTCCCGATGAGAATCGTTGTGATTTCGATGTTGCAGGAAACGTCCGGTAACGCAAAAATTAGGGGATCCAGGCGTGCAGAGGACCCTCGGACAAATTGAAGGAGGCAAAAGGAGAAACCAGGAAGTCCGTGCATCGTTAATAGCGGCGTACCTCGGGCCTGGAACCGTCAATTTCACGAGGGACCTGGTACACCCGCGGGAATCCGTCCTCACGTGCAACCGGTGACCATCCACGAAAAAAGCTCGGGCCCCTGAGGAGAGCGAGACGCCTCAACGGAAGAAGAAGAAGAAGAAATTGGGGCCCGGCGGATGCGATACGTCGCGTGACGGAAGGGCCCGTGGATCGCGGGCACACGCACACAAGTACATTTGCATCTTACTATACTCCGTACCTGACGAAACCAAAAAGAGATCTTTCGACACTGTCCACCGAAAAATAGTGTACCTTCCGATGCACTGGGGTTGTTTGCTCGAGAGAAGAAAACGAGATCTTTAAGAGAGCAAGCTAACACAATCCTAGATGTTAAGAAAAACTTGTTCATCGAGCAACAACGACTCTTAAACCTTAGTGGACACACTGGAGTAGACGTTTGTCTTGCTATTAAAACTTGGGTCTACTGTACCTTTCCAAAGGCTGATTGTCAGTTCTATCCAGCTATCCGTTGATTGGATTAGAAAGTTATTTACGTTTTAGTTGGAAAAATCGATGCACGGACGATTCCCGCGGATCAGCGTTGCACACAGTTACGGGAACAGCATCTGAGGACGTGGCAATTACGTTAGGACTCCTTGCCACAGATGCAAGAGACCGCAGCCACGGAACGCCCCTCGCGTTACACATATGTTACAAGTTCCCTTCTGTCCCTCTTCCCTTGATCCCATTCCACTCCTCGCTCCTTACCGCTCGGTCCTTCCTGACCGAATTAATGTTCGTACGATCAGCACGAAAGAGAAGCTCCTGTGGGAACTAAGAGACTCGGCTTTGTCGACACACTGGGCCCCGGTCAACGAACGTGGGACTGGGCCCAGGATACGAACCTGACAACGCGGGTTTCCTCGGTAACGTCACTGTAAAAAAAACAACTGGACGCTTCAGAGAAGAGGCAGCTATTTTCTAGCCATCGTTGGTAAATGCCACCTCAAAAACTAAATCGCTGATTGATAAAAAAAATGCATTGATTGCTCCAGACTGCGAGCGAATCTTTTTGCTCGGGTTGTAGGACGCAGGGTGCCCTGTTTCTCGAGTGTAACCCAGAATACTGTAATCGTCACGCGAAGTTACGGAAATTCCTCGCGCGCAATGATAAATACCCGCGCAGCATTCTGTCCGAAGAATGGACCGAGAAGGCTGACGGCCACGCGAGAGCCAAATTCCCGGTTGCACAAGGGGGACCGCAAAATTGCTGCAACGTACGGGCGAACCTGAAGAATAGCATACACAGATATCATTCGGATCTAGAGCGCCTTGTACTTTTTGTGGAAGGACACTTAATTGTCGATCAAGGCTGCCTTGTAGTAACCTATAGCCCACGCTGTCTCGCATTTCGCAAAATATTAAAGAACTCGAGGCCACTTGGAACGTGTCCGACCGCAGGTTGGAAATCGTGCATCACGCTCGGTACGCGTGGAAATCATTCGTTCCAGTTTCGTCCGTGCGTACGACGATGGTCGGATAACGGTGACCCCGTGGGGGACAGCGGGTAACCCCATAGCCGTGAACCCTGCTTCTCTCGTGTGCCGTTGACAATGGAGATCCGCGATCGTCTCGCGGGGGTCTGCACGCGATGACCCGCGCGCTTCCTGAGAAGAGGACGACTGCGCGAGAAGGAAACGGTGGCTAACGGGAGCGTGGCCCAGCTCGGAGAGGCTCACCAGAGCTCGAAGGCTTCACTCACCCTTTGTTCAACGCCGCGCGTTCAGGCCAATTCCGCTTAGACGACCGGAGGACGATCGGAGAGCTGCGTTAGACACGCGAAAGAAGTCGAGGCTCTGCGAGCGAGCGCGGCCGCAAAACTAATTCACCAAACCGCCGTGTTCTCCTAGTCCGAGATAGCATCACTCTTTCTTTCTCTCTCTTGTGCACCGCTAATCCACGCGATATTAAGCGCGAGCTAGTTGCCTCTCGACAGGACACTCGAGAGCCCCCAAACACACCCCCAGGGGTCCTCAAAGGGATGAAGCGGTGGTCGCGTGTGTCCGAGACCGCCTGCCCGCGAGATTACAGGCCGGCGAGGGGCTGACTTCGATGGAAATCAATCTGGCCAGCCTACACGATCGGCCTGCAGCCGTCTATGGCGAAAGGTGAACGATAACAACCCGTGCGGGCCGACACAGACTCCGTTTTCTGCCATGAAACATCTTTTTCGGATCCTGTGCTAACCTGAACTCGAGGTACAGGAGATATATACTTATTGTTGCTTTTTTCGTTTTTGTAGATTCAGAAGAGTTTCAAAAAAAATGAAATAGTTGACTTACGTTACTTTCGCGTAGAACGAGCGTTGAAGGAGGATGATGACGGACGCAGTGTCCGTGTACGAAATGAGATCAGCGACAAAACGAAGCCCGGGCTGCACTTATTGAAAATTACTCCTCGCGTGCTCGGCCGTTCGAAAATGAGAAAGGCAAGGGTGAAAACGGATGCCCCGCGATTAGGCTAACCGAATGGCGTCCGGCTTAATGAGTTCGAACGCTTTAAGGCGCGATATCTTCACACTCTGGCCAGCGACCGCAGAATCTGCCCGCTGGCGACGTCTGATAATTTCGAGGGCTCTGCCAGAAAGAACAAAACAAAAATTGTTATATTTGAACGGGCTGAAAAACGACCCTAACATCGCTGTATACGTGAGTATTCTTGAAGAGATTCGAGCAAACCCGTAGAGATAACGTAGTTATCAGACGAAATTTATTGTGGACGATGCCTCGACTGCATTCTCGCGACAGAACGACTTATTTACGCATTGAAAAATTGATTTGCTCGAGTCTCCCCGTAATTTTTTCATTGGAGCTTATTCCACGGGCGAGCAAACATCGAGATTAGTAATCGGCGTTGATGGTACAAAAGAAAACACGAACCACGGACCGTTTAACGTCACGACCCATCCAATTTTCCAGAGTCTGACTCGGCCGATGGTCAGCCCGTTTGGTTACATGCCCCGGAGTCTTGCCGTCGACGATGGAAAGGGGAGGAAACGAGGGTGTGCTCCTGGACACAAGGACCGCTTTCGGTTCCATGTTTTCCGGCTTAATTAACGACGTTTACGTTCATCCGATCACCGTGTTTATTAAGCTGGTCACTTCAAAGCAGCGATTTCCGTTTGAACAGAACTCGACCGCGGCATTAATTCCGCTGGCCGATCGCCGAGCTGCGGCTTAAACGCTCCGCGAGGACGTCGCTCGTATTCCATTTCTATCCATTGTCCCACCGGAAGTCACTTTAACGTGTTTGCCGCGCGATTTGGTGGCCATCGATCACCGTAAAAATCATCACAACCGATTATGATCTCGTCGGCGCTAACCCTTCGCGGTCGAACGACGCTCTGCGGTCCTGTTGAACATTATGAAACCGTAATTCCAAGCAATTTTTACATCGATACATTTTTTTGCGTTCGTTAGTTGCTTGAAATAGCTAGAAAATTACAGATAATACCGTAAAGCGGATCGATGAGACCGATCGGCAGCTAGGAGCATCGAAACCACGACTTGAAGAGGTCCCCAGAACTTAGGGTGTCTAGATGGACACCCTAATAGGATGAAAAGAGACCGCCAGGCGGTTTTAAGCTTTAGGCAGTCTGGTCTCCGTTGGTGAGGCCGTCGGCATATGCGGTTCGCGTGCACCAATGCATCCGTAGGATCGCAGTAACAGGTGCAGATGCAGAGGAAGCGATCGTTAGCCCGACAGCCCGCGGTGCATGTGCGCCTATTATGATTTCTTTCGTAATTAGTCCCTCTCCTGAACCGCCTCGCCTGGCCGTGTGTCTCCCTCTCACGTACGCGTTATTCGGGCGTGTATCTATTATTTATTTGGTCGCACGCATGCACGGGCCCGGGGAACCATGTGCCGCCCTTTTGTCATTCATGCTTCTCCGCTCGCGTCTTCAGGCCACGGTGACGTTAATGACGATGACCTTGAACTTCCCTCCACCCCGCTCGTCCGTCTCTTTCTGTATACCTCTCTATCCTTCCATGTGTCGTACCGGAATATTCCGGGGACGGTTATACGCGATCCTCTCCGCACGACCTCGTTATATCACGAAAATTTCATCCCCCGAACACGCTCGAGGTGTTTATGGCGATCAAGCGATTTACACAGCTTCGCCCGTTTCAATAGGCTAATTACCGACGCTCAAAACGTATTATTGTCAAACGCGAGATTTACCGAAACCAGCCCCGTGAAAACGGCTCGCGAAATCTACGAGCTGGCTGCGCGTCCGATTTATGGATTCCATGCGGCAGTTAATGGAATGCTGGATACCATTTTTGCAAATATTCCGGCCAAACTACACTTCGAATCAGAAACTGAACCAGAACGGAAGAACAAAGTCTGTGACGGCGACGAGGAATTGAACTTTTGTCTGCATACGTTTAAAGTGTAACATGTGTAGAATATCTCCAATAAATAGTCTTCTGAAATTCCTGATACTGAAGAGTATCTGTTACCTCAACAATCTGAAACTCCTTCAAACCTGCGTGCAGGCTTCATTGACCCGAGTTCACAAGTACAATAGTTTACACGAAGTCGCGACTGAATTTTTTTGAATAAAAAATATGTTTCTACGCGTCAAAGGGAGCTTGATTCAACGCAAGAATTATTCATCTGCCTGCTTTGCAGATGTCATAAGAAATTCGCAAACGCGACTTTATTTTTCTCAGTTATCACTAGTCTGCGGATCTTCGTGTAAAAAATGTCTTAATAGGTTCAATATAAATAAATATAACAATGACTCAATTTGCAAGAAATGTATAAAATCCGCGTCTAGTCACCGCAGTATTTGTCCCTGATAGACTATTCTATTTTTCGAACGTTTGCGCACGGGATCTTTCGTGATCTCTTGCGTGACGATCTTCGGGAGTCGCGGTCTCCTGGATCTTCGTGATGGTAGCTAGATGATTGAGAACAGAGACAGATGATTCCGGATCAAACGGCGGCCACGCTCGAACTACGAGGTTCCGAGTCTCTCTACCGAGGTATATATCCGAGAAAGCGTCTTGCCAAGGGATTTCGCCGAGGGTTGGCTGTTTGCGCCTCTCGACAAATAAGGGGAAGTCGTTATCCCGTGGATGGGAGGAGTAATTAACTGCTTCTACCTCCTTTCTGTCCGCTCCACCTCTCAGCCAGCATCCTTCCTTTCCGGCTTCGGCTTCTACTCGAAGGAGCAGACTTAAGGAGGCCCGCTTAGGCTTTCACGGGGTCGTGTCTTCATTATTCACGCTAATCTGCTTTCGCCTCGCGCTCCCGCCGCCTCGAACTCACCCCGAGCGCACCTACAGTCTACAGACTCGAACGACTCGTCTGTAGTTTAGCGAAATTTCCACCCGGGGAAAACAGTTTTCTTACAATAATCGTCGCGAAACGTTTCCTCGTGAAATTCGAAAAAGTCGCCGAGGGAGACTTAAAATGATTTGTCGCCGTCCGTGTCTTCCAGAATACTACTAAATTACCAATTCTAAATACAATAACAAAAACATTATTAAAAGTATGTTTTAATAATATCCTTGTCAAACTAAAATTGTTAATATAGTAGCAATCTTGGAGGTACGATGGGGGATAAATAATAGTAAGAAATGTTTTGAGATAAGAGAAATTATGTCTCTTTGATATTTTCGATCTGGTGGTTTCCAGAAGTCTCCCTTAGCCGTTCTGTAGTGGATACCTTGCATCGCAGCATACATCGGTCTACATCTTGGGAAGTATACTGCTTAAAGATCGACAAGATGGAGTCTTAGGATCCCGTGTTTCCAATATTCGCCGCGGACCACCATCGGAAGGCGCCCCGCGGTGCTCACCAAATTATGATGAATTGTTTTCTCTGTTAACTGGCAACGCCGACAAACGTGGCTGTGCGGCACCCCAACCGAGATAATCTTTCACCAATTTCGAGTCGCTGATTGATCGTCGTGAACCATGATCCACCCGTGCGAACGCATCGCCGCGATGCAACATCCCCGAAACATCTTTTTTCCGTCGTCTCGTTCGCGACAAGGTCTCGATAAAGCTATGTCCACACTGAAGCAACATCGAACAATGTTTTGTCACTTTCTTCTTTCACCAAATTTTTTATTCGGTAAAAAGAGAAGGCAACAGAAAATTGCTCGATGTCGATTCAATATGGAGACAGCCTAATTCTAGGTGCAAACAGAATAAAATCTGGCGGTGTGTTTCCATTTTAAAAAATAACATTTACAGTTAGGGAGTCGTTTTACATGTGTGGTCTGCTAAACATTATTCACAGACACATTACATATTACTACGTGCCACATGCGTTACCGATTCTAATGGTACACACTATCCTCGTAATCCGTGCTCGCGTTCATAGTAGTGTTTCCCTTAGTACCTGAGACGTTTACAAACGGATTCGATCGACGATTCATACAACGTTGTAGGCTGCAAACACACAAGCTGCGACAAGGGGGCTAGTCCCCGGCTACTCGAAGTGCGTCACGCTGTCCTTCGATTCACACGAATGCTCACCCAGAGGTAAAAAAGCCAAAAATTGTAGCATAAGTCACCCTTCCTGAGCTGCAAAGAGCTGGATACTGTGAACTATAGAAGAAAATGCTCTCCTCGTGTCGCGGAGCAAACGGGGTAAATCGAAAGGTAGCAATAGACGCTCTAGAAAGGTAAAGACACGAGTGTAGAACTCTGTTTTGAAACCTGGGTCCCCGTTCTTCAACTAAACCAGGGCTCGGAATTATGTACTAGCGGCAGCCGATTTTCGAAAGCTACAACCCCTCGACCCGGCCGCGCGTCCCGCTTCCTGTGGCGGTCCGAATTCTCCTAGGCGCCACGAATAGCGCCTATGGTACGAGTGATCGAGAATCTGCCGTCGTGAGTAAATAATTCCGAGCTCTGAACTAAACACAAACTCAATGACTCTGTTCTCCACTAACTGACGCAAAACATTGCACAAAAAATTTTAATTAAAACTATTTGGAACACGAGGGACCCATTCCGAAGAAACCAACCGATGTTTCATAAAGCGACGCCTACACCTGTGTCTACCACTGCTCAGCCAATCAAGTGTTATTCGCTATAACTGTTGTTAACGTGTGTTAACATAACTCTTGCGCAACTGTGTGAAGCTAGAGAAGCCTAAAAGGCACGGGGAGAATCGTCCGAGCGATTCGCGTCGAGTACAAGGTGGAGAGAAACGTAATTCCTGTAGAAAAGATATACGAATACTGAACTGAAATGCTATGAAACGTTATTTGTATATTCCTATGCAACACTTCCACGGATCGCCTTCCCAGCATCTATGATCTCATATACACCAGTATAGCATTGAAATGCATTCGTTTAGGATATTTAAATGCCACAACTTAATGTTTACAGTTATCCTCTCGTTCGACTTCGTTTTAGTGCGGTAGATTCAGCAGGACGTTTTGGCCGGGTGGCAGATAGGCGACTTGGCGAGACTTTGAGAGATTGTGGGCGATGTCTTCGGCGGCTTCGATTCGTCGAAGCTCGACCAGACCGTCGCCGCAATCGCCAAGAGACTTCGCGATTAGGCTGGCGGCCTGAGCGTCACCCTCTGCGGTGATGATGGCAGCCTTTTTCTGCTGCTCTGCCTTTTCTACCAGGAAACGAGCCTTCTCTGCTTCCTGCTGGGCTACTTGCTTCAGCTCCACAGCCTGCGTGAACTCTTTGCCGAATGTCAAGTGTGTCTGTAAAAGAAATAACATTTATTAGTTTAAAGAATAAAGTGCAATTGTCCCTAATGGGTGCATAGGTGCAACCACATAAAAAATAAGGTTACAGAAAGTTAGGACGTATTATAACACATGATTTACTTTTAAAAGAGCAGGAACTTATCCCAGTTCCCAGGATCGCCCTGTATAGTTATTACTATCCCCCTAATACAAGTTACTTACGAGGGAAATGTCGTCCAAGATCAGCCCAAACTGAGAGGCTCTGTCTGTCAATTCTTCGCTGACTTTCTGCGACACAAGCTCTCTCTGTGTGATCAGTTCCCCAGCATCGAACTGAGCAACTACAGCCTTCAATACCTCAGTAGTGATAGATGGCAATACTCTTTCATCATAGTCTATACCAAGAATAGTATAGATCTTGGGCAAGCTGTCCGGCACTGGTCTAAAGAGGATACGAAGTGTGATGTTTACGTTTTGTAGATCTTTGCTTCCAGTTATAACGGGTACATTTCTTGGCCTAGATCGAATATCAAATATGATAGGTTTCTGTACCCAGGGGATGAAAAAGTGTGTTCCTTCTCCTACTACTAGATTCTTTATACCAGCGAATCTGTCGAATATGACAGCCCTGTGGCCACCATCCACTGTAACAGAGATGGCAATGCTTTTAAACATGACTATCTAGCGAACAAACAGTCTGATTAATATAAGAGACAGAGAACTGACCGTTGTAAAGGGCAGAGTTAACAACAGCTCCGGCAACAGCCAATCCTATACCAAGCTGTCCCACTCTGTTCATAAATTGTGCCATTTTCTATGAATATCTGTAAAAATACAATAAAATAACACTGTATTAGAAAATACATAAAACTACTCTGATGCAATCCTATGTTCAGCTGTAGCCGAGCTAACCTAACCCGAGCCTCTATACGATTAGCGAACGCATCGCAAGGTAGTTGAAACGGGAATTTCAGAGAAATTTCAAAGGAAATATAGAAATTATGCAAATTCTATGATTACGATTGTTTTAGAAGACCGTAAACTGATAAAACTGTGTTAAACAACCGGCCGGGAGAAGCTCCGATTCTCATTGAATTTAAGATTAAGTCTAAATGGCTGGAGACTGCAAATGATCGGAATACTGTCGACATAGAGAAACGTCGACGGTTGTTCAATTAATATAAATAATCCTTACGTAATGAATCCTGTGCTCGATCTTGAAATTATCACTTTTCTCCGCGTGTGAGGTACATGCGTTGATAAAAGGAAGATAGAGGTTGCGTCCGGCTCGACGAGGAACTATACTGGCGCGACCCCAAGCGGTTGATTTTGCCAGGCAAATTTAAATGGACTTTCTGTATCACAGAAGTGGTACATGAATAGATCAATCGCCCAATGCATATTTTTATAGTGTAAACAGAGAGTAAATGAGAGTGCTCACGCCCGGGTTTTGCCCGTGCCACTTTTGGCTGCACATCGAGTTTAGTCCGGATCAGCTCCTACATCGACTTTTCTAGCTCGGACAAGAACCTACATCGACTTTTTGTTTCTGGCAAGAGCCCACAGCGAGTCGCTGTCAGCAACTCTCACATTGAACAAGATCTTTGACCATCATCAGAACGTTTAGTTTATATTGTTTGCTTCGCAGCACCCGTATTATATTCCCTTTCTATAAAACAATTTTAACCTAAATGTTTTTTTTCAATTTTCGTCTCTCTCTCTCTCTCTCTCTCTCTCTTTCATGAAATGAAGGAAATATTCTGTATTAAATTATTTATGCAGTTATCTGCAAAAAATAATTATTCAATTAGGGTCAAATAAAAGGAACAATTACAGAAGTAGACACGTTATACGGAATAAATAATTTTATTTAAACAAGAAAGATCAGGCAACATTTTAGATCGACTTCCAACAAATTAGAAAATGTATAAGGTACTATTTAGTAATTATTGATAGGAATCCAATAACAATTAACTAGGCGAATGCCGATGAAGTATAAACCTTTTGGCAGGCAGCTATGACAGCGATGACTGCAAATAGGAAAATGCATTTTATTATTCACTTTGAAGGTTTTTTTACTTTATTTAAATATAATCTATTTAAATCTACTAAAAAAACACGGATTATTTATGTTTTTTTAAACAATTTTATATGCCCAAAAAATTCGGTTTATCAATTGTTTATGGACATTTATACTTTGTTTCAAAAATTGTATTTGTTTAAATAATTTAATTTACAACCATTAGACGCAGCTCGAAAATCTATCGAGTTTGGTCTCATTCTAATCAGAAGAATGCCGCGAAATCTGCTGACATGATTCCGTGAAATTATTATGTGAAATAACAAAGTCCAGCAATTGCATTTTGGCCGTCTCATACTGATATACCTGGCTGGCTGTAGAGTTGCCCGGCCGTGTTTATTGCACCACTTGGCCGCGGCCACAAAGCCATTGTCGCCTAGGCACCTCGTCGCCCCAGTAGAAAATAAGGAAAAGGATCTTCTAGAAGTTTACGGATCCTTTCGCGAGTACATTCACGATTTCAACAACCATTAGACGCAGCTCGAAAGTCTATCGAGTTTGGTCTCATTTTAATCAGAAGAACGCCGCGAAATCTGCTGACATGACTCCGTGAAATAATTATGTGAAATAACAAAGTCCAGCAATTGCATTTTTGCCAACTCGTACCGATATACCTGACTGACCGTCGGGTTGCCCGGTCGTGTTTATTGCACCACTTGGCCGCGGCCACGGAGCGGTCAGAGCCGAACTTGAGAGGTCTCGGTCGTCGAGAAATGTAAACATAGCTAATCCAAATTTCCAACTTCCTTATTTTTCATTATTTTTTTAGGAGACTGCGATTACCATATTTGTGGCATTTTTCTAATGCAAAATGATACCAAACATGATATATTTCCGATGATATTTACTTGTGTAATAGACAGTTAAAGTTTCGGGCGCGAGCAAGGATAGCGTATGGGAAAGAAAGAAACGCAGAGAGTCCTAGTCGCCAGCACATTTCAATGGCTCGCCGGCAACTGTCCTTCCTTGCGCCCGAAACTTTGATTGTCTATTACACAACTAAATATCATCGGAATTATATCATGTTTGGTATCATTTTGCATTAGAAAAATGCCACAAATATGGTAATCGCAGTCTCCTAAAAAAATAATGAAAAATAAGGAAGTTGGAAATTTGGATTAGCTATGTTTACATTTCTCGACGACCGAGACCTCTCAAGATCGGCTCTGACCGCTCTGTGGCCACGGCCAAGTGGTGCAATAAACACGACCGAGCAACCCGACGGTCAGTCAGGTATATCGGTACGAGTAGGCAAAAATGCAATTGCTGGACTTTGTTATTTCACATAATTATTTCACGGAGTCATGTCAGCAGATTTCGCGGCGTTCTTCTGATTAGAATGAGACCAAACTCGATAGACTTTCGAGCTGCGTCTAATGGTTGTTGAAATCGTGAATGTACTCGCGAAAGGATCCGTAAACTTCTAGAAGATCCTTTTCCTTATTTTCTACTGGGGCGACGAGGTGCCTAGGCGACAATGGCTTTGTGGCCGCGGCCAAGTGGTGCAATAAACACGGCCGGGCAACTCTACAGCCAGCCAGGTATATCAGTATGAGACGGCCAAAATGCAATTGCTGGACTTTGTTATTTCACATAATAATTTCACGGAATCATGTCAGCAGATTTCGCGGCATTCTTCTGATTAGAATGAGACCAAACTCGATAGATTTTCGAGCTGCGTCTAATGGTTGTAAATTAAATTATTTAAACAAATACAATTTTTGAAACAAAGTATAAATGTCCATAAACAATTGATAAACCGAATTTTTTGGGCATATAAAATTGTTTAAAAAAACATAAATAATCCGTGTTTTTTTAGTAGATTTAAATAGATTATATTTAAATAAAGTAAAAAAACCTTCAAAGTGAATAATAAAATGCATTTTCCTATTTGCAGTCATCGCTGTCATAGCTGCCTGCCAAAAGGTTTATACTTCATCGGCATTCGCCTAGTTAATTGTTATTGGATTCCTATCAATAATTACTAAATAGTACCTTATACATTTTCTAATTTGTTGGAAGTCGATCTAAAATGTTGCCTGATCTTTCTTGTTTAAATAAAATTATTTATTCCGTATAACGTGTCTACTTCTGTAATTGTTCCTTTTATTTGACCCTAATTGAATAATTATTTTTTGCAGATAACTGCATACATAATTTAATACAGAATATTTCCTTCATTTCATGAAAGAGAGAGAGAGAGAGAGAGAGAGAGAGAGAGAGAGAGACGAAAATTGGAAAAAAATATTTAGGTAAAAATTGTTTGATAGGAAGGGAACATAATACGGGTGCTGCGAAGCAAATGGAAGCTAACAATATACTGCAATATACACTGAACGTTCTGATCATGGCCAAAGTTGATGTAGAATCTCGTCCGGTGTGAGAGTCGCTGACAGCGCCTCGCTGTAGGCTCTTGCCAGAAACAAAAAGTCGATGTAGGTTCTTGTCTGGGGTAGAAAAGTCGATGTAGGAGCTGATCCAGGCTAAGCACTAGACTAGGGGGCAGCACTATAATGGGCACGGGCAAATCCCGGGCGTGAGCACTCTCATGTACTCTCTGGTGTAAATATGTAGTTTTTTTATAGTTATGTCGGCCGTTTTTAATGCAAAATGAACCTACGTGCAAAAGACCGTAGGAATTAATTAAACTAGCTTTATAATAATAATAATGCTATTTGGAGGCTATTTCATCCACTGTTATATATACGATACTATGGATGCGCTATTATAGCTGCTGCAAATTTTGAAGACTAGGATTAGTTTAGTTTTAGTTGCTTCTTTTCTCTGTACGTACTGGCGGGTACCCAGAGATAGCGCTGGTGAGAGCCGGAGCTCTATTTGCCTCAAACAAACCCATCTTATATGTATACTATCAGAGATTTACTCTGATACTATATTGCACAATATTTTTCTCACATATAATAAGCCGCTATCATATGGTACAACCACTTTTTCTTTTCAGTCTTTTCAGCCTTTGGTATTTATCTTCTATTTTGTACTTGGCGGTGGTGTCTCTGGGTACCCGTCAGTACTTACAGAGAAAAGAGGCAACTAAACTAAAACTAAACTATAATTTGGCTCCAGCCAGAATTCTGGTTTACTACTCTACTTTACTCTATTTTACTCTACTTTAACTCTATTTTAAAATACAGAAGGCCTCCGACGGCATTTCGTTGGTGCAGAAGACCACTAAGGAGATTATTATTAAATATTGCATTTTAATATTGCATATTAGATAATATAAATAAATAGAAAACGCGCGGAATCCGCCAAGTCTGAATAAGTCTGAACCGATCTGAAAAGATCCGAATGGGCCCTTACGAGTTTATGCATTTTGCCACGGATGGTGCCACTGCGAAATGCGTAGTCCGAGTTCTTCTGCAGTTGATATTTGATTCCGCTTTGTGCCTTTTGTCAACAGTCGATACTATATATGTATACGCGTTTTATATTGTATATTTTTATATACATATGAAGCATGAAAACTGTAGAGGCAAAATTAGTTGCTTTAGGATCCCAAGGTGAGTCCCCAACCTAGAAATTATCGCGATCTAACGAACGATCTTTGCTACTTGTACTTTTGTTTTGTTCTTCGTTCATATCACTTCGTGTATATCCATTTGAAAACACGAAACTTTCGCGAACATAATTTATATTACGTCCCTGAAAATGTTCACATCTCATTTGTTTATTTGTAATTTTGTATGCTCGTGTATATAATTTCTCGATTTGCAACCTGCTATGTATATAATTTAGGTTAGATTTCTGTTTCTGATTTGTATACGAGTGCACACATACGCATACAGATACACGATACATACACGATCAGTGATGTTATTGTTGGCGCTTTTCACGTGCATGCGAGACGTAGACACGGCCCTGACGAAACTTGCGCATGCGCGTGAAAAGCGCTAACAATCCGATCACTGCACACGATACGTTCGTCAACGTTGATCAGAACACATATAAGAACCGGTTACATATTTTATTACATATCATGTACGTAAACGAGGTGTCGCACGTAACACTTTTCACAATTTTTTAAGTGCATACCCAGATGCCAGGCATTTCCAGGGCCAAGTCGGTCCGCAGCTGAAAACGGGCAGAATAGAGATCGAGCTACGCTTGGAGCTGCTCAAGGCCTACTTGGCTCAATTTCGGACGGGATTCTGTGCGCGTTTCTGCCGTCCAAGGGACCAGGGATGTGGACCTCGGCAGAAAGACGGCACAATTCCATCTTTGCAATTTTACAATTTGCTTTTTGTGTAAGAGGGCACCACGGTTGCATTGATGTGGCGAATGCCGCTTTACAGGGCAGTGAGATGAAATTTAACTGTACAGAAAATGGTACGGCTATGCAATTTTGAGTTTCTATCTTTTGCAATCGATGCAGACAATTTTTAGTTCGCATATATGTAGCGTATAGCGGCAATTTGCAATGTCAGTGCGACGGTGCTGCCTTGCAAAGCGGCATTCGCTTTTCGGCCGGAATTCTGCCGTCTTTCTGCCCAGGTCCAAATCCCTGATCCATTGGACGGCAGAAATTGGATTTTTTGCTATCTGGGTACTTACAATAATCTGACAAAATAATTTTGGTAAATGTTGCTATGGGGGGACCCATCTCGGATCACCTTGACCTTGATATATGTTGTCAAGGACAACATTTTGAATAACTTTTGTCTATGTATCTATCCGTCGTTCGTACTTAGTTTCCGACATAATTAAAAAAAAGCTTTGTTAACCACAACTCATTCTATTCACATGATTTTTCTATTACTAGATAACTAGATAACAACATTTAGCAAAGTTTTTTTAAACAAAAGTTGACTAGTTTTCGATTAGTTATACATTGCAACAAAAAAAGATTCTTTTTACTATTGTGAAGACCACCTCCATTTAAAAAATAGCACTTCAAGGTCATCCGTACGTCATGGTATACTAAGTCGTTGAATTTGTTTTGATACGTGGGACACCTTATATTTTAAAAGAGATAAATGGATATTACAAATATTAGAATCTATGCACAACTGTGCTGTACCCAGCGTGGACTGAAGAACTGATTAATTTTTCAGGTGTTGGAAAAACAAGTATGATCAATCGTTACATCAACAAAGATTTATGGGAATTTGTGCGTCCTACAATAAGCGCTGATTTTTTCACATGTGTCATAAACACGGAAAATACAAGAGTAGTGTTGAAGGTATATAACGTTGCTCAAATTAAAACGTTAAAGCAATCGTGTAAGTGGATATCGAATAGACTCTTATTATTTTCTCAGTTATACGTTTACTTGTTCTTTTCGATGGGCAACAAACGCTCTCGTATGGACACACGTACCTACACGTATACGCACACGCATCCGCGAATTTCGTTCCATTCTTAATTATTTGATCTCTCGTATTTTGCATAAACAGGTCTGGTCCAGATGTCGCATATATACCTAGAACGTACCACGTGAATAAACGATCTATTCGAAACGGGGTGATTCTGGGAAACGGGACAATAAAATTTACATGATTTTTTTGACGTAGAAAAAACCAAACGCATCGAAAGATGTACAAATCTGTGGATTTTAAGCAGAAACTGATGAAAAATCGTGTAAAACTACGATTTTCACCATTTCTATCTTCTTTCAATTCGTGTGTATGTTAATCGATTTCGATGACATTTTTGAGTTAGGACTGTTTCCTCTGAATGTCCATTCTTTACTCGCTAATGTATTAATTTATAGTCTTATAATGAGAATTTGTGCAGACATCAAAGGTCTTGAATAATCTGTACATTTTGGTTGACTACATAAGGGTTAAAAAAGAGCAGTAACTTGCCCCAGTTCCCAGAATCACTCTGTATAATACTTGTACCTACGATCGATTGAGAACTATGAATCCATTGAGACGATCCTATCGATAAATTGCGATTGCATCGGTTACAGGTGTGGGACACGGCAGGGCAAGAGAAATTCAGATCGATGGCACCGATGTATTATCGGAATACGAATGCCGCGCTGTTGATGTTTGATATAACTCGATACGACACGTTCATAGGTATGAAGGACTGGGTAACCGAACTTCACAAGAACGTCCAGGAGAGCATCGTGTTGGTCGTGATCGGAAATAAAAGTGATTTAAAGATGGAACGGCAAGTGGACGCTGAAGAGAGTCGAGCATACGCGGCGCAAATTGGAGCGAATTACCACGAGACATCAGTGGTAACGAACGACAGAATCGAAGACGTGTTTCTTGATGTTGCTAGGGGACTTATCAGATTATCGTCAACCGCACGCGATTTTACGTCGCTCCAAGTATACGAAGCGACGACTTCGGTTGATCCTGATTTTACCGAAGTAGGCGGCATGATGATTGAATCAAACTTCGAGGGCAATTTAGAGAGGACACCACAAACCATCAGTATCAACAATGAGAGAAACAGAACACGTGTAAATACCAAGAAAGGGAACAAGTGTTGTTAACTCTTGCCTATCTTATAGTCCAACACAGTGTTCATCAAAGAATTTCTACTCTCTACGAAGAAGACAAGAATAATGGAATAAGAAAATGCAATACAGTTTCTAAAATTTTCAATAAAATCGTAAAACATTCGATGCGTTTGACATTGTACACATAAAAATACCGTACCGACGCGACAGAGGCAACCGAACAGAATTATAATAATTGACCCCTCATCAATTTTCTGTTCTCCTTCGAAACAAAAAGCGACGGAGTAAACATGCTTTTCCCCCGATCAAAATTATCCAGGATGCAAAGAGCCGCTAACAAAATTAGGTAGTAACAGTAGGTATTCGAAGCTTGTGTGCCGAGTTCGGAACGATAATCGGAAGATGAATCATCCTGTCTTTGGGCCAGGCCTCAGGAAGCGTGACGCGTCTCGGCTTTGTTTAACTTATCTCATTCTCGTTACGTAAGTATTCCCGTAGTAATAATCTTCTGCTTGGGCCTACAGTCTATAGCAATTCAAAATAAGGACACTGAAACGCGATCCCACACGGACGAGTCACAATAAGTCGCATAGTACAGGCGAAGGCGAGTCGATCCAAGTTATGCGACATACGACAATAGAATCGTGTACTCGACTGAAGACAACGATCGCGATTACGCTTACGATTATGATTGCGGTTGATTACGTAGACCTTATATTCCGTTGCAAACACGTCAAACGTTACCCTTGAGGAACGAGCCGATTAGACCGTTTCGTTGCGAGCTACCCCAACCGTGCTCGTACAAGAGTATTGTCACGGAAGTGCGACTTCGACTTAGATGTGTGCGCGAGAAGAAAGGCGCACGGTGTGCTGGAGCATTGTGTCTCGTTACTCGCTACACGATCGACGGTTACGCACAGATACGTGTACGTGTACGTTTGCGTATTATAATACAATGTACTTGGCACACAGGTGCATGTCTCGGAGAGTTCCTTTATGCTTACGAGCAAGAAAGAAGGAGACCAACAACAGAGAAACGATTCTAACGTAATGTTCACTTTAGAGAGCTCCTATTACGTTTTGTATGCGAGACTGGTCCGACAGTTAGATGGGAACTTTGGTGAAGTTCAGATCGCTGATCACGCGCAACACGATAGGAAATATGTATATCAAGTGTAGCACACATCGTTGTGTCGTATCCATGCTACGCACGAGTACCCGCGACTGCGAATCTATGTGATATCGCGGGATTTTTGTATCTACGCTACAAACACGATAGTACAAAATAGTATAATTAGCTATATCGTATCATCCGTTCACGATCGGAGAAAGTCGATTCAATTAATCCGATTACCACAAGTGAGACTGTAAAACATGGTTGAACGGAGACGTGCTTCTTTCTCATTGTCAGCCGCATTTCATCTATTCGGCATTCTTGGCCAGTGTTTCCGATCCGAGTGCCTGACGATCGATAATCGCATAACCATTCCTGGAAATGGTAAAAATTACTAGACCGATAACTTCCATGGAATCCGCGCTGCTAAAAAGAATAACGTTTCTTCTGTTAGATTGTTACGCAAGAATATCCGTGGGGTCCAAGTTATCCGATATGGACATCGTCTCGCGACTCGAGGTCACAGGTTTATCGGAATGCGAGGAACAGTGCTCGCGAAGCGAACGTGTATGCAATTCGTTCACGTTTGGGTAAGAAAAGCTTGAATAAATTACAGCATCGACCCTAATGCTTGGTAATATTGTTCTTATTCACGACGAATACTTGGGTTTCAATTTTTCGTCAGCGTCGGCGTCAAGGGTAATGGTACATGTGCATTGAGCATACGTGTACCGGACCTCGAAGATCTGAAAACCGATCCTGACTATGACGTATACGTGAAAAGACGACTGAATTCCCCGTGGTGCATTCGTAACGTCGCCCTTTCCTACGGAAGCTTACCGACCAAACTCGCTGAGAGGCCAAATAAGAAAGAAGACGATGCACCTGATCGTGCCGATGCTAGCTCCCCGCGAAAACCGATAAAACCTGTATCCTCGACGTTCTTTCGTAGCTTTTCCATTCCGAGGTAATATCTGTTCCGTTTGTAACTTTGTTACGTTCTATTTCTATTCTCTTCCTTCTCGTAATTTCTTCATCGTGATTCTTGCATCGATTTCGATCTGGACATCGCCCCGACATTAACACCTTCCTCAAAAGAAGCGGTCGTGTAACAAGCAAAGATGTGTTTTTCAAATTTTAAGAGTTAAAAATGATTATGGCAAGGTGAATCACGGGCTCGCTGGCATCCACAATCTATTCATCGATCACGACGTACGTTTTCTCTCTGATGACGACAACCGTAGCGTCTTGGATGATATTCTCGCCAATAAAAACCAAAAAAAGACATCGAACAGTCCCCTCGGTGAGTCTCTAGAAATTTCGCGAGCACTTTAACCCTTGTCCGTCCCTCAATCCTTCATTTCATTTTTCATCTTTCAATTATGTGTTGTAAAAAAATAAAAGTCAAAAAACTATGTCAAATTGACACGAGGGACAGATGATGGTTTAATTTCTTCTTCTTCTTTTTATACCATCAACACCATTACCATCGACACGTTTCGATCAATTCCGACGAGCACACGATTTTCGTAGACAATTAGCACGAAACTTTCAATCGGCCCAAGTATTATACAAAAATCTTTTGTGCACGCATCGTGGTCGTGATCGCACAAACGACGAGCTAGTTGAAATAATTGTACTATATGTCCTTGGTGGCGAATCTCGAAGGATACTACAAGTTGTTGCACATTGGTTTCTCGTGTGAATCATTGTGTCATAAAGAGACCAACGATGAGAGGGTACGAGGAAGGTACACCAGTGTACAGTGTACGCGACGAATGGTTGAAACGAAACAATAGATGCACGCTTACGCGTTTGGTAGAGAATAAATATGGAAATGAAAATGTTGCTTGTTATAAATCAGTATCGGTACGCGCTAGCCGAATAGATAATTGTTTAAAAAATCTTTGTAATCTTATAAATAAATTTATCTCGTCGAAAAACTCGAACGAAGAGGTGTTCCTTCTCCAACGTGCGAACAACTCCTCCCACTATCTCTACGGAAACGTTCACTTTTCTATAAAACCACACACGACTGTATTTTCTCCATTATTTCTTGCGCGTCTTACAATTTCCATCTTGTCGACTTGCTTGCGCGTGTAACGTTCTAGTAGTCCTAATTTCGCGTGTATATAATCGTTGTACATATATACTTACATTATATTATATATGTATAGGTACATGTATAAACGTAGAACATGTACGTGGACGAGTCTCTGAGAACCGAACGTAATTGGAAAACCGATAAAAATTGGATAGACCGAATAAACAAAATAAACAACATTTTCATTCTCCTCGTATAGGTTCCCGGAATTAATGAAAATGTTCACGAAATCGTGGTATTGGTGGTTGTGGTGGTGGTGGTCTTTTGTGCTTTCGCTGGTCCTGCTTCCTATCGTTGAAAATTCAACCCTGCCATGGAAGAAAATTGACGGGGACGATTTCACGCGTAAGTTTAGCAATGCCAATGGCACGGTCTACCCTTCTGTGATTCGACAGATGCAAATATTACTCCTAGGGAATCGACGATTTATTTCTATCGGTATCGAATCGAACTTGATCCGAGTTTATTGTGCCATTTAGTTGTGACTTGTCACCGAAAACTCCAACCTGGTAAGAAGACGATGGAACCGCTTATTGAGCGTGTCGTCGATTGTGAAAACGTGCAGGATTGCCAGCGCGCGTGCGAACACGAGAAGACGTTTGACTGTAAAGGTTTCAACTACAGGTACGTGCACGTTTACATTCATTCACCATTTTATTGCCGTTAAGTACATTTATTTTTCGCCAATTGCGAGCATGTCCGTCCACGACGAGGTTTGTCAATTGAATACTCGAGCCTGCACTTTCCTTAGAGCTCGTGTAATAGTAGAAACTACAGTGGCTGTGCAAAGTGTCTGTACACTTTTTAAAATGGAATCACTTTTTTATAAGTGTACCAAATGACCTCATTTTTTATAATTAATAAAAACATGAAAAGAAATTTTTTTTATTATTTTTGCATACAATTTTTTGCAGATCATTTAGCAACCAATGCTTCTAACTGATGATATGAAAATCAGGTCGTTTGGTATAATTATAAAAAAGTTATTCTATAACAGATTGTAACGTAGCTTGTTCGTAATTTCAAGGCACGAGACGAATGGATCAAAGAGTACGTGCGAACTGACAGCCACGCCATACGTTCACATGAACGCCAACAAAGACTTCTTAATCGATTCCCGGTACGATTACTACGAAAGAGATCGAAATTGCATGCCTTTCAAGGATACTTTCGGCGGCAGTTATCTGCGTCGAAACCGGCCAACCGATGCATGGTCGCAGATCGAGCAACACAACACGGACACCGATCTATTTCGACAGCAGTCGATTCCGGGAGACTTCTCGCTTTATCAAACAATGTATCCGACAAGCCAACAATCTACTTCGGACTTGTTCGACAAACAAGCACCACGGTTCAACGAACAATTTCCGCGCGAAGGACTTCGCGGTGAGTACAGTAATCCCTTGAAAGTTGTCGGAGGTCGTCTACGTGAAAGTTGTCAAGTGCCTACTCACTCCACTGCCTGCCAACGCTGCGCCACGCCGCAGGGCGACGACATTTGATGTCGGCTCGAATGTTCAGCTCGAATAGAATGTTCAAACTTCATAATTTTCTTTATTTTTTAGGGGTCTTTCAAAAACGCATTTCTTGCATTCTTCTGATTAAAACAAACCCAAACACGATAGAGTTTCAATTGTAATTTAGTGGTGTAATCGACGAAGAAAGTATCGAAACGAAAGAAACGCTTCGGCCACCCGATCCGTGTTTCATTCTGTGCTTCTCTATGTTCGGCTCTCGATTGAAGTCTCGGGGCAATCGGCGCGGTAGACGTTAGACGCAGTCATAAATCAATAATTAGAGCCATCTCTACGAGTTGTCGGTCCAGAGTACGACTTTTTGACAACTTTCACGGGATTACTGTATTTGTACGCTCGTACACAAACGAAGGCGTACAAAGAGGATCCGACACGAACAGAGTAAAACAAGGCGAAACAAGCTAACTACTTTTTATGCTGCGTAGACTTTGGGTTTGGTCAAAACGCCCCTTCGGATTGGTACGGTAACGAAAGGAATCCGGAAAGCGGCCCGGTTCGCGGCAATTCTTTCCACGACTTCGTCCACAATGGATTTTCAAACGTAAAATCTTCGATGTCACCGGCGTACGAGATCGACGAGAAATCGTTGCAACGCGATTCTTTCTATGCTCGCAACAACGAGCATTCCTCGGAGAAATTGTACAATTACGGCAGCGCATTTGGATACGACGATAGCTACTTGCCTAATATCGTTACGTCTTCGAAAGATTATGGTTTCGGAGAACGCGAGGCGACGCCAACTGGTCAAAGATGTTCTATTACATATGCAACAGGTTCGAAACTCGGTAGAAACGTTTTACGAAAGTCGTGTCTCGCGCGTGATCCGAAGCAGTGCGAACAACTTTGCCTTGCCGAAACAACCTACGCTTGCGGAAGCTTCGCTTACAGGTGAGCTCGAAGGATATTGCCACGCCACATCATAGACGATTTTGTTCTGAATTAAATATGTTGTGAAATTAAGGGGGGTTTAAGTCATGATTTTGCCGGTTTAGAATTTGTTTAAAAATTACAGACCTCCGAAATTTGCAATTTTTCAGGCCTCGCTTATGAATTTCCATCTCAGAAACGATTTGTCCGATATAGCTGTATATATATATTTTCTCAACTTGGATGATAATCTTTATGATTTCTACTTTTCGTTCTATGTATACAGGTACAATGTACTGTCCACAAATCCCACCGACAATTGCCTGCTCAGCGATCTTTCGCACAAAGATCTCAATTCCTACACGGATCTCGAGCCGGATCGTGATTACGACGTCTACATAATCATTCAAGATCCAAAGGTTTGCTACTCGAAAGAAGAAACTAGTCGTCCCCCAGCGGAAGAATGTTTCTCGAGAGTGAGAAGCGGATTCGGTATGCCGACGGACGTTACGAGAAAATCAACGTTAGCGCATAACATGGGAGAATGTCAGTTTGCCTGCACAACGTCGCAAGAATTTCTCTGTAAAAGTTTTGTCTTTGTATACGGAACGATCAAGCAGCGCGATCGCGGTCATACAAATCCAAATTGTTTTCTAAGCGATTCGACATCGGGCCAGATCGATCCTGTCAATATGCCCGACATGGACGGCGCCGAATTATACGAAAGAAGTAGCTTCTCCTACGGCTGTGGAGCACAGCCATTGGTACCATCGGTTTCCCAGTTGGCCGCATTCTACGAAAAGGGATCCATTTCGACGGAATCGGATGAACTTTGTTACGCTCGGTATCACAGGCCGTGCAGATTAATGTCCCACGCGATAGTATCTTCGGCGCGGACTCCTACGAAATCGGAGTGTCGCCGAAGGTGCTCGTCGATGAGGAACACCGGTACGATACCGTGCATGTCGTTCAATTACATGTGAGCACATACCGTTTTTTAATCAACAATTACAGTATTTTTTCCGTAAATGTCCCAAAAGTCCGACCTGTAAAGTCGCCGAGAAGTATGACATCATGTGGCTCGGGTGTCTCGGTGAGGCCGCCTAATCGGAATTTCCAACTTCCTTATTTTTAATTATTTTTTATGAGACTTCGATTACCATATTTGTGGCATTTTTTAAAAAAATAAGGAAGTTGGAAATTTGGATTAGCTATGTTTACATTTCTCAGCGGCCGAGGCCTCTCGAGCTCGACTGTCCTTCTCTACGTTCGGCAAAACTCAAAGAATAGTGTCTCTGGCGCATAAATGTCCTTCGGCAGACCCGTGCTAGGGACTTATATCGATAAAGTACTGTACTGCAAATATTTGCAACACGATAATAATCGTCGAATATTGTTCATAGGAGGGCCAACACCGACGGTACCCAACACAATTGTTGGTTGAGCGATATATCTATACAAGATCTAAGGCCGAATTTGGACTATACCCACGATGACAATCATGTATTATACATGTGGAAAGATCTGGAACCGTTTTGTGGGCTGTCGACGAATCCGCTGTACGAGACGAACGTCGCACCAATAAACAAAGATCGCGGGCAACTGCCGCCGTCCTTTCCTCCCACGTTAGAGCAACCGAACCCGCAAATCGTATTCGACGATAGAAACCACGGGACCGGACCGCTTTTCCATTCCGACCCGCGAACAAGAAATCAATTTCAGCCCAGGATGTATGGGCACGATCACGAGCGAGAAAATGGTCACGAGACAGATCACATAAGCAACGTCGGTAATCCCGGTATCCAACCACCGTCCTCTTACGACCGTTTCGAACCTGGACTCGATTCACCGGTTCATTTCCACTGTAAGTAACGCAGATTACAGTGATAAAGGAAAACTATGTTCAATTCGTCGACTAATATCTTTTCCATTACCGTTCTCGGCCAGCAAGGACACTTTCGACTTTCCAACGTTACACGGTAAGCGGTCACCCTTGCCGAAACGGGACCCTCTGTCAACGAAACGAGGTGGCTGGTTTTTGGTCCTGCGAAATTGATGGAAACTCTGAACAGGGTAGCTGGAACTATTGTTGCGAACCCGATCACAAATGCGGCTATTCACAAGGATATGAATATCCCTGGTACACACACACACATATATATACATATTGTTTAAAAATGACCGTAACGATAACGATGATAATTACAATAATTGCATATGCATTTCAGGTGCTACGTGGGTTTGAAATACGACCAATGGCGGCCTTGCAGCGAAACATATTACCCGTATTATGGGTCCAAAGATTTGTCGTTTTATCGTCAGTTTCCGGCGTATTCTGCTCGTCATTGGCCCGTCATCTATCAACATGAAACGGTACCGTCGGACTGCATTGGCAACGCTACGGAAAGAGGAAGCTTCCACGGCTGAAAAATCTGAACTGTACCAAAGAATTTGAATCTTTCAAAAACAAACCGATGGCGATTCATAATTCATAGCGAAACAACCATCCACTACCGACGCATTCTTCCATAGCCGAGAACAATTACATACACTCGACCATTCAATCCTTCTATCGCACTAACAATAAGAATAAACGAATCTCTCTATATTGCGTAAATTTCATTGCACATATGCAAAACTGTACGGGCAATGACCTCATTTCAGCGATGAACGCGAGGCCCCTGGTTGCCTGCTCCTCCCACCATCCTCTCTTTCGTGCCTTAGCCTCCCCCCTCGTGACCACGAATCGCTTGTGACAGAACAACAGTCCAGTTTGCCCACAACTGTTATCTCGTAGATGATTTAGTCTTTTCTTCAAAGGACTTATCTGAAACCGAACACCTATAAATACCACCGTTACAAATGACCTCGAACTAGAAAATTTATGAATCACCCGGTATCAGAGAGTAAATGTCATATAGAGTGAAAAGTACATATAAAGATTTAGTAGCTGAACCTGTTATCGACAGGACGTCATCGCGTTATCGCGAATGCCAAAAGTTCCGACAACAGTTTCGCTTCTGGTATACTATATACTCTGTGACTCGGTTTCGGGTTTATTAGGTACATATTGCACCTTTATTGTTAGCGTTCTTTTCTTATCTAGTTTTATTGGTCTGATGTGATGCGACTGCTACTCTCACATACTCGCGTGCATATCGTCGACTTGGCGACGGTATACAATTCAAGTTATTAACGTTACGTACTTTAGTGGAGTTTGTTATGACGGCATTACCGGTGCCGCCATAATCATTTATCTCCGAGAGACACATAGCATTACACTAACCCCACTAATTCAATCGAAAGAGTTCTGTGTGAGGGCTAAGGGAAAACAAGAAGGTGTGGCAACTTATGTTGTTGACAAAGAATTTTCGTTATTTTGTTAAGTGTAAACAAACATAAAAGTAAAAGAGTGTGTACGAAAACTCGGACGTACGTAAGTAGATGAAGTAAGAAAGTAAATCGTGAATTACATTCAAATACATTGTCTTTTTCAGGAACTTTTCTACGCTTGTGAGAAAGTAACTTACATCACAAAAATGCCAAAAACTCGATTAATTACACGCTCGGTAACGAATACCCGACCGTCTCATATGACTTTAAACTTGGAATGTACAGAAGAACCGCTGAGCGAAGCGCAATTGATGTTGCGTTCAGAACTCAAGGAAAATTTTGATAGAGTACGTTTCATAGTTCAGTTGAAACTAATACTATATAACGCATCTTTGGTATTTCTAATAAGTTTGTTTACTGTAACCTTTTAGGTGGCTGCTACTTTAGATGAATTGATTAAAGACCATGGAGGTAAATTAATATGTCAGGCAGGCAATGTGAATGGTTATCAGTATACATTGTAAGTATGAAGTTTGCATCTGTTCTTGTTCTTTTAAACAATTTTATATTTGTTACTTTTCACGTAATAGACCCACGAACTCGGCACCAACAGTGGTGAAAAATCCCCAATCCATTGTGGGTGTAGTGAGTATTATACAAAGTGTGAACAAAGCAATGCTATTATCGATAGATTACTACATTGGTAGCATTTACAGAATCAAACTAAGAATCAACAACCCATTAAACTGAATGTATTGAATAACGCAAATGGCTCTCAGAGCAACATACAATTGGTCGTGGATTCACGAATGGGTGTTATCCTTGGATCCGTAGCTCAATCTCAAGGTAACAAGATGTTTCTTACATTATACGTGTTTTGGAATATTATCGATAAAACACTGTACCATAAAGTCGAAATGGTAATTACAAATTCCAATAATTGTAGTAACAACTATAACGACCGCGCCGTCGGTTTCGATATCAGCACCGCCACCGACACCTGCGTCTACGTCCACATCCATAGCGACAACTATACCTACGATCACTCATTCTCAAACAGAAAATGTATGGAAATAGTTGATATTGTTTTATTCAACATCGTACAAGTTAAGATACTAATAACTTACTAATTTTTTTCAGTACAAATACACTCGATCCGGCCGTCGGACCAAAGTTCTTCAAGCGCAACAACCTGACATAATAGAGGAAGTATGTTATTCAAACTTATCGTTTAAGCTTAATGCTTTCTGCTTCATCTAATCCCTGATTCTGTTTTTGTATAGCCTGTGATAGTTGCCCGCGGAAGACAAAAAGTAGGAAGTTCGACGCACGTGGTTACGCCGAGTAAGTAAAGCGAAGCGGTCATACTATTCTGTATCAACTATTACGTTTGAGGGAAAATTCTGTCGTATTTTAAATAAGCAGATAATTTTACTTGTAAATGCAGTAATCCTCTGAAAGTTGTCGGAGGTCGTCTTTACGAAAGTTGTCAAGTGTCTACTCACTCCACTGCCCGTCAACGTTGCGCCGCGCCGCAGGGCAGCGATGTTTGATGTCGGCTCAGGTATATCGGTGTGAACGCCACTGCATTGACACCATGAATCGAATGTTCAAGCTTCTTAATTCTCATTATTTTTTTACATGACTTTTTGACAACTTTCAAGGGATTACTGTATCTGGAAATTATCTGGAAGACGGCAACAAGTTGTTACAGTTGTTTCCTTTAAAATACGACAGAAAATTCTGTTCCCTCCAACAAATGGCATGCATCGCATAAAAATCATCTGTCCCGTTTTTAGCTACTACAAGTCCACAAGGAGTTACGAATCTCAGAATAAAAACTGTAAACAAACAACAGATTACACCGGTTGTATCGTCAACAGTGACTACCATAAATGCCAATACGGGGGCAGCGACTGCAACGAGGTTATCCATGACCAAACCGACTGAACACACTAGCATTGGTGGTATATCGGTCGGAAATAAAAACGCAGGTGAGAGTCCGAAGTTACACACACATACAGGATTAAATATTAATCCCGGCTATGTTTCCGTTTACGTCCATTGTCAGAATTTGATGAAGTTTTGAAAATAGGTTTTTTTAAACTAAAATAACGATTTATATTTAATTGTTTTTCGATCGAAATATTGATAATAAATGTGTGATGATTTCGGCGCACAGGTTCGATTAATAATACAACAATAGCAATTTTGCAAGATTGCAATTTGCTATTGTTGTATTATTAATCGAACCTGTGCGTCGAAATCATCATACAGTTATTAAAATAACAATTGCCAGAAGGATTTTTGGCGACTCGAAAAAAATTTTTCATCATTTCAATGTCGCATTTTACCTTACCGACTTTCTACTTTATGTCCGTTTTGTGTGCATGCGTCAGTATGATGCGACAGTTCGTCAACTTTTTAGAGTCGTATAAGTCGTATAGTTTTATAATGTGTCATTTAAATTTGTTTTACATTCTAAACAAAATGAATGATTTCAATTCAGTACTAGAATGGGTGCGAGAACTTGGGTTAATTCCTAGAGAAAAATATTGTCGACAACATAAGAGAAAAATGGTGTATATTGAAGCAAGAGGAAAACTAGGTGACTTTCGATGTTATAAATACGGAAAATATGAGCATTATATTACAGCTGCACATAATACATGGTAGTTATTACTTGGTTCATTATTTCTTTTTATTATTCTATACGGTAGAATTCTAATTGAAAATTTCAATAGGTTTCAACGATGCCATTTAAGCATTGAGAGTTGCATGATTATCACTTATGGTTTTGCGTGGAAATTTTCTTTCGAACAAACGCAACATGAGTGCTCTGTAGCTGAAAATGAGACGGTTTCCTTGAAAACGATTATGAATAGATTTTCATGCTGCAGAGAAGTATGTACTCTTGGTATTGACAGACGAAACGAGATGCAGAGTTTAATTGGTGGTCCTGGTATTATAGTAGAGATTGACGAATGCAAAATTGGAGAGAGAAAATTTGAAAGAGGACGTATACGTGAAGGAGTATGGATATTAGGTGCGATTATTGTGGCTAATAGTTTTATTTTTCTGAGGGGATCGAGCTTTAATGACTTTGATTTTAACATATTTGTTATCAATGTAGGTATGATAGAGCAAGGTGGGCAGAAATATCGGTTGGAAATATGTCCGGACAATAAACGTGACGAGATTACATTGACGTCACTTATTAAAAGACATGTAGCAGTGGGTTCGGAAATTCATACAGATTCTCGGAAGGGATATACTAATTTAAAAGATCATGGCTATATTCATAAAACTGTGAACCATAGTACAAATTACGTAGATCCGGATAGTGGAGCCCACACACAAAATATTGAATCATCGTGGCGTGCTTTGCGAGCTCATCTAATTAAAGATGGGATTAAAGAGGATTCACTTATAGATCATATGTGTGAATTTTTATGGCGCTGTGAGGTTAAGCTGACTGGCAATGATCCATTTTTACAATTAGTTGAAGATATTAAATATATATATTCTGGAAATTAATGTATATAAAATTTCAATTGTTAAACCAATTGAATAAATATTTACAATGGGAAGATTATGTGATGAGAATTAATTTGGATTAGGTTAACCCGAAAGTTTATTATTTTTTATTTTATTATTTATGCGATTAGAATGAGTTGTGATTAGGTCGTGATGAGTGCGGAGAGTACGCATACGAAAATCCAGGAGTAGTTAAAAATTGAAAGTTTACCTTATGTATGTATCACTCTAAATTAAAGAGGATTCGCTTATAGATCATATGTGTGAATTTTTATGGCGCTATGAGATGAACTAGGTTGGTGATGATCCATTTTTACAATTAATTGAAGATATTCTATAGAAAATATAAAGTCGGTAAGGTAGAGAGCGACATTGAAATGATAAAAATATTTTTTTTCTAGTCGCCAAAAATCTTTCTAGCAATCGTCATTTTAGTCACAAAAGAACCTATTTTCAAAATTTCATCGAATTCTGAAAATGGACGAAACGTAAACTTCGCATTAATCCCTGTCTCTTTACGTTTATCAACGAATACTACATACCGAGTGAAAGTAAGAATAAGATTAGCCAGTTAATTTTGGACATTGAATTTTCATTCAGCTTGCGAGCAAATAGAGGAATCAAAGAAAAATCTCCCAGATGGTAGGGAAGTAACGTTCAATAAAATGAATGGCGGCAGGACGTTCCCTTCGTTGGTCGTCGTAGCAAGACCTAATCTTCGCACGAAAGATATTACAGCGCAAATAGCTCAAAAAGAAAGGTCCGAGTTAGGTATTTATCTAAATTCAAATTTAATCATTCATCATTGTTTAAAGTTATTATTTCGTATAAACAAAGCTAATGCGTGTACATTTCAGATATCAAAGTCAAGAGTGTGCTTATGTTCTCTGCGACAAAGTTTGCAGAATGGCTGATACAACAAGGATTGGTCAAATCGGAACAATACTGTGCTCAGCATAGCAATAATTATCAAAAGACCAAATTGAAATTAGGAATGTACAGTGATCAAGGGACATTTCCATATTCGGGCGGATACGTTTGGATCTCGAGTTGCTGTCCCGATCGTTACGTATCGGTTTTCTCCGGATCGATATTTCAAGGAGCACCTTACACACCAACGGTTCTGCTGAAGCTAATTTATCACTGGGCATGCCAAACTAGCGTTCAGAATGTCGTCTCGTGGGTAAAAGTGACCAACGTGTACGTCAAAAATTTTTATACGCATCTACGTAGTATCTGCACCGCTGCGGTTTGGGATAAAACACGTAAAATGGGTGGTAAAAATTCAGTGATACAAGTCGGCGTGATCAGTCTGGGCACAACCTCGCAGGATGGAAACTTGAGACAAGTGAAAGTCGAAGTACTCGGCGTGTTAGATTACGCTACTATGGATTTGAGATTGCGAGCATGCGATCCGGTGCAAGATGGCGACAGATCTTACAAAAGACGTTTCAATAACATTTTACATCCGTTGAAAGACTGGGTGCACACAGACTCGAAGATCATGACGGACTTTACCGTTGACAAAAGTACCCTCGAAGAAATGGGTTTCACTTATGTCACGCAATCCGCATTCTCCGAACAGAATCCTCGAAATCTTATGAGCAATTCCCATATTATGGAATACTTGCGGAAAATCGTTCCAAGAATGTTCCAAAATACTCTTAGTTTGCTCAGTAGACAAATGATACAGCAATTCTTGGATGAACTAGTGTGGAGAGAAATATACGGTTCGACCTCTGCCCGAGCATTTGACAACATTATTGCGCACATCGCGGAACAAACTAGGATCGATTTTAACGAAAGTTTGTTAGATCGTTTGGCTAAGATAGCCGCGAATCCATTCCACAATTGGACTTACTCGAACGTCAGTCCACCACCTTTGATACCTCTCGCGATTTCAAGCAAAGAAGACCTTCAAACCGGATGCGACATATTAGTACAATCAAATACCGTAGCGAGCGGTAACAGTATGAATCAATCATCGCAGCAGTCACAACAACAATCATCGGAAACGATACCGTCTTTCGGTCAAGCCTCTAAGCCGGGACCGAAAAAAGGACGTAAACGAAATTTTGCGGTAGCGATGTCTGTAACGACATCAAACAGTCCAGAACCCGAGGCGAAAAAAGCCGTGTACGACCCGAAAGTTAGCACTTGCAAAGACAGAGATAAGGAAAACAAAGCCGACCAGATATCCTTACAAGAGTTTTACTATGCCACCATGGAAGGTGATAGGAGTCTTCTGTTGAAGGAGAACAAGTGCTCGTTGTATTTGAAATGTTTCTTGTGTTCGACAACAATGCGTACCAACACGGACGTGATGGAACATATGATCAGTCACGTTCCACCTCAAGTGCCTGGACAATCCGAATCACCTGTCTGCATATACTGTTGTACAGCCTTCTCTTCTCAGCATCAAATGGTTACTCATATCACGGAAACGCATAGTAACTTTGGTCATTCGGACAGCGACATGGTTGTTTGCGCGATTTGCGAACAAAAGTTCGGGAACAGTGGACTCTTGATCAATCACTTGTCGTCGATGCATTATCCCTCGGAGATACCGTATCGATGCGAGAGCTGCGGTTACCGAACTTCCAGTCACAAGGACGCTATCGATCATTTTTATCGAGTTCACGAGAAAGGCGAAGGCTTGCAGTGTCCTTATTGTCTGAAAGTGATACAGTTCGTGAGCGAAGGTAGCCCCAGCGTTACCAGCGTTCACGCGTTCCTGTTGCACATGCAACGACACGTTGTCCGAAGGGAGCAAGGACGAGGAAACAAGTGCTCCAGATGTTGCCTCTGGTTTAATCAGAAGAGTTCGTTGAAGGTACATCAGAAACAGTTGCACGACTGTGTATCGAACTCGAAAGTTGTTCCATACAAGAGCGGTAGCAACGACACAAAGATATCGAAACAACGGCTTCCAAACAGACGATTCGAAATCGATAGTCCGATAACGGAATTACCGCAAGACGAGAAGATCAAGAAGTGGGTTACGGTGCCGATCACGGTCAACGTTCATCTCACGACTGAAAATTTGTCTTGTCAGGAGTGCGAAGAGGATGTAGAAGAGCAAGATCATTATCCGGGCGAGCTGCGATGTCAACAGTGTCGTTACACAACTTGCTGCTGGCGAGCGTTCAAAGAACATCAACAGCAAATTCATAATGAACGTCCTATGACTAGCCTCGTTGTCCCTTCTCCTCTGATTAATATTCCGTTGGAGAAAAGGATGCAGTGCGCCTGCGGTTACGCGACAACCGATGGAAACCAGTTAGCCACACATTTGGTCAAATGTAAAAAGGTATCCGCCTATCCTATCGAGGATGCAGCACCCTCCGGCATGTTGGATAGTTTAGGTTTGGTTCCGAAAGCTGTTTCCGAAGAGGCGAGCGTCGAAGGCAAAAGGACTAATTTACGATAAATTGGCGAATATGTACGCGAATGGTATCGCCATACTCGACAAATTAATTCATTGGGGAAATAGGAGACTGATAGAACGCATATCCGATCTGATCGGATCCAATCGACGATTTCGCCCATCGTCTACAATAAATTTACGGTAAAAACGAAAACATCACAGAATAGCGACGTGTACAATTTTACATACAATACTTGGCATCAGCGTAATTAATAATGGAACGATGCGAGTGATGAACAAGTATTACTACATTGTATTGGAGGAGAAACAATAAACGCGGGTATCAGTTATAGTTATTACGTTCTTTGGTTTCGTATTTCGTTGGCATCAATAGTGTAATTAAATAAAAACGGGTCACCGGTGTGCAGTCTCTTTTCCGGCAACCATAGGACTCGAAGGGTTAATCGTAATAGTAATAATTGTGTGTACAACAGTTACGCACAATGAAATTTTCGTGCGTTAACATCGATCACCGATTTGTATTTTTATTCAATATAATAAAGCGGGAAATTAAACTGTACATGTACCTGACACGCTGCATACACATACAGTGGGTATACAAAGAGTTCGTACACCTTTTAAAATAGAATAACTTTTTCATAATTATACGAAACGACCCGTCTTTACAATTATAAAAAAGTTATTCCAATTTAAAAAGTGTACGAGCACTTTGTACACCCACTGTATTCAGCACTATATTCCTTTTCTGTTCGTTCTATACTATAGTCGAGAAAGCTAAGAAAATTGGGAGGAGGACAAATCTACGACGAGAAAATTCATTTTCTTAACGTTTATTTAGCACGTACGGTTTTTTTTTGTACGAATGATAATATGTAGCATACATGTACTTTTACGTGGTCAAGTGTACGAATATATTATATATATATATATATATTTATAGATGTATATATATAATACTAATTGAGAAAATAAACAGAAAAAAATAGTTGTTTAGTTGGAAAAATTCAGGCAAATTTAAAACTATTTGCATTAATACATAATAGTCCATCACTCTGTACTTAACATATCTATATCTCTAGTAAGCTATTAACTCTTTTTTTTTTAGTATTATTATTATTATTATTTTTTTTACATTTTGTTTTTTTTTAGTTTTTTGCAATGATTTCTAATATCGTCTGTTATCAAGTCAACACTAAAGAACATATTTATTAGCAAAAACTCTGCAATGTTAATTGATCGGGGATTACCACGGATGTACTCTCGTCACTGTATTAGTCGTCTTCGGTGTCTTCGCTTACATCTAAATACGCATAGTGAACAAAAACATTACCCAAAAATCACTGTAACGACGCACGGTTATACCATTACTAGCGCGTGTACGATACGAAAACTAAACGATACGTAGCTCTTTCGCAATTGCAAATTATTCTAAATATTTCAACGGACAATGAGAATTTCTAGTTTGCGAAAAGAACTGGTAATCTATAGACAAAAGTTCAAAACAAAAGTTCACGCTGATTATACATACATAGTTTTACATGTATACGGTATACATTATCGATATTCATAGTAATACTTACAAACGATACGATGGTATATAGTAATAAAAAATAAAGCACGACGACACCCACCTTGTTGCAATTAACATTGAGATTTATCGGTAATAAATTTCTTTCACAACTTGACGGTTCGTTGTCTTATACACACGTGCGAATATATTTGACGTCGCTACCGCCAAATTGTATCACGTGGGAAGCCTCGTCAGCAGTTTACGTGCTCCCAAAATAGTTATTAACATTGTATTGCTAAGAGAATGAATCGACATCTTCGACGACATATTGATCGATAGCCTGTGTTAATGGTACGTTGTTTTACGCATTCCCGACTATTGGCATCGGCTCATTTTTATACAGTGTCTCTTCGTTTCGCGCTCACCGTACATACACATTTATTAAGTCATTCGAAAAACTTGTGCCGTTTCTCGCTGCGCAGTTTCCTTGGTCGTTAATTTTTTGCTTGTTGGAAAAAAGAAATCGTAAGAATTTTGCATCGTGTATACGCGCGCGCGCGTGTGTCGTAATTTGACCTAAAAGAAAGTGCAATAGCCGAAATGGATGTCCGTGTAACCGTCGCTTCAAAAGAAACGGATGAAACACGGCACAAATTTTCCGAACGCGGATTTCTCTTAAATTTAACGCAAAAGTGTCTAAGGCATCGGAAATATGGTTGAAAGAAAAACCCGATTATGCTGGATATCTTTTGATGGATGATGCTACATCAACGTGTTCCATTAAACAGAAATTATAGGTCTGTTATTTGTGTGTCGATACCTGGAATGAAAAAAAGAAAAAGAAAATTAGAGGGAGAACGATTCTTTTTCGAACGATGGCAACGAAAATAAGAATAAACGAAACGGAACGAATAAAACGGAAACCCTTCGCGAAACTATACTTACGCGTTAAATTTGAGAGAGAAGCCATATACAACTGCTGGTCAATTATTCGATGGTATAGAGCATGTACAGATTGCCGGCATCACTACCCGGTGGTACTAAGGCGTGATTGGGCGGTAGAACAGTGAAGCCCAAAAACATGAAGGTTCGAACCAGCATTGCTAAGTCATGATAACAAGGCATTTTAGACGAGAGAACATTTGGTTCGGCATAAACGGTTTCGTTGATGTGGAATAACGGTAGTCGACAAGTACCTCGATCTGCGCGATCTTTTCGTAGGCAAACGATGATATTGGTGCATCGTAATGTTTCTTCGGCGTATTCCAGCAGTGAGACGAAACCTTCTTTCGAACCCTCCGGTAAGAGACAGCTTGACACGCGAATGTAAAGACAACGACGCCATACTACAGTTTCCCACTCGACGGAGGTGCTCTCGGTCAAGTGTAGCGTGAAGGTCAAACGCAATGATTCGCTATTTCGCACGGCTTTCAACAATTCATCCTCCTAAAAACAATATTTAGCAAAAAACAACGAGATTCGAGCAGTCCGTACTGTCACAAGCAATTGTCAACAACAAACAATTGTGTCCATAATTATGAAACTGGTCTAAGTCATATACAGTGGGTGTACATAGCGTTCGTACACCTTTTAAAATATAATAACATTTTTATAATTGCACCGAACGACCTGATTTGTTTATCATCAATTAGAAACATTGGTTCACTAAATGATCTGCAAAAAAGATTTTCGAAAAATTACAATATACAAGCACTATCTAACGGTTCATCTTTGACAAATCGTAAAAATTACATTGAATTAATTTAGCTAAAATAATCTGATGTGAAATAACTGATGAACTAATTTCTTTTCAATTTGGACTTCAACCGTTTTCATAATTAGGAGCACATTTAATCGCTTCAAGGATATACGCCGGTTTTGCGTATTCGTTTGTAAATTGTACAATACATTTCTAAGGTGACCCCTTCGCCTGTTTATTCCTTGAGCGGATCAAATGGTGTCGCGAACTCGTCGTTGCGAACGCGATGCGAACGTTCGCGTTCTCGAGAGCATTGGACAAATGATCGTTCGCCATTGCATACCTACTATACTTACTTGTACAATGTGGGAGCTCACAGAGAGCTGACTCTGCTTGATCCCCACGCCGCGGCTCTCTGTGTTGACTGTGGATACAGACAATGCGGCATGGGGCACATCAGGACCACCACAGAGGCCCTACACCCAGCGTTATACAGTAATGTTGTTGCAATGTACAACCTTCTTCTAAACTTTCTTCCATACACTTACTAGACATTTCACTGCAAACAACAAATAAACGATCAATTTCTGCCTCGGAGAATCAGTCGCGGTGTTCAACCGCAAACGGTAAGTACGGTGTACGTAAACCCACTGTACGAAATAAACTCCCACCATCTCCGTTATTATTGGCAAGATAAAAAAAATGAGAAAAGAAAACGACCGATAGCTACCGATATCAACCGAAAGAAAACAATAATATTCAATGTTCGAACTTGTTATCGAAGTACCGTCCATCAGCTTCCAGTACACGTTTTACAATCAATGAAAAGACGTTACGAAACTATCTTCTCTTGTTAACCTTTCGCCGTCTAATATCATTATATTATGACGAGAATCTTCTATGCACGTTGTGTGTTCCACTAGTCTGCTATTGTCTGTTATATAGCACGTATGTATACGTATGAAGGAAAACCATTTTCGCGGAGCTGTTATAAATGCTAATATTCCAACGCTTACCTACTATTTAACTTTTAATTACTCGCATTACAATTTCAAAACTTTCAATTTCGTATTTCAAGCGTCGATGACACTATCAAATACTAACAGTGGGTGTACAAAGTGTTCGTACACCTTTTATAATATTATTTGGAAAATCTTTTTTGCATATAATTTCCTAAACCAATGCTCCTATTTGATTATAAACAATCAGGTCGTTTGGTACAATTATAAAAAAGTGATTCGATTTTAAAAGCTCTAAAAATACTTTGTACACCCACTGTATTTCGCGTTAACGTGGTTATTTTATTGAAGAGAAGCTGGTTTTCGACCTGATACTGCTACAAATTCAAAATCTTCATCAGCATCGAAATACGTTTAAAAACAAGTCGTATGTAAACACACGGCCATAAATTTTATCTACATTCGTGGATTTAACGTGTGTATCTGCTTCGCGTCTAGCAACAATGGAATTTTTCTGATCAGTTGATTACTGCTCCAGATAAGATTACACGTGTTTGTAAATGAAAGCACGTTTGATTTGTATTGTGTTTGTCGTTCCTTTCCTAGTGTGTGAATATATTGCATGCATATAGTACGTATGTGTGCACGTATACATGCGTTGTATATAGGGTGTTTCCTACTTTTCCGGCAAGATTGTAGGAACATGATCTACAAGTGAAAATACGAAAAATATGTTATGTGAAGTTTGTTTATAAACGCTTTATTATAATATTTTAGGCAAATATTGAATGTGGACTGAATAGATGATTGTGTTTATTTTACCTGTACTTACGAGGATCGATAAAAAATTTTAAATCATCATTTCAAAATAATAATAATTTTTAAATCTACTGTTCCGCACCTATTCAGGTTACATTCAATATTTGCCTATAATATTGTAATAAAGCGTTTATAAATAAACTTCATATAACATTTTTATCGTATTTTCACTTGTAGATCATGCTCCTACAATCTTTCCGGAAAAGTAGGAAACACCCTGTATGTACAGTATTTGGTTGGAAACAAATGTTGTGTAGAAAGAAATTAATATTTTACTATTTAATGTTAGATTTTAACGAGATTGCGTTATTTTTGTTAGATCTAGTAGCGTGTGTCCACGCGCAATACACCTGACGGAACAGCTGACGGAGATTCCACAGATAGTAACATAGATTATATGTGAGCGTGTTGCCTGCGAGCGCGCGCGCATGTGTATGCGTGCGTGTGTCCGTGCAGCATCAGATTCTACGCCGCAGGATTCATGTATTCATTATTCACGTGGCAATCTAACGGCATCATACACACGCATACTCGAAATCTGAAATCTACCGATGGAACATCACTACGCCCCCGTCTACCGTACCTTCGTCACGCGTCTCTCCTTGCGCGTTACCGTTTTATCATTTTTATCCAACGTATTATTCAACTGACAAAAAACAATAGTACATAATAAATAAATATGTCCTACCGAAATTAGCTGGAAGTCTATAGAATTACTTTCTCTATCTATTTTCGAAACTAAAAAATACAATTCTACTGGAATAAATGTGTCATTCGTTGACACCCCTGATTGTGCGCATTATTCGAAAAAAAGAACGAGATGCGCTAGGAGAAATTAAGTATTTTCGAAATGAACACGAATGCCCGTATCATCGATCGCATAATCTTCTAATATGTGAAAAATTCGAAGGAACTGTACGTGTTCTAATAAATATTGTGCAAGATGGCGGTAACAAAGTCAAGATAAAAATGGCGCAGTAGTCGCACAGCACTTACCAATTGCTGGATATTAGACTTGGCATTATTAAGCCCTTTTTACTACTTTCACAATTACTTAAGGGTAGACTCGAGTTAATATTCATACTTCTTCCTTCGTAAAATCTTGCGGCCGTAAAGTCTACTCTTTCTGAAGACGAAATGTTCGTTGGACGAACTATTGTTGCACGATAAGAATTATCGAAGAATATTACTAATACGCAAGCGACTACCTTACTCGAATGTCCGAATGGTACTGAATTTCGCCGCACGTCGAATGTCCATCTCGAATATAACGTGGTCCGTTTCAACTCGATTCGATTCGATTCAACACTTCGACTCCAGTCGATCGAACATTTCGACTCCATTCGAGTCTAGTGGTTTCGTCGCGATTCGATTCGATACGATCCCATTCGATTATACTCGAACGGTTGAAAGCGTTGTTTGGGATAGACCGCGGTTATTCATGCATTTATGGCGTATGAATATTTTTAAAACTATTACAGTATGAAATTCGAATTTGGTACGATTTTTATTAATTTTGTATCTACAAAGAGGCCATTTCCACTGACAATGAGATTCTATTTGATTCCACTTTCTTGAAATTTATCTACAAAAATTAAAAATTGACTAACTAACAAATAACGGTCGATTGTATAGGAAAAATGTACAAGTCTACTAATAGTAATATTTAGTTCCGTTCGTTTTCAAGTTTCAAAAGAAAATGCACTTCAAACATCAAATTTCAATTTTTAGAAAATTTTATTATCATTCGATGCATTACAGTTTTTAATAATCTAGAACAACGTTAATTGTTTGAACAGAAAACAGTATGATTGCATCTATAACCTGGCCATACGTTTTTAATCGAATAATTCGTACGCCAATCGAGTACAGATATAAAAAAAAATGCGAACGGAATTGACAAGACAGCGTATGGAATGTTTGCATCAATTGCACAGTTCATGAAACCAACCGCAACCTTTTCATTATTCCAATTTCATTTCAATTTCTCCATATTGAATAACATTTCGAATTGTACCGATTACAAACAAAAGGTTACCTCTTGGTACATCGTAATTTCTATCGAAAATGTCGGCAATCACATTTTTCTGAACAAAATGTTTGAACGATCGACAAAGTGCAATGTGAAAATATTTTTAAAAAAATGTTGGAATTAACAAAGTTCTTGGTAAAGCAATGAACAAGGTATTACTTTATAGAAGGATAAACATTTAACCGCACATCACTTGACGAACAAAATCTTCATAATTGATGTTACCCTGTGAATCTTCGTGGCCAGCCAACAAAGTTTCAACTTCTTCGTCGCTGAGCTTTTCCCCTAAAACAAAGTACAGACAATGTTAATATTGATAGGCTTCGTTTGTTTGTATAATCACGACATCTCTCTTGTTATATTGTTACTCTTACATACCCAACGTCGTCAGTAGATGTCTTAATTCAGCAGAGGATATAAAGCCATTTCCATCTTTGTCGAAATGACGTAAACCTTCTATAAAGTCATCGGCTGTGTCGGATGTTCGAGATTTGCTTATAGCCTGGTAGATAGGTAGAAAGACTTCAAAACTGATACGTTCATCCGGTTTATGTTGATGAGTAAATTTTTTCACATCCGATTCAGTTGGATTTTGTCCAAGAGCTCGCAAAGCATCGCCGATCTGTGCCACATGAATCTTTCCATCTCCTCGACTATCGAAAAGCTGGAACGCCTCCTGAAATTCTACAACAAAAAAAGGAATTCTCGTTAACTGTCGTCGGCAAATAATCGAGTCGACTCAAGTGTACACATTACGCATGAAGGTTTCCATAGAATCAGAAAGTACAGTGATATTTACCCTCCATGGATGACATCATTCTATTAGTAAGTTCTTGGTAACTACAACCGTACATTTTGTACTTCAGTACGTTTACGTTTACAACAATTGTAGGGAAGCAATAGAAGATTGTTGACAATAACAGGAGAACACTCGTAGGATTCTCCTCACGTATGTGTTTACATATGTAGACGACAAATAAACATCGACTGACGTTTGTTACAATTTAGAACAGATTTAGAACCACAGAGAACTCAAGAATCACTTATACACCCAACACGAAGGTGTACGATCGGATGAACTGACGTATGTAGCGATAACGATGCTATTCGCTTTCTGTGATCCTTTCTTCTTTTGAGCAACTATTTCTTCAAGTACCTAACCATAAAAGGTAATGACCGACACGCAAGTTGGTGACACCAGGGTGTGGGTCTAATAAGGTAACGATATTCTTGACCTGAATTAAACACTGAGAAAAAACTGTCCGCCCCTCCTTGATCTTTGCTCCTCAAGAACCGATTTGCGTTCACTTACCTGCAAGTTGATCCTCCGAGTATGATGCCTGTAAACGAAATTCAACTACGTTTTACAATCGTCTATATAAGATCGTGTTAATCCACAAGAATCAGGTGCAAATGAAAACTTACCATCCTGATTGCTATCAAACACGTACTAAAACAAGTACGACGATCTATCCTTCTACTCTGAATATTGTGTATGTATGTAGGTACGTATCGATGTGTGTATATGTATCGTCAGTGATCATAACGTGATTCGTGGGACGTCACAGGGACAAGGGGAGCGAAGTTCAACGTCATCTGACACACCTAAAGTAGTGGTGGTGGTAATTTTCTCAGCGAATACCGAGAACGCGTGTGACTCAACTGTGTACGCCTGACCAATCAGACAGCTTCTTTATGAATTCCTTTCGCATTCCTTCCCTATATCGCGTTATGACACATCGAGGATATGATGCATTCTGTATACATACACAACATGTACGTATACGTTTTCATCGAAGTGCATGTTTGTATATGTTTGACTTCGATCGCCCTAGTAAGATCTCACTTGGAGGAACTGACGTATACATACTTGTGAAAGTATTCCGCGTAAAAGTGAAGGGAACCGCGACTCGTCTATTTAATTCAATCACGTATGTAAATAAAAATAGTTGCGAGCTGTACTCCAATCTTTTTCATTCTCCACCGATTTCCAAAAAACGCGCCACTGACATTTGCTTAGCTTACTTATCACAAGATGGCGCATTGGGGTCTGTCAGCTAGGGATGGCGGGAACTTTTAGATCACGTGATCTCGTGATCAGATACTGTCATTTTTTATAGAAGAATTCAGGGAAGAAATTTACGGAAGAATTAATTCGCTTACTTTTTATAAATTGAAATAAGGCATGGAAAAGAAAATTGAATACAATCACGGTGTGAATGAATTTTTAGTTTCCAATTTTTGTTTCCCCTTCAGAAAGCAACCCGCTCCTCAAATTTCGGTTTCTCCTGAAAATACAACCCGCTCGTCAATTTTCGGTTCCTCTTCAGAAGGCAACCCGCTCCTCAATTTTTGTTTCCCATTCAGAAGGCAACCCGCTCCTCAATTTTTGTTTCCCCTTCAGAAGGCAACCCGCTCCTCAAATGTCGGTTTCCCCTGGAAAGACAACCCGCTCGTCAATTTTCGGTTTCCCCTTCAAAAGGCAACCCGCTCCTCAAATGTCGGTTTCCCTGAAAAGACAACCCGCTCGTCAATTTTCAGTTCCTCTTCAGAAGGCAACCCGCTCCTCAATTTTTGTTTCCCCTTCAGAAGGCAACCCGCTCCTCAAAGGTCGGTTTCCCCTGAAAAGACAACCCGCTCCTCAATTTTTGATTCCTCTTCAGAAGGCAACCCGCTCCTCAATTTTTGTTTTCCCTTCAGAAGGCAACCCGCTCCTCAAATGTTGGTTTCCCCTGAAAAGACAACCCGCACGTCAATTTTCGGTTCCCCTTCAGAAGACAACCCGCTCCTTAATTTTCCGTTCCCCGTCAGAAGGCAACTCGCTTCTCAATTTTTGGTTCCCTTCCAGCAGGCAACCCGCTCGGCGTTTTAGGGTGACAGAAACTACAAAACTACATATTTTATGCAATAATAGAGAGATAACAGAGGGATATATAACAAATACGTATACGTATGGATATAATATAATATCGGAATTTGTACAGCACTTTTTTGTTGCCATACAGACAACGATGTATCGTGTTCCTTGCGACAAACGATTATTCTCATTGTTTTAAAAATGCGTCAAGTTAAAGTATACATATACATAATAGTCGATAGATGTACTCGTAGAAACAGTAATCAACTGGTTTAGAATTTAATAACATGTTCTACTTCTAGAAATAGTGCCAGCAAGTTTCGGTCGTGTATATCAAGTCATCATACGTTCATACGATTATGGAAAAATGTATAGAATTAATTCACTCGAACGACGTTGAGAAATATTTTCAACCTGAAATGATAAAAGTTGGATCATTGTGTCCATCAACGATTCTTTGTGCGTATATATTTGTGTAACGATGTTGGTCCTTTTCATGGAATCACGTGTGCGCAGTGCATACGTTTATACTCGTGTAAATAAAACATCTTTTCCGTACCGTTCACCATTTCAAGTGCAAAACTTCTTGTGCGGAAATATCGAAAGTTCGAAATATCAAATAGCAATTAGAAGAAAATGTTTTTCGTCGACTCTTGTAAAATTCGTACGGTGCTCTAATATGTAACCTGCAAACTACTGATACACAAGCACTGGTCTCTCAAGTCTCTGGCCGTTTCCCATGAAGAAAAGTATATATCATATTTCTCAGTTCAACGTTCGGTACGAACGAAGTGTCTTGCAGAGGTTTATTGGTCATAGGGCTAGTATATTTTCCACATAAAAACCATTCGTTTATCGCTGCCCTCTCATACGTGAACCCATCTGAGAAAACGAGAAAATGATCACACGATGTTGCGATGTTATACATATTGTAATAACTGTAGACAATGTAATACATCTCATACCGGAGCATCGAACAGGTTCCTTCATTATTTCATGCGTGATGGGACATAAAAATTCATGAGGTATTTCAGTCTCGTCTATGGAGCCTTCTACGAGATTGCTTTCTTCGCGTTTCAACCAATACAGTTGAGTTTTAAACACATCGGCCATCTGAAAAGATAAATATGCGCATTGGAATGATGTAGGTATTAATGATGCACTTATTAATGCACTTATTAATGATACAGGATGATTCTGGGAACTGGGAACAGAAAATGTCAAATATTCCGTAAACTATTAATATGACTTTGGGATAGCACTTTTATACGCAGGATAATAAAAGGGATCGGTTTTGGTTTCGGGATTGGTTTACCAAAAAAATTAGTTGCATTAAAGAATAAAGTGCAATTGCACTTTAGCTATAGCAAGTATACTTGTCCCAGTCGCCAGAATCATTCCGTATATCACAATAAATCGTTATAAAATAAAGATATATAATAATAAATAAAGCGATATCCTATGCCATACTTCTTCGTCCTGTTCGATTTGTAGAATTCGCGCTAATTGGTCGTCCGACACGGTAAGCAGTCGACGACCGGTCAGAGACGATCCGCGAGCTCTCTTTGCCAACGCTGACAGTCCTATTTCCTGCAGCCATTTCAAAGTGTCGTCAACCCTCCAGTCCGTAACCTGGCGCATTACATACAAATTTCATACCGTTAGCAATTCCTTATAAATATCACAGTCGCGCGTTGTCATAAGAAAAAAAAACGTATTCTCTACCTGTTTCCTGTTTCGCTTCAAGTTATCGATCAAGATGTTCTGCGAGATTAGCTGCTGGGGTATTTTCCAAATTAGAATAGTTTTGTCCAGCCCACCTGTTCGTTAAAAAGACCTGGTTAGCGATTATTGCAACTATGAGACCGACTTACTACTAGACAAACTTGAACGCGTTCACCTGTAATGAAAAGCGACATGTTCTCGGAAAATGCACAAGAAGTTACGAGGCTTTCGTGTTCTTCCAGCACGTACAAGCAATCTCCAGAGTACTGAAATCGTATACACGTAGTGTGTTATCTTATTGCATATAAATTAGGTCAGGCAGATGCGTTCTTGATAAGAAAATGGCTGAATTTCGCGTGAAAGCATAGGAAGTACAGGCGCGAATACGAACAGTGGGTCGTGTACTTTTTTCCCCGCATAAATAGACGAGGGAAAAGGGTTTTCACAGTTGAGCGGTGGAGTTTTTAGTGGCTGTGGGTAGGGATTTAGTTTTCTCCAAATTTCAGCTAGGAGAAGCCGAACCCACACTACCCCCAAATTTCACCATAATGTGCGTAAATGCATTGCCCCACCGCCCTGAAAAAAAAGAAAAATTTGGCAGATGCGTGGCAATGCGCAAGTACTCACTATACTCCAAATACGAGCTGTTCTATCCGTCGCTACGCTTCCTAGCATTTCTCCTTGAATCGGTGAAAATTGAACGCACGTCACGTTACCACCGTGACCAGTCAAAACCTTTTTCTGTTTAAACTGGCAATCCGAATCGTTACATCCGGCGCTGCCGCTCCCTGTCGAGGGCGTCTCGTTATCTTTAGGCGTTGTAATTTGCCATAACTTGACCAACGAGTCGTTGCCGCTCGTTGCTAATAAATAGGATTGTCTACCATCGTCCGTCAGTCTTCTACCTGCTTACCAAAAGTAATATAGTGAACTATACAACGATACATATTTTGTTACACTTCGAGTCACTTACCGGTAAAGCTAAAATTGCATGTTGGACTAAAATCGCAACCTTGAACGCCCAAGTCGTGCGCTTCCTCGCAGATCATCAAAGCTACGTTACCACCCTTATCGTCCATGGTATCGAATAATCTCCAAGTTCCTTCGTTGCAAGCCGTGACCAAATAACGAGAATCGTGCGTGAAAGCGATTGCGTTCACTGCGTCGGAATGTCCTCTGAAAATTCTGTGTAATCACAGTTTTAATAATTAACCCAGTCCATCCGTTTTACACGTGTCATTGGACAAATACAGACATATACAGTGGGTGTACAAAGTGTTCGTACACTTTTTAAAATAGAATAACTTTTTTATAATTCTAGTCGCTTTTTTCTGCGTCGAAAGATTTCGATGAAATTTTCAGTACGTGCATAACTACCATAGATCTACGAAACATAAATTTTAAATTTTCATTGCGGGCCCAAATGAAAAAGTTTTAAAAAATGGCTTCCTTATTTTTGCATGTAACCTTGTAAATAATAATTACTTGGAAAATCTTTTTCGCATATCATTTGCACTGTACAACGTAGCTAGAAATACGATTGAAGTACCGTAATTCCACCATGTCGTTCACATCCCATAACGTCGCTCTTTCGTCGTCTCCAGCTGTAGCAAGTTTGGATCCATCCGGCGACCATCGACAAACACGAATACCGTAACCCGAATTTACGAAAGAAGATTTCGCTTGGCACCCGTTCTACGGCAGCGTCCATTGTAGTCAAAAATGAAAAATGTACAGAGAAATTGAGCATCCACGCATACGTACACATCTATGTATACGTACTTACAGTGGGTTTACAAAGTGTTCGTACACTTTTTGAAATAGAATAACTATCTTATAAATGTACCAAACGACCTGATTTTTTTATAATTACTTAAAATCATTGGATTATGAAATGATATGCAAAAAATATTTTCCAAAAACTACAATTTAGGGGATTCGCTTTTAGTTTTCGAGATATTTGCAAAAAACTATTGCTAATGCTGCATTGGAATCGGAGTATAGCGGCCCTTTTGCAATAATTACCTTTATTTTTGTAAATCTATGTTAGTTATACACCTACTGAAAATTCTATGAATTTTAAGCAGAAATCGATCAAAAATCGCGTAAGACTACGATTTTCACCATTTTTAACTTCCTGCAATTCCTGTGTACGTTAATCAATTTCGATGAAAATTTCAGCATGTGTGTAACAAACATGAATCTGCAAAACATACATTTTAAATTTTCATTAAAGACCCTAATAAAAAATTAAATGAAATGCTTTTCTTATTTTTCGAAAATCTTTTTGGCATATCATTTAGTAAACCAATGCTTCTAATTGATGATAAAAACTCAGGTCGTTTGCTACAATTATCAAAAATTTTAGAAGGTGTACGAACACTTTGTACGTCCCCTGTGCGTATTTGTATGTTTATCTAGTCTACAATATGTAGACAATAAATGCGGGTAGTACGAACCTCCGTATTCCAGATGATAGCAGTACCGTCTAAGGAACAAGAGGCAAGCATAGTACCACAGGGACTGAATTCCACATGATTTATACTGTATTTGTGAGTATCCAATGGACTATATGGTTTTTCTTGACATTTGATTACAGGGTCGTCGGAATCTTCCACTTCCTCGTCGGTTTCGATGCTCCACACGCGTACCAGCTTGTCTCTGCATCAGCGAACCATCAGAGGATCAAGTTTATAAGACAGCAATTGTACAGGATGTCACGAAATTATGTGTCACGGCCACCATAGCGTGATTCTACACCTACGATTTAGTAGAAATTGACATAAAAAATTACTCCGCAAAAATTGAACTTGACCTTGAAAATCAAGGTAAAAATCAATTTTTTTGTTTAATCGTCCATTAACTCTATTGGTCATAATATGGACCTATATATATTTTTATTCATAAATTTTGTACTAAGCTAGTTTTAAATTTTGTTTATTTACCTTGGTTTTCAAGGTCAAGGTCAATTTTGGGGGGAGTTTTTATGTCAATTTCTACTAAATCGTAGGCGTAAAATCACGCTATAGTGACCGTGACATATAATTTCGAGACACCCTGTGTATGACGCGGTTCCTTTCGATGAGTTCGTATGGACTAACCCCGATCCGGAAGCGATAAGGTGATTCCCATAACAAGCTACGCTGTTTATCACGCCGGTGTGGTCTTCTAATCTTTGGATAAGTTGCACGTCGTTGACCGACGTCTCTGCATTTTTCATCACATCTTGTTCGTGAATCGCGCTCTACGGAACAAATGCCGGGTTGCGTGTAAGTACGTACATTCTTCTAACGATTTTGCATCTGTACCTTTTCATGGTCCATCATCGGCAACACTGTGGACACGGAGCATCGCGAGAGTTCCGAGTCGAGAGACAAAGTTCCCGTTAAATCCCAAACGATCACCGATTTGTCGTTGGATCCTGCACCACGTGTACACGTAGATATTATTGTAACGATCATTGTACGAATAAACAATATAGTTGTATGAAAATTCGTCGATACTACCAGTCGCAACTAAATGTCCGTCTCTCGAGAATGCGCAGCATGCCACATATCTGTTGTGCCCCGATAATATCGCCGCTACTTTACCCGTGTTCTGGAAGTGAAAATTGCTTCAGTTGTTTCGCGAATTGTTGCGACTTACAAAGGAACACCGCCAGTTTATACAAGTCGATTTTAATTAAACTTACGTGAGATATAGTCCTTCGAAAAATATTTGACACGTATTTTTTTTATCGGCAACCATACACTTTGACGGGGTAAAAACAGCCCTCAAAGTTCGGGGTCAGAACCATATCTTTTTAGACATCTCGGAAACCAGAGGTCGAATAAAATTGATCTTTAACGTATAGCGATCGTAATAAGCTTTAATCAAAAATTAAATGTTTTCGGCGCATTGGTTCGATCTAGTAATTGTGAATATTTGCAAATAGTGTTTTAAAGTATTACTAGATCGAACCAATGCGCCGAAAACATTTAATTTTTGCTTAAAATTGATCTTTTTTTAAATTGTGTGTTTTTGAATTCTGACCCCCAACTTTGAGGGCTGTCTTCACCCCTTCAAAGTAGATGGTTGCCGATAAAAAAATACGTGACAAATATTTTTCGAAGAACTATATCTCATGTAAGTTTCGTTAAAATTGGCTTGTATCAACTGGCAATGTTTGCTTGTCAGTGAAACCTACCGTTTCCCATATCACCGCTGTTTTGTCAAGGCCACTGCTGACCACGTATAATCCGTTCGAGTTGAAACGAACGCAAGTCAAGGCACTACTATGCTTCTCCAGGATTCTCCAGATGGTTATTTTGGCAGTGAATGCTTGAGCTTGACCCTTTGCTTGTATCACTGTCACTTCCCATAATTTCACGCAATGATCGTTCCCACATGTGACCAGATGATACAGCTTTGTGAATGGTTCAGTGCCTGCGTACGGAGAACGCAACGATTACATTACCGATTTCGTATCGATTACATTGTGATTTTACAGTATAAGTGCCGCATAGATAGCTAACGTAAAAGTAGGTATATATGTAGCATGTAGATAGTTAGGTATAGGTAGGTAGATAGGTAATTAGGTAGGCAGGTAGGTAGGAAGATATCGTATCGTTTACGTACTTGTAACTTCTTGAGAAGTCGAAAAATCGCAAGAAACGACACCTAAATCATGAGCATCGTCTATCCAGGCAAACGCGGTAATTGCTTGTTTATCAGACATGCACGACGAGTCGATAATATCGGCAGTGGAAAATAATTTTAAGACCCCAAGGGTGCAACTTGTAATCAACCAACTCGAGTCCGGCGAAAAGCATACGCTCTGTATAGCACCGTCGTGCTTTTGGAAACATCTATACAGTACAGTATGTGAACATGTAGGTATCGTTTCGTTTCATAAGCGCGCACGCACGCACATGCGTACACGCATACGAGCACAGTATATACATACATATATATATATATATATATATAAAATGTAAATAAATGTTACCCAAAAAGAATACGAGATTTTTTTACTTGATTAAATTGCGTCGAATCAAATCCCACAGACAGACTTGTCCGTAATCACCGGCGGTTGCGAGTAACGTAGAATCCGACGAGAATCTACAAACTCTTACAGCTTCGCCACCGACTTGAACCATAGTGTGAATTTTCAATCCCGTCTGAGGAGAGAATGGACAAGCGTATTCGACGAGTGGCAAAATCGTACACGGTCAAAGTCAAAGCATACCCGCAAGTTCCACAATAGCGTTGTCCCGTCTATGCTAGCCGAAGCCAGCATTGTCGATCGGGGGCTTACTTTCAACGACGTAATGCCATATTTGTGACCTATCAAAGGTGAATAGCATGCTTCCACATATCCGCTGCACGCTCTCCATTGCCAGACTCGAATGCGTTTATCTCTAACAATCAAAGTAGCCGGCAAACTATACGTATTCATCACAAGCGGGCCGCAAGTGTGCGCATTATTTCAATATTGTACAGGGTGTCACGGAATTATAAGACACGGCCACCATAGCGTGATTCTACATCTACGATTTAGTGGAAATTTACTTAGAAAACTCCCTGCAAAATTGACCTTGACAATATTTTCTTTCAAGGTCATCTGAAAGTCATCGTATAGCAGGTCGTTGAACTCGTTTCGACGTCGCCTACAATATTATGAAGTTAAAAATACCCACTTTCATTTAAAGATGTGACGGTGACCTTGATTTTTGGTTGAAAATCGATCTTTTTTTTAATAAAAAAAAATTGCAATTTGTTGTCGGTCACATACCGATTAACTTTGGTACGAAACATTTTTCTATTCGACCATCCGAAGGGGTTGAAAAATCGTGGGGACTATTTCGCGCTGTATATGATTTTATTCAAAAATTTACTGCTAGGTTAGTCCCTAAGCTAGTCCTAAGTTACTTTTAAATTTTGTTTGAATTTTTTATGTTAATTTCTACTAAATCGTAGGTATAAAATCACGTTATGGTGGCCGCGACATATAAATTCATGACATCCTGTACATACAGCGGGTGTACAAACTGTTCGTACGACTTTTAAAATAGAATATCTTTTTTACAATTGTACCCAACCAGACTGTTTATCGTCTATTAGAAGAATAATCGATTATAAAATATCAGGTCGTTTGGTACTATTATAAAAAAGTTATTCCATTTTAAAAAGTGTACGAACACTTTTGACACTCACTGCATATGTAAATTAGATGTACAGGACGTATAATAGAACGGTAATCTTACCCCGATCCAGTCACCAATACACAATCGCTAGCGAAATCAACGCTCGTCACGTCGCTCGTATGAATCGTTAAGGTTTGCAGAGTTTGCACATCACCTATCTTAACGGCGGCAGCAGTCATATTACTCTTACTGAAAACAACAAGAATACAACGTTTCCCCTTTCATTATAGTCACCTTATTCGGTTTCGCGCACTCGCTCATTTAATTTTTCCTTTGGTATTCAAAACAAAACCGTGGAATTTTAAACAACTTGAAAATTTCACGCGTTCCTCGACACTCGAGACGTGCTTATAATAATTTTCAAACGAACCGATCGATTCTTATTAATAAATTAACGCCGCATTGCTAAACATTCTATCGTAACTGCCTCTCAGCGTGGTCGCGAGCACGATCTATTCTGTCTGCCGCTTTTCGTCACCGTACTCCAAACTACGCTGTAGAATAAAAAGCTTTTAGACCTTGACATTGATTTAATATGATCGTAAACGTGGCTCTATTGTACAGGATGTTCGGGAGCTATGTACGTTTGATTGGGCGGAAACCTTTAAAGGAATTTGTACTTGCGTGGTGGCGTTGGTGATAGCGGGGGTGGCAACACCCCCGATTTACGGAAGTACATCCGAATTTAATTATTTATTCATGTCTAACGGTAGGACAACAAATCACAGTTTTACTCAGCGACGACAAGTTCAAGGATTCTGTTCAAGTTTCGGAAATCTTTCCGAAGATTCTATTCGGATAATAAACAATGGTGTTCATCCAAATGTACATTCCACGCAAGGTAGATCGTACCGTAGAATTCAATAGAAATGGATAACGGAGGTTGTAAACGTTTCATCCCTTTACTTCTTTACGTAAATATCAGTATAAAATATCATCGGCAAGCAACTGGGTATCAAGTAACGTGTGCGGAAGCCAGAAACGTCTAGGTATACTCACATTGTACGTAGAAACGCGCATGTATAAAACGTCACTGTGAATTCAGGAAATTTCGGTCGAGCTGCAGCATTTTATGATATGTACGACGAGCAACGCGTATCGACTGTACAGAAATCTATTATGTTAACGCTGTAGTGGAAACTTTTCCGAGGAAAGCATTCGACATTATGACGTTGAAGCGCTAAACGCATGTCTCCTTAGCCGGTAAAATCGATACTACAGGAATAGAATTTGTTTTACGAGAATAACTATACACCTTCTTTGCAATCAAGCACACAGGCAACATTATCCCGAAGTTATTGTTTAGGATTCAACAACGATTGAAGCATGTTCAGCTACATTCTTCAGAGAACCTTCCCGTTCGCTGTCAATTGTGAATTTCAAACTTGACTTTTCTCACACATTTTCTCGTACGATCCGAATCACTTGACGTTCCGCGAATTCCATTCTGAATATCATTTATGTTATCATAAACAACTGGGAACTTATCGAGATGCATACGGATGTGCACACACGCTATACTACATGTAGAAACGAATAGCGTGCGCGCACATTGCAACGCGTCACGCAGCAACGGCACCAGATCGATAGACGCTGAACTCAAATGTAGAATTTGTAGAATAGATAACAATAAATAATAAAAACGTGGTAAAATAGAACAGGAGGAAGGAAAACGTAATAGAAGCTTCGGATACGAGAAGGAAAACTTGAAAGAAACGAGCTTCCAATGAGACCACGTACTTAAGATCCAAAAACTCCTTTACCAAATTAAAAACAAATAATTTATTTCAAAGAACAAGTACAACTTTTCAAGCAATCTTTTTCAACCAAGAATTTAATTGTTCAATGTCAGCCGAAGTGTCAGGATCTTTATTAAACGCGGTGCATTCTGCAAAATCCATGTGCGTATCCAGTTGGGCAAAGTCGAAATCTTTTCCTTCTTTGCCAAGGAAGACATTTGCGGATGATGCATCTGTAGCTTGCAACTGATTTGTCTTTGTCATACGTAATAGATTCATTTCTCTCTCTAATAATGTTTTTATGACAGAAGAACCCTTTGCCATCGTTTGGTCCTGCTTATTGCATAATATAAGCACAGATTTCTTTTGCATGGATGGGTCCGACAGTATGTTGTACAAGTATCTGAAAATGAACAAGTTCTATAATTGCTCTTCTGTTAGAGTGTTAGGGGATGCAACGCTTACTGTATTTACTTACTCTGCTACATCACGAATATCCTTTTGGAAGGAGACCGAATCGATTACGTAGACGACTACCTTTGCAGATGACTTGAATTGATCAAAGTATTTGTAGCGCAATCGCTCGTGTCCAGGAATATCAACCAGCTTCAGGGTGCGCTAGATGTACAAATGACAATGAGGATTACAATGTTGATATTTCTTTCTATAAACTGCCAATACTTACATTATTAATTACAAGATCTTCAACGTTCTCCTTCGCAGACGTATAAGTTTTAACAAATTTGGAGCATACTAAACGTGAAAATATCAGTGTTTTTCCAGCATCGCTGAGGCCAGTTAGAAGTATTCTATTTCCTATAGATTTACTTCTACGCCATATGATAAACAATACTAAACAGAGGAACAAAATGGAAAGACAATTATTTAAATGTTTTAGGTTATGTCTATCTTTTAACTACTTAGTTATTAGGAACTCTATGATAGAATTGAACTTAATCATTGTAATTTAGAGAAGTCAGTCAATATTTTTTAATTTTATAGAACATATTGATATAATTATGATCCGCAAACATATGTGCGTTACCTATGGTTATAATAATTGTTACTACGGCAACCAATATTCCCAGAAATTCGAAATCGACATCGCGACTCGTTAATGGCTTCACGTATTCATCCATTATGTTTTATTATAGTTCACCTCGTGAACATACTCTAATTTATTTAAACTACAACGATAATGTACAGAATATGTACACGTATGTCACACTGGCACCACCTGTAACAGCTGACAGAGATTGAGAGCGTAGAAGCTCCATCTATTATCAAGGACAGAATTAATTAAAAATTATTAAAGATTTCTCTTTATTTAAAATGGCTGAAAGTAGGACATCTATTTAAAACACATTCATACTATTATAAGAAGTAATTATTAAATTAGTAAGCTTAAATTTCTTGAATAAAGTGTCTCACGATCTGCAATACCGACATCGTTAACAACAAATTCGATTTCAGACGCCCTCTACGCTGGCGAACGATGAATGTTGGAACTAGATCCACGAGAACCCGGGAAATTGAAAAAAATGAGTTTATCAGTTATTTCGCATCACATTATTTTAAATTAAATGAATTTAATGTAATTTTTACGAGATTATCAAAACAAACCATTTATATAGTGCAATGTAATTTCAACATTGTATGGAATTCATTTAGTGTTAATATAATTTTCCTTAAACTATCTGAAGACAAGAAATGTATGATTTAGACCACTTTCATAATTATGGGCACATATATGTTAATAACTAAATCAAACGAACCAGCTTAAATTATCTGCTGCATAAGGACCAACATATTCAGAACTAGTCTACATTAGAAAAACATTAACGCGTGTCATAAAATAATTATTGCATCTACCGGACAGAAACTGAATCGTTCGTATTGGCATTGATCTAATTCAGAGTTTAGAGAATTGCGTTGTCTTCGGGGAATAATTCTACGCGTGATGATTCTCTTAAGACAGAAGCGCTTCTAATAACATCTGTCACGACGAGTTAAACTATTTGCCATGTGCGTCAGCTCCCCACCGGACGTTATTAACAGACAATTATTGTCTATCGGAACGTACGTGCTGGCGCAATCCACAGCCGGAACCCTGTCTTTTTTAGGGTCGAAACTTTTACCGCAGCAACTGCATTCTGCCAGGTGTCGAGGCGTCCATGGGAATTGTGCTGATAACTCATCGCGCATTCTCACGGTGGTCCAACATACGACAGTGTATATTAATGGACAATTACTTCTCATTAGGCACGAATTAAACTTCATTAATATTGTATCATCTCACCTGTTCGCTTCGAGCAGGTACCCAGACGTTTCCCAGTGCGTCTCCCAACACACAAACTTCTAATCATCAAATGTACGAGATACGTTTTGCCAGTGAAATACAGGGTGTTTGCTACTGTTTCGGCAAGATCGTAGGAGCATGATCTACAAGTGAAAATACAAAAAAAATGTTATATGAAGTTTGTAGAAAGTAGGAAACACCTTGTATATTTTGTTTGGCATAAAAATGTATTTGACGATTACTATTTTTGGTCGCTGGAACGTAACAAGAATATAAATTGTTTTGTGGTTCGAGGAACCCCAAAAAAGTTGTGGCTTTCGATAAATTGGCTTCCGTGTACGCCATTGTGCTTTCGAAACCCACAGATAGCAGAAACAAAGCTGTCCTGCGTTGGAATGATGGTATTCCCATAACGATAGCGTCATAATCACGCACATGTCGTTCGCTTACCGGTGCAACCACCTGGAAAGTGTTTCTCATGGTGAACGACACCGATCATGGGGGCAATATATGGACATCAAGGCAAATAATGTCAGTCATTTTTATTCCGATTCGAACATGGTGAAACTGCTGTATGTGCCCATAAAAATGAACTTTTCAGTTATTTCACATCACATGAATTATAAGGCTTGAACGTCTACCGGTTACAACAACGAGGCTTTTGAACAGTAACGTTCAGAACTGAAATCGATCAGCGAAACTTATTAACCCTGTTTCTTTAGAGGTACTGAGGAGCTTCTAATTGCTCGGTGAAAGACTAGACCGCTCGTCTTCAGATGCAAATGCATGCCCCACTTTAGTGAACTGCAGGACATTCCGGCATATTTTGCATAATCCTAAATTTAACAATAACAAGTCTGCAGTCACAGCTGCTGTAAGTACGTTGCATGCTGCGAAAGATTAACCTAGTCCTGAAAGAATCGGGGACACGCAGCATCGGTCGTACGCTTCGCAGAAGGGTGCGAGAAAACCATTCCTGTCGCCGCTCCAATAAAAGTCCTCGTTTCAAATTCAACAGATTAATTTAACATTGTACATACATTTCAGATTTTAAAAAACTAACTCTCGTCCCTTTCTTGTGTCAATTTGACACAGTTTTCCCAAAATAAGTTATACCGTTCTGTATCTGTAGGCAAATTTGTTCGAAACTTCGTGAGATTTATTTTTTCAATGCGAAAGAACATCGAGAAATAATTGTCTACCTTGTTAGTTCATCGATCTTTTAGCACTGTGTCAATTTGAGGGACGGATTCGATCAGAAGAGGGTTAAATTAGAAATTGTTTTAACATTTTCGGTTATAATTTTTATTGCATTAAAAATTCTAGAGAATTTTAGAAAATTCTCGGGAAATATAGTCTCATGTTTCATTTCTCAAGACCTGAAAAATGTTGAGAAATCAGGAACACTACGCATGAATTCTCAATTGTAACAGCAGCACACGCGCGGTTAAAGCAAAACGCGCAATCATCTGCTGCTTAAGAAACATTGCTGAAGGATGCCATGGTATAGGCCCTAACAAGCACAATTGCGGCAAACAAAGGGAAGAAGGAATGGCGGGGCCCCTCGCGGCGCGCAATAATCGTCTCTTTGATCGATCTCGGCCCGCCACGCGAAGTCACACGAAGGAATTCCGGCGGGAAGGCGAAGTTAGGGCAGCGCACTGATAAATGCCCGAAAAATTCCAGGTGTAAGTGACACCGGGCCAAAAGAGGGACGCGTGCCGTTTTCCCACGTGTGTGCACCCCTCGCGATTCCACTTCATTCTCCTTGCACGATCCCCTTCTTCGTTCTCTCCTTCTTCAAGCCGTGATTACAACCTCTCTCTCATTCTCTACGTTCGATCCCCCAAAGCACCCTGCAGATGCTATGCTTAAGATTTCAAACCCCCCTCGGAGGATTCGACGTCACCATGACGTGTGCATCGCGTGACGTCAGGAGCATGTGCCCACACGGAATCCCCTCGGTGACGTCGAAGGAGGGGTAATCATTCCTTTTTTTCTCTTTCTCTCTGTCTCTCTCCTTTCTTCTATGGTAAGTCGATCCGGAACGAGGAATAGTAATGGGCAAGGGTCGTGGGACTCGAGGAAATTGCAGATGCCAAAGACAGATGCGAAACAGCACGTGTGTTTCGCTGATACGCGCGTACAAGACCAGGTTGTAAGCTCCAGGAAACGTGCTATCGAAATATTTGGGGATTTGCGGACACTGGGAGCCGGACAAAGAGGAAACCAGTTTACTTGCTCCCGGTTTCTTCTGTCTTCCTTTTGCTATTCCTGTTCTTATTACCTGAATTGATTTTTGCTGCTGCCGCCTCGGGCTAACCGGCGTTGCTGCCACGACCGTTTGGAAAATCAGCTGTTTGCATTCGCGTACGGCTTTATGGAAATTTCGTCTCGCTGATTCCTTGATTCTTCAGAAAATATTTTTTTATTTTCCAAGCATTTTAAACCCCGGGTTTAAAGTACAAGAATACTTACAAGTGAATGCAATAACAATGCCTGTTAACACTAAATATGCAGATTACGATCTTTGAAAAGAGAATGAATACAAATACAAGCTTCAACATTTGGTTTCAGCTCAAAAAATATTCCGTCGTAATCGTGCAGAGGAACTTTCTCGAGAACGGCAAACATTTTTAAAGAAAATATTGTAAATTCGCAGCTGGAGTACTCACGCAAGGGTCAAGAAACCTGGTACGAATAATGGAAGACGAGCATGGAATCATTGTCGTCCTAATTCCGATCGTCCGTGTTCGTGACGAAAGTCAATCCTAGCGGAACGCATGGATCATTTCAAGATGCACGCGCGATATGTTGTTCGACGAAGATTGGGGAGGGCGGCTCTTATTCGAACCCGGAGGGAAATCCCTTGACGACGTCCGAAGGGTGCCGGTCTTCTTGGGCCCTATGTTAAAGGGACCACAAATCGTGAGCAAGAAGGGAGCCAAGGACAATAGGGTTGCGCAAAATGCTTTTCTTACCGGCAAAAGGAAGGGGAGTCTGGCACGCGACCAACGTCACCTGCCTCGTTCCACGACCTACTGAAGTCCTTGTATCGATTTTCTTTCCATGCAGCTGCAATGTCGTGGTTTCTTGCGCCCGGTGATCAGCGTACCGAGACGCCTCTCTGTCGTTATCGTCGCGTCATATGGTAGAAACGTTGAGATTCCCCGTTTTCGTGGGATCGCTAGGCGATTTTGCGCTACATACGCTCGGAATCGGAGGCATTTCCGTGCACCTGCTGCTTCCTTCGATTCCTATGAACTGCCGTTTACGCTGCTTCCGGATTTTCTTCCTTCCCTCAAGACTGAACACGCTCACGACTAGTTTTACACGCGTTACAATTAGACCACGCAATCCCGCAAATTTTGCGTGACCACGCGTGAACTTCTTCGATGTTGCATTCATTACTAACTGTTGGACCTACAAGTGTTATTTTTATTATTATTATTACACATACATATGCGTACATGTAATATTACCAGGTTTATTTCACAAATTTTGAACAACAATGCCTCGATGCGTGTGACAGAGTCCTACAAGGGGATCGTATATTGCTCCTTAATACCAGCAGAACATCAATTTCCCAAGCATCAGCTGCCTTCCACAAATCAATAAATCGGTCGCAGACCATCGTCGTTTGGCGCGTGCCGTTATTCCAGGTCTCCTTCATCGAAGACTAGAATCAAAGACTCCTACAAGAAGAGTCCCCTCGACGATCCACGCTGGACCCATTGTTCAACACCCCAAGATTCAAACCATCAGCACGACAGCACATTTGGCTCCAGCTGATGCAACGATTTCAGATTTGTCCCTTCGTTCTACGGTAGCATCGCATCGGATCGCGTCAGTAATCTCAAGATACAGCTTCCGTATTTACGTATTCAGGGGAATTTCCCTAAGAAGCTAGGTAGGAACTTTGGAAGAACTGTCTGATTAACTGGGATTTGCGCTGTAATTAGCCGCACGCCGTAATGTGCACTAATCGGCTTCTCGATCCGGCGATTACGGCGTCGCTGGCAATTATCCCGTTTAATGACGACGACGGAATTCCCTAAGAGTTATCAATTCTGCATGCTCGACTGAAGCAATCTGGAGTTTCTAAACCTCGGCCGTCAAGGATTCTCTGTGTAGAACGCACAACAAAGTCGGGAAAAAATTGCATTACTGTTTGCAACGAAATTCATGGTCGTATTACTAGCAACAAATAGAAATTCAACGCAGAACAGTAAAAAGATGAAATGAAAGAATGTAAAAATACGTAGTTGGGTCGTTATGAACTTCACACAATTGCCAATGAGTAGACAGTGGATTGTATGCGTTTATGACAAAAGTGAATAGGTGTAATTTAAAACAGTAAACACATTAGAAAAATTTAGAAATATCATTATATTATTTTCAACCTATCAAACATATTAAGAAAGAAAATAAATTTCTTTTTCACACCAGTTTGTTGCAAATCATGTAGTGTAGGGCTTTCTATAAAAGTTATTTATTATATGTGCGTGTTTCTCATATTATAAATGCACAAAAATCTTTAGTTTAAAAATAGAAGAATATTCAACGACGTGCAAAATTTGCCTAAACAAATTCTCGCCAATTTCACAGCGCGTTTCCCAGTCAAACGTGGACCACTTATTATTCATAGTCCATAATCCGAATAAAACGGAAGCCATGGGCCCCTATAGTCCGGAATTTCCCCATATGCAGTCGCCTCCGAGCTGAGGAAGTAGACAATGCGGTGTTCTCGCAACGAAACAAGCGGCGATGATTTCTCGGGGCCTAATAGCCGGTTTACTTGCGTGAACTAACTCGTTCGAAGTGACAAATTTCACCGAAGGTCCCCCATTGGGACTGCCATTTGCTTAGAGCTGCGGCAACGAGCTTTTTCGAGAAATGGGCCGCGTCGATCGTCGTTTAAAGGAACACCATTGTTCGAATGCCGCGTTACGGCATCGGGAAAGCAGATGCTTCTGCAAGGAAACCACTCGACCGATCATCGTCCCATTTAATTGCTGGGCCCCCAATGTTCTCCTTTTCGACGACCATGGATTTTGAATATCAATAACGCGAGCTATAATCCTTTTCCTGCTGATGGTCTTCCGCATCATCGCTAGGGTTTATGCAATCTTGAAGGATCAGAATCGATTTCGTACTGTAGAAGACCTAACTGTTTCCTTGGGAAGGCTAATTTCAGATAATTGGCGCATTCGATGGTGAAAGTGCTGGTCGATCAGGATTATAATGGCTCTGACAGTCTTGGTGGCTGTAGAGCAGCAGTTTTCTAGAAAAGATCGATTAGTGATTTATGTCGAGTACACGATTTAGTTTTTACCAGGAAGGATGAAGGATTTGATAGTCATTCAGGATCATGGATACCCAGTGCTCCATACAAATATACCGAGGATCTCACCTTTAACGAAAGGATGGAATGATTCTTCTCAAAAATATTAGTTACACTCCAGCTAGAATCTTAATAAATGAGTTAACTCTTTAGAGTCGAAGCAGTTTTAATTTAGAAATTAAGACACATTTTTCAACCTAGAAGATTGTTTGATTCTATAGAATCTTTTTTACGCTACTCACATAAAATTGAACCTTCTAGCAATTTCTAGAGTACCGAAGCATTTAATCATTTAAAACCTGTTACAAATAATGACATGGCAATTTTTACTGGCGCCTCAGAGTCACCAATCGAGTGCAAAGGGGTCGGAAGAAAACATCGTTCTGAAATTTTTGTTAACGTTAAGATTACGATCATGTTTTAAATCGGTCCTGGAGATCGCTGGAGATAATCGGAGAACCGAAGACGTAGAGGTCAGAGGAGACAAAGCCTGGCATTTCGGGTACGGATTTCGCGGCAAACTTATGGCAGGTTGGTGCAGCTCGGAGACGGCAGAAGCGCGGCGTCATAGCGGCAGCAACCTTGCTCCGTAGCGGCGCTCCTAGGCGCCCTAAAAGAGAGAGAGAGCAAGCTGGTGAGAACACACCGCGCCACGCGTTCCCACCATCCTTCTCGGGCATCTTCGTCCACCTCTTCGGACGTATTCGGCTCCGTACTTCGCTCCCGATATCAGCTCAGTGCCCCACCGCTCAGGATGGCCCCCCTCGTTGGGCCCCAAGATGCCCTTTTGTTACTGAAAATTGGCAGCTTAGTTTAGGTGTTGTTTGGAGAGGAGAATGCCCGGGATGAGGTGTCGTAATGAAGTTGCGCAAAGGATTGCCGGTGCCTGGCGGACCCAGAAGAGGGCCACGTAGAGCCTCACAACGCCTTGTTATAATAATAATTATTTTCAGAAATTCTCACAATTTTTGGCAATTTATCTATTACGTAATTTCGTTTTTCTTTCATTTCGTTTTACTTAACCCGGCTACGCTTAAAAAAGGCACTTAATAAGTTGTTTTCGGTAAATTCGAACCCATATCGATTTATTTAATGTTTAGCTATAAAATGTTTTTAAATTTCTTATTTATCTGTTGTTATTAACCTAAATTACGTTCGTAATATACAATAATATCATAGAACATGTCATAGAACTTATTCTACATGGTAGAAAATAGGTTTCATTATCCCTTGAGAAAATGAAATGACACATAAATTCTGATTGATTTACACGTTTATGAGCGTAGCAGATGGAAGGATTATTTCGGGGAACGGCGCCAAAATTGCTAGATGTTATCTCAAGCGCAGTGCTATAATTAAAAACCGGGATTAGGCAAGGTTCTCCTATCAATGGCCCTCGCCAGCCATTTCCGGCGAGGCCACCGGAAACGGTAAAGGGTGATTTAAGAGAGGAACCTGCGTGCGCGACCCGTTCCCGTAAATTGGAGTATTCCTCGAAGGCAGTTAGGAACACAATGTAAAAACAATCCAGTCCCATTGCACGGATTACTGTTCGCTCGTTCGTCGAAGCACGCCATCGATGCTGCTTGGTCCCATGAAAGAATACGGAGGAGGGTTCACTTCGGAGCACCGAAGACTAAACAGATCGTGTTTCCTAAAGATCAGCCGCTGAATGATTTTAACGGACTTGTGAACAGATTCTTAATACAGTTCGGCCTCGATATTTAGCTCGGTGGCCTGTGTGTTACCGGATGTGTTCGGAAGATTGAGTTACTGTACTCATAATACTCTTGGACGGAGTTCTTTATTTTTAATTCTCAGCCAAGCGGAAAACAATCGGCGACCCGAAACTGACCAAACTTGCGGTTTGTCGGAGAAATGTAGTCGGTCTTACGTTTCTGAGAATTGTTCCCCGAAATTATTATATGCACTTATCCATAAAAAATCAATGGAACACGAAAGTTTTTTAGCTACAGTACAAGATTAAATTTTCACTACGAAGATTTTGAGCATTTTCAGGACTGAAGTCGATAAAAGTCTCCCACGTGTTTCCCATCGCTCGAGCTCCTTCTAGGTGCGATCGTCGTTTTAAAATCGATCTCCCATTGTCCAAGGGAATCCTGGTCCCCGATGTTTCAAGGTTCCAGCGAACCGGCATAAAACAATAAACTGGGGACCGTAATTGCTCGTTCGTGGCCCAGGCCAAGTCGTATAAAGGATTACCACAAGGGCCGAAAAACTCCCACGATCTTCGGCAGACGAAACAGTTACAGCCTAGTCACCGGGGACAAAAATTTCAGCTTTTCTATGCAAATACATACCTGGGCCTGTGCACGGGTCCGGCGGGATCCGGACTTAGCACCGTTTTCTTTTTCCCTTCCCAATAAAACGTCGAACGCCGTGCCGCGCCGGTGCCCTATCGCGGGCCCCTCGTGTGTCAGCCACGCGCGCCTCCATAGCGGTCAGGCCCCCATAATAGATGCACGAGGCACGGCTCGTTTTCTTTTCTTCCACCTTTCTTTCTTTCCTCGTTCTGTCCTCTCTTCCTTCGACCAAAGGATCTGCCCCCACTGCACGATCTAGCCCCCCCTTTCTTTGTCCCCCTCACCTCTCGTCTCTTTTAGGCCCCTTCCATCACCGTTTTCCTTCGTACAGCATTATGGGCCCAGGAATATCCACCGACACGACGACACGGCGAAGGAATATAAGGCGAAAAGGGTGAAGCGAAACGCGAATCGCAGAAACGTGGGAACCGTCGCCAGGTGATCCCTTGCGCCACGGTAGAAGCAGGGCCCGGCACGAACTTTTGCGAGCCAAGGAACAGGGCCCACTCTCCGGAAAAGGAGGGGGCACAGAATGGGGTGGCCACTGCAAGCATCTAGCCTCCAAAGGGGTAGACGCAACTGCGTCGAGGTCCAGCTACCCTACGCTGCTCGCTGGGGGTTGGTTTTTTTCTTCAACCTTAGGCTGCAGGTATGGAGTGTGCAACGGGGTGTTACTCTTCTCGAATCGATCAGTTTGGTTTGCTTGGGATAATGGGCGCATTAACGCCTGGATAATAAACTCATGCCTTTTTCTATTTGCAAAAAAATAATTTCCTGATAAAAAATAACGATGACCTTGATAAAAAATATGAAAAAATAACCGGACGAAAAAAATTGTTCTACGATATTTCTCCTCCGATACCATTTAAATCATGCCATAAATATTTTTCGTGTCGAGATATTTAGGTAGCCTGCTTTGGCTGAGACTCCCTGTATGCTTACTATAGTTGGTTTATCTGAATTTTCTTTTCAAACCAGTACATACGTAAAGTGTGTGCAAAGCAGGTCGCATTAATAACATTTCAGCGGTGGTGGTCAGGCATTATTCGACCTGCAATTGTTTAGAATTTTTGATTTTTGTGGAAGTTTGACTCCAGCTTGAAAATGTGGTTACCTGGCTATTGGATCCATTGTAAGCGTCTGCCTCGCGTGTGTCCAGCACACGACCCGATTCCCAGCGGCACGACCCACTGACCCAATTCGAGTGAATAGGGTACTTTCGATTTACGATCGGGATTTTGTGGAGCATTGTTCGTGAAATCTTCAAGTTACCGTCGAACGGATCAATCGACATATGGGGTACAGGCCGCATGTCAAATTCACCGTTCACGTCCGTTACTTTTTAGCCCGGCAGCATTATATTCATTCACATTTACAAAGCCTTTGCAAACAAAGATTTCGCAAGAGTAGAAATTATACATTTGGCGACTTCATAAAATTTCATAACAAAACTAAAAAATTGATTTCACAATCTAGAAGACACGATAAAGATAAAGCATGCACGTTATTAATGCTTGTCATAAAAAAATTACAAAATACAAGAACATTTATTTGTTAGCACAAATATGTTCTTGTATGTTATAGATTTGAATTTAAATACGTGCTCCATATTTTTATTCGTTTACTTTAGCTATTATTGTGAGTTTCCCGAGAAAATGTAAAGCACACGAGCACAATTTCTTAGTAGAAGAAAATTCATGAGAATCGCGCCCCACTCGTGGAAACAAATACCAGACTGTAATAAATGATGCCGTCTGTCGCGCGGATGAGACATTTTTTCATTGAACTCCCACGGAAACGAGTTACATTTTCCTGTATTCCACAATCCAGGCTGTTTCCCCGCGACGACGATCCAGATGTCGTCTAAAAACGACCCCACGCACGTATTTTTTTCTATGGGACCCCTGGCTACTGAATATAGAAACGCCATTAAAAATGAAGTAATTAAAACACTATTTCTGTAGAGACCAGACCTCCTAAATTAACTTCGGGACAGCTGGGGATATCACGATTTTTTGGCGATTACAGAAACTGTAATAATGAGCATGACCTAATTTTATTTGGTTTATGAAAATATTACAAAAAAATTTTGATTAGGTTTGTCGATGGGTAATTTATTAATTTATTTTCAAACGTGGTGGCTCCACGGTCTACAGGCTTATTAGCAGTCGTGGTTAGCTAAAATAAGTCTGAGTTAGGCATAGTAATTAATCTGGAATGAAAATCTGACACGCGAGTTGTGCAAATAAAATGAATTTTAATGTTTTAAACAATTGATAAATGAAACAGAGAACGATGTTATCTTTCCGAGAGTTAATACTGGGATTGCGAACGCGTTAATTCGTTTAGGCGAGATTATGATCCAGGCAAGAGCGAATCGTGTGAAATGAAATTAATTTCGGACACCTGGCGGGACCAAGGCCGAGGGAATCGATTAGGAGGTTCTCCCGTGAGACTAGAAGGTCCGGTCTTCTTGCGGGGCGGAAGCGAAGATTTCAAGATTCGGGGATAGCGTTTCCTTCCTGTTGGATCCCATGGTGAGTGCGAGGGCGGCGGCTGCAGGTGTATCCCAAGATCGAGCCGCAAAGCAGAGGGTGGGCGTTCCAAATTTAGACTCGCCTCTTGATCTTCCTCAAGAGGTTTGTGGTCAAGCGAACTACTCGAGCCACTCTCAGCCTCCCGGGGTTAATGAGGAGGTCGCGACATCTGACCGATCGCCTTCCGTTATGACAGCTAGCTGGAATATTTATGGGAAATCGTGGACCATGGGAATCGGACATGAAGTTCCATGAGAATTTTCGTGGATCGCTGATGGTCCCCGTTACTTTACATCTTTTTAAGAATCAAATCAGGTCGCCTGGTCCACTTTAAAAAACATTATTCCGTTTTCACCTCTTGCACAACTATATACATTCTTAATAAATACGTAATATCGATCGCACTTAGTTTCTAACTAAAGTATAATGATTTCAGCGCACAGGTTCGATCTGATTTTACATAAAACACTATTTGCAAAATATCACAAAATCATTTTTCAACATTTCGATCTATTTTCTTGAAAATGATCTATATCTAGATCGAAACGTTGAAAAATGATTTTGTGATATTTTGCAAATAGTGTTTTATGTAAAATCAGATCGAACCTGTGCGCTGAAATCATTATACTTTAGTTATATACATTCTTGGCTGTAGCGATTAAAAATTCTTCATCGTCTAAAAATTCACAGGAAAAATAGAAATTTTATAGTTATTGTATACCTATATTTTTCACAAGGCCTGTATATCGACTATAACAATGTAGAATTTTGTTTCGGATTGAAATTAATAAACGTACAGATTTAGTACGCTTTAGGGAAAATCAATGTAAGTGTACTATAAACTAGAAAATTGGATTCGGACGGATAGCTCGAGGAATGGGAGTAGAAACCCAGGTACAACGATCATTAACGGAGGATCGCGATAGCCGGAAGAGGGGCGATAAGTTAAAAACAAAATTCAAGGCCGCGGCCTGTTTTATTGTGCCAGCCTGTACCCTCGACGGAACTTCCGAGTCCAGAGTTTGCAGATGCAGGAGAGCAAGGGGCCCCCGGGTCTCTTACTTTAGGCCCTCTTGTACCTCGGGAGTCCTCCATGGCTACGCCATAATATACCAGTCCCAGGGACAAAGCCGCAGTTTAACGTAGCACATTATGTATTTACTGATGGTAGGTACCCGAAATAAAACCATTAAGTACCCAGTTTTAGTAGGGGGTCTAACTTTTTTCCGGAATGTAAGGGACTCATCCTGAAAAATTCTTTTTGAAGCTCTCCGAACGTGCCAGGAAATGGCAAAACTAGAGTCAACTGAGAAATCAAATAAATCTGGAATTGGGCTACATTCAACAGATGCTCGGTGAATTTAGGGGGTGGAAAATGCGAATTTTTACCGTACGAGGATCAAAAGGCATGTGCTCGACGTCCAGTCAGTCAAACATAAACATCCGTTTCGATAGTGATCGTTCGAGGGTCGAAATTTGCGAACCTCGGGAGTTCCGTATTCTCCTCTGCGCCCTTAATCTTTGATCGATCATCTGAAGGGCGATCCAAGAGGAACATGAAAGAGCGTGAAACAAGAGCGGCGAACTCGTTCGTTCCCCACGGGAATTTCTGGTCTTTATGCGACCGGTGATCCGATCGTGGTTGGATCTTGATTTCTCAATCGCGGAGGCTCAACGCTAGATCGGCGTGGATCGTGCATCTGGCACGTATGCTCGTGTGTACGGGGGCCTCGTGTGTCGACGCGGAAGTCCCGTGGACCACAGGGGCACAGCTGGTCGCGAGAACCGATTTATCGCGGGACTATCGCGAGACACATTGTGACGCAATTACGCGTCGCACGATCATTCACGGTAATCACAACGGACTGAGAGATTGAGAGTCTTGAGATACTGACACGAGTCACCGGCGATTAATTAAACGACTATTTCATTCGACCCTCGCCTGGCGGCTCTCCAAAAACCACCCCAACACTGAATTCTGATCTTTGACAAGTCGGCGCTATTCGAGCCGCTATAATTTTGTAATAAAAATCGTAGAACAGCGAACCATGGCACAATTTAAAGCTGAAAGTCTCTACTTTCACGGTCCATTCATAATTTTTTCCAAAATATTTGTGCACGATGCAACAGCTTGAAAACTGAAGGTAGTTCCTTTTCGACTATGTTACAAATTGAAACTTCTCTGGTAATGTTGGAAAATGTTTTCCATCAATCCACCGCGTATTTGAAGATTGAAGCTTCCCCTTTGCAACGACTACTTAAAAATTGTTGTACGATTTTTTTTTGGTCGTTTCATTGAGCCTCGAACGACAAGTGTTAATCGTGAAAATTATTTTTTAATGTTTTTAAAATGATCGACTTGTCCAGGGGAAAAATGTATTTCCATTGATCCACGGTGTTTTCGTATCTGTCCTGGAATCGTGGTGGATAGCCTGGCTAGATGGTACAGTAAATCAATCGGTCAAAAGGACCGTTTACGTAGCACAGCGTAAAGTAGAAAACGACCTTTGTCACGGCTACGGTCCGGCTCCGGAAAGTAAAAGTTTTCCGGTGCAATAATCGCCGGTCGTAAAGGTTTATCTGTTTATTGCGGCCGCCATTGCCTCTAGAAATGGGCTGAGTGATTCCGTCAACGAAACAAATGTCCGGCGTTTATTATTTCCCGTCTACATGCTTGCCGTTCGTGAAACGCTCTCCGATCGTCGTAAGCAGCTTTCCATCTTCATTGTATCTGTTTTTATAGTTGGGTACGTTTATTCACAAGGTGTTATTTCTCCTAAGCGTGCCGCGCGTCATGAATAACGCCATCGACAAATGCCAATAATAGTTGCTCACTCTCGTTACAAACGGGTCAACCCGAACCGTAATAAACATTGGAAACCTGCGTTAATAACTTTTCTTCCAGTATTTCTAAATATACTTTTTATAATCATCCAACCTAATATACGTACACTTTTGAAAATTAAATAACTTTTTTATAATTGATTAGAAGCATTGGTTTATGAAGTGATATGCAAAGAAAGATTTTTAAAAAATATTATTATTCACAAGGTTACATGCAAAAATAAAAAATGTATTTTTTAAAACTTTTTTATTTAGACCATTAATGAAAATTTAAAATTTATGTTTTATAGATCTATGGTAGCTATACACATACTGAAAATTTCATTGAAATTTTTTCGACGCAGGAAAAAACGACGCATCGAAAGCTTCTGTGGATTTTAAGCAGAAACTGATCAGAAACTGCAGTGTAGTATGTTCTTTGCGAATCTGCCTAAATTCAGAAACTGCGTAAACGGTATTCCAGGCAGAGTTCTATCGATTTTGGTAAACTATAAAGGCGCAAATGGCCGCTGACAGAGAAATAAAACAGTTGCACAAAGGCAGAGTGCGATCGTAAAACGGTGTTGCAAAAAGTCCGGGGGCAGTTGCAATTCCAGGCGCAATTCGATATCGCGTTTTCCCATGGCGTCGCCTCTATAAAACAGCGTGCACGCCGCGCGAAAGAAAGAGTTCATTGATGAGACCGTACGGGTCGAGAACAGTGCGGCGCGGCCCGAGTAAACAGTATTTAACGTTTCAGAAGAATTCCCACACAGTGTGCACCCCTCCCGTCATCCCCTCCGCCTCCCGCCATCCCTCTACAGCACTCGTATGCATCCGATGCATCGTTGCGCGCGCCAGCCACACTTATGACGCACGTATACACACGTCCGGCACACGGCCCTTCTCTGTCGCACGATCTTCTCTGTCGTGGTTTGCCTTTGCCTTCGCCGCTGCTGCTGTGTTGGGGTTTCATCGTGGCAATCGGACCGACAAGATCGTCTTTGCGGTACTTGAACTTTTTACGCCACGAGGATCGTGAGGATCGTTTCTCTTTTTTCTCCGGTGTTAACCATTTACTCGCTCGTCGGCGCACACGGGGCAGCGGTGACAGCGAGATCTGATTGCGTCAGGGAAATTTATGGGGAATTTTTCGCACCACTGATAGCCGAAAAATCAATTTTTCCTTCTGTGGCGTCGCTGGAGCGAAATAAATGTTTATTTTTTGCAGTGACATTTATAAATCTCAAAGGGTTTTTTGATCTTAATTTTACAGTACAGATATGCTATAAAGATAGCTCCACAAATGAATTAATTTATCATTTCTTCCCAACGAAACAACGAGCCAAGATTTGTTACATTCCTCAAAACTCGAGGTATATTTTTTAAATCTTAGCAGCTGTCAAAATATTGTTTACATTATTAAGTATGTTGGTATCTAATCAATTCCTAAACATTTAAGTGCTGTATGAGGTACTACATCAATCCCATATCCACCAAATTAAAAAAATCATGGAGAATGAAAATATTCTGTCTGAAGAAAAGTTACATTTTCCAGTTAAAAAGTAAGAGTAAGAATTTTGTAATTTTAATTTTACAGTAAGGCACAATGCTGTAAAGATATCCGTTCCTCATCTGAATTAATTTACCATTTCTCCCCAAGAAAACGATAAGCCAGCCTCTGTTAGAAATTCCTCGAAACTCGAGGTATATTTTTTAATAAACTCGAATTAACGAGCCCTGCACCTGAAGAACCACGTCCTTCTCCAAAACGATCATCTAATTGTTCAGTCTCTTTATTAAATAGCTGGCACAAAACCAGCTTTATGCGTCCCGGCGCGGCGCACGAAAAAAGAAGTGTGCAGTAAAGCTGCGAAAGGAGTACGAAAGAGGAGACTCAAATTTCGAGGAGACTATGTCGCCTTGTCCCGAGCACGGCGTGAATTCCCACACATCAACAGGTCTCAGGAGGACCTCCCACCCCATGGGTACTCTATAGCCCCACTCCAGGTTCACGATGCACCCCACTCCTGCCGCGGCGAGTGCATCGGCATGCGGTCTTCGAAATCGAAAACGTCAAACAGTTACCCTCGACACCCCAAGCGGGACGACGCCGGCTACCGGCGATCATCCCCGACCTCAGTGCTACAAAAGTCTCCGACAGAATCGTACCAGTACAGCGTTAGCTCCTCAATGTCGAGGACTCGTGCGGGATCGTTTGTGGATTCAGTTAAGTTTTTCACGTGTCAACGATCGCAAGGGACTTAACAGACAATTTTCTGTGTTGATTTCGTTGCAAAAATTGCCGAAAGTGCTTTGACTCTGTGCTTCAATGGTGGATTACTATAATTACAAGATGTCCGGCAGCGAGGACGAGCCGGACGGTCACACGCAGTCCGGGATGACCAAGGCTGAGCTGCGAAGGGTAAAACTTATTTCTCACCCTCATGTCATTTTTCAACAACTTTCCGTTGCGTCGACGGTTGTCATTCTTTACTTGCGAGTACTATTTGCCTTTAGCAATGTAGAATTGTTCTTAGAAATGATGATTATGGATCTTTAGAGATGACTGTGAAGTATACATTTTCTTTATCGAGCTTATCATAATAAATAAAAATAAAATAATTGTAATATTGCGACTAAAAATATAAATCTCGAAAAGCGCCGCTAAAAATTTGCAATTTATTCAGTTCTCTAAAGATCCTAATTAATAAGAAAATATCCAAGTGAACAACTGACAGCAGGTCCCATAACATTAGCTAATAGTCGCAATAACACAACGTAAACACAACAGAGTTCGCAATTATGTCGAATCCCCGTCTTACAATCTCCAGCTCGCACGCTTATCACTGCTAAAACGGTCCCACGTGCTATCGCGTGCAAGCAATTGTAATTCTCGATCCGATAACGAGGCGATAGATCCCTAAGGGATTCCATGGCGGCGTGTATCGATCGCTGAAGCTCCTAATTTGCTAATTGCAGAGCAACAAGCCGATCATGGAGAAGCGTCGTCGAGCGCGGATCAATCAGTGCCTGGACGAGCTGAAGGGGCTGATCCTGGAGGCGATGAAAAAAGACGTGAGTATCCGATCCTGGGGATTTATCCGGGATGGAAGGGAGGGAGCGACGAGCATGTTATCTGCGCTACAGGGTGGTCGGTGTCGATGACAGTGATTTCGTTGGGATCGATCGATCGATAGATGTCGGCCGTAGATAGAGCGGGTCTAGCGGGCTGTTTTAATCTGTTAATCGCGTGACACGGTGAAACGACCGACGGAATTCTCTTGACGAGGAACAACGACATCAGCAAAGCTCCCGGGGACGATAGCACGAGACCGCATGATCCCAGACCTCGCGTGGAATCCACGTTGTCGCCGGCGCCCGAAACGTGCCGCCGCGAACGTGACCGATCTCGAAGACTTATCTGGTGACGTTATCCCCGGTTCACGGAGATAACGTGGAAATATGCGACTGCCTTTTCTATCCGGACCTACTGGCGAATATTTTCGTCACGTAACTGTCGTCGGTAATCCCGCGATCGAGATTTCCGCGGGCGAAGAGGGCGCCCGATCGATTACCAGGTCGGACGATTCGACACGTGCGAGACGTGCGCCAGCTGATCTCGTAATTTCAGGGATTTGTCGCGATTTTTTGTTGGTGATCGTCTCATTTTTTCAGTCGGGGTTCGGTTGGATTGGCTGGCGAATCCTTTGGGGACAGATTTGTTTCTTTTGGAAAAGATTGGTAGGATGAACAAAATGGTGTAATTTATTTTAGAAAGTGGATTGGGTTGGAGGGAAAGTTCTGTCGTAGTTTAAACAAGGTGATAGGGGAATTATATCATAGAATGATATTAAACATGTATGTGTGTTTATAATTTAATAATTGCAAAACTGGAGTGAAATATCGGGTAGAACGGCCAAAAATAATTTTCTAGCTATTTCTATGTTGTCGAGTCTAGTTTCGGAGCACTCGATACAATTTTTTCTGGGAATAGGAAGCGTATTGTGGATAATTGGCAATTTTGTATCGTCGAAATTCTATCGGTTCGAAAAAACCGATCGAGTGGAATGTGCTCCGGGCACACTGGTTTGCCACTTGGTTCGGGGACTGAAGTGCCATTGTTGAGAACTCCGGCGGAGGTTACGTGTTGGCAGAGGGCTTCCACCATCCGTTCCCACGGCAAGGCATCTAAAACACTAAAACAAAACCCCGTCCACCTCCTGCTACCGGAGTCCCAATTCTACAGTCGAAAACAAATCATGTCACACACGGGAGAGGATGGCGCGGCGGCGAGCTTGAAAAAAGGAGACGGCCTGATCAAACAGCTCTAGCTAACATCCGCACCCGGAGCTCATCCTATCAGTTTAATTAAAAGATCGACTCTTGACCTTTATACCGAGAGGACCGAAACAATCCGCCGCGGTTACTGCGCATGCCTTATCTCACCATTTGTAACTTTAACCAATTCGCAGTGTTATCGCTCCCTACGCGTACTATTATGAAAGAATCCAAGTCAATTTCGCTGCTCGATAGAATTAACGTCTTAATTCCTCAGCTGTCATTCTTCGGTGTTCATAAAAATCAATAGTCTCGTTGTGTATGATCTTGTTTGGAAAGGTTGGACAAAGTTACTGTCTTCATTCTTGAGTTATCATTGTTTAATGTCCATAAAAATCAATAGTATGGTCATATATGATCTTGTTTGAAAAGGTTGGATAAAGTTAATGTCGCCATTCTTAAGCTGTTATTTTTTGATGTTCATAAAAATCAATAGTCTCATCGTGTAGGATCTTGTTTGAGAAAGTTGAATAAAGTTAATGTCTCCATTCTTAAGCTGTTATTTTTTGATGTTCATAAAAATCAATAGTCTCATCGTGTAGGATCTTGTTTGAAAAAGTTGAATAAAGTTAATATATAATATATAATTAATGTCTGTATTCTTGAGCTATCATTTTTTGATGTCCATAAAAATTCACCAGTCTCGTCGTGTATGATCTTGTTCGAAAAGGTTGGACCAAATTAATTTTTTGATGTTCATAATAATCCAATCATGTAAGATCTTGTTCGAAAAGGTTGAACACAGTTAATGACTTCATTCTTGAGCAGTCATTTTTGCATGTTCATAATACTCTAACAGTTCCGTTCTGTATGATCTGGTTTGAAGAGATTGGAAAAAGTTTCCAATTGTGAAAAAACTTTCCAGCATCATTCGCGAGATTTTCCCGCAGCACCGTAGGATAGAGGACTCCGTCTCCGGTAACGTGATCCATCGAGATTGATTTCTCAGACAGGAATATAACGAGAGCTAGCCGCTCTCACCGTTCTCTTCTCCTCGTCCAGATGACTTCCGCTACCTGCTCGCTCCAGTGTCCGTCCCGTTCGCCCATACGAAACGCCCCCCGCGTTCGTGGGAACCTCGAAATAATTATTACGAAGAGAGTGAGAGAGAAAAGGAGAATCTCGTCTCGGGTTACAGACTCCCTTTGTTGACCGTATCATCTTTAAGGATCCGAGCCATCGCGAGGACCACGGTGATCGGCAAAAAAATCCGGGGATGCCGACGCCTTCGCCTTTTCGTTTCGATCCTCTAGCAGGTGTCGATCCTCTAAATCTGGAGTGTCGTATTCGCGTCACGGGAAATTCGATTTCCGCATCGGTTCTCCTCTTTCTCAGGCTTGCTTCGTGTTCTCAGGCTCTCGATACCTTTTCTATACGGCTAATCTTCTTTTACAAATTAACATTAACGTTTTTCCCGGAACATGATAAACAGACATCTGATTTAGATAGGTAGATATCATTTAAAACATTAAAAGCATTATAAAGTTTTTTTAAGAAAGAATTAATTTTTTCGACCTCTTGCTGATAAAAAAATTCGTGTCAAATATTTTTTAAAGAATTATATCTCGCGTAAGTTTCATTAAAATCAACTTGTATCAACTGGCGATGTTCCCTTGTCAGATTTGTTCAAATTGAGGTGGAACATTTTTATTTCGCATAAAGATCCGCTGTCTAATGATTAATGAGTATTTCGAGTCTCCTTTCACAGTTTAAACAATTAAGATTACTCCTTTGAATGTGTCACATTGTTGTCCGCCGAACAAACATCACCGAGGACCTGTTAGCGATTTTTAAGTCAGTCCATCTTTTCCGGGAGCACGTTTCGAGTTGAATAATGGGATAGAGACTCTTCAATGGGCTGTGTAACCGATCCCTTCCTCGACTCCCACGCTTATTTCGAAGGTGACCGCTATTTTACCATAAAAATGCGAGCACCATCCTGATCCAGGACCGAGGACCGTGTCGTAGAAAGGACACAATAGAATCTCGAGCTTGTAGAGCTGCATCGGTATTGAGTTATTGATCCCTAAAAGGCTAGTGGGAATCCGAAGAATACTGAAAGGGCTAGCTGGCGTTCTGGTCCGAAAAAATGTTTCCAGGATGCCTCTCTGAAAGATCTAACGGGTTCCCACGATGGGACTCCCGTTTGCTGATCTTGTAACACCGCCCTTTTAGCAGACAGGAACACGTTGCACCTTCACCCGCTACCACGATTTTAATTCGTATCACCGGTTTTTAACAATTTCTTACGCGTTCATCAAAGACAATTTGCATAGAGGAATTAATAAAAACGGCAGAGGTAGATTACCGGTAGAATGTAACCGCGGTAGCCTTGGGGGCACTAAGAAATTGCTCGCACTAGCTACCGAAGTTAGCACTCTATTATTAAGGTAGCAGGTCGTATCGAGGCAATTACGTGGGCGTTACCTAGGCGTCACAGATTTCTTGGACACAGACTAAAGATCCCTACAGACATTGCATCTTGTTATGGGCTTTCTAGGCCCCAGGGTGGGCTCCAAGAACCCCCTCACTGCCGACTTGTCCTCACAATTTTAAAATTCCCACTCCTTGTTCCTTCGTTACTCGAATTTTCTAGCGCTTTTAACTACTGATAAACCCCATATTTGCGTTATCGATGAATCAGAAGACGCACCCTTGCAAATCTGGAAACGAGAGTCTACTCTGTTAATTACATTGGTTTGCTTTTGCCGCGATGTTTACCTCACCGCTACCCTCGATCTTCACCGCTTCACCGTGTCTGCACCCTAATAGCTTCTGAATCCCCAGGGTAGATTACTGGTCTCTGAAAAGGCTGGGAGCGATGTTTCCCTCTTCCGGAACAGTTCTAGTTCAGCGTCAGCGGGTAAAGTAGGTCTCCAGAGTGCGACTGCTGTTCCAACAGCGGCCGACACTATCGATCGAGGGCTAGGGGCAATTTTTACCCTACAACACAGCGTATTCTCGCTCAAAAAAGTGTCTAGTAACATTCATGTTACGTTTCTGTCGCGCGGTATAAATTAGGTAGAACATTTTTCGGAAGAAACGAAATGATTATCGACTGGTTTATTTCTGTTACAGCCGACGAGGCATTCGAAGCTCGAGAAGGCCGATATCCTCGAGATGACGGTGAAGCATTTGCAGACGGTGCAGCGACAGCAATTGAGCACGGCGGTCGCAACCGATCCGGCGGTGTTAACGAAATTCCGCACCGGATTTTCTGAATGTGCTACCGAAGTATCGCGGTACGTCAGCCACCTCGAGAACGTCGACCTGGTTGTCAAGCAACGACTGGTATCACACTTGAACAATTGCGTCAGTAATCTCCAGCAAATGGCGCCCTTCTACAGCCACTACGTGCCCTACATGCCGGAACGCCTCTATCCGGAGGTGAAGGTCGGTTTCCAGAGCGATTTCCAGAATGGCGACGAGAACAATAACGGAAGTGCCAGGATACAGATACCGAACGGTGTTCAGTTGATACCAAGCAGATTGCCGACTGGAGAGTTGGCTCTTTTGGTGCCGCAATCGGCCAACATTTCGGCGAACTTCCCCTTCTTTCCACCGGCTCCAGAATCATCTAAGATCGGTCAGTCGTCGGCTTTCACCGCTGTTCATAGGCCGCAGAGTCCGCTGTTGAGTCCGTCCACGTCTACGTCCAGCTTCGGCGAGGATCATCAGTCGATGAATGAACACTACCCCCAAGCTCACTCGCCCAATCATCAGCCACGATTCAAGATCCCCGAACAGAGTCCAGCCTCCTCGAAAAGCTTAACCTCGTCCCCGGAGACGCAGAAGCCGCAAATCAGCTCCACAAGCGACAGCAAGTCTCCCGTCTTTACGGAGCCCAAGCTGGACGGTAGCTATCCAAGAAAGGACGCAGCGGATTCGTCGGACATATTGAACGGCTTCGGGATCGTAGCAAACATGAGACAACCGCTGTCAGTGATCACCGATAAGACTTACAATCGATCCGACCCCGTGGCACCCAGAAGGGATGTCTTCAAGAGGCATCATTCCGATGGACTTCTAGTAATCTCCGATAAAAGACCTAGGTACCGAGAATCGATCAGTTCCACGGTTCCTATGGATTCTTCCAATGGCGCGCCAAAATCCGGGGAAGATCAACTGGACCCCGTGGAGGATTTGTCGGGGAAAGCTACTTGCTCGACTAATAGAAATTCTAATCCTAATCCTCTGAAATTTGCTGCGGTGGCTGGTCCTTCGGCCGCGAACGCCGATATGTGGAGACCATGGTGATTCCGAGATTGTCTTAACGGTTTCGTTCCTTCGAACGTACCGGCAAATACTCTAGATTAATTAGTACAAATAATTTTAATAGATACGTATGACTGTGAGAAAGTATCCTAAGACGATAGTAAGCAAAAGTTGGCAGAAGTTGCTTGGGCAGAACGAAGGCAGCTCGGTACTGAATTCTGCTTGCGTCGCACCAACACGGACGAGGTATTCTTGTCGGTGGCTGCGACCAAGCTGCCATTTTAAACCAAGGCAGCTTGATCCTGAATTCTGCCTTCGTTTTGTCCAAGCAGCTTCGAGCGTCGTTCTGACAGCATAATGCCCGCCATCTGTTCGCCAGGCTATGCTCGATTTCTGCTCGAGACGGCCTGGCTGACTATAGTGCCTGCGTTAGGTTAAGCGTATGTCCAGAGCAGTTCAGCGAGTTCTCTTATGTGGGCATTTTTCTTAAGATTCCGTTTTATTTTCTTTCAATCGTGAGCCGTTAGGCACATCATTAATTCTAGTTTGCGATTCGCTGTCTGCGTCGGACCCAAGACTTGTTATTTTTATTATCAGGCATTTTACACGTATACGTTTAGTTAATTAATTTGTACGATTTACAAGTTACCTACCGGATTGTTAATAAATTAACACATTAGTTACCGGAAGTGTCGTGTCCACTGACTGTGAAAGCAACGAACCTGAAAATCTTATCCTGAGGATGGCTTGTTGGTTCACGAGCAAAATTGCCATTGCCGTTCATGCATCTTTGAAAAAATACTAAGCTATGAATCGAAAAAGTCTATCGAACAAACGCCGCTAAGTAATGTGTTAAGGAATGTTTAATGTAAACGGTATTTTTAATATTTTAATCACATAAAATATTATAATAAAGATATTATAATTATTTTATTGTAATTAAAATATTATACATACTAAAAAATATACTTTAAGTAATGGTACAAGCAATTTTTAGTATCGCTTTAGAGTGACCGCTCGAGCGCTAAGACATTCAATCCGGTAGGTAGTGTGTTCAGAATCGCGAAGGACGCAGGATAAGGTGTTACTTAGAAACCTGAGAATGCGATGGCAGAACTCTGTAATCCTAATATCCGAAGACTTGCAAGCTTTAACAATTGTATCGAACGATATGTGAATAATAACCTTGTAAATAAACGTGAACCTTATTTATAATTTGTACCGGTAGCCATAAGAGTTTGCGTGGTGTTTTGTCAATAAAACGGCGATCGGCTCTCCGATCCGATCCCTTCCCGTCTAAGATAAAGTAAGCCAGTTTGTGATAATGTTCAAGAATAAAGAAGTCGAAGTGAAACGTGTTCGGCGATGGTTCGATTAATTTTCATTTGATTTCGGCAAAGAACGCACCGCGAAAGAAATAATTTGTACCGGTAGCCATATGACTTTGCGTGGTGTTTTGACAATCAAACGGCGATCGGTTCTCCGATCTAACCCCTTCCCGTCTAAGATAAAGTAAGTCAGTTTGTGATAATGTTCAAGAATAAAGAAGTCGAAGTGAAACGTGTCCGGCGATGGTCCGATTAATTTTCATTTGATTTCACAGGATGATCTCAGCAAAAAATATCCACCCTGCAAAAAACACATCGTGAAAGAAAAAGCGATGGCGGTGGTGTGGTGTGTCTATCGATATGTCCCGTGGCCTCGTAAAGGACTCGGCAATTTCCCCGGGTGGAAAAAGCCGTCCGGGGGCGGCTTTATCCTTTTAAGAAGCGTTAAACGCGCTCCGATTCATAAACTGGAACTTATTCTTTCCCTTTTTGCCGATAAAGGAGTAAAAAGGCGCGGCGAATGAGAATTTCAACCACCTGTTACACCGCAAAACCACCCCCTTTCTCATCGGCTGAATGCTTAAACTGATTTATCGACAGACACCAGTGAAATTCGCCCCGGTCCGCCCTTAGCGTTGTTCGAGAGGAACGGATTTCTTCTGGGCAAAGTCGCCGAAATTCTTAATTTCGACGATGATTTATCGGCGAAAAAAGACCAACGGGAAAAGAATTCCCGAGGCGCAGAGAACGGCCGTAACGCACCAGCAATCAGCTCTGCTACTCGAATATACCTCGCTGCTATTATTTCCGAAGACGTTTTTTCTCCCGTTCGATCGCTCGGGAAACGTGGCCATTTAAAAAAAAAGTATCAGGATTTTTTTCGCCAGTGATAGTTCGCCCGTGTCATGCGAGATGGCGGCACTATTGTATCGCGAAACGTACGCTGAATATCCTTGGTGTTAGATCATATACATCCCCGTCCATAAACCAACGGACATTTTTACTTATCTTCAACAAAATGGTAATTAAAAAGTACAAGCTTCTAGCTTGATTTTATTTTTTCATTTTGATTAAAATTAAATGTATACATACACTATTGAATAAATGTTGGAAAAAGGGGATTGAGAAATTGTGGGACGATTGTGGAAGTGGGAGACAATTGCCCCACTTAAATTTAAAAAATTCGAAAATATAAGAAGAATGATTAAAATTTAGAAAATATGGGGTATTTCTCTATATTCGAAAAAATTGGTAAGTACCATTTTCATTTCGTAATATATTTCCGGTGACTTATAAACATCGCTGCAAAATCAAACCGATGCGATTAAATGCGACTGTTTATAGTGGAGCGGTGACGAGAGAATATCGGTGCACGTTGAAAAGCGGTGCACATTGAAACAAAAATCACCGCTTTCCTCCCCTTTCAGAATTGATTTTCGAATGGGCTGAATCAGTTCTTGAGAGAGAATTGTTGATTTTGATACGATTCGAATTTTCCGTTTGGTTTTGTTCTTTTCGAGGAGATCGCGATGCAGCATGGAGAATAATTGTGCAGCTAAAAATAACGGGGATAATTACTCTTGGCAGGAGTTTGAAAAGTACCATCGATATGTTACGGGAATATTCCGCGCGGAAATATCTTCGTGTTTAGCCGGTAACAACTAACAATAATAAAAGAACTGTCTGAATAGCTTTTTCCATTAAAAAAGTTACGATTACACGGATTTTTTTTAATGGAGCCATATTTTCTCATTCCGCGGGCACCGCAAAGTGCATCAAAGCAAATTCAGTCCACGCGAGCGCCATGTTTTTTTTATTTAGATGGGATCAATAAACTGTTCCGATTTTGGGGGGCTCACCTTTTATGCATTCAGAGTAGGAGCCCATTTATTGTATATACGGGCAGCGCCAGTGTCTAACCGGCTGATTTGTGGGACACATTTACACGTTCGCCATTTTCGGAAATTACGGTCTTAATGGCGAAAAATGAAAATCTGAATGCTCTTACACAAATTTTAATTACGAAACGTTTATATCGCTGTGTACCCGCACTATTTAATTTGTACGACGAAGTTTTTGCGACTTTTCAGTTTTTTTTTGTTTGACCGAGATCTCCATTTTTTATTAGTCTTGTATGCAACACATATGTTTTTCGCATGAGCCATTCATGGCAATTATTACGTGTACTCGTTGTCCGTATTAAAAAAATTCTGTAAAAATTTACACGTTCATTTATCCCGGTTACGCGAGTTGAAAAATTCGGCTGGCGCGGCTTAATGAAATAATAGTTTTTTGTATTGCTGCTTAATCGCGGTGCTCTACGGGCAGTACAATTAATACAGCCGCCATATTTTATCCAATCTTTCTTGTGAAAAAACACCATTTTTTAGTTAAATAAGAATGATTAAGAAGTGTATTTTTAATGTGAGAGCAAGATTGATATTCTGGATGTGTGTTGTACATCACACAATTGATAAAAAAATTCTTTTATACCTTTTTTCCATTAGTGTGCGCAATTAAAATAGAAACTTCGGATATTTTTTCAGTTTTGAACGAAAAATCAACAACAATCTGCATTGTTGTTGAAAATAGAGCATCATTTTTCATTACCAACTCCAGCACTATTTATCACTTCTTTTTCGTAAATAACTACATATTATGATTGCACTTTCAACCCATAACAATAGATACAATCTTTAAGTTCAATGTATACTTTAGTCTAGCTTCATGGCTACGAAATTGGACTTGGTTTACAAAAATCCATTGTTTGCAACCTCTTTCTATTAAGTATATTAAGTATCTACATATCTCTTTTCCAAGTACAATAACAATTAAAAACCCTAAATTTCGGATTTTTAACGTCTGCATCCGCAGACGTACATTATAAAGTACAGTTGACTAGCAAACCTGAAATATCTATTCAAGATTGTGCAACACGTATGCAGTGTCCAGATAATTGCCTGTTTGAATTGACAAGAACGAATGTGCTTAACATCTCGTTTGAAAAGAAGTTTCGAGCAGCTTCCCTAAACGATCAGCTACAATTCTCGAGCAACTGGCCAGCAACGTTTTAACGACGACAGTTTTTCCCGGTCGCCGTGATTCGGTCTAGCGTCTCGCGGCCGCGCGAGGCATCGAAGTCGCCGATTCGTCCGCGCGCCGTGCGAGATTAATATCGCGGCCCGTTGAGCCCCTTTTCGATATTCACGCTTACAATTATAGCCGCGGAGATACAGATACCCGCGCGCTGAATAACCACGAGCAACCGGGGCCTCTCTCTATACTCTATATCACGCGTATAAATAATTACTCCGGCGCGCAGCAATTACTATAAGTTATGGCCTAGCCGGCACAATTTGCAATGTCAAGACATAAACACTGCTACCGCTTACATTTGAATACATTAAGCGGGGAACGGGAGGCTCTGATTGGCCGACAGGGAGTGGCCCCGGTGTATCGGTACAACGTGAGCTACGATCTGGTTGACGATTTTTATTACGGAAACGATCATCTCTCTGGCTCCGGGCGCCCGATGCCTTTTCCGTTACGCTCTCGCTCAATACTGCCCTTTCGCTATTGCGAATCCTGATGGACCGCCATTCCAATTCCGTCCTCGATCCACAGGATCGCTAAACTCGACTCGTGATTTCCGATCGATCTTGAAGTATTTACGGCCGCTCGCGATCGCGATAATCTAGCCGATCAATTGTTTTATGACAATCGCGGACCGATTCAAGATGTATCGACTCTCCCTGTACGATCGATGCAGAAGCTACGTGCAACTGCAACCTGATCTCGATGCATCTTCGTTGGTGTTCCTTCGCGAGGTACACCCTACCCGGCCGTTTGATTAACCAGTGACTTCGTGGGATCGTGTTCGAGACGAATTCCCCCCAATTAAGGCGATATCGATGAGAATTTTCTTCGGGCAGAAATTGCTCGAGCCATCGTGAGAAGTCTACTATCGATGAGTCTTGAGGAGGATGGATGTCGACGCTGCGGAATTGTTGCCGACGAAAGTTCGACGGGGTGGTTGTTGTAACTTTTACCGGAGCTGGGCTTAATGTTTCTTTCGAGGTTCGGGATTAATTACGTGTTTGTCTTGATAGATCGGTGGTGTTTGCGGAAGAATGCTGTTCGGCGATTGGAAGAAAACGAGTCTCTTTAATCGCGTTTTTGTTGTACTGTTTTCGTAATGTTGTAGTGTTGTAATTTCAAACGGTAACAACATTAGAAGAATTTGAAAATGCTGCTGTATTATCAATTGATTAAACATATAAAAAAAATAAATTTCGATTTCATCACAGTTTGTTGCAGTTCAGTTAGACAATTTGTATTCCGTATGAAGATCCGCTGTTTATTCATTATTGATGGCACCGTGACTTGATTGTCTAAGTTCTGTTAGATTTCAAATGCGAAATGAGCTTTTCTAACGAGTTCACGACAATGAAATGTTTAAACAGGATAGACGAGAAGCACTGTCGCATCGCATTCGTCAATCCCGAGCGAATTAATTCGCGATCATTTCGAAAAAAGACCCGTCAAGATCACCGAATGGATACAGCTAATAACAGCATCGACTGTGCGTCTCTTTCCAGAAATATCGTCTCCCCCATCACGTCAACCGTATCCGAGCGAGCTCTCTCTGTTCCGGGGCCGAACAGATGAGAGGAGAGGAACCCAGTTAATGGTGACAAGACAGTAAATGCCGACGTTTCTATTATTGAATAAAAGCGTTCTCCCTTTCGCCGTGATCGCGCTCTTGTGCACGCGACAGTCGTCGGCTCTGCTGTTCGCCGCGCGTTTGTACACCTGTACACGCGGCCACACACACCTGCGTATATGGACACCTGAGGGGCGTGCAGGGGGGTGGGTGGGGGGAGAGGGAAGAGAAGTAAAGGAAAGGGAATAGCGGCGTGTGTGTATGTGTGCGCGCTGGAGAGAGCGTTGTTCTCTGGACGATGGGCGTGGACAAACGAGCGGAAAAATGGCGGGGTTTGGAAATGAGATTTGCTGGTAAACCGACAATTTATCGTAGGTATCTGCAAAAGCATCTCTTGACGTTCCTCTGACCAGAGTTATAATTAATACGCTCTCGTCACAGAGCTGGCCGACCAATATTCCGTCGCGCCCACACACGTTCTCTCTGCTGGCCAGAGAGAGAGAGAGAGAGAGAGAGAGAGAGAGAGAGAGAGAGAGAGAGAGAGAAAGAGAGAGAGAGAGAGAAAGAGTGAGAGAGAGTCCAGGACGAATGGGAACAGATACGTTATATGTATAGATGAGAGAGAGAAAGGTACGGTGGGGACGAGGCGACTCGTGGAACCAGCGCGTAACTGGTTGTTGATTAAGTTTGAATGACTGATGCCGCAAAAACACATTAAAACTTGAATGAGTACAGATGAAAATTTAGTCGCTAGGAATCAAGAGACCGCAGAGGCAAATGGCCTGGCGGCCGCACATACGCGCGCCAGAAACCGCCTCCGACCCTCTTCTTCCCAAGCGATATACATATACATAGTATACCGAATCTCTGTGTTCTCGCTGTCGCGTGCGCGATCGGGCACACACCGGACCACCCCACGAATATAACAACGCGAAAAACACTCCGCGATTGCTATATCCGCCGCCCCGAGACACTCGCCCTCGGTTGACCATTGTGTAACGGAAACAACTTGCACCAATGGTTTTCAACGGCGATGTTTGCTACTCGGTTTCTACCGGAAACGGTTTCCCGGATAGTCTGTCTCTCTTTCTCTTTTTCTCTCGTGGCTCTCTACCAGCCGAGACCGGGAAGAATGTTCCACTGCCGGAAAAATTGAATTAAGCCGTGTCGGGGTTGATCTTTTAGTTATTCGATGGGAAAACTCGGTTCCAGTTTTGTTCAGGGCTGATTGCTTAAACGAGTGATTGATCGGGTGACGCGATTGTTTTTTCAGTGATCAGTGGTTGTGTGTTTTGTAAGCTCGGAGAGATCTTCTTATTTGGACGTACAGAGACAACGGTTGAGAGATTATTTAAAATTCATTTTATGGAATATTTTAGTAAATTGAAAATGTTAAGAGCGAATCGGAATGTGAAAGTATGTCGAAAACGTGGAATGATGTTAACCGTCTCAGGCTTCGTTTTCGATAAAATCGAATTTCACGACTAACTATATGTCTGACCATGCCTAAAGGAATGCACGAGAAGTTGATCAATTTTCGAAGATGCACACTTGTTTAAAACAGTGTTACACTATATTTTGAACTCGCTTATTTCTGCAGAATACCATCCCCTTTCTGTACCATCACGTTAAAAACAAAAAGGGCTAGTAGAAGAAATTAAAACAATAGAAGATGCGTCGGAGCAAAAGTTGTTCAAAAAGTTGAAAGAACATTAGAATCTCAGGTCAAGTAATTTCCCGACGTTTCCTCCGACGCACGAAGGGGTTAATAATTGGTTTTCAGTTCATCTGCGCATCGGCGTCGAGCAAGACAATTTCGATAATAAATAGCAATCCGAAAAACTGATTCGATTCCTAACAAGTTCCAATTATTCAGGGGGTTGGAGGGGATGAGATGGGTTGAACGGAGCAAGTTCCACTAAGTGTCAGCAACGACGCGGCAAAGGGGTGTCCACGGGGGTGACGAGGCCGCGTGGCGGAAAGAGGAGCGGAAATAAAATCCGGACCAATTGTTCAATCTCCAAACATTCCCCACCAGGGGCTGGTTACGAAGTTTTACCGTGTACGCGTGCCGAATTAGCCGAGTGTAGCGGAGAGAAGTGTCGGAGCAAGGAGTAGGAGAGACATTTATTTGGCTGTCGCTGGAGCAGTTGGAAACTTCTGCACCGAGGGAGCAAGAGGCAACATGGTTGGATCGTTGGTGGAAGGGAAACGACGAAGGACGAGGAAGAAAGTAAACCTCGAACCACCCGTGAAACACGAAGAGAGAGAGAGAGGAAGATGGAAAGAGAGGGACGACGGTAGCGAAGGGAGCGAGAGAAAAGAGGATGGGGTTGCCGAGGGTAGAAAGAAAGGAAGATAAAGAGACTCGTTCCCAATGTAGTACAAAACTCGAAAGAGGAACGGGGGAAAGGTGTTGAAGCATGACCAAGGGAAAAGAAGAGGGAGGGAAAGGAAAACAGAGCGCGGGAGTAAGCGTGGATTTGTGTAAAGGCACCGTTCGTGTGTGGTTATACACCCCTGCACAAAAGTATCTGTACATTTGTTCCATTTTTACATATGCCACAAACAAACGGGTCTAATTAAATTTTATGCGATCCAGGGAACATATTGTTGAAATTGTTAGATCGTCCAAGAAAGTCATTTCGCTCTTTCATGGGAAAATCAAAGTCAATTTCTTACAATTTAGAATAACTTTCATGACATTTTTTTCTGTGATCGATGTAACAGTATTTTTAAATTCTTCTAATGTTTCATTTTTGCCATTAATGCATAAAATCCGCTGTCCAGTAATAACAAATGAAAAACGAAAATACTTTCCGAAATACCTAATAATGATAAATCCTCAAATATCACGCCAATAATGACTTATACGTCCACCGAAATTCATCCAATGATTTAAATTCATCTATACCAGTTCTCGTTACTCATTTTTAAAAAAACCATGAATTAATCGTGAAAAAGTTAAAATGTTACAATGAAGTATATTTTGTTGATTTAAAGCGTAAAGCAATAATTGATGGACCACAGGCTCTTTTATGCGACTATTTCTGAGAACCGTTCCAGGATGAACAATAACAAAATAAATTGTATTTCGTAGATTTTATGAAAATTATAAGTGTCCACGTACTTTTGCGCGGGGGTGTACGATCGTGTGCACGGTGGGGGGAGTGAGATGGGGTTGAAAGATGAGAGAGGTCCCCGCCGCGGGAGGACCGAGCATGTTTTATTAAGTGCGTCGCGCGTGGAAAAAGCGTCGGGCAATTTTCAGGTGCTAAAGGGAGCGCTGATAACGCGCCACCACATTTCAAACAGTCTGCCACGCTTTTCGTCCCGTTACTTTGCTTCACGCCGCCTACGAACTTACGTTTAACACGCTTAGGGCACCACGTGGAACCCTGAGACCCCCTTCGTAATTTGTTTTCCTTACTTTTGCCTTTACGTACCGTTCACTCTCTTGAGTTTAACATAATCGACGCTGGAATTGAAGGTGGACATAGGGTAGTCTATATTTCAGTCAGTCGAAAGCCAAGTGCATTTTTTCAAATTTTTAATCTGGGCATGGCTTCTTTATTTTATGAATTTGCGCTTGATACGTTTATATTGGCTCTTCTATGAAACAAAATAAGTAGGGAACAAAGTATACCATTTTTTTGGCTGGCGCGTCTGATCATGACCGATCAATACTACTTGTGTCTGTAATGCCATACATTTTTTACAACATCCTCTAGAAAGTAAAAATTGAGAACCGAAAAGTAATTGAATTTTTATATCATATTTTTACGTAAGCTTATATTTATTGTACACTTTTTAATATATCACATGTCTGCTTTATCCAATAATTTAATAAATTCCATTATCTAAATGACGAGGAATAATTCAATATATTCCGGCTCTTTTTTATTTGCATAATATAATTCCGATATTTTTTTCCCCGGACAGATCAATCAAATCGGTTAATACAGACAGTGTAAATAAAATCCTAGCTTTTCGGAATATTAACGATTCGATGTTTTACATCCGGTTTACAATATTTCTAAATATATATTTCTCGCACACTCTCTACCAGTTAAATAGTCGATAAAGAATTGTAATTCTAAGGACATTGACAGTTTAGAAGTGTTTTATATCTAACTTTCAAAAACATTTTTAAGTACCATAGTGCCGGAAAGAATTCCAAAAATCATCGATTTCTTCGTATTAACAATTAATTAATTCATTAATCTCCCCTCGACCATTAACAATTTGTTACTTCAAATACATCCTCTCGAACTGTCTTCAACCACTCCACGAATGACTAATTAATAAATAAATCTCGTACAAATCGTTCCAAAACCTTCAATCAATCGATTAGATTGTCTGATCTGTTCATTTGCCGAAGTCCGTGGCTGCATCAATGGCCGAAGTTCGTCCTCGTCGTCCCGGCGGCTCTCGCTCTCGGATCAAACATTTCGCGTCGGTCCTTAACGGGGTATTAACGTTGTCCGAAAGACAAAAAAGGATTGCCTACATCGTTAACGCGCTCGTACACCGGGACCAAGGAAGCCGGGGCCATCTATTATTTCACCCGTCAATGAGATGTGTCAGCGGTGACGGGTATACGTCATCCGCGGTGTTCGTTCGGCGTCCGGCGAGCGGATAAACCGCACGAAAGAGAGTGAGAAACGATATCACCGTGAGCTCCGTAGAAAGATAGTCCAAAAAAAAAAAAGAAACCAAAACCATTCAAAACAAAAAGAAAACTCCTCGCTCACAACTCGAGGGAACGGAGAGGGAATCAACAAAGTGAGAATTAATATTGAATCGCATTAACGAATCGTCGCCGGTATTTCCCGGGGATGAAAAGGCGTCGCGCAGGAATAAACGCGGGGGCGGAGGGGAAGCGGCTGCGTGTGTAGCGGAGGCAGGCCCCCTTTTTACGTTTCCACCCCCGCGCAACGGGGGCGAAAGCGTCGTTCCATCTCGCTCGGAGCGTGACGCCAAATGAAAATACCGAAGGACAATGGAAATACTAATGATTGATTGGATACGAAAAAGAATTATAATTGAAAAAAACGCGGAGTGCTGACCAAAAAAAAGGGAGAGCATGAGCGCCGCTCGAGCCAGAGAAAGACGGAATCGCAGAGAAAGAGGGTGCGATTCGTGGTGCAACTGGTGGGGCAGAGACGGCACACGAACTATTGGGAATAATATATCAATACCCATCGAAGCCACGCATACGAATGCGACGGTTCCGTGGCGGCGTTTCGGGGGTGTGGGCGGAAGGGGGGCAGAGCTCGAACCGGGATAACGATGCGGGGGCGGGGGGTTACCGAGAGGGTGAGGAGCGGCGGGGGAGAGAAGGGTGTTCGGAAAGAGTAAAAAATATTACACCCTCACACATTGGCGCCGCTAGCGAATGAAACGGGCACTAACCAATACCAATAACGGCCGGCACAAAAGAACGGCCCCGGTCGGTGTGTGAAAAACAGACCCACACAACGGGACCCGGGCTACGATGCTTCGCCGGCATTATAGCTTTTCACGTACCCGGTGGCTTTGCGATACGCTCCAGGCCAATCTGCGGCCACGGTACGCCTTTCCTACGACAGCTGATTCGACGGACTGCTTCGCTGTTTGATAGGGCTCGACGGATAACGACGCACGGCGAACGAGAATTGCTGGCGATGGTCGAGATATTGGCGAAGCGCTTGATCGGATTGTGGGGGTTTGTTTCTGCTCTTCTAGGGTCACGGAAGCAGTGTCTACAGAATTTTGGGACTGAAGTGTTGCTTATATCGTGTACATGATATTCTTTTGATTTCTTGCTACTGGGATCAATGTTGGAGATGATACATGATAAAATAAAAATGTTCCACCTGAATTGAAACAAACCGGAATGACACAGCAATTTGCCATGATGTTTTTAATTCTTTAAATCACGCCTACTCATTTTTGTTATAAGTGCATAAAATCCGTTGTCTAGCCATCGACCCAATACATGCTTTTAATTATGTTTCAATGAAACGTTTAGCAACTTCAGAAACGAATTTTCCCAATGGTTCCCCGTCCAGTTCGGATAATCGAGGTTCTGCCGTATTTGCATAAAACAATTCTTTGCCCATTCGCTTTCGCTCGAACACTGCAGGACAGCGCAATGTACGCGACAGTGCAAAAGCAAAAGAGGGTGCTGCGTCCACGGAGATGAGAGTAACTGGCATCGGGCTGCACGGTTCTTCCCCATAACCTCCCTCGTTCTGTCCACAGACAGGTACCACGGCCGCGTGCTTTTTTAATGCTAAATGTACCCTTTTGTTTGCGCGGGTGGATGGGAGATTCGGCCGAGGGGTTTTTCAAATGCTAAACGCGCGCGATGCTGGCTTCCCCCATGACGGAGCCGGGCCATCTACGGGGTCGCGAAAGTCGACAGGGCTCGCAGCAGGACGATGTTCGGTTTCGGGATCAACCGAGTGCTTCGGTGTCTTCGGAGATCCAATTTACGACGATGGGGATTATCACCACGTTCGGACTAACCAGTTTCGGGGATGCAACCCGGGAAACCCGTTTCTAGAGCGGGGCCAAGTTGACGCGGACTTGCTGGGCTACCGTGTACCTGGCCTGGCTGCATGAAGGATTCACTGTTATGAAGATGAGTGGCAAATAATAAATGCCCGGGGCTGCGACTGCAGGGACCTAGCTGCGCGACACAAGGAAATTACTTTGCTTGACAAAAGACGCGAGAAAGAACGTTGAACATTTTCTTTTCAAGAGCTGCGCGTACTTTTTGAAAAAATAGAGGTTTCGGATTATTTGTTTCTTCGTGCAGCTATTTTTGAGGAAGGCACGAGGGTCAACAGAGACGGGGGATGAGACCATGGGGGACACGGTGACCGAAACGACGCGAGAACGCGAAACGTACGAGGCAACGGGCCGGTGGTGTGAGTGGCTGGATCGGGACAGAAGTGGTTGATGCATCGGGACAAACACATTTCGCATTAAAACTGCTCCGACCGGTGCGTGTGTTTCGTGGAATGGTTTCTCCTCCACCGATAGCCGTCTCTCCGAAAGGGGTGTGTGAATCCGAGCGAAAGGAAACGATAGGGGCGAACACGGTTAACTGTACATCGACGTTACGGGTGTCTCTTATGCGACTTCTGCCACGGTGTTGGCTCGTTGTTTATGGTTTCCAAGTTTCGATTTCGCGCAGAATTTACAGATTTGCGTGGGGGAAGGAGAACAGGAATTATCGGACTGTTTATTTTTATACAAATTGAACATATTTCCTGTGTTCGTTTCTTCTACACAATTTCAATAGTTTGAAAGTACAGTAGACTTCCATATACTGCGACAAAAAAATTGTTTCTTCTCCTTCCAACCATTGGTTAATGTTCCTTTAAAAAATATTACAAAATTTCTCTGAATATGTCCATTCATATGCTCCTAAAAATAGCTGCATAAAGGAGACTAGGATAACAATTCACCCATTTTTATTTTACACGTTAGATCAACACATTTTCATTTATAACATCACATTTTAAAGAATTATATCTCACGACGTAGACATAAAAGGATGAATAATTTCACAGTATTCGAAAATATAGAAAGGGTCAATTTTCACCCTGAAGTACGTATGAGGGTTAAAAAAGTTTCTGCTTCGCGTTATACGGGAGTCTACCGTAATCTTGATTGCGAACGCGGCGAAAAATATAGTGATCTGATCTACACCTGCTAATATTGACAATAGTTGAACGAAATAAATTTAACTGTGAAAACCAAGAAAGTCGATTTTCACAACCACTCCTTTGCTAAAACGGATCAAGAGAGCCCCAAGACAGGCTCGAAGGTGTAGTTAACAAAGCTGTGCAATTCGAGCAGAATTTTTTGGCAAATCGACAGCGGTAAGACGCAAGCGTTAAGAAGCTAGCACGGAACAGCGAAGCAGAGAGTTTGAGCCGCGATTTTTGCACGCGCGTTACCGGTGTCCGGTTCACGCTCGCGGCGTGTCCTCGCCTCGTCACCATCGTCCTCCTCCGCGCCGTCCAAATGCCGGTGCACGGCCCGGGGCTTCCATCATTTTTTTGTCGGCGTTACTGCACTTCTATTTTCATTCCGCCTCACGTTCCGGAGGCCCGCTCGTGGTGGAGGAGAAAAAAATGCGTCCCCCGAACACGATTGATAGGTACGGCTGCACGAGCGTGTGCGACACAACCGTTGTTCGGACACCAAGCAGCCGCTCGTGTGTGGATACACAGAGCCAACGGCCACCCCACCGGTCTCTCTCACCCCCGCCCCTTAACCACCCTCTAACCCTCCCCCTATTTGCGTAGAAGGTGACAGAGAAGGTGTAGGCAAGCGGAGAAAGCGAGAGGAATTGCAAAAATAGTGTGGCGACCGGCCAGAAAAAGAGGAGCGTCGTTGTAGTACGTGCTCCGGCTCCGGCGTCGTTATTGCTGCCAGACAGAAATAGTTATTAGGTATAGTTTATTAGTTCAGCGACGTGTGTCGTAACCGGAGATTTCTGTTGCGAGACGCTTCGCTGGGAGATACCGAAAATAGAGGAAAAATTACAGCGCTCGATGCCGACCATCCCCCTCTTCCGAAACTGGAAATCCATCTTCCCCGATGCTGGAAATAAATTGATCTTTGCATTTATACGATCATACTGTGCTGGAAGTTCGGTGAAGGTGGTTTGCGTGTGACTAACAGACTACGGAATTGATGCAGGGGATTTAATGAAATTATTGAAAAAGAAATGATCATTTTATTTGGCTACTGTTTTTTACGTTTTAGAATAGTCTGCCTAATTTGTATTTGTGGTTAGAAGATAATGGACTTCATAGGATAATTGAAAGAAGAATACAATTTTTATTTGGCTCCTATGTCTTTCAATCAATACGAACATATTTTATTTTGTACGAAAATCGGCAGTCGAAAGATTAGATTTAATCTCGCCAGAAATTAGTGTATATCGAATATAGAAATGGAAAGGTTAACAAAGCTGCATAGCGTCACACTTTATTTTCGATTTGCGGAAACTGTTTCGCCGAGGAAAAGAACTCTCAGTTCGTCTCTTAGTTTGAAACCGAGAATTTGCATAAACACCAGTCTTATATCCTGAGGTCGCGAGGAACAACTCGCGAAAGTATATCATTAGACATTACCCTGCATTTAGAACGTCGAACGCATTCAGTCCCCGAGGTACCCCGGCGAAGGCTGTCGAACAAATACGACATAATTCGAGCGAGTTCGCAAATCACGATATCGAATTTGCCCGCGTGTGTTTTGCATGCAGCGGACGTCACGCGCCGCGGCAAGATTCCCGCCCATCGGATCAATCGAACAAGAGAGACGACGGTGTGCAACGATCGCAGATTAAAATCGGCCACGGTGATCAAGATTAATCCCTTATCGCGCTATCCTCGGCCGCGACTCCTTGCAAAATCGTGCACAATTTGTATGGAACGGACTCGCCTTCGGAGTACACTCCGCGACAATAGTATCAGACAAAGAATTTCTATCCTCGTGTACAGGGTGTACCTCTTCCAGGTGTACCATAATTTTTTTGTTTTCAATTCTTTCTTGATAAAACTCTTATCAGTACGATCGTGACATTTGTCCGGTTAAAACAAACCCAAACGTGCCATAGTTTGGAGCACGTTTGTTCAATTCACTTTTCAGTAGAACCTCGATTATCCGAAACGATGATGCTCGAGGTCGACAAAAGAATTGTCGTGTATGTGAAGAACAGGTCCTCGGTTCGCTAAAATATATAAAAGAAAAAACTAGAAAAAAGGGATACTTATTGTCATCCAAGATCCCTGGTTCTTGGAGTTCTCTACCTCCAAGAACAAAAAAAAAGCACAGATTTAACACTGTCGCTAGGTTCAACTGATAATCGAGTTCTAGTTCGAATGATCGACGTTTCACTGAATAGGGAATTTTTTTATTAAGCATCTCAGATATCAATTGAGATCTACTTCTGCTGCACAAAGATAAATTACAGTAAATACATATAATTATTTAAATTTATGTACAATGATACGGATATGTTGAGAGAAGTTTGCTAAAGAAATTCTTTGATGAATGACACGGTTGGATGAAACATTTTGTATAAGAAAAAGGGACTCTTTCTCACAAGACAGATTTGAATGTGTCTCATAGTATTGTCGGCGACTGTATGTGTAAGAGAACGAAGTCGCGAGGAGTAATTGCGAGTATCGGCAATGATCTCGGTCGGTAGAAAAAAAGGTGCAAGGACAAACGAGGGAATCGGAGGAGAAGACGCGCGGAGACGGTAGGGATGATCGGTTGCCCGCCCCTCTCTCGTCCGTTGGATAATTAAAAATAGTCCCCGCGGCCCTTTACTCCTTTTTCGCGGCTCATTAAATCGACTATAAATTATGCATCGAAAATTACGGGCAGGCCATCCGAATATCGGTACCGGTGTGCTGGACTGTATCTTGGTCCGGGGCACCGCGCCACGGCATAATAAGCAATTTGTAATCAAGAGGCGTCGTACGGGTGTTATAGTTAGTAAGAAATCCAATGGAAGCAGCGGCCGTCCCATCCGCGGACCAAAGCCACCCAGGCTAGCCTCTGAAGGGGCCGAGGAAGAAAGAGATCGGAACAAGCGAGAGGCAGAGAGAACGAGAAAGAGAGCGGAGAAGGGGTGGGAGAAAGAGCGAGGTGAAACGCGCGTAAAAAGAATTGCAAATTGCGAATTAGCATTATGTCCCGTCGTCTACTCAAATCGTTATTATCTCGCCGGAGAGTTCTACTCTCGGGCCCCCGGGTTCAACCCTGCCCCCGGGGGAGATACGCGCTTTGTCGTGATACTCAGCGCAAATCGGATTCACGTCGCTTCGAGTACTGACGCAACCGGTTATTACGCAGGAACAGGACGAAAATTAAATATCGTGCGTGCGCCACGCACGCCGCCTCGCCTCGTTCTCCATGCGATTCGGCCAGGCTCCGCTACGCTGAAAAATAGCCGATAAACCAGGAAAGAACCGCATTGTTTCGCTCGGGAACGAGATTATGAACCACCGCGACCAACTCCGTTCATTCGGTTTGTACCGAATAGCTGACACTTACGTTCCCCGGAGCTTTTTTACTCCTCTTCGAACAGTTTCGGATTTTTCAGTCCTTCCAAATCCTTTTTTCGAAACGAACTTTTTACCGTACAGTTTCAGTGTTGCCGATTTTTACAGGACGTTTATTTTCATCTTTGTATGCATTTATCTGCAGATCCTCAAGATGGGTAGTGTATTATTTAATTATAACCAGTATACACAACGAATAAGTTGTAATTACAGACAGAAGCGATCTCGAGGCGGAGGATTAATCAGCATTCAAGTCACCAGCGTATCTAATAAAACGTGCCACTTCGCAAAAGGACCTTTCTGTCAAGCCGGCTCCTGCTCCCCTCGCCGCCGTTTTATTAAACTCTCCCCCACCTCCCGATCGATAAAAATTTTTAACTGAAATTCCCGGATAAAAGTGGTATGTACTTTTAATTAGTAGCTGTCATGTCCAGTGACTTATGATCTTAATTTCCCATTAGAAACGTTACAGAATAGAGCGGATATCCCGGTGAAGACCAAAGCGTTCCTCGTCAGAAGTGAGCGTTACGTAGGCGCGACCAATTAAATCGTCCGTACCCATTGCGTGCACGCGTCGCGGTTAAGCGAACAATGTTACATCATCCGCATTATACCATCTATCCGATCGATCAGACGTATCCGGGCCGCTGATAAACGCGTGGATCGCGTTATGAAAGCACTTTGGGGAGGCTATCGATGTTTACTTTGAAAAACAGGATTAAAGTGATAGCTTCGGAAATTCGGCTGATGGAGGCGGCTCCCATCAACCGTCGAATCAAGGAGCTTTGGGGACGAAAATCACATTTCAAGGTTTCACAATCCACTTACATACGTGTACGCGACACAATTTCTTACTCTGATCCGAACGTTCTTTATTATTTTCTTGCACTGTTCCTCTTACACCTGGAGAATTCATTTCAACGCCGTTTCAATGGCATACCTCTTTTATTTTTCATTTTTTCTAAAAATTAAATATCGGTGATGCTTTCCTGATTGAATTGTATGCATTTATGACAAAAATGAACAGGTGTAATTTAGAAGAGTAAAGTCATTGGAGGAATTGAAAAATCTCCTTGTATAATTTGCAGCTTATTAAATGTATTAAAAAAGAGGATATTATTCAGTTCACTCTAGTTTGTTGCGATTCAGCAATTTATTTATTGTTCATACTAAACAAAGTATGAAACCTAATGGCGTCTCGAAGAACATGATCTCCGCAGATGGAACACGCAGCTCTCCAAACCGCTTAAATCTAAACATTTCTAGCAACAAAAACATCTATGTCCACATAGATTCTTAAAAAACAATACAACTGAAAAGACAGTGATTTGGAAAAAATTTGAAACAGGATAATCCGGAGAGTGATTAAAAATTTGGCCGAAATGTCACCAAATTCTTCGATGCATGTCGTTGTGTGTGGCTGTTAGCGGGTCTCGCGTGTCCTCCCCGTTCGGCAGGAATTTAAATAGTGGTCTGGTCATATTATTGCATTAATAAATGAAATTAGCGAAACAGTAAAGTGCTTTTAACGGGCTGTGTCTATCCTGACTTCTCTAATATGACAAATACACGAACGGCCGTGCCTCTGCCGTTTCCGGCGTCCTTGCATTCATTAAATGACGCTGGCGATGCGCTCCGCGCGGTTATTAATGGCACCGCATCAAAATCAATTTTCATTTGCGGAATACTTATGTACGCTGCAATCCAATTTGCAGCGGTAACACCGGCGAGCCCGATGCCCCCTTGCCGCCCTCGCAAATTTTATTGTAACTGAAAGTTACCGAACCGTTTCCCGACCGCGCCACAAGAAAACCAAGTTCCACGGATACTTGACAGTTGCTCGGTTATACACGTTATACCTATTAGCCGATTGTATTTGTTTATTTATTTTCCCCGATACTGTGACGCTGATCCGTGTATCTACACATTTTACCCTCCACCTTTTTTGTTCATTGTCTCGCCTGTTTCCAAACTTCGCGTTCCCTGAAACGAGCCCTTTACATCACTCTTTTTATTGAAGTTTCAGAGACTTTTTTAAGGCGATTTACAGGAAATTGTTTTTGACAAATTTTGGGTAGTTCATCACTTCTGGATAGATAAGATTTTTTATCTAGCAGATCTTCTAGATCTTGAGAAACTATGACTTAATTAATTTTAATGAAAATTGATTTATTCAAGTATGATACCAAACTAATCGAAGATTAGAGAAAATGTTTGCTTGTCTGGCACAGCTTTACGTTTCATTTAAGGATAAAAATTATGATTCGTTAAATATATTTTATACTAGAGCATATATAATATAAAACTTCTGAGATATACATTTCTCAGTGTCGATTGCAGAATATTTATGATTCAGCACACCTGTTCTCTCCAAATTAATGTGTAAAGTCGAGGCAGGGAGGGCGTAAGTTTCTGATCTTTGCGAACTCAACTTCGCGCCGCACAAATGAATAATTGTTCCTGAAGAAAAAGGAAATGGCCGGATTAGTAGAAAGGAATACATTTTCCAGTGTCATCCCGGGCTCCGCAGTAATGGTTCGACAATCGGCGGGGCTACCATAGAATTAATAAATATCTTCCTTGGAAGACGAGAGGAGATCGATCAATTAACGAGCACTCGAGGTCCTCCGCGAGCGTATCCCAAGGAAGGAAAAAACTTTGAAAAGATTTCCTCGAGTAGAAATGCATCTTGAGCCTGATCTTCTGCCCCCGTCGGGGTTGCACAGTTGACGAAATAAAGGGTCGGCGAAATAATACCGGAGCTCGCAACCTCGGCGAGTCAGCGGAGCGGCGAGAGATCTCGAAGAAACCTAATTAACTCCGCGCTTTGGAATGAAATTATTTTTGCGCGATCGTCGTGAAGAAGAAAAAAGAACGGCGAGGAGGAACGCGGTATAGCCGGCGACGAGCCACGAGAAAAAGAAAAAAAAACAGAAAGAAGACGGGCGAGAGAAGAAAGTTCAAGACGGAAAAGGTAAGACAAAGACCATGAAGAAGGGAGAAAGGGATGAGAAGAGGAACCAACTGTACATAAATCTTCCTATAGAAATTTCGGGACCGAAATGTTACTTACATCGTACACAGATCATACAAAGTCATACCTTGTTGCTTCTAATGATCTTTTTATGAAACTTTTACTGAGATACTCGGGGCACTTTTCTGATTGAAATGACACCAAACACGAAACAGTTTGGATCGCATTTACCCGTTCAATCCTCGATAAAGTGGAACCTCGATTATCCGAAGTAATCAATGCTACTTACAGTGCTAGTATTGAATCTTTAACTGAAACTGAGTTCACCTGTTCACATGTGAAACACGCATTCGGAGAATTACGGAAAATTCATCGATTCGGATAATCGAGGTTCCACCAGTTCATCAATTAAATAAGAATATACGCTTCGAATTATGTCGTGTATGGGCTCGTTCTAATCGGAAAAATGTCTCCTAAATTATGGTACAAAAATTACACTTTTTCAAAATAATCGGCCAGTCCGCGAGTAAGATAAAGAAAAACAGAAGGAGGAAGAGGGTAAGAGGAAGAAATCCAAGGCAGAAAAAGTAAGACAAAGACGCGGAGGAAGGGAGATCGCGAAAGGAACACGAAGAGGAAAGTAATGTGGCCGACGACGAAGGAACAGAAAAGGAGAGAAGGGCAGAGAAGTAGGTGGAAGGGCGAGGTGTGCCGGCTCGAAACTACCAAACTACTTTTCAAGCTGCCCCCGCGGCCCTGGCAAGATTATAATTAAAACGTCGCGCGGCGCTGGATAATAAATTAATGCATAATTAACATAGCTAATTATAATACCGGCTGAAATTTTTCTCGTAACTCGTAACACACTGGTACCTCGCATGCGGAGGCAGTGCAACCCGGTAATTTATGATCGGACATGAAAAATTACCGTCTCGGGGGGGTTTAATCATCCTCGTCCTCCTCCTTCGCCCTCCCTCATCTGCCCTCCAAGATCCCCCGTCACCCCTCCCTTTCATCCTGCCAACGTGCCTCCGTAACGTCGACCTTCTGCCAACCGACGAGCGTTTCGCCTTCGTTACACCCCCCGTTTACAGCGGAACTTAATAACTTATTACAATTCGATGCCACGCGGTGTGCAACATTAACGATCCCCGCGTTTTCGATCCCCGAGATTATGTGACCGCCGCGGAGACAGTGCCTGGTAGAAGAATCTGCAACACGGAGTATCTGTGGAATCAGCAAATGATTCGAAAAGTCAACGTTAGAATGTTTCGGTGGTTGCAAATGCAACGTCCGCGAAGAAGGGGTAGCACAGAGGTAATCCCTCAAATGAGAAGTAATGTGCCCCTTTGTCCCGGTAAATTAATATTGGATTCTGATTGCGAAACGACGACGCCACGTATTAGAAGGGACGCGTAAAAATTGTATAAAAGGTTGCCCGTGTTGTTCGTAATGAATAAGTGGCAAATAAAGTAGGGGAGATGAAGAGGGGACGCGAGTAGGGGTTTGAATTTCCCTAAATGCGAGACGGCTGGGTGTCAAGCGAATCCTGTTAACGATGAGAATGTTGCGTTTCAAGAGGAATGGATTCGTAACATTTCCACGGAACTGGACCTTTCGTGAAATGCTTTTTGTCTGCATGCAAATGCTCCGAGCGAAAGAAGCTGCAGCTGGAATATAAAATTGATTCGACACTAACTATTTTACGTTTCGTCCGTTCACACAGTGAGTCGAAAAATTATTCGCACACTCTTCAAAAGGCGATAAGTTTTTTAATATCGTACTACACGATTTCAACTTTTTTTAGAAGCTAGAGCAATTAGTTTTCCGCAGGATGTAAAAAAAATTTGTGGAAAATTGCAATTGATCGGAATTGTTGAATGAATACTAAAAGTTGCATATTACAACTTTTTCATGTGGGCCTATATTGAAAATTTAAAAAACTTAAAAAATTTAAAAATAGCTTGTCGCCTTTTTAAGAATGAGCGAATAATTTTTTGACTCACTGCATTTGTGACATTTCTCTGAGTGCAATTAGTACAAACGCGAAACGATTTCGAGCAGATTTGCATCTTGAATTTTATCATATGGTAATTTTTGGGGTTAATAATCGACACCTGACACACTAACACAGCTTCAGCCATCTCGTATGAAATCGTTCCGCTTTCCCCGTGATTAAATCCCTCGTGTCGCGGAAGTCATAACTTCAGGCGATCAAACAGCACTCGTTCTAAGTGAGACCGTTTCAGCGACGTCGATTAAGAGCTTGCGTAATTACACGCAGGTGTACAGGTCAGGTACACTGGGATCGACCTGCGAACACACAGTCAAGTTGACGTCGAAAGATGGTAGTAGCTTCCGGTAGTTCCTCTTGTTCCGAGCGGCGTTGTAGAAACGATGTCGCGCGTGCTCGCTCGCATCCGTTAATTGACTTATAAAAAGCTTAAATAATTAAATTAGCATTAAAAGCGGCCGCAAGCTGGCCCCTCCGGCTATCCTATAATTCAACATTGTGCTTTATTTTGCCGGTGGCGCGGTGGCAGCGGCCATCAACCGGCTCGCAGTGCTCGCAGCAACGTTGAAAGCTGAGCGGAACTGCTCTTCGGCCCGAGCGGAGCCCGAGCTGAGCCGCTCCCGCTGCTGCTGGTCTTTTTCAAAGCGGACACACCGCACGCGCGTTAATTCATTAGTCGTCGCTATATACATCGTTCTCGCGGAAACTTGCCGGTTTTTAGATTCTCTCTGTCACCGGGGGAGAGAGGCTTTTCCAAGCGATACACTCTCCGGGCAGCCGCCAGCCGTTTCCTACGTAATAATTTACACTCCAAACGAGCCGGTACTTTCGTCTCCACCTATCCCTCCCCCCTCTCTGGACCTACCCCCCGCCCGCCCCGCTCTTTGATGTTATTTAGTGGAGGCGATATCGGTAAACCGAGGAAGTAATAAGTCCACCCCTTTTTTATACTATAAATATTTAGGCGTGCCCGGGTTTCTCCATAAATCGATGCGCCGGCGATTCGATCATCTGAGAGACAAAGGGCCTGCCGGGACAATTTCTATGAAAATTTATAGAAAACTCCAGCGTATTATCGTCGACGGCTACATATTCCTATGGAAAAAAACTCTGCTGAAAGCTATGCTAGCCGGATCGACGATGAATAGGCCCGATGGCCGGCGGGATGTATTAAGTGGTCGAAGAAGTTTGTACGGGTTTTAATCTCGAGTTGATCAACATAGCGAAGCGGGGGCTCCGTTGAAATCGCCCGTTCCCAGGTGGCGAAATATTAGTTGAACGGTTTTGCATGATGGGAGTTGCGGGAGGTGTGGGAACGTGTGGAGGAGTGTGTTTTCTATTAAGAGTTTTCTCATCATCCTGAACCATTGAGCGCATATACGATATACCCATTCAAGATTTTCTAGTCCTTCCAGCTTCCTGTGCGAAAGGAAGTCTTCGATCAGTGTCTTCGATCGGCACGCCTGGTTCTTTGAAATAAGCTGAAGAGCAACGGGCATCCACCGTGTTCACATGCGGCACGTCAATTCAAGATATTGCAGTCCTTCCAATCCATTGGCGGAAAGGATAAGACACATTGGTGTCTTCAATTGCCAAGTCTGATTCTTTACATAGGTCTGCCTCCAATGTGCCAAGACTAAAAGCAGCGGGCAAACTTCACCAGTTGCATTCTCCAGGACATCCATCAAGAATTGCTGATTCCTGTGCTGCAAGTCTGCATCTACTTCCTCGTTAGGTCAGGTCTCCCCGCACCCTGAGACACCCTGATCCTGGAAATCTATCGCTAGACAGGACTCCGCCCCGAAAATCCTGATCCTCCACCCTGCGAATCCCGGTCCCCGTAACTTTCCCGGGACAGCAGCGATGTTGGTGGATCTCGTTTGTCTGGAAAAATCTGCAAAATCGCCGGCCGTTACCCAGTTAAAATCGCGCAACACGACGATCGCTTAGGCACGACACACCACGAATGCACTAGCGTCGTAGTAATTTGTCCGCGTTATTCGAACCGGTCGCGGGCTAGCGCTCGGCCCTCGCCTCGCCCCCGCGTCTGCTATCCTCCCTCAACCCCCGGGATGGTGGGCGCGTATGGACATCGAAAAGAGGGTGAAGAGACGGAAAGGGGGGACAGGGGAGACAGAGGTTCCGCGCGGTATAGGGGATATGGCCGGGGCCAGGAGGGTGTCGGAGGCGACGGGCGGCACGGCGAAAATGCAGACAAATGAGTTAAAAAACGCGGGTTGCATCGCCGTAGTCGGCGTCGGCAGAGCCGCGTTGCCGGCGATTTGACATTGTCGAAAGTTAATCAATGCCCCCGTGGCGGGCAGCGCAGCAGAGCCTGGTGGTATATAGAACGCGGGAAGAGAGAGACGGCCCGTCGCGTCGGCAGGGCTGCGAGAAAGAACCGACGGCCGCGCAGAGCCCCGCCCGTGCGCCGTTTCGTCAATTTTTTAAAATTAAATCACTATCTGTCCTTGTTAAATGCATTTCCCGGCCCTACCCCTTCGCCCGCACCCCCACGGCCCCCCTTTAGCGCGCACCGTTCGGCACCCTGCCCCTCCCCTCTTCGCTTTGTATCGTCCACCCCCGCGCTCGCCAGAACCGTCTCTGACGGCCGTGCGCTCGCGCTATTGTGCCACTCTACCCTGCGTCGATCCACGTGCTGCGCCTAATGACAGACAGTTGGCCGCGAAAAAAAGTGTGTAAATCTGGTGGAACGAGGCAGACAGAGATACACGTGGATCGAAGTGCGGTGATCGTCTCTCTTCCCCCCGCGCGAGCCCGCACGCCCGCACGGGGTGAGAGGCGCGGGGGCAATTTTTTTCGGGTGGGGTACCGAGGGGCTGGAGGGGGTTGGAGGAGAGAGGAAGCAGAGAGCGTGCCGTAAGAGAGAGGAATCCGAGAGAGAAAGAGAGAGAGACGATGATGTGAGGAACGGGGAAGAGATAGAAGCGAAAGAGACAGAGCCCCGGCCATCGCGGACTCATATATAGATGGCGCGGGTACGTCCAGGCCGGCCATTCCGGTAAAACGCACCGGAATAAAAATAATGGCTGGAAATGGACACGGGGGGTACACCGGCACCTCGTCATTTTTTTCTATTAGCCGAAACTTACAAACACCCGGGGCTTCCGGCCATTTCGGACCGCCGCGCCGACCACCGAACCTGCTCTGCCCGGCCGTGTCCTCGATGCCACGTCGAAATTCGAAACGCCACGGCTCGTTCCCCCGGCCGACAAAAATCGTGGCCATATTTTTTTCTGACTCTTCCGAATGCCCCCACCCCCCTATTACAGCCGGTTTTTTATTTTTTACGTTATTTTTCGGCTCACCCGTCGCGAGAAGAAACTCCCTACTAGCGCGCCCCCTCCCTCGCTCGTCCATCCCTCTGTTAGGTCGTGATGTCCGCCGTTCCCGCGATTAAAATGTCATCCAGGCGATGCAAATGACGACAATCTTTTTCTGCGTTTTTTTTAAGCGCGTGAGCTTTCTCG